>JANFOE010000876.1:0-707173 GCA_025667525.1 Glebionis coronaria | reverse complement strand
TTGGTTTCTTGGTTTGTAGATAGCTAGATCTTATTCTAGGGACACTTATAAATACATGCAACCTTAAAACAAGTTTTGACTCATCTTAATAAGCTACAATTAAATATAGCCGTGAGCCATAAGCTCATATTAGAGCTTATGACTTGCATGCAACCTTGTAACACATCTAGATCTCATTTGGTACATCAAATAAAATAAAGTATGAGTTTTATTCTTTTATTAAGGTTTAAAACTAAATATGGATAAGCTAATAATAAGCTTATAAGAAAATCCTAGATTAATACCTACATAAAATGAAAAAGTAGTTTTCATGGAATAATCAAGCCCATGCAACATTAGCCCAAGACTTAATGGACCCAATAAGCCCATTTGACAAATCTTATTGTCTTAATGGACTTAAGAATATACTTAGGCCAACTTAATTAATTAATTGACTTAAAAATGTATTTAAGCCCAATAAATATTTTAAAGGCCCATTTAAACAAGTTAGTGGACTTAAAATATGTTTAGGCCCACTAGATGGCCCATTAGATATATTAGCCCATTTAATGAGCCCATATAATGTTTTGAATGTTTAAATAAAAGTTTTTATAATAAAATATAACTTATAAAAATTTTGGAATAAAAAGACAATTTATGAAACTTAAGGACTAAAACCGTGACTTATGAAACTTGTTTTGATAAATTAGTAAACACATGGACTGAAAATATAATTATCCAAAAGTCTAGGGTTTAATAAATACCATCCGTGGCATATTAAACCCTAGGAACCATTTTGGAAAGTTTCTAAAAGTTGTTTTGTCATTTCATAACCCTAAGGACCATTTTGATAATAATCCGAAACTTAAAGAAACCCTATGTACTGTTTTTGTCATTTTATGAAAGTTATAAAACCTAGATATAACTAGGAGGACTAAATCTGCCATAAGCCGAAACTTTAACAAGCCCTAGGTACCAAATGTGTAAAATCCAAAAGTTTACTTTGTTTAAAATATGGAGGGACTAGTTTTGCCATGTTCTGAAACTTTAACAAGCCCTAACCCTAATTCTATTTTAAATTTAGTAAAACTCAACTAAACCCTAAACCATAAGAATTAATGTATAAATTCTTAAACTTGTAATTGATAAATTATTTTATAAAGGTTAAATATTTTATGGGAACTTTAAAGTTAAATAAAATATGATATTTTTCTTTTTCAAAAATAAAATATTTATATTTTGGCTTTATAAAATAAATTGTATAAACAATATGGATATGTATTATTAATACATGAACTCATATACTTTTAGGAAATAAAATTATATGAACGTAAATAAATTGAATATTAATATTATAAGTAGAACACCTTATGTTTACCTAAAATATGAAACTTAATTGTAAGTTTAAATGGTTATTACCAATACATGTACTACGAACACAAACTAATATTTTGAGTAAAACCTTCTTATGTTTACTTAAAATATGAAACTTAATTGTAAGTTTAAATGGTTATTACTAATACATGTACTATGAACGTAAACTAATATACTAAGTAGAATATTTTTATGTTTACTTAAATATGAAACTTAATGATGAGTTTAAATGGATGTTAATAATACATGAACTGCGAACGTAAACTAATACTATAAGTAAGACATTTTATGTCTACTTAAATAGGAAACTTAATTGTAAGTTTGAATGGTTATTATTAATACATGTACTACGAATGCAAACTAATATTATAAGTAAGACATTTTATGTTTACTTAACTATGAAACTTAAATATATAAGTTTAAATGGATATTGTTAATACTTGTACTACGGTTATTTAGATTAATACTCTAGCATTATTAAACTGACTAAAAATCTATATAAGCATACACATATGTTCTTTGTACTATTTATTAAGACTGTTCTATTTAATTAGGCATAACTTTTGGCGTGAGCATTATTTGGATATTCGTTTTATACAGCTATTGCCAACTCCCAGGTGAGTTTACAGCCCCATATAAACTATTGATAAACTTTTCCTCTACGGGGGAGAAAACATGCAACTATTTAAATGGACATAACTGAATTGTATAAACTTGACTATGATTGACTATTATAGAAACTGTTAAATTGTTGTAAATCATCCGAATGTTATAAATAGATCTATTAGGGATTGACCATCCCCATCTGGGTGAGTCATGCTCACTATGCCTTGGCCGGGACAACAGATGTATACCATGTTGGAACTAGGTTTGGGTGTCTTTTTATAAGACTCTACGTCCTCATCTGTTGAGGAATATGGAAGGTTAAGCTTCAGTTTCGAGTAATAGCAAATGTAATCTACTTTTTAATAATAATTCTTTGTGCATTGTTACTTCTATGATTAATGTATATCCAAACTAATTATTGTTAAACCTGTAAATTCACCAACTTTTTGTTGACCCTCTAAGCATGTTTTTCTCAGGGAAATAAAGTTAGTACGTGATATGTGCATGGACTCAAGCATCATTGTAATCTGCATTCTAGGACTCACCAGGGGTTCAATTTAGGAAAGATAAACAATCTACTTTTATCATGTTAAAGACAATTTTTATAAATTTGTTTAATAATCATGTAATCTGATTTGAATAAATTCTTATCTTATGCTCTATAAGTTGTGGGTCCTTTTTGTAATTTTGACAAACTTTAAGGACCAAAATTGTAATTATGAATATGCAAGGGTTTAAAGTGTCAATTCTTCAATATTGGAGGACCCTTCTTGTACAATCTTCAATTCTTCAAGGGTTTTTCTTGGAAAATCAACTCTAGGGCTTGGTTCATTGTGCGGCTTCGTTTCCCGTATTCGTTTTTGCTTGTTTCTTGTGATCTTTTGCCATTTTCTCAATATCCGTACCTAAAATATACATTGCACAAACGCAAGCATATATTTGGTACATTTTATGATATTTTATGCATTTTAAGCCCATTTTGGACGATGAGACTATGTATAAAAGCAGTCTCATCAACAAGAATACAAGTTAAGACCTTGAAGAATGAAGACATGTCAAGATTGAACCTTCAAATATCCTCAAATTACAAAACAAGTCCTTGATAAACCTTTTGGAAAGTTTTTGTGGCCAAAATGCAAAAACCAAAACTTCAAATACAAAGGGATTCGTTTCAAGGCTGTTTAAACTTCAAGTGACAACAAGAAAGAAAGGGAGGGGTTGAATCTGTGAGACATCCAAAGTTACCTTAACCTATCACATGCTGCCACCTCACCCCACTATCTCTCTCCTCCAATCAAAACACACCATTCTGCCACATCACCTAAACACTAACACCGGTTTAATATAAACTAATCTTGGCGCCTAAACATAATTTTTAAACCCAAATCTAGATTAAACTAATCACTATTCACTCAAGAACCCTAATCACTTAACTCAATCAAACCAAAGGGGAAATATGTGATTAGCTCCAGATTTGTAATTAACCATCACCTAAACATAACCCCACCCTCTACATGGTTGCCACCTGACCTAATTGGTCACATGAAACCTCCCCTGCTACTTTTGAGGACAAAGGAAAAATATTTGGTCAGGGAATCAAAGGCCCAAGCTTAGCTTGCATCCTAAGCTCATTTGGACGTCCAAAATGAAGTCTACACCACTCGCATCTCCACTAACAGCCAAATATCATCACATGTGTTAAAAAATATTCAAACTTAAAAGGGCAATTCAGGAACTTCATCACTTATAGTTTTTAGTTTTCAGCATTATAGAACTCATGTAAACCCTCTATATAAAGGGTCTTTGCCTTTCATTTATCTTTGTTCTTTGTTTTCTTTGGGTCACAATTCTGTAAAGCCTTTGTTTCAAGTGAATGAAAAAAGTGTTTGATATTGTTGACGAACTCCAAGTGCCACCTTTATTTACTTGTTATTAATGTTCTAAGTTTGTGATTTTAAGTTCCAAAAGTTTGGGTTTTAAGTTTATGCAAGTTTGTTCAAAGGTTTTCAAAAATCTGATTTTTCCAAGTTTTTAGTACAAACACTTGAACTTTTTGGATCAAAAGTTGATCATATCACCCTGATAAGATACTTATCAAGGTGAAGTGAGGCTTGTGGTTTGGGAACATTCAAGGAGTGAGGTACAAGTTTGAAAGAGATCAACCTGTTTTCCATTTTCATTTTTTATATAATATGTTGCTGCTAACTCTGTTGATCTTAGTAGGTGTTATTGGAAGCTTCTGGTTGTTGTGCTACCACAAAAGCTTTAACATTCGGGAGTGTGGATGTACATTCCTGAGCTTTGAGCATTTTTCTCCCTTTTAAGAACTTTCAAAGTGATATTGGTGTCTGCTGTTGTATGGTGCTATGTGATGCATGCAATATGGTTCTTAGTTCATAAGAATGTTGTTATGATGTTTGTTTAAGCTTGGATTAACCTGAAAAACATTTTTACTTTGTAAAATTTTGATTCAAAATTTTAAAGTCGTGTTTGAGATTGTTAATTGGTTCATGATTACATGAGATTAAGTAGGTTCTTAGAGTTTGTTTGTGTTTGTATCTGTTATTGGTGTGGTGAGAGTCAAAAATTTCTTAACTTGTGCTTTCAAACACCAAATCTGAATCTTTGGCATATCAAGCTTGTTTTAGGTTATTTTGAACTGAAAACTTGTGCACACCTAGATTGCATGCTTAACTAGGTCTAACAAGTGGAAAAACAAAGTTTGTGCAAGCTGTTTTGTGGATTTGAGGATTGGAAGTTCATCTTGTGGTCAAGTAGTTCAGCAAATAGGATTTTGTTTGTTCATTAGTTAAGTCACATAGGTTTGATATTAGTTCTAATCTTGAAGCCATGGCATGAAACAAGTTAATTTGTGTTTAATTAAGTCTGTTATTACTATTGTATGCTTTTGGTAGAGTTTGGTTGGCTTTTTATTGCTTAAACATAGCTTTTATTCATCAGATCTAGCTTATTTCCATGTATGTATGCTTTTTGAATTAACTGTATCATTTGGCTTGTTGGAAGTTTGTTTTCTTTCTTGTTATTGACTCCCTACAACTCACTGGTTGTAGGGGTGCCCTTATTGTCCAAGGAAACCAAGTGAAACTCTCTAAAAAAGCTAATCAGTTCACAAGCAGTGGGAACTCCTTTCCTACTGCTACTAGCCACTGCTAGTGTTAATTTTCAAATAGCTTATTAATAAGCTATATTGGCTTATTCTATTGTGCAACAACTTGGATTTTGTAATCAGTCTTCCTTATTTGAACCATTTATTTGATCTGGAGCTTTGTAGCCTTTGACTTTAGGGTTTGACTAGAAAACGAATTAACTTTTGTTTTTCAAAACAGCTTATTGATTATTCCAAGCTTATTGAGTGTGCTTATTTGAAATCTTTTTGTTGATTAAGCTTAATTAAGTCATTACAAACCTTTTGTAACTTGAATCAACCCTTGAAGTGGTCTAGAACTCAAAAACGACTATTTTATCGTATTCTGTAGAGTCTTGGCTTATTTCAGGCTTATTTCTTGAGCTTTTTCATTGTTTCTTTTTACAAACTGCTTTATAAGCTTAAAAGAAGGATGCGTGTCAAATTTTAGATTATGGCATTAGCTTATGGCTTAATGGGCCAAAAAGCCCATTAAGAATAAGTTGAATTCTATTAAGCCGTGATAAGCTCATTTTCAGCTTTTGGGCCTTTAGAGTTTTGTGTTTAAAATTGAATTTTAAGCTTATCTGGAAATTTTGGGCTCATTTGGTTAATATTTTTCTTATTGGGCCTAAAAAGCCCATTTTGTAAACTGTTTAATGTTTTGGCCCATTTGGAGGCCCAATAGGGGTATTTAGGTTATTTACTTTCATTTCTGGTTTTATTAAGTTAAAAAAAAATTAGTTGGCAAGTTTTTAGAATTTTTTAAAAATTTTGAATTTTTAATATTATTTTATTATTTAATTTTAATTTTTAATCATTTTAAATAGTTTTAATTAGTTTTAAATTTTGAAAAAAATACTTTTTAGTTTAATTAAGTTATTTTAGAGGTTTACAAATTCAAAAATCTTATCTTGGACTTTTTATTAATTAAATTGATTTTTAGGGCTTTAATTAGCATTAAAAATTTAATATTTAATTAAATAAAAGGTTTGTAAAAGTTTTGATTTTTGGTAAACTCTAATTGCATTTTTAGGGATTTATTGTGATTTTCTTAGAGTAATTTTTAAATTTCGTCACGTTTTTACGTTTTACGTCTTAGCTTTCGTCGTAGTTTAATCATAATCGTAACCGTTATCATTTTCTCTTTTCTTTCTTAATATTAATCTCAAATACCATCAAGTTTAACACACACACCAAGCCTCCTTGAGAACAAACTCACACAAAGGGTCATAAGCACTTGGTTTTCCTAAACCATTTGTTTAATACTTATCGATTTTGCCTCGTTTTCCTAAACGAGTGTGAAATTACAACTATCAGCGGTCCTCTTTCATTCCCTACATTCTCATCAATGAGGAATATGCCCCTCTCACTGGTGACTCTCTTTTTGTAGAAGAATTCTTCCTAATAAAATGCGTTCTCCAACTATCCCCAAACCTCACGCCAATGCTCTAGGCGTCTTTCTTAATTATCCATATAGTATACTCATACCAACCATTAGTCTATCAATGGTATACTACGCTTGCTTCCCATCGTTTCTTCCCTTTCCATAATCCTTCATAAGGCACTCCATACCTATTAGGCTAACTTTTACGCAAAACCTCCTATTCCATCACATCCGTACGAAATCCTTCCAACTTCTAAACCACATGACTTCTCAACCACGTGACTTCTCATTCTGCTTAGAATATTGGATGAATTAGCCAGTCTATTGACTATCACCCAACTCTCGTCGTACTTATTCCCCCACCCTATTATATATTCCCTCTACCATCCTCTTCCTTACACCGCCCTTTCTAAGCTACTCCTATCTATGTAGGAAGTATAGCCTATGTCCCTTTTCTCCATATGATTGTCCAAGCCACGCAACATAAATGTTGACGCGTTCTTTGCTTTAGACAACTCAACTCGTGCAACTTACACCCCTCATCCAAACCATCCCAACACGTCATCCATATAGTCAAATTCTGTCTCGGCTTCACTTCCTTCTTCTTATTCCATGTCCCATCAACTATGCTTGCCTTTCCCAGATGGTACTTGGCCTTAACTCCATCCATCATCATTTCCTAATGTCCAATCAAAGAGATTGAATA
This sequence comes from Glebionis coronaria, assembly GCA_025667525.1. Taxonomy (NCBI): domain Eukaryota; kingdom Viridiplantae; phylum Streptophyta; class Magnoliopsida; order Asterales; family Asteraceae; genus Glebionis; species Glebionis coronaria. The sequence continues at coordinate 699,976 of JANFOE010000876.1, read as the reverse complement.
TGTGTTGGAGACGTTCATGATCCGTACAGATCATTCTTTATGTCTCGTACACCAAATTCCTCTAGCATTCCAGGCAGGTCTAACAATCCAACTCCACTAACTAGGTCTTATCTAGTTCTACCAAATCTTCAGTTCCTGCAACGTATAAGCAATCGCATTTGTTTGTCGTCCTCGTACGCATCCAAATCCTTGTTCTTCGTATCGTCATGCTTTACGAATTCATCCAGTCCTTCTGATAAAGCCAAGATCGACTCATTATCCAATCCACCTCTTCAGCCTCTAAAACGCGTCCTCATCCTTCTTCACTTTGCCCCTTGCTGGTTCCATTATATGTCATCATCTCTAACTACTCATCCTGGTAAACTTAATCCTAAAACTCACAGTTGAAAAATCCCACATATAATTCCATTTCCTAAACATCTCCAAAACCAACTCATAATTCGCCTCACACTCTTCCTTAGACTTAGAGTAGGTCAAGGTGTCGTCGATACTCCCGATGAAAACTCGTTTATATACAGTCATGCACACTCGGTTCATTGACTCCATGAAAACCGCTAGTGCTTTGGCGAAGCCAAATGCATAACCGTAAACCCAAAGCATCCATACAACATCCTTAGCAGTTTCAACTACGTCGTCCTTGCACCCTCTCTAAGCGGCAATACAACAAATATCTACCTCGTTCTACTCGCGAAATTCTACACTCATTCTAAAAGATCAATACCTTCTATTATCGACCATTCAACCACTTTCCATATCCCATTTGCCACTAGGAAAACTTAAACTCTACCTTGCATTCCTTGAAATTATTCTAACAACCCCTGCCTTTAATATCATTCCATCAACAATTGCCTTGGAAAGGCACTAACTACAACTCATCTTTCTCCTCCTACTGGCTCTATTCATGGTTCTACTTCAAGATAATAGGTAAACCTACTAAATCTTAGGAAATTTACGGAAAATTTTACATACCTAACGAATATCATAAGTACCTTTGAAATATCACATCCCCTTATAACATTCTCTATGACGCGTTACTTGTGTCAATATTCATGCTTTATACAAATCTCTATTCATCTCCCTTGGCACTTCCGAGAAACCTCATGACCACATTAGTTCGTCTACGAACTTCTAACTCTTTCCTCCCTACTAAGGGCATTCTAACCATTCTCTCATGGTCACATACTTAATCGTGTAGGCGCAACCAAGTCTTCCATATGACTACCTCAATGCTCCTAATCAATACGAAACCAAAACTACATCTGGAATCCACCAGATATGATCAACGAATCAAGCCCACGGATAACTAACGATATTTCACTCAAAGAATACGCTTCAACGTCGGTTGAATATCTAAAAGAGAAGCGAGCTAGCCACCCTCCTAATAATACCATCAATAATGGTAGGGTATCATACATATATAGGCATATTAGGATACATATACTATACAAGCATGTATTAACCCTCTTTCATGCAATCATACTTAGGAATCTATTGAAGTTGTGGTACTTGTATAACTATGTTGGCCACCATACTTATAAAATTACCCTTTCCCTAATGCACTCCCTCCTATGATGACACTTATAAGAATCAATACAACATATAACACATACATCTACCAATTAAGCACACTAACACATAACCAAAAAGGTCTAAAAATCGATCTATTAAAATAACATAGTCAAACTCTTAGAATACATAAATCCATAGTCTAGCTAAAACAGCATAGGCAAAATCCAAAATGAAAACATAATCAGTTATAAGTCATATCGCCCATAAGAGTGGAAACAACTTAAAAATCCTTCCTATCAGCCTACTCCTAGTAACACGACTCACCACATGATTCTTAGGGAACATGACTTAAACATCAAAAGAAAAAAAATACTATACATCAGGTACACAAAATAACTTAAACAATATTTGTGAAAATACACAAAAGACGAAACTAACATTTACCAAATTATGTACCATAATGTACAATTTATACAAAATACAACTATAACTAGCGTGGACGACTATGGTTCAACCCCCACAAGTCAAAACCCAAAAAGAACATAACATGTGGCTAAGTATGAAAGACTATGGTTCAATCCACACTAGCCTATGTTGATCCCAAACTTAGATCGATTAAGCTTGTGTATACGAGATTAGATCAAGTTATACATGTAGAGAAACTTTGTTTATGTATAAAGTAATCTAAGTGTTATGCGGAATTAACACTTAAACAAGAACACACAAAGATGTAAACAAACTTTCACTTGATTGATTGAAACAAACTTGCTTACAATGAAAGTGTTTAATGTCTGAAAACATACATGAAACATAACCTAAAGGTCTTCTTTTATAGACATAAGAAGCCTTGTACAAGAGTCTACGTATCAACTATTCTAGGTAAAGATAATTATAGAAAATACAATGTTGAACTTATCTTTACTAGAAACAAACTAGAAACATAATACGCGTAGACTATATCTTCCTATCAGTGATTGTCTTCAATCTATCAACGCTTGACTTCTTCTTGTCAACGCTTGATCTGTCAGCGTTTGTTTTCTTCCTATCAACGCTTGTTTTCCTCTTGTCAGCGCTCAAGTGGGCTGGATATATTTTATTCCCAACATCCTCCCCTAAACTTGATATCTACTATAGTTGTTGATGCAAAAGTTGGGTGATCCTTGCTAGACCCGAATTAGGCTTAATTCGGGTTGGCTGGGTTCCGGCTCCTGCACCAAGTGAACTGTATGGTTGGGATCCTGCACACTAAACAACACGCGTTAGGCTTACCGTGGGAATGTTTCCCACGATTAGGCTCCATCGTGAGAGTAAGTAATCGGTTAGGGTTTATAGGAGTCGAGTGAGTTGAGAGTATATAGACCGTAATACCTTTGCGGAACCCTTGGGGTTCCTTTTATAAGCAGTGAAACCCTAATGGGCTGTCACTGATGCTTCGGCCCCAAGGAAATGATAAGCACCAGAATTAGATTGATTGTTTTCTTCTAATTATGGTGAGTGAATATCCTCTTCTTTGGGGTGAATCTTATTCAGAGATAGAATATGATTCTGTCTAACCTTGTACCGGTCATGTCGGGCCGTGGGCCGTATACATGTGTGCGGTTACTGTTCATCCAAGCCCATAAGTTCAAATGACATTATTCCCACCCATCTGTGATGGACCGGATACGGGTAGTACCCCGTGGGCCGGGTTCATGACCCGGCTGGGGACTATACGTCATCATGTCCCCCCAGTCTAGTTGTTACAGCCATAGGCGTAACCTCTAGACTATCAAGATGCTCCCTGGACGTACCAAGAAAGATAGGGAATGATAAATTTGTTTCGGCCGCACGTGGCAACCTGATTTAGGAATTTATTCCATTAATATCTCAGCCGCACGTGACGACCGAGACAAATTAAATGCAGCTTTGAATTTGGGTCTTACGTAAGAGCCGCATATCCCGACATAAATAATTGTTCACCTGCCACTTTGACTGACAAAGTGCAAACAGTCAGAACCTCGAGTAGCGTAAACGTCTGAGTCAGAAGTGACCCGTGGGTCCCACCTGACGTTTCACTTGCCACTTGTACCCTAACCACACGATTAAGAATAGTGGCAAACACGTGTCACGCATCCAACAGACCATGACCCACGAGGCAACCCTATAAATAACCCACCCCTACGGTTGTGTGAAACACACAGTTCTTATATCCATTTCTGCCATTAAAGCTTTTCTTCTTAGCTTCACTTAAGCACGCACGGATCCCTTCCTCCACAGGTTAGAATACCACGCCCTTACCTTTTTATTCAGTAATGTCCCAAAGAAACAACCCCACAATTGGATCCGTGCTTCAAGTAATGACCCAGGAGCAACTAGATCACTTTTGTACCAATTATTTCATCCCTACCAACCTACACCCCTCACTTCCTGGCGCCGGAGACCTCATAATTGAGGCTCCGCAGGGCAAAATTGGCCTATACACTCGCCTTTTTGATGCGGCCAACTACCGTATTCCATTTACCCGTTTCCTCATAGATCTATTAGGATATTATGATGTACATATTAGTCAGCTTCACTGTATAGGCGCATGTAAGATAAGTCAATTCGAGATTCTTTGCCGTGCTAGAAGAATCCCCCCAACCGTAGAACTATTCCGGCTATTTTACACCCCCAACATGGTAAATGGTTGGCTATCTTTTAAGAAACGATCTCCCAACAGCCCCCAGTCCCATAATAAGCCCATGGACTCATTGAAAAACTGGTACGACCACTACTTTTTCATTGACTCGATAGTGTGGCCGGCCGATTATGCCTTCAAACACAGGTTATCCCACGACCCCTTGCCGCATGTTAGTACATATAACCCCCAACACTCCCGAGAAATAGATCTGAACCGAACAGGATTCCATAGAAACCTCCCCGAATCATTCCTCTGTTTGCTAGGGATTAGCCGCAACTATTTCGGCTCGTCCAACAGATATCCTGTGTTTTGGAGAAGGCAGGGTGAAGGTAGGTTAGCGTCCACATACCAAAAAGCGCATACTATTATCTTGCAATTCCTAACATATTTTGTTTATTGTGGCAGAAATGAACTTCTTTGGACTCTTCCATCAAGGCGACCCAAAGCTCGTACCAGAGGGATCTCGTCCCAGACGTGAGAACGAATTACCCCTCCTTGAGCATACCCGACACGTGACGGTTGCTCTGGGAGCCGTGCCGGACCCCCACTCGGACGAAGAAGAAACAACTCTCTTGAGAACCCCCGTTGATTTTAGCAACGAGGATGGTGATAATAGGATGCTCGAAGGAGGAGTCGGGCCCTCCTCGCCGCCTAAGACTGCCACCCCCGCACATGGGGAAGAGCAAGGAGACAACATTGAGAGGACCACCTCTAGCCTTCGCTAGATGTTGGGCGACGATGAGGAGGAGGTGCAGTAAGTCAATGAGGAGGAATATGAGGAAGCTGAAAAAAAAGTTGAAGAGGAGGTTGAAGAAGCAGCAGCTCAGCTCGTCGCTAAGCGTACCCACAAAAAAAATAAGAGGGTAAGAAGAGTCGCTCCGACCGAGGCTGGCGAGCATAATGCCCCTGCAAAGAAGCTTCGCGAGGACCACCCCCTATATCAATCTGTTGGGAGCACTACCCAGGCCTCCGAGACGGTACGGGTCGCACATGTGGATCCAGTTACTCAGATTCCCCCGACCGCATCAGAACTAGCAGGAAATAACACCTAAGGCTTCAGTTTGCTAAGTAAGAGCCACGAATTTCCATTTAAGCAATACTTGATATGTGTCCAAATGTTTGTTTTGCAGGAATGAACAAACTGGTGTCGTGCCTCCGCTTGATGTCCAAACGGAGAAGGGAAAAGAGAAGGAAGTGGAAAGAGATCCTATGCTTCATACAGTCGTCACAAGATCCGGTCCTGTATTCGAAGAAGGTACCCCCACAGCCTCCCAAGACCTCCCAACCTCCGCCCCCTCAATCGTTCAATCCTGTTTGGAATATTACCACTGCGTCACGAATGAGGGAAGCCGAGGAATGCCGAGAGTACCTCAATAACTGCATACCACCAGGCTTGGTGCGAGAAGTGAATGCACTAAGCCATGCTGACCTGGTGGATGAGTACAACGGCGCCTTGGTGCATCAAATGGCAATGGGCACCTCAATGAGAGTAAGATTCGAAGCCGCGCTTGGGCATGTGGAGTCCCTCAAGAGAAAAGTTGGACGGAGGGAGAGGATGATCTAGGAGAATGAAGCTCAAATTGCCGCCCTCCAGTCCCAACTTGCTAGTGCCGAGGAGACCGTGAAGGAACAAGCAGCCCATGCTAATGCTTATGACCAACAGGTGGTCGAGCTCGAGGCAAAACTTGATGTCGCGACAACCAAGGTACGTATCCGCGACGCACCACTCTTATTCTAAAAGAATCATAATTTAACAAGTAATCTTTCTCATATAGGTGACTGCAGCAGAGGCGTCTGCCAAGTCATCCTCCAGCCAAGTATCCGTGCTTACCAAAAAACTCGAGGATGCCCAGATGACAATCCAGAGCATGGAAAAGGTACAAGAGGAGCTTGCTTACGAGAGGGTTATGAACAAGGAGCTAAAGGAGGCGTCCGCCCAAAAAGATGTGATGATAGATGCCCTTACCGCCAAACGCGACGACGTGCTATGCCCCCAACTACTAGCAGCCATTGCCGGCCGTAGGTGGATGGTAGGACATGGGGCACGTCTGGCCGTTACCAAGGTGCTGGAAGCCCCTGAATTTGTACAACAGTTTGCACGCCTTGTGTCAGATGGTATCGATCACGGCCGCCATGAAGGAATGGTCCAGGCCGTAGAGCTAATCAAGAAAAAGGAGAACTTCACCAGGCATGCTTTCTTTAATCCTGAAGCTGCTAACAAGATGAATGCTTCCATGGCCGCAATGCGAGATCTACATTATCCATTCTTGGCCGAGATGGAAGCTACAAAGGATGCATCAAACATGGAGATCATGGAAAAGCTGAGTCTTGGTGCGTTCTCTCAAGATGAGGGTCATTCCCGCGCTTCCTTCACTCCCTCGCCCAGCCACCTGACACTTCCTATCTATGAGGACGTAACCAGGATCGTACTTGATGAAGAACCTTTAAGCGGGGTGCTGGAGAGGAATGCGGCTCAAGCCTTAAAGCGGAGAGAACGTGGTGAGAGGTTGCCTTGCTTGGCTGAAGAACAAATGGAGATAGGTAAGTTTCTCCCCCTCATGTAGGGTGCCCCTACTTTGTTATCTATTTCAGACAATTTGGTTTGTAACCTTTGAATATTTGTAGCTTTTATTCGTCCGTGCATGTACACGGCTAAGACTGATGTGTGAAATAACTGTCTTTTGTATGTAAGTCCGTGATAACCACGACCATTTTGTTATGATTTGGAAACTTGTGTATTTTTATTTTGTTAAATATCGATTACCGATACTGCATGACATGTCACGTCTTAACCAAAAGAGAAAATACATTCAAGTCTATAATTTACTAGACATGCGACGTGCGTCTTTATTATGCAAAGCACTACGTGAGTACGGCATACGGAAACTTATCACAACGTCTTGTGAGTAAGGTGTCTAGTAAGGATACATGATCCGCGCCGCTGGGGTTGCATCCCTCCTACGCGGCAAGTTGAATTAGTAGGTTCACTTAATCCTCTTACCCCGCCTGGAGGCGTATAGTACATGTACGGTGATTGAATGAATGCATATGAATGAGACATGGCATATTATAATAATAACTAAAATTCATATGACTAACAAAATCCTAGGAAATAATTTGCACAAAACAAGCCGTGGTGCTAGCTAGGCACCACGGCATTTTATTAGAACGTTTACACTTTTTGTTTGAACAAGAATGATAAGTCCTAAAAAACAAAAAAAATAACCTAGAAAAAACATAAGAAACAAAACAGATAGAGTGCATGGATCTTCATTAAAGCCACATATAGCGAAGTATCCATGCGGAAGTCGTAGCTTTCAAAGATAGCACCTTTTGAGATTGGAGATGTTCCATGTGCGTTCCAGATCGCGGCCATCCATGTCACGTAACTTGTACGCGCCTCGTCCTAAGGCTTCTATGACCTCATACGGTCCTTCCCACTTAGGGCCCAGCTTTCCTGTATTCTCCGCTCGACTTGCTTCGTTAGCACGATAGACATAATCTCCCGGTCGAAAAGAAACACCTTTAACCTTGGCGTCATAATAAGCCTTCATTTTAGCCTTGGACTTAGCCTCATTGATGGCTGTTATCTCCCTTTTTTCTGCCAACAAATCCAGGTTGATTCGCAGTTGCTCGTCGTTCGTGACGACATTAACCTCCGCCGTGCGGATGGTAGGCATTCCGATTTCTGCTGGTATAACAGCTTCAGTGTCGTAGGCCAATGCAAATGGAGTGTCTCTGTTGGCTGTTTTGATCATAGTCCTATGCGCCCATAGAACATGTGGTAGCTCATCCACCCATTTGGCACTTCGTTCCTCCAGACGTGCTTTGATGTCGTTTCCCAAGCTTCTATTTGCTCGTTCCACAAGGCCATTTGTCTGCGGATGCTTAACAGACGCGAAGCACCGTTTGATATTCAATGATGCGCACCAGTCCTTGAATGGATTATCCGCGAACTGTTTACCGTTGTCCGAGATGATTTCTCCTGGTAAGCCAAAACGGCACACAATGTTCTCCCAAACAAACTTTTTAACTTGTTTGCCTGTGATGGATTTGACTGCCTTGGCCTCTATCCATCGTGTGAAGTAGTCCATTGCGACAATCAAGAACTTAACTCCCCCAACAGCTACAGGAAATGGTCCTGCGATGTCGATTCCCCACTTATAGAATGGCCATGGGGATGTAATAGGTGTAAGCTCCTGCTGCGGATGTCGCGACACTGGTCTATGCACTTGGCAATCACTACACTTGCGAATCATGTCGCGTGCGTCCTTATGCATGGTAGGCCAATAATATCCTATACGTAGGGCTCGAGCTACCACAATCGTGGACCTACGTGCATGCCGCATAACCCTTCATGTATCTCACTGATTACATAAGTGGCCTGACGTGGTCCAACACACCGCAACCACGGCTGCAAGAAAGAGCGCTTATAGAGGATACCTTCTCGAAGTTCGAAGTGTTGCGACTTCCTTTTGATGTGCTGCGCCGCTTTTTCATCGTCCGGAAGGGTTTCACTAGACAAATAGTTGACGATCGGAGTCATCCATGTAGGTCCATCCTCCTCAACTATAGTAGCGACCTCCCCTTCTGTTATAGACTTTTCCTTGAGTATTTCCACCAAGACTTGCTTGGACAAGTGGGCGAAGCTTGTGGATGCGATCTTGCTAAGAGCGTCCGCCTTCTTGTTCTCTCCTCTTTGCACCTGCTTGATGGAAAACTTGCTGAAAGCCGCGATGAGTGACTTGACTCTCTCCAAATATCGGACCATGTTGTCCTCCTTAGCCACATATCCACCCAGAATGTGGTTCACGACAAGCCGTGAGTCCACGTAGGCCTCAAGGTTGCGGACTCCCATTCTAGCGTCGATTTTTAAACCCGCAATTAATGCTTCATATTCCGCTTCGTTGTTGGTGGCTGTGAACTCAAAACGGAGGGCGTACGTAAACTCCATTCCTTCCGGATTTGTGAGGATGAGACCAGCTCCTGACCCATCCGTACACGAAGATCCGTCCTTAAATAACACCCATGGTTTTGTTGGAGTCTCGTCTTGTTTTACGATTGGTCCTTCCTCATCCGGCTTCTCTATCAAGAAATCTGCCAAGATCTGGCCTTTAATAGCCGTCCTTGGCCTATAAGATATATTATGCTCCCCCAATAGAATGCTCCATTTTTGTAGCCTTCCTGCCAGATCCGGTCTAGAGATGACTTGCTTTATTGGTTGGTCGGTAATGACTACAATTGGGTGCGCCTGAAAGTATCAGCGCAACCGCTTTGTAGCAAACACTAGTGCCAAAACCAATTTTTCCATAGAGGAGTAATTCAACTCCGACCCTTATAGTGTTCTACTTATGAAGTAGACCGGAGTTTGTACCGTATCCCTATCCGTCATGAGTACCGCACTTATTGCTCCATGTGTGGCTGAGAGATACATAATGAGCTCCTCCTTTGGCCGGGGAGCTACTAGCATAGGGAGAGATGCAAGGTGCTGCTTGAGTTGACCAAAGGCTTCCTCGACTTCCTTTGTCCACCGGAAGTCTCCCTTCCTAATGCACTTCTTGAGTGTCTTAAATAGGGGTAATGAATTCTCTGCGGACTTTGATAAGAACCTATTTAGCCCGGCCAGCTTCCCATTTAAGGATTGCACCTCTTTCCGTGTCTAAGGGGATGGCAGTTGTATTACTGCGTCCGTTTTCTCTGGGCAAGGTTTGATGCCATTTGGATCAATCATATATCCAAGGAACATTCCCTCCGTTGCCCCAAATGTGCATTTCTTTGGATTTAGCTTCATATTAATCCTCCTCAGTGTGTCGAATGTCTCTTGGACATCCCAAAGAAGTGCATCCTCCGTATGAATTTTTATGACTAAGTCATCCACATAGACTTCCAGGTTGCGGCCTATCTTTGAGTCAAAGGCTTTGTCCACAAGCCGTTGGTATGTGGCCCCGGCGTTCTTTAGCCCAAACGACATTTTCGTTTAACAATATACGCCTTGACTAGTATGGAACACCGTCTTCTTGGCGTCCTCCTCCGCCATCTGGATCTGGTGGTATCCTTTATATGCATCTAGGAAGCACTTAAAGGGATATCCACATAGAGATTCCACCTTCCAGTCAATCTCCGGTAACGGGTAACAATCCTGTGGACAGGCTTTGTTCAGATCCGTGAAATCCACACACATGCGCCAGCTTCCGTCATGTTTTTTGACCATGACCGGATTGGATAACCACTCGTGGTAGTATACCTCGCGCATGATACCTACGTCCACTAGTTTCCGTACTTCCTCCAATATCACTTGGCTGCGCTCAGGTGCCTGGCCGCGCTTCTTTTGCTTGACGGGTTGGTACCCCTGGCGGATTTGGAGCATATGTTCTGCTATCGCGCGTGGTACGCCTGTCATATGCTTTGGCTCCCATGCAAATATATCTAGATTTGCACTTAAAAGAGAGCACATGGCCCTTTTTCCGCTATCCGAGAGCGTTCCCCCTATGGATACCTCCTGTTCCGGATAGTCAGGATGGATTGCCACCCTCCAATTGGGAGGTGGTGATCCATCCTTGGGTGGAACAGGTGGAGCCGGTGTTGTCACGGTATGACACTCGGATGCTGGTACGATTGTGTTGTAAATGGTGACGATTCCTCCCTCTACAGGGAACTTGATCATTCTGTGTGCCGTGGAAGGTACCACCCGTATAGCCAGAATATCTGGTCTGCCTATGATCCCATTGTACGGAGAATGTGAGCGTATCACCATGAAGTTCATCCACGCAGTAGTGGAGTGTTCCTCATTCCCAATGGTTACAAGCAGACGCAGTTGCCCTATCGGCCAGATGGTGTCTCTACTAAAACCAGTGAGCGGCGCTGTGGCCGGTACCAATTGGCTTCTTATTTCTGGCCGTAACTGCACAAAACAGTGTTCGTACAGTACTTCTGCTGATGACCCTCCATCCACATACATGCGACGAACATTGTGTGTTCCAATGCTTATCTCAATAGTGAGAGGCGCATCAATCACATCGCTTGCTGTGATGGGAGGGAATGAGATTTCCCTGCCGTGTGAAAATTTTTGGCCAATTTTCTGCCTCGTGCGGCGTTGTCTAGATTGGATCATGTATATGGTCGAAGGTTTGTCCTTTTGGGGATCCTTCTTGTCATACTTCTTGTTGTCTTTTCCATCCTTCCAATCCTTAACCAAATGCTTGAGTTTACTTGATTTGATCAGTGACTCAATGTGCTTCTTGAGCTGGATACACTCCTCCGTGCCATGGCCCTTGTCATTATGGAACTCGTAGAAACGGTTTCCTTGACGACGGTCCGGCGGAGTTGTCATTGGGGGAGGCCTCAGAAAATTTGCCCCTTCCGTCAGCAAGATCTCCCGGTAGGACATTTTTAGGGGGGTAAACTTATCGTCCGGCCGTCATCCTTTGTTTTGGCTCTTGTAGTCTGAGCCCCTACTATTGTTCTGATTGCTTTGACCGCCCGACTGTCTCCTGGACTGGTCGTTTGATCGGTAGCCGTTTCCTTTTGAAGGGTAAGCCGCGACAACCGCCGTTTCTCCCTCTATGAAGTTTCTGACCCTTTCCATGAGATCATCATACCTCTCCGGACGCTTGTCATTGAGACGCCTGATTAATTCCCTATCTGTTATGGCGTGCATGTAGTCGGAGATTTTCAGGAGTTCCGGCATTGTCTTTGTGCGTGTGCACTCGTCGTTGAAGCGTTCAGTGAAGGCTTCTATAGACTCCCCCGACCGTTGTTTGACAGTTGCCAATGAGACCGGATCCCTATTATACTTCTTCCGCTGAGTATAATTATTCTTGAACGCGATGCGTAGTTCCGTGAAGCTATCAATGCTTCGTGGAGGGAGTCCCTCAAACCAGACACGGACATTGCCGATCAAGGTTGAATTGAACATTTGGCACCATATAGGCATGGTCCATCGCTCAATTTTAGCCCGCGTATAAAATATTTTGAGGTGATCATCCGGATCACCGGTTCCATCATAGGTCTTGACACACGCCGGCATGCGACGTTTTGTGTCCTCGGAGTAGTTCCGTATACGCAGAGTAAAAGGATCTTCCCTGGGGTCTGCCCATGGACGAGTGAGCCTAGCATCTTCCCATGGGTCACACCATGGACGGGAAAGATCCTCCGCTTCTGCCTCCCGATAATAGGGGCCGCCATAATATTCATCATTGTTTGGTGGCGGTGGAGGGGTACGCCTAGGTCGGCGACGCTTGGGCGGATGGTCATCCGAGTCCTCTCCTGATGGATCTAGAGAAGGGGTGGTGCTCCATCTCTTGGTTGAGGACCACTCTTTTGAGAAGAGCCAGGAGCCTTCTTCCCAGTGTTCATCCTATCCCACACACTTGTGCGGCGAGCGGCTCTGGTCAGTTCCCGGTCTGGTCGCTCGGGTGAACCGTCGGACTTCTCTCCCCCTTCTCGATGTTGATCCCAAACTTAGATCGATTAAGCTTTGTGTAAACGAGATTAGATCAAGTACTACACGTAGAGAAACCTTTGCTTATGAGTAAAGTAACAAAGTGTTATGCGGAATTAACACTTGATCTAAAACACAATGATGTTAAACAAACTTTCACTTTGATTAGAATAATCGTACTTGATTACAATGAAAGAGTTTTAACAAACGAATACTATAAAAACTGATATATAACTTTAACCTAAAAGACCTTCTTTTATAGAACAAGAAGTCTTGTACAATAAGCTATGAATCAACTATTCTAGGTAAAGATAATAATAGAAAATACAATGTCGTGCTCATCTTTACCATACATAAATAAAGAAACAAATAAACAAAAGATATTCTATCAGTGTCAATCTTCAAGGCTATCAGCGTTGACTTCTATCAGCGTCCAAAGTCAATCTATCAGCGTTGACTTTCTTCTTATCAGCGTTTGGTGATCTGACCCATATTTTATTCCCAACAATCCTCCCCTAAACTTGATATCCATTCCAATGATCAAGTTTCTGAATAAAAACTAAAAGCTTAGGAGGAATCTTTCAATAACTTCTTATGTTGGTGATAAACATATCTGATCAAGTCCTTGGCCACATCACTCGTATAATCAATCTCCAAGGGTGTCTCTAGCATCTTCTCCAATACTTCTTTGGACAAGAAATAGTCAGCATCCACAAGCAAATATTCTGAAAACTTTGTAGAGCTCATATGAAATACACCACAAGTAGAATATAGCCTCCAATGAAGATTACTGAGATCATCTTCAAGATCCTTCCAAATGGCAGGATCTGCTTCTTTTGGACCACACAAAGTCATAAATGTGTTCCAAAGTCTTATTCCATTAGCTGAAGTAGGTGCTTCAGCTGTATACTTGGCCTCTATTAACCTCCATAGATGCACCAAGTCTTCCCTGTCTATGCTTGCAAATATAGAAATAACTGAAGTGAAAGTATGTACCTCCTTTCCAAATCGTCCAACCTTCCAAAATCCACACTCATCTTCATCAAAACTGATGATTGGATTTCTGTCATCTAGAGGTACCACATTTACCAAATCTGAAGCTTCCAAGGGAGAAAGCTTGAGATGCTTCCTTATAACACCTTCAGTTGGAAAATACACATCCATATCTTTAGGAAATTGAAAAGGATCTCCTTTCTTCACTGGTCTTTGAGCAATCCTTATTTCCTTTTGAATTTGCATCTCCTCTGCAAGCTCTTGTTTTCTTTCTTCTGAAAGAAACTGGTAGACATTCTGTTCTTGCACCTTCCTCCAAATAGGATGTGCCCTATACTCTAACTCCTCAAAAGACAAGGCCAGCAACTTCTTTGATGTCCAATTAGGCTGATGACATCTAAGCAACTTATAGTACAACTGCCTTCTATCTCTTTTGAGCCAGGTCTTGACCTCTTGTGCATTAAATCTCATAATCACCTTTATGTCTTCTTGTACCCTAAGAAGAACTTCCAACCCCCAAATTTGATCTGATAAACTCATACCTGGGTTGTCCATCACCTGATTTTCCCAAGCATGGTACATTCTGGTGATTTCTGGTAGGTCCCAATCAACCTGATTCTTCAACTCACTCAACCTTTCCTTTGCTAGCTCATCCCCATATTCAAGCCTTTCTGGATCTTCAATAATTTGAATGCTTGAATCTGAGCTATCATCATCTTTTCCATCACCACTTTCTTCCTCACTTTCAGAAACAACAAATGGTGATCTTCTACTTCTCCTCAAATCTCTTTCCACAAGTTGTGCAGCCAACTGTTCATCAAATGCTATTTGTGCTGCATCTTTCTTTGGAACATCTTCTTCAATCAAAATACCTTTACCTTTGTCTTTTGGATCAATAATTGGTAAAGTAGAAGAAGAAACCTGTGTGGACACATCTTTGATAATTGTTGATGGCTGGAATACATCAACACTATCTGCAACTTTGTCAGCGTCCAAGTTGCTCCCATCAGCGCCACGATTACCTTTATCAGCGCTGGATGTGTCAGCGTCCAAACCTGTATCAGCGCCCAATGTTTCTTTGAAAGATCCTTCCAAGTTCTTTGGTGTCATCTTGGATGTATCAACAACTGGGTGCTTCTTCAAATTGGTGAGAGCTTCAGCAATCTGCAAAGATTCACTAAATTGTGAACTCTTTTCTGAACTCTTTTCACTAGCTGTGTGAATCAACTCATCCTCCTCATCCTCTTTATCCTCCCCTTTGGAAGATTCCTCCATTAGACTCCTGCTACTTGGATTCTCCAAAACAGTTACTCTCTCCCTCAAAGCTTGGAGTTCTCGTCCCTGTTTGTTGACAGTTTGTACAAGACTGACATTTTGCTTTTGCAAGCTAATGACAGCCGCCGTCAATTCAATTATGGTCATAGGTTCCAATCTGCCCTCAGCTAGAATGGGGATTTGACCTCCCAAAATAGGATCATGGGGCATGAATGAGGTCTTAATGATGTTGGGACTGTCTTGACCAGCATCTAAGCCTGTGTCAATAGCCCCAGCCTCACCCATTTCACCAGCCACACTTGTGAAGGTGGTTCTCTCTGCTACAAGGCTAGGATCACTAGAGGAGAACACTCCAGTAACCCTTTGGCGTTTAGTCAACCTAGATTGTAATGGGGTAGAAGATGAAGTAGATTGTGTGGGTGTGGGTTGATTAAGGGGTGTTTGGGATTGTTCAGGAAGTGTATCAGTGTTGGGATTGGCTGTGTCAGCGCCCACAATTTGAGTGTCAGCGCTGGGTTGGTCAATGTCCATGTTTTCTGGTGAAGGTGATGGATCATGAATAGGCTCAAGTTGGGGTTCAGGGTCTGGTTGTGGGTCTGGTTGTGGTTGAGCAGCCTGAATTACTTCAAGCATGGGTTGGGTAAGAGGTATGGGGTCATTGGTGGAGCTCATTTTAGCAAAAATGGTTTTCTGTTGTTTAGGGATCTCATAAAAAGTGTCATGATCCCTAGAACAATATTCTTGTAAATCAAAGATCATTTGCAAAAATCTAGGGTAAGCCAAAGTCATTTTACTTCCCTTGTTTTTACACATCCCTTCAAAAATCATTTTTGAAAAATTATACTTAAGCCCACGTGTTATACAAACCAAAGCACTTGCAATTGACCTGTTTATCTCATTAAAAGAAGTACATTTTGGACTTAAGCATTGTAAAAGGACATGTATCAAATATTTCCAGTCAGAGGGAAATTCCTGCTTATGATATTTATTTAAAGTGACATCAGCAGGAATAGGATAACCCAATTCCCTAAGACCCTGTTCTATTGTTGCTATGGCAAGAGTAGTCACACCATCAGCGTCATCAAGACGCAAAGCTTGGCGAACCAAAGCTTCAGTGACCACCCATGTTCTTCCATGAACAGTAGATGTTAATGTGGTCACTCCATTAGTTGTTGTGGAACTAACATTGTTCCAAAACTGTCTAATGTGTGCGACAGGGACTAATGGTGTATGAGAAAGTGCATACCTCAATGAAGATGCATTTAAAAATGCCACCATCTGTGAATACTGAGGAAATAAAGCATCATCAGCAGTCAAGTAAGCGATCATATTGTGTTGGCTCTTGAACTCCAATGTTAAATTCTTTGAGTTGAATTTGGGTGCCATGATTTAAAGCTGTTTAGGTTATATGATATGGAAAAATCTAGGAGGAAAAGTGTTAGACAAGAAAATATGAATACCCAGAATAAAAAGATTAGCCAAATTTATAGGAGAGATGCATGATTTTGATTGGTCAAAAATGAGGCGGTTATATTCAAAGAGCAATCATGAAAATCTTGAATCAAATATAACTTATCTCATGCATTAATTAAAAGTAACTTCTCCCCAAAATTACGGCCAAAAATTAGTCAAAAAATAACAACTGGGTAGGGCCCACTAGGTGTCAACGGTCAAAAATAGCCCATCAGCGCCCAACGGCTATATTTTCTTGTCAGCGTTTGCCTAAAGCCTTGTCAGCGTCACGATTGGACGTAACAGCGTTTGGAGAAAAACTTGTCAGCGTCTAAAAAGTAAAAATAAAAATATTTAAAAAGAAAAAGACCTTAACAAAGTAATTTATCCTAAGGGAAATATCTTACAAGTTGATAATAATTACTGGGCGGCAAGCACTGTCCATTTATACACACTTGCATAAGCAAGATAGACACAAATGTCCTCTAGAGTCCCTTGCTAACCAAAATACTTACCAACAAAGTTATTTCATAAAATTCTTTGTAACTCCCAGGTAAACCCATATCCAAAGTATTCCCAAGTCTCCCATCAGACCATAACCAATTCTAAGTCAAAAATGTCTTGGCAGCATGCAAAGTTGATATACTATGCATGCTACAGTGCCTCATGGTTTAGTAAAACTAACCCATACTCACCAGTGGACACAATCTAGAATTGTGATGAGAGTATTCTAAGAATACCCAAGAGTCCTAAAGGTTCCTTAAACCTCCCCTCAAACTATGATACATGAGTTCTCAACAATATATATGAACATTAAAAATTTATGTCAAGATAGGAATATAAATATTCCAACCATCATCCATAAACAAAAACATGTCCAAATAACTCTTCAAAGATCCATAAGCAACTCTGTATCCAATGGCATAAAGCTACCATTACCTGCACATTTAGATGAAAACCACAAAACTAACATTTGTTGCTAACAGCGTCCCGACAACACTTATCAGCGTTGAAGGAACTCTTGTCAGCGTTAGACCATAATATCTCCAACAACAGCAAAATAACACTTGACAGCGTTACATTTACCTTTGTCAGTGTTAGAAAAATAATGTGGAAAATCTAAATCATCACAAAGACCAATAACAATGCATTATCCTGTACATACTTTTACAAAAATGTTCCAAAACACATATTAAGTGAGATTAACCATTCCAATATTTGTTACCAAATATTGAAATCTTCCAGCATCAAAAGGTTTAGTTAATAAATCTGCTACATTATCATCAGTATCTACCCTATCTGGTTGTATTAAACCTTTCTCAAAGCAATCTCTTATAAAATGATGTCGAATTTCTATGTGTTTGGTTTTAGAATGATGTACAGGATTTTTAATAATGCATAAAGTACTGTTATTGTCTACAAAAATCTTGGTATGCATAAAATTATACCCATAATCCAACAGCTGGTTCTGAATCCATAAGACTTGTCCACAACAAGCAGCTGCTGCAACATATTCTGCTTCAGTTGTAGAGTTTGCCACCACTGTTTGTTTCTTGCATTGCCAAGATATTAATCTGCTCCCAAGAAATTGGCATCCACCAGTTGTGGATTTCCTATCAAACTTGTCACCACCATAATCACTGTCTGAATAAGCAATAAGGTCCAATGGAGAATCTTTTGGGTACCATAATCCAAGATCTGGATAGCATCTTAGGTACCTAAAAATTCTCTTCACAGCAAAAAGGTGACATTCTTTGGGAGTCACTTGATGGCGTGCACATGCACACACAGCAAACATGATGTCAGGTCTTGAGGCTGTAAGATACATCAATGAACCAATCATTGATCTATAGTGCCTAACATCCACATCCTTTCCAGCTCCAAGTTTTCCCCAGGGATGTTGTCTGTCCATAGGAGTAGAAGCCTCCTTCTCATGTGGAGAAAAACCATATTTCTTCAAGATTTCAGCTACATACTTGTCCTGGGAGATGAAGATACCATCTTCTTTCTGCTGAACTTGTAAACCTAGAAAGAAGTTCATCTCACCCATTGCACTCATCTTGAATTTATCTGTCATGAGCTTGGAAAAATCCTCACTCATTTTTGGATCAGTAGAGCCAAAAATGATGTCATCAACATAGACCTGCACAAGTAACACATGTTTTCCTTTCTTCTTTGTAAACAGTGTCTGGTCTATGGTGCCCCTCTTGAAACCATTTTCCACCAAGTAGGTGGACAATGTACCATACCATGCTCTTGGGGCTTGATGAAGGCCATACATTGCCTTCTTTACTCTATAAACCTTGTCTGGATTCTCAGGATCTTCAAAACCAGGAGGCTGCATTACATAAACCTCCTCAACAATTGTGCCATAGAGGAAAGCACTCTTCACATCCATTTGATAAACAGTAAAATTCATGCAAGAAGCATAGGCTAAGAAAATTCTGATAGCTTCAATTCTTGCAACTGGAGCAAAGACTTCTTCATAATCTATACCTTCCTCTTGTGTATAACCCTGAGCTACCAAACGTGCCTTGTTTCTGACCACAATGCCTCTTTCATCTTTCTTGTTCCTTAGAACCCATCTTGTCCCAATTGGTCTCACATACCTAGGACAATCAACCAGCTCCCAAACATCCTGTATAGCAAATTGGTGAAGCTCATCCTGCATTGCTTCCACCCAACTTGGTTCTTTGAGAGCATCAAAAATCTTCTTGGGTTCTTCCTGTGACAGAAAACAGGCAAACAAACATGCTTGTACAAGAGGGGTATCAACCTTCTTGTGTATATTGGCAATAAATCCACCAAGACCTTGATGGGATCTTCTTGTCTGAACTGGAGCCATAACATCACCTATGATTTGAGATGTGGGGTGATCTTTCGCTGTGGAAGTGAGAACTCCTCCTTCAATAACTCTGGTGTCCTCAATTTCACGCTCCATGTTGCCAATATCTTCTTCAGATTCTTCTTCATCAACAGGAATCTCTTCATGGATATTGGAAGGTCCACCCTGTTCAAAATGAGAAGAGAAAAGCTGTGTAAAGGTATCTCCAAAGTCTGAACCTTGCTTGTCAGCGTTAGGGCTAACAGCGTTTGAACTGTTGTTGTCAGCGTTGGAGCCATCAGCGTCTGAATTGGTCGTGTCAGCGCTGGATTTCCCTTTGTCAGCGCTTGAAGAATCATGCATGTTTGTAGTTGGTGGTATCTGAACACCACCATTATCTTTCCTTGCAGCAGTAGCAGCAGCATAATACTCATCTGTCCATATAGGAAGTGTAACAAATTCTTGTGTGGGAGATGATATAACTGCTGGTGGTCCATCCTCCTTAGCAACCTGTATACCTGAAACATTACCAATTCTCTTTTCCAAAACACTTGAAGTTACCTTCACAATGTCTGGATCAGTAACAGGCATATAATTTAAAGCTCTAGACAAAGGTTCTAAGTCAAACAACCAATTTGGACCACTCTCAGGATCACTAGGTTTACTTTCTAAAAACCTAACATGTACCTTTTCAAGTATACGTTTTTCCTTTTTAATGTAAACCCTATATCCTTTACTCTGCACTGAGTAACCCATGAAGTAGCCTTCATCACCTTTTGAATCAAATTTACCTAGGGCCTCACTAGTTTCTAACACAACTACATGACAACCAAAAGGCTTCAGAAAACCAATATTTGGCTTTCTTCCCCAAAGTAATTCATAAGGTGTCTTATTATGTATCTTGTTGACCAATGCCCTATTTTGAACATAACAAGCTGTGTTAACAGCTTCAGCCCAAAAAGCTATAGGAAAGTGGGCATCAGCCAACATGGTTCTGGCTGCTTCAATAAGGGTCCTATTCTTCCTTTCAGCAACTCCATTTTGCTGAGGAGTTCTAGCTATGCTGAACTGCCTAGTAATCCCTTTCTTGGCACAAAAATCATCTAATAACTGATTTCTAAACTCACCCCCATTGTCACTTCTAATAATTTTGACCTCATTACCATTCTTCTTTTCAATTTGGGTAATGAAATTAATCAGACTTAGGGCAGTTTCACTTTTCTTAGCTAAAAAGAAAGTCCATGTGAACCTGGAGTAATCATCAGTAATGACAAAACAATATGATTTACCCTTCAAACTCTCTATATTAGTAGGACCAAAGAGGTCCATATGCAATAAGTGAAGGGGTTTAGAACTAGAGTGCACCTGTTTAGACCTGAATGAGACCTTGTGCTGCTTGCCCTTAAGGCATGCAACACAAGAGTGGTCATTGTGGAAAGCCTTTTCAGGCAAACCATCAACTAAACCAAGCCTCACAAGTCTATTAATATTCTTAAAGTTTATGTGCCCTAGTCTCCTGTGCCAAAGATTACTTTCATCTACTGAGGCCTTAGCATACAGACATGACATTTTATTATTTACCTTAATTCCATTAAGATTCACATTATATATGTCTTTATGCCTTGGTGTTCTAAAATCTATGTATTTCTCATCAGGGAGCTTATAATCTTTGCTTAACACCAAGCACTCAGTATCTGTGAAAAGAACCTTATTTTTGTTATCACACACTTGTGATACACTAAACAAGTTATAATCCAGGTCTTTCACCAAGAAGACATTATCAAACCTAAGATTGTTGGTGACAAGGGTTCCTTTTCCTGTGATTGTGCCGTATCCACCCCCAAAGTATACCTTATCACCATCTTGAATAGGAGAGAAATTGGTCAGATAGTCTTCCTTTCCTGTCATGTGCCTTGAGCATCCACTATCCCAGTATCCATAGTCATTGATCTTCTTCTGAATGCCCTGCACATAAAGAAAACACATTAGTTTTCTTTGGGAACCCAAGCCTTGGAAGACTTGGATTCATTTGGTTGTTCAACAAGAACAGACTTGGTTCTCATAACAACCCCATTTTCATCCCTGTTTGAATGAAATTCCCAGTTAACCCCAATTGGTGTTGACAATGCCTTAGAAATATAATGAAACCTGTTGCATGTCATAGAAATACCAGTATTATTAGGGTTCTGGTCTTGTTTTGGTCTCCATGTTAAGCTAGTAGAAGCTTTAGACCTATTTCCCTGTGGCTGCAAATACCTAGGTTTAGCAGTGTTTCTATCAGCGCTGAAATTACTCCTGTCAGCGCCCCGATTGCTCTTATCAGCGTTGAACCTAGGGTTTGCTACAGGAACCCATTGCCTATTTGACCAAGTATTTGACTTTTGAAAAGGTCTTAGGCCTTGTGTGTTAGACCCTCTAGAAAAGAATGGGGCTGGTCTAACAACTTGTGAACTTTTGTTCACAAAGGTATTGGGTCTGACAGTGTTTGACCTATGTTGACTTTTGTCAGCGCTGAAATGGTTCCTGTCAGCGTTGACATTGGAAGCATTGACACATTTGTAGGCCAAATGTGAGAAGCTACCACATGTATAACAAGCTTTTCTAGACATAGTCTTAGGTCTAGAAGCAAAGAAGCCTGTTCCATGATTACTTACTTGGCTTTTTGGTGACCTAGAATTTCTATACATCTCTGCATATTTAACACTAGGTTTTCTAACATTTTGTGGGCCAAGGTCAACAGGTTTGCCAGTGGTAGGGTGTGTGATCTTAATAGGTTTAGGATCATAGGACTCCACAATTGGTATCATGTTTGGTGTGGGCTCATTTGGACTTTCACACAATAACCCTCCCTTAACAAACAAAGTGTGGTTTGCTTTCTTCCACTCTTCTAGGTCAGTCAGCTTTTGCTGATATTCCTCAACTGGGGAAGTCACTCTAGGTGGAGGAATAAACTCCTCCTCTTGGAATTCTGGCAAGCCAGTCCAAGATAAGTCCTTTGATTGGACACCATAAAAATCCCCAGCTGGTGGTGAAACAACAGTATAATTATTCATCCCAATCCCACTCATATCCTTAGAGTCTCTTTGTTTACTAACACACTCTCCTAGGGATTGTGTGGCCTTATCAAATCTCTGGATTTTAAGACTCACATTATCTTTGTTTTTGTTAGCCTCCTCTAACTGAGCTATCAAATCAAGATTAACCCTATTTACTATATCTTGAACATCCTTACTCTGATGTAACTCATGTTTTAAGATATTTATTTGATCCTTTAAATCAAACTCCATTTTCTTATACTCAGATACTGTCTTTTCTGTTTGGGTAAGAGCAATTTGATAGTTAGATAATTTGCACCTTAGAGTACTTGCTTCATCTAATAACTTAACTATCTCTTGTTTTGATTTTTCAGTATTTAAACGACAACCCTTAGAACAGAAAGCATCATCATATACCTCATTATCTGATGAAGAGGAGGAGTGTGCCATGAGAGCATATTCAGCATGCTCTTCTTTAACTTCAGCAACCAAAGCTCTGTCCTCTTCCTCATTCTTAGCCATCCAGCTCCAATCCCATTCCCCAACGCCATCAATTTGTTGAACAGCAACCATGGCCTTGGGATCTGGGTTCTTAATCATTTGGCTAGAAGGCTTCCCAGCATCAGATCTCCTTGGAGATCTACATTCCCTCATAAAGTGCCCCATCCTATGACAGTTGTAGCACTCCACCTTGGACTTGTCAAATCCAGCAACATCCTTAGCATTAAAGGTCATCTTCTTCTTGAACCTTTTATTGAACCTGTTTGCTCTTAAACTTACAAGAGCCATAGTCCACTTTATATCCATCTCTTCCAATTGTTCATCACTTATCTGCTCAAGATCTTCATAAGTGATTCTTGAATCACTAGGCAAAGAAGCAATGAAGGCACACACAGTATCAAGATCAAAACCAGCAGGTTTAATTCTATCAGCGCCATGATTGTGTGTGTCAGCGCTTGAGTACAAAGCGTTGACAGGATATGATCCAGCGCTGACAGATTGACATCCAGCACTGACACCTTGAGATCCAGAGGCTGAATGTCCATAAAAGTTCATGGAATCAAATTGGCCTTCACTTTGTGAAAAGAAGGCCATGTTGCTGCTGGAAGATTTGTTATCACTCTCCAATTGCCATTCATTCTCCAACAGCCTTAACTTGTTGAAGATGTCATCAAACCTGGAAGTCTTGTGGGTGTTATTGACAAGAATAGATCTTGTCTCAATCTTCCATACATCACCAAGGCTTTTGAGAAAAGTAGCATTCAATTCAGGGTCATCAATCTGTTTTCCCATGAAGGAAAGTTGACTTGTGATGTCAAGAAGTCTACTTCTCACACTGCTGAGATTCTCATTAGGTTGAGCTTTAAAGACAGCATACTCATGCAAGAGTTGCTTCTTCTTTTCTTCTTTTGTGTCAGCATTGCCACCATGTGCTACTTCAAGAGCTTCCCAAAGCTCTTTTGCAGAATCAAAACGTTTGTACTTATGCTGATTCTCATGACCTAGGGCATGTTTCAAGATGTTCAAAATTTTCATGTCCACCCTCTTCTTGGCTATGTCTTCAACAGCTACCGCTCTCCCATCATCAGGCTTTTCCACTTTATCAGCTTCTGGACAATTAGGAATAGCTGACCTTGCCTCAATAGCAGCAGTAATCTTTGCTGCTTTATCGAATGTGTTCCCATATTCGATAATTTCCCAAAGAGTGTAGTCATGAATAGCTATGTATTGCTCAAAATTGGACTTCCAAAGTTCAAAGTTCCTGGCATCAAACATGGGAATTTTGATGCTAGGGTTTGAGAAGTTGTTTTGAAGCAAAGCAGGAGGTTGATTTGTGCCAGACATGGTGTTTTTAGGGTTTTGAGAATTTAGGGTTTTTAGGGTTTGGTGTTTTAGGGTTCTGCGTTACTTAAAGATCAAAAGTTTCTCAACAAGCTCTGATACCACTTGTTGATCCCAAACTTAGATCGATTAAGCTTTGTGTAAACGAGATTAGATCAAGTACTACACGTAGAGAAACCTTTGCTTATGAGTAAAGTAACAAAGTGTTATGCGGAATTAACACTTGATCTAAAACACAATGATGTTAAACAAACTTTCACTTTGATTAGAATAATCGTACTTGATTACAATGAAAGAGTTTTAACAAACGAATACTATAAAAACTGATATATAACTTTAACCTAAAAGACCTTCTTTTATAGAACAAGAAGTCTTGTACAATAAGCTATGAATCAACTATTCTAGGTAAAGATAATAATAGAAAATACAATGTCGTGCTCATCTTTACCATACATAAATAAAGAAACAAATAAACAAAAGATATTCTATCAGTGTCAATCTTCAAGGCTATCAGCGTTGACTTCTATCAGCGTCCAAAGTCAATCTATCAGCGTTGACTTTCTTCTTATCAGCGTTTGGTGATCTGACCCATATTTTATTCCCAACACTCGAGACTGTGTTAGTTCCTGTATGAGGCGATCTCCTATGCGCTCGAACACATTTCTAGGTTGAGGAGTTTCCTCGAAGATGCTCTGCTCCTGAGGCCGGGTCTTCCTCTTCCTCTGATTTTGGGAAGAGGTGTTTGGTCCGGTATTGCCAAAGTTGTGTCTAGATTGGAGGTTTCTCCCTATATTCAACCTTGATGCGATCCCTGGGACGATCCTATCAAAGTTCTGTGTGAGAACTCGAGTGAGATCCTCCTCACTGAGTGGTTGGACTTCTACTTCCTCCTCAATCGATGGTTTGCGCGGCTCCTTGTTAGGGGGATTGGGCGCGCTCCCTGGATCAGGGTTGTCCAGGGTTGAAGTAGGTGGGGGAGTTATGGAGATCGTGCTCGTCACCCTCATGGACTGAAAACCACCGCGGTTGTTTGGTCCGCCCGCTGGGCGGATAAGGGATTGATTGGGGATGAGTATCCCTTCCCCTTGGGACTTCCGATTTCCAGGATTCGTGTTCCTGGGATTAGCTTGGGGATGCCCCTTCGTCATTGGGAATTCAAGATGAGATTTCTCTCTAGCTTAGTGTAATGGTCCCACGGATGGCGCCAACTTGTTGATGCAAATGTTGGGTGATCCTTGCTAGACCCGAATTAGGCTTAATTTGGGTTAGCTGGGTTCCGGCTCCTGCACCAAGTGAACTGTATGGTTGGGATCCTGCACACTAAACAACACGCGTTAGGCTGTCTGGTATTGCCAAAGTTGAGTCTAGATTGGAGGTTTCTCCCTAGATTCAACCTTGATGCGATCCCTGGGACGATCCTATCAAAGTTCTGCGTGAGAACTCGAGTGAGATCCTCCTCGCTGAGTGGTTGGACTTCTACTTCCTCCTTAATCGATGGTCTGCGCGGATCCTTGTTAGGGGGATTGGGCACGCTCCCTAGATCAGGGTTGTCCAGGGTTGAAGTAGGTGGGGGAGTTATAGAGATCATGCTCGTCACCCCTATGGACTGAAAACCACCGCGGTTGTTTGGTCCGCCCGCTGGGCGGATAGGGGATTGATTGGGGATGAGTATCCCTTCCCCTTGGGACTTCCGATTTCCAGGATTCGTGTTCCTGGGATTAGCTTGGGGATGCCCCTTCGTCATTGGGAATTCAAGATGATATTTCGCTCTATCTTAGTGTAATGGGTCCCACGAATGGCGCCAACTTGTTGATGCAAAAGTTGGGTGATCCTTGCTAGACCCGAATTATGCTTAATTCGGGTTAGCTGGGTTTCGGCTCCTGCACCAAGTGAACTGTATGGTTGGGATCCTGCACACTAAACAACACGCGTTAGGCTTACCGTGGGAATGTTTCCCACGATTAGGCTCCGGCGTGAGAGTAAGTAATCGGTTAGGGTTTATAGGAGTCGAGTGAGTTGAGAGTATATAGAACGTAATACCTTTGCGGAACCCTTGGGGTTCCTTTTATAGGCAGTGAAACCCTAATGGGCTGTCACTGATGCTTCGGCCCCAAGGAAAGGATAAGCACCAGAATTAGATTGATTGTTATCTTCTAATTATCGTGAGTGAATATCCTTTTCTTTGGGGTGAATCGTATTCAGAGATAGAATATGATTCTGTCTAACCCTGTACCGGTCATGCCGGGCCGTGGGCCGCACACATGTGTGCGGTTACTGTTCATCCAAGCCCATAAGTTCAAATGACATTATTCCCACCCATCTATGATGGGCCAGATACGGGTAGTACCCCGTGGGCCGGGTTCATGACCCGGCTGGGGACTATACGTCATCAATAGTAATCAAGTTTCTGAATAAAAATTAAGAACTAGGAGGAATCTTACAACACTTATCATATTGGTAATAAATATGTCTGATCAAATCTTTGGCCACGTAACTTGAATAATCAATCTCCAGCTGTGTTGTCTTCATCTTCTGCGAAACTTCTTTGGACATGGAATACTGACCATCTACAAGAAGATACTCAACAAACTTTGTAGAACTCAAGTAATATACACCAGCAGCTGAATACAAACGCCATTGTAGACCACTGAGGTCATCTTCAAGATCCTTCCAAACAACATGATCTTCATCTCTTGGTCCACATATTCTCTTGAATGTTGACCAAAGTTTTATTCCATTGACTGAAGTAGGAGCTTCAGTCTCATACTTGGCCTCTAACAACCTCCAAAGATCTACCAAGTCTTCGCTATCCACACTTGCAAAGAGAGATATAAGTGTAGTAAAAGTGTGTACCTCTTTCCCATACCTGCCAATCTTCCAAAACCCACTTTCATCTTCTTCATAGCTTATAATAGGGTTTCTAGAATCAAGAGGTAACACTTGTACCATATCTGAAGCTTCCAATGGTGAGAGCTTGATGCTCCTTCTTATAACAGCTTCACTAGGCCCCAATCTATCCATATCTTTAGGAAACTCAAGAGGAACTCCCTTCTTTAAAGGTCTTGGAACAATCATTGCCTTCTTGAGCTCCATCTCTTCTGCAAGTTCTTCTTTCCTTTCATCAGAAAGAAGTCTTAGAGTGTTTTCTTCCTGCACTCTTGCCCAACTGGGATACGCCTTGAACTCCAACTATTCAAAGGATAATCCCAACAATTTCTTATAGGTCCATCCTGTTCCATGACATCTGAGTAGCATGTAGTACATCTCCCTTCTATCCCTTTTCAGCATTGAGAGAATATTGCTAGCTTTGTGTTTTAGAATTACCTTGCAGTCCTTTTGTACTCTTAGAAGAATCTCCAAACCCCATATCTGGTCTGAAAGAGTCAAATCTGGATTCTCCATACACCTATCTTCCCAAGCATGGTACATCTGAACAACTTCTAGCATATCAAAATCTACTTTCAATTTCAACTCATTCAACTTCTCTCTTGCCAAATCATCACCATACTCAAGTCTTTCTGGTTGTTCTATAATCATCACACTCGAGTCTGAACTTGCTTCATCACTTCCTTCTTGTTCCTCTGAAGTGACAACAAATGGTGATTCACCAACCTTCTTCCTTTCTTGTTCTATAAGTTGTGCAGCCAACCTTCTATCAAATTCTACTTGTGGTGCATCCTTTGGAACTTCTACTTCTACCATAATTCCTTTACCCTTATCTAATGGATCATGGATGGGTAAGGATGATGGTAATACCTGTGAAGATACTTCTTTGATAATGGATGATGACTGGAATACATCAACCTCATCTGCAGGACTGTCAACGCTCAATTTTCTTGTGTCAGCGTCCAATTTGCTCATGTCAGCGCTCAAACTTTGCTTGTCAACGCCCAAATTACCTGTCTCACCGCCTCTTGTAATTTTCTCCAACATAGCTGTAAAAGACAATTCTAAATTGGTAGGAGTTACCAGAGATCTGTCAAAACCTGGTTGCTTCTTCAATTCAGTTAAGGCTTCAGCAACACCCAAAGATCACTATCATGTGAGCCATTATCACTCACATTAATCTGCTCATCCTCCCCTTTGGAAGATTCCTCCATTCCACGCCTTGTGCTAGCATTCTCCAAAATAACAATCCTCTCCCTCAATTGCGTGAGTTCAAGGCCTTGTGTACTGAAAATTTGTACCAAGTCTGCATTTTGCTTTTGCAAGCTAATGCAGACAGCAGTCAATTCCAATAATGTCATTGGTTCCAATCTGCCCTCCTCTAAAATGGGTATTTGACCTCCCAAGTTAGATTCATGGGGCATGGATGAGGTCTTAAAGATGTTAGGACTGTCTTGGCCTGCATCTAAGCCAGAGCCAATAGTCCCAACCTCATCCATAGCACCAACCACACTTGTGGTGGTGGTTCTCTCTTCTACATGGCTAGGACCACTAGAGGAGAACACTCCAGTAGTCTGTTGGCGTTTTTGCAACCTATATTGTTGTGGGGTAGAAGATGATGTGGATTGGGTGGATGTGGGAAGGTTAGGGGGTCTTTGGGTCTGTGAAGGAAATGTGTCAACACTTGTATTAGGTGTGTCAACGCCAACATTTAATGTGTCAGCGTCGAAGGGTTCTTGGTCAATTTGCATGTGTTGAGGTGAAGGTAAAGGTTCTGGTATTGGGTCAAGTTGTGGTTGAGGGTCTGGTTGGGGTTGTGCTGCTGCAATAACAGCAAGCATAGCTGGGGTGAGGGGTAAGTCACGGTGAGGGGGTGAGTTCATTTTTGTAAAAATAGCTTTCTTTTGCACAGGGATCTCATAAAAATCATCATGATCCCTTGTGCAGTAATTTTGCACATCAAAAACCATTTGTAAAAATCTGGGATAAGCTAAAGTCATCTTACTCCCTTTATTTTTACACATGCCATCAAAAATCATTTTAGAATAATTAAACTTTTGCCCACGTGCAATGCACACAATAGCACTAGCAATGGATCTGTTAATCTCATTTAATGCAATACACTTGGGACTCAAACAATGTAAGATGACATGTATGAGGTACTTCCAGGTTGGGGGAAACTCCTGTTTATGATATTTGTTTAAAGTTCCCTCATCAAGGAAAGGATAACCCAAAGCCCTTAGTCCTTGTTCTATTTCATGAATGGGAAGGGTGGTTATACCATCTGCATCATCAAGATGCAAAGCCTGGCGAACCAAGGCTTCAGTAACCACCCATGTACACCCATGAACAATAGATGATAATGTAGTCACATTATTAACTGTTGAGGAACTAACTGTGTTCCAAAACTGCTTAATATGTGTGGCAGAGATGAGAGGAGCATGAGAAAGAGCATACCTAATTGGGGATGCATTCAAATACGCCACCATCTGGGTGTATTGGGGAAACAGAGCATTATCAGTGTCCAAATATGCAATCATGTTGTGTTGACTCCTGAATCCCAATACCAAATCACCTGGTTTAAATTTTGGTGCCATTGTAGAAAGCTGTTTGTGAATGATTTAGAAAGATGAATTATAGGATAAAATGGTTAGAAAAGAATATAAGATACCCTGTTTAAAAATAGGAGCCAAATATATAGGAGAGATATATGCATGTGATTGGTAAAAAATGAGGCAACTATTTTCAAAATATCATGATGAAAATATTGAAAAGAAAATAAGTTATCTCATGCATTAATTAAAAGTTATCTGCTCCCAAAATTACGGCCCCAAAATTCGTCAAAAATAACAACTGGGTAGGTCCCAATGGGTATCAACGGTAAAAAATAACCCATCAACGCCCAACGGCTATATTCTTGTCAACGCTTGCCAAAGCCATGTCAGCGTCTAAATTGGTCATAACAACGCTTGGAAAAATACTTGTCAGCGTCCAAAAATACAAGTAATAAAAAATGAAAAAGGACCTTAACAAAGTAATTTTTCCTAGTGAAGATAACCTATAAGTTGATAATTATTATAGGGCGGCAAACACTGTCCGGTTATGCACACTTGCTTATGCAAGACAGACATAACAGTCCTCTAGTGTCCCTTGCTAACCAAAACTCTTAACAACTAAGTTATCTCATAAAATTCCTTGTTACTCCCAGGTAAAACCCATGATAAAATCATTCCCAAGTCTCCCAACAGACCACAACCAATTCTAGGCCAAAAATGTCTTGGCAGCATGCATAGTATATCAACTTTGTATGGTGCAGTGCCTCATGATTTAGTAAAACTAACTCATACTCACCTGTGGACACAATCTAGAATTGTGATAAGAGTATCATAAGAATACGCAAGAGTCCTAAAGGTTCCTAAAACCACCCCTTAAACTGTGACACATATTTTGCTCAAAAATATGCATGAACATAAAAAATTTATGTCAAGATAGGAATATAAATATTCCAACCATCATCCATAAATAAAAACATGCTCAAATGATTCTCCAAGGATCCATAAGAAACTCTGTATCCAATGGTATAATGCTAACACCACCTACACATTTAGATTAAAAACCACAAAACTAACATTGTTGCTGACAACGTCCCGATAACACTTGTCAGCGTTAAGGAAACCTTTGTTAGCGTTAGACAAATATATTGCTGACAACGTCACAATAACACTTATCAGCGTTAGGGTAACCTTTGTCAGTGTTAGAAAAATATAGTGGAAAATCTAAATCGTCAAAAAGACCAATAACAATGCATTATCCTGTACATACTTTTACATTAAGACCCCAAAACACATATTATGTGAGATTGATCATTCCAATACTTGTTACCAAGTATTGAAACCTTCCAGCATCAAAAGGTTTAGTTAATAAATAAGACACATTTTCTTCTGTGTCAACCCTATCTGGTTGTATTAAACCCTTTTCAAAACAATCCCGTATAAAATGATGTCGAATTTCTATGTGTTTTGTTTTAGAATGATGTACAGGATTCTTAATAATGCATAAAGTGCTGTTATTGTCAACAAATATCTTGGTATTCATGATATTATACCCATAATCCAACAGCTGGTTCTGAATCCATGAGACTTGTCCACAACAAGCAGCTGTTGCAACATACTCTGCTTCAGTTGTAGAATTGGCCACCACTGTTTGTTTCTTGCATTGCCAAGATATCAACCTACTCCCAAGAAACTGACATCCACTAGTTGTGGATTTTCTATCAAACTTATCACCACCATAGTCACTGTCTGAATATGAAATAAGCTCTAATGGTGAATCTTTTGGGTACCACAAGCCAAGATCTGGATAACATCTAAGGTACCTAAAGATTCTCTTGAGATCATAAAGGTGACATTCTTTGGGAGTCACTTGATGGCATGCACATGCACACACAACAAACATGATGTCAGGTCTTAAGGCTGTAAGATACATCAATGAACCAATCGTTGATCTATAGTACCTGAATCCACATCTTTTCCATCTCCAACTTTTCCCCAAGGGTGTTCTCTATCCATAGGAGTAGTAGCCCTCTTTTCATGTGGAGAAAAGCCAAACTTCTTCAAGATCTCTGCTACACACTTATCCTGAGAGATGAAGATACCATCTTCTTTCTGCTGAACTTGTAACCCTAGAAAGAAGTTCATCTCCCCCATTGCACTCATCTTGAATTTGTCTGTCATAAGCTTGGAAAAGTCTTCACTCATCTTTAGATTGGTGGAGCTAAAGATGATATCATCAACATAAACCTGAACAAGTAAGACATCCTTACCAGCCTTCTTTGTAAATAATGTCTGGTCTATGGTGCCCCTTTTGAATCCATTTTCCACCAAATAAGTAGACAATGTGCCATACCATGCTCTTGGGGCTTGATGAAGTCCATACATAGCTTACTTGACTCTATACACCTTGTCTAGATTCTCTGGATCCTCAAAACCAGGAGGCTGCATAACATATACCTCCTCAACAATTGTGCCATAGAGGAAGGCACTCTTCACATCCATTTGATAGACAGTGAAGCCCATGCAGGAAGCATAGGCTAGAAATCTCCTTATAGCTTCAATCCTTGCAACTGGTGCAAAGACCTCCTCATAGTCTATCCCTTCTTCTTGTGTATATCCCTGAACCACTAAACGTGCCTTGTTTCTGACCACAATGCCTCTTTCATCTCTCTTGTTTCTTAGAACCCATCTTGTCCCAATAGGTCTGACATACCTGGGACAATCAACCAGCTCCCAAACATCCTGCATTACAAATTGGTGAAGCTCATCCTGCATTGCTTCCACCCAACTTGGTTCTTTGAGAGCATCAAAAATTTTCTTGGGTTCCTGTTGTGACAGAAAACATGCAAACAAACATGCTTGAACAAGAGGGGTATCAACCTTCTTGTGTATATGGGCAATAAATCCACCAAGATTCTGATGAGATCTTCTAGTCTGAACAGGAGTCATGACATCCCCAATAATTTGTGAAGGGGGATGATTCTTCATTGTAGAAGTGAGAACTCCTTCCTCAAAAAGTCTTTTGTCTTCAATCTCATTATCCATGTTGCCAATATCTTCTTCAGAGTCTCTTCCATCAATAGTTGTATGAACCTCTTCATGTAAATTTGAAGGTTCACCTTGTTCAAAATTGGAAGAGAAGATATGCTCAAAAGTGTTGTCAACGCCTGAACCAAGGTTGTCAGCGTTTGATCCATCAACGCCTGAATTGGTGTTGTCAACGTTTGAGCCATCAACGCCTGAATTTGTCCTGTCAGCGCCAGATTTTCCTTTGTCAGCGCCTGAAGGACCATGCATGTTGTTAACTGGTGGTACTTGGGGACCACCATTTTCCTTTCCAGCAGCAGCAGCAAAAGCATCTGTCCAAATGGGAATTATGACATACTCTTGTATGGGAGATGACTTGTCTGCTTGTGATCCAACCTCTTCATTAACCCGTGTACCTGAAACATCAACAACTGGTTCTTCCACAACATTTGAAGTTACCTTCACAATGTCTGGATTAGTAACAGGCATATAATTCAAAGTCCTAGTGTGACAATCCGTCAATTTACGATTGATATTTTATTCTCAAATATTATTTGAAAATATTATTTTAATGTTACAATATGAACTCACTTATTTTTGGGAAGAAATTTGGATTTACGTCTTGAAGTAGCATCGACTACGTTTAAACCGGAGGATTCTACGTTACGTGCTTACGTTTACATACACCGTCTTTGGTGACAGTCCGACATTTCAGAAAATAAATTTATTTGTGAATATTATTTTGGAGTTTTAAATTTGTGTTGGTTCATAAACTCACAAATTTACGAGAAGAGATTAGGACTTACGATTTTATTTTAACGTCCTTTACGACTAAACCGGAAACCTTAAGATTACGTATTTACGTTTTCGAACTCCGTTTTTGATGAAACAATTTTTATTGGATTCGTTTTGTGACGTCGATTCATAATTTATAAAAACGTTTTTCGTAAAACGACCCGAGGGCACGCAAATCGAGGAAACTAGAATCGAGGAGTACCCGTAAATAAATGGGATGAGACAAGTGGGACACTTGTCCCACCCCACTCCCAAAACCGGCCTAACTAGCCCCAATAACACTTATGTGTCAAGTGTACACCATAAAGCTACACATGTAACTTGAGCTTACATTGTAAGCTAAGTTACCTCAAAACAACTAGCCTCAAACCACTTCACAATTTGCAACATGCAAACCACCCTTAAAATCCTCCCAACTCTCTCACCTAGTTCGTCCCATATCTCTCCCAAAAACACCCTTTGATCTTGATTCAACCATGAAACCATATGTTATACTTACATATGTTGAAGCCCTTTCAAAACCCTATTGATTGGTGGTACTTATAACATCCAAGGAGGAGTATTCATGATGTCTTGGGGCTGATTTTTCCACAAGGAGTCCATGGAGCATGGTTGTCTTGAAGATGGTCTTGGCTATGCACAAGTTTCTCCATCAAATTCCATGTTTTCATCACAACCAACATCAACTTGGTGGTATAAAGATTGTCCTCCTCAACTTCTTGTTATTTTGATTATGTAAACATGTATTTTATTTACTATTGTATATACTTATGATGATTATATGATGATAAAAATGTTATGTGGGGATTTGTTGTTGATAATCATGGATAAAAAGGTGAAAAACCATAAGAAACAAGGTTAAAATCTTGGTTAAATTTGATGGCTGTATAAAACAGTAAAGAAGTAAGTCATAAACTGATAAAATGATGAAGTGAAATAGATTTACAGTAAGCTATGGGTCTTGTACATGTGAGAGTTGGCCATGCAATGGAATCAAAATAATGAGTGAGATATGATCAAAACAAGTTTAGGGTATAAATCTGAAGTTACTGTTTTGGACGATTTTTAAAAAATACTTAAAAGATGATTCAACAGTAGCTATAGAAGAGTTAAATGTAGAAAATATCATGTAGTTTATGTGATAAAATTTGAGCTTCTATCTCCATGTAGAACTCAAGATATGGCAGTTTTGGTGAAGATGAAGTTAAAAATCAGATTTTTGGAAATTAAAGAATAATACTATTATATAAGCACTCACATTTTAATATATAAAATGTAAAATAAAAACTCACTAACTTATAAAACTTATTTATATAAATATATATAAAAGGTTAATCAAATGGATAAATTATATAAATGGTGGTGAAATAATGTTTATAAATAATAAAAACTATAAATATGATTTTTTACGACTTTTTCGACTATTGCCGTAAAATTAACGTTTTTGTTAAATAAAACTTAGATGGTTGGACCCGTCTAGTGTAAACTTTATAAAACACATATACTGATATATAAACATGTATAACAAGTAAAAACCAATAAAACCCGAACTATAGGACATACGGACATTAACGAGCTAAGTAAACATATTGGACTAATACTTGGGCTAATAATTGGACTAAATAAGATAAACACCCATAAAAAGAACTTATTGGGCTTAACCCATTTGGGCCCAACTTGAAAGTGTATGTACTGATAATATAGGTACAAAATGGATTAAAATAAGTTAAATAACTTATAATAAGCTTGTTGGACTTAAGACACGTAAACGAGTAAAACTAGTAAACTAGTATAAAAGTTATCAACGTATAACACTAAAATGAGTAAACGAGAATATGTAAACCCACTTGATCATCATATATATATAATCATCATATGTATACATAATTGTTATTTTTATAAAATCATTGGACAAACGTCTAAGACCGATTATTATCTGTCTAGGTTTCCGTGATTGAAGCACGTACCGTACGTCCGAATTGCCGATAACCCGCCTTCCCACATCAACGTGAGTTCATAGCCTCGCACTCTTTTAAATGCTTTTATAAATGTTTTATAAACCCGCGAGGGAGATAACATGTTAGTTTTATAAAATAGGACACCATTTGTCCCGATTGTTTGTTTATTGATTTTGGACCCGAATGATTGAATGACCCGATTGTATGACCCGATAAATGATTAAAGGACCCGATAGATGAAATCAAATGGATTATTAAAGTTAGGTTATGTCACTAAAAGTCCCATTAGCATGAATTGTGAACTACCGGGAGTTGGTAGACGCTTATGCATTTAATAGTACTATTTGGGGACGATCACCCCAGTTCGCGCCTTGACGGTTGATCCCCGTCGTGCCACATTGATTGGTAAGCGAATTTATGTATGAGAAGATTTCAATAGCGTGACCTTTGTGACGACACGCTACTTTATATGGGCAAAATTTGTATCGGGTTAGCTACCCGTTGTTGGTTTAGTAAGGTAACAATGTCATGCGGCTTATAATAATCCGAATTAACAAAATAATAATAGACGCTCCGAATTACGATGTATTGCCTGACTAGCAATACAGGGTCATACTATTGATATTATGTTTGTGTTTTGGTTTTCATAACCATATTCATATAATGGTTTTTATTTGATTTTATACAACGTCATAAGACGTATTGTATGATGTTTTTACGACATTGGCTCGTATAATAATTTTTAAGGCAAATGCCTATATTATGATTTTCGATAAGGATTTATATAAAATGACTTTGGCTATTTTATGGCCTAATACAAAGATTTGTATAAAACGATTTTGGCTATTTTACGGCCTATTACAATGATTTGTACGAATTGATTTTTGATACTAATTTTATACCAAAGTTATATTGATGGAATTTATTAAACTCTATGAATTCACTCGGCGTTATCGCTGACCTTTTCTTTTAACATGTTTTATCTCAGGTACTTGAAGGTAATTCTCGGGAAGACGACAAGAATTCATGGCCCGCACTTAAACAATATTTTTCCATTCAAACACTTGTAAAACTTTTGTATGTAATATAATGACTTGGGACCGATGTAACTTTGTTGTTTATGAATGGAAATGATTTAATATTAAACGACGCGATTTTTATGCGTTGTCTATGATGTGAGTAATGTGCTATCCCGTAACACCAACTAGTCTTCCGCTGTACTAAGTTGTATAAATTTGGGGGTGTTACAGTTTGGCATCAGAGCTCTCGTTATAGAGAATGAAAGATTTTTAAAACCAAGGTTTTGAATAAAACTTTTCAAAATCTTTTAACTATAAACATTTTTCTAAAAATGTCTAAAAATCTTTTGACTATAACGGTGCCGAAGAATTCCCGAGTTACCGACAAGGCCAGACTGAGAAGTGTTATTTTAATATATATATATATATAACTTGGATTATATATATGATGTAATTTTATTACATAATTGTTTGATGATTATTTCGATATTTATACGAGGTATTTATACGACGCAGATTGTCACAAGTAACCCTAAATCCCCTAGTAAATTAATCGAAGCTATTCTCGTAGGAATTCTAGCTATCCTAGATCTAAACCAAGTTGTGGATATTTATGATCCCAACAAATGGTTGATATTCGTAGAAATGTAAGTATTAGTTGATTGTGATATTGAAAAAGAATTGACGAGATTAAATCTGATATCAATGTCATGACGATCTTTCCTTATAGAGTGGAGTTTGACAAAACGTTATCACTTAGAAAGATGTCATCTGATTCGTTGTCGTCTAATTCTTAAATCGAAATCGAAAGGGTGAATGTTGCACTTGAGGCTGTCATTGGAACCATTACCCAAAAGCCTCATGCCACTAATACCTTTCCGAGAAGTCTAAGTTGAATGATCAAGTCATCTCATATTAATGACTCATTTGATAATTGTTATTGTAAGATATATAGGATTGGAAATTAAGTATTGATCATATCGAGCTTTTATTGCCCTATTAAGGTTTATGAATAAGGCTGAAAGTATTGGAAATGAGGTAGGATATCGAATTGAGTATAAAATTGGTTGAAACTTGAATAAAGTAAAATTTAACCCATATGGAATAATAAATTGTTAAGAGGAAATCGTTAAGTTTTGTGATTGAATTATAAGGTTTTAAATGATTGTAGGTTCGTGTTAAGGGTTGTTCCTAGGCCATTGTCCAATAATGAGGATGCCCAGTGTCCAGGAAATAAATTGAAGAAATCTTCTTCTGAATTGGGACCGATGGATCTTCCGGGACATGTGGAACACCAAATGACTCTTGTAGATTAGTATTCATTGTGGTATCTTTTAAGAATCCCTAACTTAACTGAGATATCAGTTGGTAGGATGAGTTCTGAGAATTGTATGACATAGTGACACGTAATGTGTTACGGTACAATTTTGACTTGTTTGTGATTAATAAAAAGACTACCTTTGATTGCTAAATTCTACATGTATCGATGTTATCTATCTTTTATTACTTCATCCTAATGTTCGCATTAGTGATGCAACCATTGAACAAGTACTCATCTCGATTTGAGTTACGTTGTGGATTATTCTCTTTGTATTCTTGAGTGCCATTGAGGTCACGAACCTCATGATTATTTGGCTAAGCTCATTCCCTATCATATTGTAGTTAAATCTTGGTGAACAAGCTTTCATCACTCCTTTGCAGATCACTCATTGTTTTTATAAAGTTAAAATGGTATCCTTTGAGAAAATTTAATTTTCATCACAATAAGGATTATTCAAAGTGAGATTTATAAGTGATTGATATCAAAATGAAGTTGTATATGAGACGCTTTGGGAACCTAATTGTTTTCATAACAAAGAAAATCATTGTAAAATTATTCTTGATTCTTATTTAAGAATTAAGCATGAAAATATTTTTATTATAAACATGATGATAAAATTTTGACGAACTGAGTATTGCATCGTTAATTTTGAAATTGTATATAGTTGCGCGCCTACATACAATTTGGAATGGACCATGCAAGGCTGATTAGTAGTCACCATAAAACTGATTAATAAACACTAAATTTCTTTGAAGATTGTGAAAGATTAAAATTTATGAGATCTGCAAGAAGTGAAAAATAAGGACATAATGTTAGAGACATCTACATATGTGCCCGTGCCATCTATTCTTCTGAGTCGAATTTACTCATTTGTGGAAATTGTCTTATTTGACAATTGACAATTCTTTCTTGTCCAATTATCCCGTAGTGAGATTCTTAGGAAAGTATATGATTATCGAGTGTTGATACCCGACTGGATGTATCGACGTTCCTATCATTTCTTTTGATTTGATTTCATTTGAATGACCTGGGTAACGATCCGAGGAGCTTTCGAATGCGTACTCAAATTATGAAAACATGGGATATATTCATATTCGTTAAATTTCGTTTGTATCTGATTTGAAATTCTCTCGCATAGATTATGCGTTGACCTTACTCTTTCAATAGTAAGTTGTGTCTCCAGATATCCTTGAACTTGTGAAGGATTATGAATTATTATTAGTCTTTTGAGAAGTTCACATCTTATCGACGGCAATGAAACTGAAAAGTTGATAATGCCGGCAGAATGGATTGATTGATGATGACATGACGACATTGTCTTAATTGATGGGAACTCGAGTAGAATTCCCCTAAATGATAAGATGTTGATTATCGAAAGTGATCTAAATAACTCTTGATGGATGATTTTATCCTGTATTTAGACTTGAAATTATACCGTGAATGATTGTGAAATAGTTATAGATATTGTAATCTAGAAGAAGTTAATATGAATTTATTAAAAGATGTTTATGTTATCTGAAACTTTAGTAAGTATTTGTTGGTAAATTACCTAGACTTTTGCCATTAAGGCAAATTGAAATTGACATTGATTATATTTCCGGTGCTGCACTTGGGGCTTGTGCACTGTACGTCAGCACCATCTAAATTTAAGGAATAACCGTACAACTGAGAAAGTTGTCGGAGAAAGATTTTATTATACCACGCCTGTCATCCTGAAGAGCTATGGTGTTATCTTTCCTTATATTTATAGATTACTGTGACTGAGTAAATTGACAATCGAAAACGATATCCATAACTCGAAATGGAAGATTTGTTCGATCATTTACAAGGTTCTAGCGTTTGTTTATAAGACTTGATCCATATCATGGTTATCATCAACTTCGCATCTGCGAAAGAGATTATCTATTCCAATCACTACATCCGGTGCTTGTAATGAACATTATGAGTTCCACGTGATGTCGTTTGGATTGACAATGCACATGTAGTATTCATAATTATGATGAATCACGTGTGTAGGCCGTAATTTGATAAATTCATGCTCGTGATCATTAAGGACTATTTGTTTGTTTATAAGAGTAAGAATGAGTTAATAATTATTTATAGATTGCCCTGATTTGGCCGAAAAATGAAAACATGTACCTTGAATAATTAACACGTGATTAAAGACTTGAACCTTTACATGACTTAACAGTGTGATTAATAAGATAATGGAAGCTATATTGACTTTTCAAAGATTAGAACCATTAACGCTTAGGGATTAAAAACTTAATCCTTTACATAAAATGACCGTTGGATTAATAATGATAAGATGTATGCATATAGACTCTTCAAAATTGAGAGCCCTTTTTAGACATTGGATTTTACCAAAAAGAAATGGAAATATGTTTTGACAAATGTTTTAACAAAGGATTTTTAAAGGGATTGTTCCCTTATACACAAACCATTTAACTAAACTTCTGTTTAGGGGTAAATGTTTGTGTATACCTCAAGATAACTTAAGAAGGATTGAGTAAAACCATTTATACCATAACCTGAAAACTTAAAACGACAATTTCTGCCTTTTAACTAAGAAAATTTTGAACAAAGTATAAACAAAGGTTTTTCGAACATTTACGAATCTTATTAATTATTTTCGATAAATCAACTGAAAATCTTGTTAATTAAATTCAAATTTATTTTGAACATTTTATATAACTGGTCGAAC
Source organism: Glebionis coronaria (assembly GCA_025667525.1). Classification (NCBI taxonomy): domain Eukaryota; kingdom Viridiplantae; phylum Streptophyta; class Magnoliopsida; order Asterales; family Asteraceae; genus Glebionis; species Glebionis coronaria. The sequence continues at coordinate 659,685 of JANFOE010000876.1, read as the reverse complement.
TAAGAAATTTAAAATTTTTACGTTTACGCTTCATAAAAATTAACTAATAATTATTTAATTAATTATAATAATTATCGACGCTTTAGACGCCGGATTGAGTAAAACGGATAAAAATGACAGTAAAGACGAAACTAAAACATAGAAGATATGAAGAAAGAATTTTGAATAAATACGATTGTGATATTTATTTCATCAGGAAGGTGAACGTAATTACAGACGCATAATATAGAAAGAATGCCTGAGTGAATGATGGACATGATAATTATATCATCGTGAGAAGTGAATATAGATACTGACGTATTATACAAAAAGGATAAAGAACCAATTAGGATATATTTCTTAATAATGAACGTGCAAAATAAATTGCCGAACGATATAAAAATGAACGATGTGTGTAAGAAGGATAATATAGATAATAAAAAGGGTTTCACGGCTAATGTGAACCATTAGAAGTGAGAAGCCGATAGCGTTAAATATTTTAAAGACCATTTGTGATTGTCTAAATATGAAGATAGTGAGATATAGTTATGTTGAAACTTGTAAGTATAAGTATTCTATTCCTGTCATTTCTGACTTAATGTATCATTATCAGAAGAAGTTGTACTAATGACAAATTATGAAGGCAGACATCGCCTCATACACTAGTAAACATCTAGCTATTGCAAAGGTCATCATCTGAATTTAATTCGATTTGGGTCATCGTCGACAGACTGACCAAATCTGCTAATATCATTCCCGTTAATGATAAATGCAAAAGAGTTATGTAAACATAGTGTGCCTGGATCGAACATCTATATCAAGATCCTCGCTTCGCATCGAATTTCTAGAGATTTGCTCAGAAGTCGTTGGGAACGAACCTTGATGAGAGTACTATGTACCACCCCAAATCGAAGGGACGAGGTAAAGTAACGATACAAAGTAAAATAAGTGATGTTTTATGTTTGAATGATTGACCTTTGGTAATAGACTGTATAATCGTTTTCCTTTGGAGAGATTATCTTTGATAATCATCGTGTTAGGATTGAGATCGAATCTTGTTAGGATCTAAATCTTAGAGCATCTGTAAGCAAGAGTTGAGATGAAGACACCCGACATACATCCATTGTGAGTTGGACATGTCTTTTAGGTTTAAGGTTTCCTATGATGGCGAACCTATCCTTGCAAAATACCCGACCCGCGAGATCTGAAATGATTGTTGAAATTAGGATCTGATTATTGACAGCCGGTAGTGGGCAAGAGGTTATGTGAATGTGGAATGTAGATCTTGAAGTGCCAAATGGGTAGCGAAATTATGCCACAATTTTTAACCTTGGAAAGATGAATTCATGATCTGACAAATCATGGGATATAAGTCCCCGTTGTATGAGACCATTGAGATGATGTAAAAGTTGGGATTGAAAGGCATATAAATTGGATCTACCCTAGGACTTCAAAGACTGTGTGACTTATGTTTCGTATATCGAACTTGATGGAATATCTATCAAGTGAAATTATGATTATTCTTAGTAGAGCTTAGATCGGCGAAAAGTTGCATTCATCAAAAACCCGTGAACATTATGGATAGAGAAAGTACGTCAACATTAAGCCTGATCTTATTCCCGTAGTTACGTTTGATGAAACTCGCGTATTATAATGGATTACACTTGTGAGAAAAGACCGAGTGTGGAGGAAATACCCACATGGCTTTAACTCTATAAGAAGCGACTAGTAAGGTAAGATGATCTTTGAGGACAAAGATCATGTTTAGGGGTAAATGCTGTGACAATCCGTCAATTTACGATTGATATTTTATTCTCAAATATTATTTGAAAATATTATTTTAATGTTACAATATGAACTCACTTATTTTTGGGAAGAAATTTGGATTTACGTCTTGAAGTAGCATCGACTACGTTTAAACCGGAGGATTCTACGTTACGTGCTTACGTTTACATACACCGTCTTTGGTGACAGTCCGACATTTCAGAAAATAAATTTATTTGTGAATATTATTTTGGAGTTTTAAATTTGTGTTGGTTCATAAACTCACAAATTTACAAGAAGAGATTAGGACTTACGATTTTATTTTAACGTCCTTTACGACTAAACCGGAAACCTTAAGATTACGTATTTACGTTTTCGAACTCCGTTTTTGATGAAACAATTTTTATTGGATTCGTTTTGTGACGTCGATTCATAATTTATAAAAACGTTTTTCGTAAAACGACCCGAGGGCACGCAAATCGAGGAAACTAGAATCGAGGAGTACCCGTAAATAAATGGGATGAGACAAGTGGGACACTTGTCCCACCCCACTCCCAAAACCGGCCTAACTAGCCCCAATAACACTTATGTGTCAAGTGTACACCATAAAGCTACACATGTAACTTGAGCTTACATTGTAAGCTAAGTTACCTCAAAACAACTAGCCTCAAACCACTTCACAATTTGCAACATGCAAACCACCCTTAAAATCCTCCCAACTCTCTCACCTAGTTCGTCCCATATCTCTCCCAAAAACACCCTTTGATCTTGATTCAACCATGAAACCATATGTTATACTTACATATGTTGAAGCCCTTTCAAAACCCTATTGATTGGTGGTACTTATAACATCCAAGGAGGAGTATTCATGATGTCTTGGGGCTGATTTTTCCACAAGGAGTCCATGGAGCATGGTGGTCTTGAAGATGGTCTTGGCTATGCACAAGTTTCTCCATCAAATTCCATGTTTTCATCACAACCAACATCAACTTGGTGGTATAAAGATTGTCCTCCTCAACTTCTTGTTATTTTGATTATGCAAACATGTATTTTATTTACTATTGTATATACTTATGATGATTATATGATGATAAAAATGTTATGTGGGGATTTGTTGTTGATAATCATGGATAAAAAGGTGAAAAACCATAAGAAACAAGGTTAAAATCTTGGTTAAATTTGATGGCTGTATAAAACAGTAAAGAAGTAAGTCATAAACTGATAAAATGATGAAGTGAAATAGATTTACAGTAAGCTATGGGTCTTGTACATGTGAGAGTTGGCCATGCAATGGAATCAAAATAATGAGTGAGATATGATCAAAACAAGTTTAGGGTATAAATCTGAAGTTACTGTTTTGGACGATTTTTAGAAAATACTTAAAAGATGATTCAACAGTAGCTATAGAAGAGTTGAATGTAGAAAATATCATGTATTTTATGTGATAAAAATTTGAGCTTCTCTCTCCATGTAGAACTCAAGATATGGCAGTTTTGGTGAAGATGAAGTTAAAAATCAGATTTTTGGAAATTAAAGAATAATACTATTATATAAGCACTCACATTTTAATATATAAAATGTAAAATAAAAACCCACTAACTTATAAAACTTATTTATATAAATATATATAAAAGGTTAATCAAATGGATAAATTATATAAATGGTGGTGAAATAATGTTTATAAATAATAAAAACTATAAATATGATTTTTTACGACTTTTTCGACTATTGCCGTAAAATTAACGTTTTTGTTAAATAAAACTTAGATGGTTGGACCCGTCTAATGTAAACTTTATAAAACTCATATACTGATATATAAACATGTATAACAAGTAAAAACCAATAAAACCCGAACTATAGGACATACGGACATTAACGAGCTAAGTAAACATATTGGACTAATACTTGGGCTAATAATTGGACTAAATAAGATAAACACCCATAAAAAGAACTTATTGGGCTTAACCCATTTGGGCCCAACTTGAAAGTGTATGTACTGATAATATAGGTACAAAATGGATTAAAATAAGTTAAATAACTTATAATAAGCTTGTTGGACTTAAGACACGTAAACGAGTAAAACTAGTAAACTAGTATAAAAGTTATCAACGTATAACACTAAAATGAGTAAACGAGAATATGTAAACCCACTTGATCATCATATATATATATCATCATATGTATACATAATTGTTATTTTTATAAAATCATTGGACAAACGTCTAAGACCGATTATTATCTGTCTAGGTTTCCGTGATTGAAGCACGTACCGTACGTCCGAATTGCCGATAACCCGCCTTCCCACATCAACGTGAGTTCATAGCCTCGCACTCTTTTAAATGCTTTTATAAATGTTTTATAAACCCGCGAGGGAGATAACATGTTAGTTTTATAAAATAGGACACCATTTGTCACGATTGTTTGTTTATTGATTTTGGACCCGAATGATTGAATGACCCGATTGTATGACCCGATAAATGATTAAAGGACCCGATAGATGAAATCAAATGGATTATTAAAGTTAGGTTATGTCACTAAAAGTCCCATTAGCATGAATTGTGAACTACCGGGAGTTGGTAGACGCTTATGCATTTAATAGTACTATTTGGGGACGATCACCCCAGTTCGCGCCTTGACGGTTGATCCCCGTCGTGCCACATTGATTGGTAAGCGAATTTATGTATGAAAAGATTTCAATAGCGTGACCTTTGTGACGACACGCTACTTTATATGGGCAAAATTTGTATCGGGTTAGCTACCCGTTGTTGGTTTAGTAAGGTAACAATGTCATGCGGCTTATAATAATCCGAATTAACAAAATAATAATAGACGCTCCGAATTACGATGTATTGCCTGACTAGCAATACAGGGTCATACTATTGATATTATGTTTGTGTTTTGGTTTTCATTACCATATTCATATAATGGTTTTTATTTGATTTTATACAACGTCATAAGACGTATTGTATGATGTTTTTACGACATTGGCTCGTATAATAATTTTTAAGGCAAATGCCTATATTATGATTTTCGATAAGGATTTATATAAAATGACTTTGGCTATTTTATGGCCTAATACAAAGATTTGTATAAAACGATTTTGGCTATTTTACGGCCTATTACAATGATTTGTACGAATTGATTTTTGATACTAATTTTATACCAAAGTTATATTGATGGAATTTATTAAACTCTATGAATTCACTCGGCGTTATCGCTGACCTTTTCTTTTAACATGTTTTATCTCAGGTACTTGAAGGTAATTCTCGGGAAGACGACAAGAATTCATGGCCCGCACTTAAACAATATTTTTCCATTCAAACACTTGTAAAACTTTTGTATGTAATATAATGACTTGGGACCGATGTAACTTTGTTGTTTATGAATGGAATGATTTAATATTAAACGACGCGATTTTTATGCGTTGTCTATGATGTGAGTAATGTGCTATCCCGTAACACCAACTAGTCTTCCGCTGTACTAAGTTGTATAAATTTGGGGGTGTTACACCTAGATAGAGGTTCCAAGTCAAACAACCAATTTTGACCACTTTCAGGATCACTAGGTTTACTCTCTAAAAACCTAACATGGACTCTCTCAAGTATACGTTTTTCCTTCTTAAGGTAAACCCTATATCCCTTACTCTGCACTAAATAACCCATGAAGTAGCCTTCATCACCTTTAGCACTAAATTTACCTAAGGCATCACTAGTATTAAGTACAAATACATGACAACCAAAAGGTTTAAGAAAACCAATATTAGGTTTCCTTCCCCAAAGTAACTCATAAGGTGTTTTATTCTGTATCTTGTTGACCAATGCTCTATTCTGAACATAACAAGATGTATTCATAGCCTCAGCACAAAAAGCTATGGGAAAATGAGCATCAGCCAACATAGTCCTGGCTGCTTCAATTAGGGTTCTATTCTTTCTCTCAGCAACCCCATTTTGCTGTGGGGTTCTGGCAACACTAAACTGCCTAGTAATCCCTTTCTTGGCACAAAAATCATCCAGCAGTTTATTTCTAAACTCACTACCATTATCACTCCTAAGAATTTTAACTTCATTACTAGTTTTCTTTTCTATCTGAGTAATAAAATCAATTAAAGTATCAGCAGTGTCACTTTTCATAGCTAAAAAGAAAGTCCAAGTAAACCTAGAAAAGTCATCTGTGATGACAAAGCAATATGATTTACCATTCAAACTCTCTATATTAGTTGGACCAAATAGGTCCATATGTAGTAAGTGAAGTGGTCTAGAACTAGAGTGCACCTGTTTAGACTTAAATGAGACCTTGTGCTGCTTGCCTTTAAGGCATGCAACACAAGAGTGGTCATTGTGGAAAGCCTTTTCAGGCAAACCATCAACCAAGCCAAGTCTCACAAGCCTGTTTATATTCTTAAAGTTTATGTGCCCTAGTCTCCTGTGCCATAGATTACTCTCATCAACTGAAGCTTTAGCATAAAAACATGACATATGATTATTCATCCTAATCCCATTAAGATTCACATTATAAATGTCTTTATGCCTAGGTGTTCTATAGTCAATATATTTCTCATCTGGAATTTTAGAATCCTTGCTTAACACCAAGCATTCAATATCAGTAAACAGAACTTTATTTTTGTTATCACAAACTTGTGATACACTAAAAAGATTGTAATCAAGTTCTTTTACCAGAAACACGTTTTCAAAACGTAAGTTCTTGGTGAGAAGTGTTCCTTTGCACGTGATAGTTCCATATCCGCCTCCAAAGTAAACCTTATCACCATCCTTAATGGGAGTGAAGTTAGTTAGGTAATCTTCCTTCCCAGTCATGTGCCTAGAGCATCCACTGTCCCAATATCCATAATCATTGACCTGTTTTTGAATGCCCTGCACATAAAGAAAACAAATTAGTTTTCTTTGGGTACCCAAGCCTGAGCAGACTTGGATTCATCTGGTTGTTCAACAAGAACAAACTTAGTTCTCATAACAATCCCTTGTTCATCACTTTTTGGATGAAATACCCAGTTAACCCCAATTGGTTTTGTAATGACCTTTGAAATATAATTAAATCTGTTGCAGGTCATAGAAATCCCATTAGAATCAGGGTTTTGATCTTGCTTAGGTCTCCATGTCAAGCTAGAAGAAGCTTTAGACCCCTTACCCTGTGGTTGCAGATATTTAGGTCTGGCAACGTTTCTGTCAGCGTTGGATTTGGTCTTGTCAACGCCAAAATTACCCTTGTCAGTGTTGAACCTAGGGTTTGCAACAGAAACCCATTGCCTATTAGACCAAGTATTGGTCTTCTGAAATGGTCTTTATCCATGAGTGTTAGACCTTTTAATGAAGAATGGGGCTGGTCTAACAACTTGTGGACTTTGCTCCACAAAAGTTTTGGGTCTGACAATGTTTGACTTTTTAACAACGTTGACCTTGGAAGCGTTGACACACTTATATGCTAAATGTGAGAAGCTACCACAAGTGTAACAAGCTTTCTTAGACACAACTCTAGGTCTAGAAGAGAAGAAGCCTGTTCCATTATCACTAACTTGGCTTTTAGGTGACCTAGTATTCCTATACATTTCTGCATACTTAATGCTAGTTTTTCTAACAGCGTTTGAGCCAAAGTCAACAGTCTTGCCAGTGATTGGGTTTGTTACCTTAATAGGGGTAGACTCGTTTGGACTTTCACATAAGATGCCACCCTTGACAAATAAGGTAGGGTTGACTTTCTTCCATTCATCCAAATCAGTCAGCTTTTGCCTATATTCTTCAACTGGGGTAAGGACTCTTGGTGGAGGAGTAAATTCCTCCTCTTGGAGTTCTGGTAAAGCAGTCCAAGATAAGTCCTTTCTTTGGACACCATAAAAGTCCCCAGCTGGTGGTGGAACAACAGCTCTGATACCACTTGTTGATCCCAAACTTAGATCGATTAAGCTTGTGTATACGAGATTAGATCAAGTTATACACGTAGAGAAACTTTGTTTATGTATAAAGTAATCTAAGTGTTATGCGGAATTAACACTTAAACAAGAACACACAAAGATGTAAACAAACTTTCACTTGATTGATTATAACAAACTTGCTTACAATGAAAGTGTTTAACGTCTGAAAACTTATATGAAACATAACCTAAAGGTCTTCTTTTATAGACATAAGAAGCCTTGTACAAGAGTCTACGTATCAACTATTCTAGGTAAAGATAATTATAGAAAATACAATGTTGAACTTATCTTTACTAGAAACAAACTAGAAACATAATACGCGTAGACTATATCTTCCTATCAGTGCTTATTTTCAATCTATCAACGCTTGAATTCTTCTTGTCAACGCTTGATCTGTCAGCGTTTGTTTTCTTCCTATCAACGCTTTTTTTCCTTTTGTCAGCGCTCAAGTGGACTGGCTACATTTTATTCCCAACAGCCTAAAATTCAAGAAAACAAGTGACTAAGTATGATCGACTATGGTTCAATCCTTACTAGTCAAAACTCAACAACCATCGAAAGTAAAAACCAATAACATTAAAAAAAATTCAATTAATATAATGCACACATACTCCTATGACGCCTATATGCATGGAACCTTAAGCTATAGACTAGGCTACTATACTAAAAACCTAATTCTCTATAACATGTCTCTGATAGCATTCTGTCACACCCCACCATGGCGGAATATGGAGCGTGAGCTATGGATATCGTCACAACCTAGCGTGTCTATTGAGAAAACTATATGATATAGTAATGTCATAAAAGGTGACACAAATTTCATGACAATATCTCAACAATGCAGGAGTCTAGGTAAGTAGGTAAAAGTCCCACCTCTTACCAAAGACAAAAAAACAAAACAAACATCAACATATAGGTGTTCATAGTATCACTTATTCAATCAATCACAAAAATATATCTAAGAAGGAATGGGGATCTTCTTGTAAATGCATTCATACACGACTACGATCCTAGCCACTTATATTCTCACGCTTAACCACATTATCACCTAAAAGAGACACTAAAACACGTCAACATAATGTTGGTGAGAGTCATAGGTTTGGACTCCAATGCCAAAACACATTACATGAGCTGTGAATAAATATCATTCAAAATCATACAAACATTGGACTGTGTGATACTAACATGCATTAACTATATCATATAAAGCGCTTATTCAATCTATCCTAGGTTCCAAGCATTTCCTACCTTCCTCCCTTGGTATATTAGGCGCCCAAACACCTAAGAACCAACCACAAGACCCCGTCTTATCCCCAAGGCTCCGCCTTGTCACCCTTGATATCAAGTATACTTAAATAAATTAAGTATATCACATAGCAGTTAAGTGCATAAGTAAAATACGCAAGTCCAAATCAGCACACTTAAAACATTAAAAGCAAATCATTTATAAAAACAAGTATTTATCTCTTCCATCACATCTGGAAGTAAATCATTCAAAGATATGAGACTATGAAACTCACCTGATTGAGCTTCTCCAAATATCCGCGCACTAGAAAAAAGCTAAACTCACAAACGCATAAAACCAAGACATGAACCAAATACTAAAATGGCTCATCAATATATGATGGATGTCTAACCCTCTTCCACATTTTAACCTCATTTATATGATATAAGCATCCCATTACACCCCTCTCTAAAGCCCTTAACTTCGTTAAGTTCATATCCTATCCCGCTATGATTTTACCCAAAACAGTCTCGATTTTTATACCCCAAATTATGAGTCAAATGTCCACTTAACCAAAATCATACCTTTTGTAAAGAAAACCTATGCCCTTACATGTGTTAGCTAATCCTCATAATTAGCCCTAACCTTAAAGCTAATGTTAAGCCCCCAATATATATATATATATATATATATATATATATATATATATATATATATATATATATATATATATATATATATATATATATATATATATATATATATATATATATATATATATATATATATATATATATATATATATATATATATATATATATATATATATATATATATATATATATATATATATATATATATATATATATATATATATATATATATATATATATATATATATATATATATATATATATATATATATATATATATATATATATATATATATATATATATATATATATATATATATATATATATATATATATATATATATATATATATATATATATATATATATATATATATATATATATATATATATATATATATACACATATATATATATATATACATATATATATATATATATATATATATATATATATATATATATATATATATATATATATATATATATATATATATATATATATATTACCTATCAAGATTTTACTGATTTTAAACATATGAAAAGTTTGTTATGAATTATGATCAAATGGTCTTCCCCTATCCCATTTACTTAACCCTCCACCAGATCTCTTATTTAATGTATGAAATAAGTCTCATGTTCATTTGAAGTTCCAATTATACTCCTAAGTACCCTAACCAACTTAAAACATCAATTGTAAACCGGCTAATCCAAAAACTATTTTGACCTCCGACTGTTGTAACTTGTTTTTGACCCAGTTCCTTTCTTCTAATTTAGTTATCGTTTCTTGCATTCAAAAGCTAATTAAAATACCTTTCCATGGGTAATTGAATCGCAAATTAAAAGTTTGTAAAACTTTAGATATGATCAAAACAAGTGACCTAAAATTCTGCCCAGTTTTTAATGTCGAATTTAACATAATTAGTCTAATTAATTACCCATAACTTGTGTAATTATAAACCCTAATTAATATAATCATGATTACATTATTAAAATTCAGATTTTAATTTAGACCTAACCCTAGATCCATCATGTATTGATTACAAATGCATTAAAAACAATTTAATTGAAAAGAGTATTGAAGGTTTTACCGTAAAATTAATGGAAGATTAAATTTTTGTGAAGAACCCTAAAAAATCTATGATGGTTGACGTGTGATTTAAATATCCAGCGGATTATGTGTTTTTGATATTTATCAAAAATCTTATATAGTTAAACAATTCAATCCTAGCCCAATACAAAAGCCTTGTTTCCTTTTCTTTTATATTTTTTCCTCTTTTTCTTTCTTCCTAAGTTTACAAACAGACCAAACACCCTTATTTTTTTATTTTTTTTCCTTTTCATTATTAATAAATGTATTATTAATAATACCTTAATTTTCTTTAATTTGTTTCAGCTCCTAAAACCTCCAAAACCTCAAAACCGTAAAACTAGTTAAATTTACGCGTATACCGTAAAAGACGTAAAATATACAGTTTTATGAAAACTCTTGAAATATATTATTAACTAAATAACTAAGTCCAAAATAACTTAAAACCATCCCGTGACTAAATCCATAGTCCGTGACCTCTAAAAGATAAACCCTAAATCGTAAAAATACGATTTACTATAATTCATATACGTATAGGTAAAACACCAAAATAAATCCATTTTATTTCATAGTCATTATATTGTGAGCTCATGATCATGAATTAACTGTTCATCGATTTACTTAAGAGAACCCGTACTCATAAACAATGTCCAAACCACTCTCATTCACCCCAAATAATCACATAAACACATAGTTACCCAAAAATATCCTAATAATACAACTAAGTGACGAACTTCAAAAACCGGGGTTGTCACATTATGCTTCAACCCTCATTTAAATTTTCCAAAATCATTAGTCGTCCATTAAGGCTGTTAATCAAAATCTTTAGTATTAGAGATGATAAGCATGTACAATTTGTGTTCATGATTTATTGTGTAATTTGCAAGTTTAATGTGCACATTCTGTTGATTTAATATATGGGTTTTTTTTCCAAGTTTAGTTTATTGTAAAGTTATATGTAATTGATTTGTCATTGTAATCGATGGTGGAAAGTTTGCAAGATTTTTTTGAGATGGATGTCATATTAATAATGAAAATCAATGATAAGAATACTAAATTTTATTACACATCCGGTCACCATGTATACAACTAATAACTTCCAAGCCAACTTAATCAACTATCAAGTATGTATCAAGATGTCACTGTACATGTCACTGTACATAGAGATGGAGTAGTATTCATTATAACTAATCCATATCACTAATCTATATGGTTAGATCTATTTCAACAAGAAATAGTAACAACTAAAAAAACATCATCAAACCACATAGATTACAACATTTTTCCATTAATTGCTCACTCATATAATATTTTCATTGTAGAACTTTCAATGGTGGCTTCTTCGTACTATCTTACTGATGTAGGGGTCAACCAAATCCATCTAATCTAATGGAAACAAAATTGAGAAGAGACCATTTATGTATGCATTTTCCATCTATGCTTGCTTGCTTAAAAACTTTACTAATTAACATATATGTTTGTGGCGAGCTTAGTTGTCTTATGTTCAGAACATGGTATAAGTTATAGGATTAAGGATATTAAAAATGTAAGTGATGCTATGTATTTGTTAGATTTAATACAAGCCTATAGGGAATTGATTGTTCATTGTTGTTAGTTCTCAAGTGGATGGGCCATGAACTACCGGAAATAATCAAAAATCCCTTGAAAAAGGATTGCAAAATATGGTGAAAATTTAAAATCTTTTATATAATTATACATGATTTTAAATATCATTATTGGGATATGCTAGCTCACTGATCAGTTTATCCCATTTTATTTTTTAGGACAATAGGTCATTGTATTCATATACCAAATTGCTTTACTGATCTCTTTATACATCTTTCTGGCTATGTCCAATGAAATATTTGGGCATCGGTGCCAAAGAGAGTTCATATCGGAAATGCTTTTTCAGGTATCTCATGTTCTTTGAAAACCTTATATGTATGTTAACGGGTCCTGATTACTTTGGTTTTAAATAACATGTCACTTCCCCACTAGCATAAAGATTTACCATTCACTTTTCGCTGGTTGTCGCTGAGTGGTTTATTTCCTTTGTCTTCTCTCCTTACTGACATGAAGAACGTATTTCCTACCCTCAAAATTAACCTGTGATTCTCAAAACTTTTAGTAAGAAGAAGTAAATGGGTGAAAATATAAGCGGATCCAAATCGGATGGGAGAATTGCTAAAGGAGGAAATGCTAATGGTGGGTCTCATTTTTGTCCCTTAATATATGTGATGATTAAACAAGAAAAATAGATTGAAGATAGATCAATTCTAGAGAGAGAAAAAAGAGAGAATGGTGAAACTTGGTGAATATTAGATTAGAGAGAGAATGAAAAATGAGCCAACCTCCTCCTAACATGCTAGGAGGAGGGTATATATAGTCCACCCACATGCGGGCTTGTATGGGCTATATATTAATGGGCCGGGCTTTCCTTTTAGGGTTTAGTTACTTATGAATGAACTTTAGCTTAAAGTCAAGCTCGTAAAACACGACTAACCTACTACCTATTACAACGTTCTAAAATACGATACATAATAAACATATGACCAAACATTCTTGTTTGACTCAATATTTTGAGGCTAACAATCTCTCCCAACGAGAGGTCATTACCCTTTGTCATTTGGAGATTTGTAGAGATTACTAATCTCGCCATAAATGAGTCTTGAACGTGTAATAGTAGTTTTGTTCCTTCATGTTGTGATCTTTGAGCTTTTGTCGTTGTCTTTCGACTTTGTCTTTAATCTTGAGATCTTCAAATCATCCTTGACTTGTCTTTGCCAAGTTGCGATCTTGTGTCTTCATCCACATGCTCACACTATTAACTGTTGAATATGTATTTAGGCATAAGTATGTGGTTTTGAATCTCTGACTTTGCTGAGTACACCGTAACGTCACCTTCTTGAGACAAAACATAGACACGGACAGAATGGATTTGACATTCGTCCTAAATCGGTAGCGTTTTACCTCCGGTCGGTGAAGACCGTTATACGATATTAAATACCATACCTGTGATTAGGTAGATTCAATTAAGAATCTCCTTGACAGGGTTTTGCGGCTGTACTAGCTGTTCTCTTTACTCGACCGTTTCAAAGCAAGACTGCGAACATAAAGAGTGAATGAATTGGATAAATATCCGCTTTATTAAATTCGTCAATTCAAATTCCTGGAACAAGTTTGATTCTTGAATAATCTTACCATTGTTGCTTTCCAGTTGACACAAGTTTAATTAATAAGAATCTCGCAAGTCACCTACCGTAGCGCTGTTTGAGGTTGACGCTAGAAGGATTTCCATTCGTCACTGTGAATATTAATGAATATCAATCTGAATGTTCTGGCAAGATCATAGAATCTTACATATGACCTACCGCAGTGGTGTTTGATGTTTACACTGGAAGGATTTCCACTCATCATTGTGAATACTAAGTAGTATCACTCTGAGTGTTCTAGCAATATCGCAACGATATAGCGTAGGACTCTCTTGTTCGTCATCCGTGTGTCCTAACGAGATTTGATTTATCTCTAGGCTCTATGTAAAACCCGCATGCTTTTACCATGAATAGTACCCTTAAGATCGTACGTACTAGATTAAAACATTCCTAATATAGTATGATTACGATTACGTGTTAGGATTTTACGTATTACGTACGTGTTTAAACACGATAAGTATTTACTACGCACGAGCACGTAATAATTATTTGACAATAATTAATCACGAACATGCGATCATGAAATCATGAACGTAATTAAAACACGAACTATTATTAATTACGTATATATATTTATTACGAGCGTAATTAAATATATTAGATCACGATATTTACGTAACGAGAACACTTAAAACGCGAACACAAATAATCACGAACGTATAACTTAACATCGAGACACGGAAAAAGGTACGGGTACCCCAAGTGGGGCCCCCTACCCGCGGCTACAAGTACAAATGGGCCAAGCCCATTTGTAAATTTTACTAAAAGGGTTAAATATTATTTACACTACTCATTTTTAGTTTTACAGAAGATTTTAGAAAAAACCTAAAACCCTCCTTCCCTTTTTCTTTTTGTGCCGCCACCCTAAGAACACCACAAGGAGGTGGTTGTTGATCTTGGATCTTGGAATATTAGTTGGTGATCGTGTTTATTCTTCGTCCTTTTGATCTACGGATTCGGTAAATCCTTTTTAAACCTTTTCTTTTGTTTTGATCTTTTATAAATCAAGAACATGTTATGTTTTTTTACAAAAACCTAATAAATAAACATGGATCTAACATGAATTAAGGTTTAATTAAATCAAAAGTATGGATATAAGGGGTGTTTGTTTTAGCCGCGGCCTACACCGAACCCAAGGGGGGTTTCGGTTTGGCCATCCGACCACCACCAAGACCATATGGTCTCGGTTGGTGGGTGTGGGTCCTACGGCAGCATCAAGGCTCAGGGTACCCCGATTTGGTTCGGGGTACGGTGTCGATTTCATGTCTGGTTCATGGTGTTTAGTCTAGATCCGGTTCATGGTGTATGTTTAGTTTTTTTTATGTTTTATGATCTTATGTTAAAATTAAATTAATAAAATGACATGATTAATTTAATAACACGACTTAGGTTATTTTAATTATTAATAATCATGAAATTAATTAACCTAAGTATTTTTATATTTTAGACTTATAAATAATTAATTATTTAAAAACCATGATTATAATTAATTAATTAACATGACTTAGGTTATATTATTAATATATAATAATACATGTTTTAACCTAAGTATTTAACTTTATTTAATTAAAAACATGTTATACTTTAATTAAATATTTTAACCTATAGTTTAATTTAATTACATGGAATAATTATTAAACTATACATTATATCATATGACTTAGAAAATAATCATGAAAACACTTAGGCTTCTATACTTAGCTTATTTCTAATTATGGAAACTTTTTATTTTTGGAAACTTAATTAAATAAGGCATCTAATCTATTTATGGAAACCTTCTATTTTTAGAAACTTATTTATTTCAGGCAGCTAATCTATTTATGGAAACTTATTTAATTAAGGCAGCTGATCTATTTATGGAAACTTTCTATTTTTAGAAACTTATCTATTTTAAGGAGTAATTCTATTTTTGGAAACTTTCTATTTTTGGAAACTTTCTATTTTTGGAAACTTTCTATTTTTGGAAACTTTCTATTTTTCGAAACTTTCTATTTTTGGTAACTTTCTATTTTTTGGAAACTTTCTATTTTTGAAAACTTTCTATTTTTGGAAACTTTCTATTTTAGGAAACCTGCTATTTTTGGAAAGTTACTTATTATTACACAGTAAGTATAATAATACATGAAATACCAGAAATACTTAATCAGATTAAACAGAATATAAGATAAACACGGTGTAAGGCTTAAAAACAGTAAAACATGGTAAGAACACATAAAATAAGCTAAGACATGACATAAAACCAGCTACGTATTTAGTAAGCAGATACTTATTCATGTATGTATTTATGTAGCACTAGTGATTCGGAAGTAGGATTCCTCTCAGTTCATCTTCTTCGTTCACTGGACATAAGGTACGGATTCCCGTCCTTTCAGTATGGACATTCTTTCCTTATTTGGATTCCCCGTATGCAGCCAACTGTTTTCCCGTAGTATAAGTTACGTGTTTGATTGCTTATGTTTAGTTAAGATTACCTATAGCCATATACATGCATGACCAGTTTCACCTAGTTATGGAGGTACCATAACTGTAACATTAGAGGCACTGATGTTATGACTTCACCACGGCGGAGTGATTGCTCGTGGCGTCCCTTCAGCTTTTGGCCATTTATATTATATTCATCATGTGGGGCGTATGGGTGCATCCTAGTTACATGTTTTTAGTCAGGATTTCATGGTGAATGTGGTGTGTGCCTTGCATCCTTCACAAGGAGCTGATCCCTCCTACCCAAAAACCAGTATATTAAATTAGAGGCAGCCCCTCTAATTTGCATGATGAGGTCACCCCTCCAAGTATTCATGCACGGTGGATTTTCATGACCTATATTGGCTAATGGTAAAATATGATAAACAGTTTTTATAAGATAAACATAAGACTTTCAAACTATAAAACTAGTTTATTTAAGACTTAACCAGGTTACTCGGGACTTAGTTTTCTTCCGCTGTCATATGTTATATGCTTATCCTATTCATGCTTTATTGTACATCCGTGCACTGAGCGTATTTGCTCAGCCGTTTTCCTTTTCTATGTTCCCAAAACGGCAGGTACTCAGGGACGCTCGTAGACACTAAGAGTACGTGCATATGGACTGGAAGCTGTCTAGCCTTCTTTACTTTATGCATTTCATTTCTTATGATACATTTGCTATGGACAGTGTTTAGTCCTTTTCTTTACTATACTATGTTTGTGTGTGATGAGCTTTACTTTTGGACTACCGATGTTTGATTCCGGTATTTTCCTTTTATGGTCAAGTAATGTTTAGACATTTTTCCTTGTATTCTTTGATGACACGCTATAATTGCATGTGAAATATCCATTATCAAAAATGGGGTGTTACAATTATGGTATCAGAGCCAAGGCTTCGACCTGTAGGCTCTCAAATATGACCTGTGATTAGTGGGTAGTCACTATGGTCTTCCTAGAACTGACAGTTGTTTTCATGCATTCATCATTTTTACGCATACATATACATGTCATTGTCGCAGATTTTTGACTAAGTAATGGTTGGTACAGGACTGGCCCTATTTAGTCGCATGTGTTTTATCGAAACTTTTAAATTTGGGACCGACCCATAGGCGTCCCCTCGCTATGTCGTTTGTTTTGGGTGAACTGACCAGAGGCGTTCACTCTCGAGCATACAAAAGTTTTCATAAAACTGCATCATGCATTCATACACAAAATTTTCTTGCATAAAATTCTTCTCGTGAAAATTTAGTATAAATTTTTTTTCATGTATATATATATATTTTATGTTTAGATCTGTTTAATCATATGTTTTATGTTATACTGTCAGATGGTTCTCACACGCGAACAGGAGCAGCTCAATGCTACAATTCAGGCTGCCATGAAAGCTTTGCTTCCTCAATTAAGGAATGACGTCAGGGCTGAAGTTCAAGCTGCCAACAATCAGCAGCATAATCAAGCACCTCCTCCTCCTCCTCCAGTGACATTAGCAGTATGGCTGGAGAGATTCAACAAGCTCCGCCCTCGAGCTTTTGAAAAGACAGATAGCCCCAGCGATGCTGAAAGCTGGTTGGCACACATCGAGAAGATTTTCAACGCTATGGTCTGTGACCCCGCATACAAGGCGAGGTTGCATGCTATCGGTTCGAAGGCGATGTACTCAACTGGTGGTTAGCATTGATGCAGTCTGAAGGTGGTGACGAGTGGGTTGCTGGTTTGACTTGGGCTCAGTTCAAGGACAGGGTGATGGAGCAGTTCTTTCCCAAGGCTGAGCAGGACAAGCTCAAGAGAGAGTACCATGGGATCCGACATAGAGCTGGGGAGAATAGCAACGAGTTTATGCAGCGCTTTCTTCGCTTAGCTGGTTTCCTTGGTGCGGCAGCAGGTACTCCTGAAGAGCAGGCACATCACTTTAGATGGGCTCTTCGCACATCAGTCGCAAATAATCTGGTGTGTGTTACGTTCAACACTGTAGCACAAGTGGCTGATGCAGCACGAAAACTGGAGATGCTGTAGGAGAGAGATGAGTTCGGGGAAGCTGAAAGACCCGACAAGAGGCAGAAAACTGGGGACCGGTCTCAGGCGGCTACTCAGCGGCTACTCAGCAGCAGCCTCATCAGCCCAAGGGAAACGGACAGACTAACGATCGTTCTGCTACGGATAGGCGTGGCGGTAATGATAATTACCGTAACAACGCTGGGCACTCCAACAGCAGCAGGAACCATGGAAACGGTAGGGACCAGAACCAGAGAGGTTCGCAGCCTAGTCGTCCAGCTATCACTGGTTCTCAGCCAGCCAGAGCACCTGCTAGAGGATACACTCATCCTCTTTGCTCTACTTGCCATCGTAGGTGATAGGTGTGAAAACACCCATCCTTTTACCACTTAAATCGGGCTAAAACGAGACCAAAACACGTATTTAATATCATTTGTTTGGAATTATGCGTGGTTTTTGTGTTTATTGTGTTTTCAGAGTCGACCGGATGAATATTAAAGAAAACATGGGATTGCACGGGTTTTATCAAGGAAAAAGACTCAAGACGAAGTCTATTGTCCAAGAGATGCAAAAGATTTGAAGTCATTGTGCCTATTTGAAGATTTATCGAAGAATAGAGCCAAAGATGGAAGATTCATATATGTCGAAGAACTCGAGTCTATTAAATAAAATATTATAGAACGAGTTGGAATTATTCACCGACACGTTTATTTAAAAGACGCGTGAAGACTTAAGAAGAAAGAAGAAAAAAGAAGCCCGAATCAAAGCCCAATCAAGAGCCCATCAACACCATACACACGCCTATATAAAGCCTTCACCTCACAAAATTTCACACACTTAGTTTTTAGCTAGTCTTTAGCTTTTCATTTTCTCTCTAGTTTCTAGAGAGAGAAAGTTCCATACTTTCTCTCACTAAACTTTTCCTTTGTTTTTCATCTTTTAATTCAAGCTTTCTTGTACTTGTGATTTCATTAATCTTAACCAAGTTTATGCTTTTAAGTTCTTTAAGCTTTTCCTACTTTTCTTAATTTGTCAAATTCCTTGATCCGATTGTTGAATTCCATACGGTTTGGATTTTGGAAGTGTTCGTGAATTGAGTTTGATCTTTCTTGTGTCTTCTTAAGCTCTACGTGAATAAGCCATAAGCTCTCCATGCTTATTGGTTTATTGCTTGTTGAAGCTTATTGTTTTCGGATTACTTCTTAGTTTCAATCATTCACAAGTTTTGTTTATTAAGTTTAAAGTTTCTTGTTTTCAAAAGTGGTTAAATTTAAGTGTTTTGAGTTATTTAAGTTTCGGATTATATAGCTTATTGTAAGTGCTTATTGAACTTTTTGAGTTTCCACCATTTTCGGAAAATAGCTGCCTTTATTCCATCGCAATACAAGGGTTTTAACACATTCCGACGGGTCTTCTTTGCTTGGTATCGCAATAACCCAAAAAGGGGTTTTACTTTGCGATAGGTTGTAAGTCCACCTATTCCGATCTGGGATTGCGATCGCATATTGCGATCGCACATTCCGACGGGGTTTAGGTCCTTTTCTAGGCGAAACTCTGGCCAAATTTTATTTGCAACATTCCGATCTAGATCTTTCCGATAGTTTCATTCCGATCGTCTTCACTCCAACTGCATCATTGCGACAGCTTGTATTATGGACATTCCGATGGTAGTTATGATTACATTCCGATGCCTTTGATTTTCTTATATTCCGATAGAACTAATTTTTGATATTCCGATAGAACAAGTTTTTAAGCATTAATTCAATTAAGTTTTCAAAGTAATTTTCAAATCTTTCCTTTACGTTTTCAAGCACTCAATTTTAAGTTACTCAACGTCATTTACATTTAAGTGTTATTAGTTTAAAAATAGATAAACAAACCAACTCCTTTTTAGTAACCAAGAACAAATCATTCCACTTAAGGCCGAGATCAATTCGAGAGGATATCGAGAGTAAAATTGAACCCGTTACAAAATTTATGTATCAAATGGCGCCGCTGCCGGCTCCTCTCGTTAAGATCAAAAGTTTTTTTGTGAGAACTTGGATTTTGGGATCCGTTCCCCGTGAACGTTCTTTTTCATAAAAAATTCTCAAAAACAACTAAAAAATATAAAATTTTCAAAAAATCCTAAAAAGTAAAAAAACATAAAAACCAAAAATATTTTTTCTTTGTTTTTCTTTGTTCGTTCTTTTGCAGGTGTATGCGCACTCGATCCACGTCTTATCAAGAGCCCGAGCCTCTCGATAACTTAGACATGGCTGGTGTACAAAACAACAATAACATACCACCTCCGAACAACAATAATAACAACAACAATCCGCCTTTCAACAACATGAACAATAACAACAACAATGAGCACCTTCCGGATAATCGCCCAATGATTGAATTGCTGCAAGCTCATGTCGATGGCAATACGGATCCAATTGTTATACCACCAATTGCCGCCAACAATTTCGAGCTAAAGTCAGGCTTTATCCAGATGGTCTCAGCTCAACCATTCTTGGGACGAACCATTGATGACCCACACGACCATATCAAGAGATTTCTACAACTCACCAACACGGTCAAGTTCAATGGTGTTCCACAGGAGGTTATAAGGTTACAACTTTTTCCCTTTTCTTTAGAGGGACAAGCCCGACATTGGCTTGCTAAGGAACCGCCACAGAGTATTCTCTCGTGGACGGATTTGGAAACAAAGTTTATCAACTACTTTTTTCCACCCTCTCGTACTACCGCTTTGCGAAATGAGATCATAAATTTTGAACAAAAGTACGATGAGTCATTCAGTGAATCTTGGGATCGTTTCAAAGATCTTTTACGAAAATGCCCACAACATGGTTTCACCAAAGTTCATCAAATAAATACTTTTTACAATGGTTTAAGCATGAATGACCAAGATTCACTGAACAGTGCTTCGGGGGGTAATCTATTGGCTAAGACTTCCAATGCTGCTTGGGACATCATTGAGAATAAATCTCGTGTGCAAACCAAGAGTGTTAGGACCAATGTTGCTAGTGCTAGCACTAATGACAGCGACAAGCGATTAGACAAAATCACCATGCTTCTTGAATCGCTTGTCACCCACACCGTCAGCAACAACAACAGCAACAACGCCAAAAACGCTCAAGTGAACGCTGTCAGCCAACCTTGTGAGATATGCGGTGGTCCTCACTCTTACACAACTTGTACCGCCACCCAAGATTACCCTGCTGAGAATGTTAATGCAGCATATGGCACCTATACTCAACCTGCTTATCAAGCAAAACCTCAAGGTGACCGCAACCTGCTTAGCTACCGTTCTAACAACTATCTCTCACCACCTGGTTTTAATCCTAACAACCAAAACCAACAACAAAACCTCAACCGTCCTCCTCAACAACAACAAACTCGTACACCATACATCCCTCCTCACAAGCAGCAACAACCACCGCAACGAAACACCCAAGTTTACCAGCAACCTGCTTATCAATCACCCGCATACACTGCTCCTTCAAACCAAACCCCCGCATCACATCAAGACATTGGAACCTACATGAGAACTAACGATGTGATCGTGGATAATCTCCAACAGGAAGTGCGCAACTTGAAAGCAGACTTGATGAAACAAGGGAATGATCTGAGAGCTGATATGAAACACACTATGGATAGTCAAACAAATGACTTACGGAACATGATGGCTAGTTTCTTCAACAGTAATCAACCCTCTTCTTCGGGTACTCTTCCGAGTAATACCGTTGCGAATCCAAGAGGGGAGATGAAAGCAATCACTACTCGAAGTGGTAAAGGTACCAAGGAACCCGAGCTTCCTATACTTCCACCGGTGATTGTGACTAAGGAGAACGAGTCACCTGCTCCTATTTCTCATCCTTCTCCTTCCCAAATTTCTCCACCTCTTCCTTCTACCCCTCCTCCACCCAAGGATGTGAGTGATCCTATTATCCCAAAGCCTTCCTCTTCTTCCAATATACCTTATCCATCTAGGTTGAGGAAAGAGAAGCTCAAAAGCAAGGACGATATTCAGGTTTCGAATTTCCTTAAAATGTTCAAACAACTGAATTTCAATATCTCCTTCGCTGAGGCTCTCGCTCACATGCCTAAATATGCGAAAATGTTTAAAGATCTTTTGAGCGACAAGGAAAAACTCCTCGATCTCGCCAACACCCAACTTAATGAGAACTGCTCTGCAGTGCTCTTAAGGAAATTGCCAATCAAGCTTGGTGATCCGGGTCGTTTTCTTATCCCTTGCAATTTCCCGGGAGTAGAGAATTGCATGGCCCTTGCCGATCTAGGTGCCAGTATTAATCTCATGCCTCTAAGTGTTTGGAAGCAATTATCTCTCCCAGAGCTAGTCCCCACCAAAATGACTTTGGAATTAGCCAACCGTACGGTTGCTTATCCAGTGGGGATAGCCGAAGATGTCATTGTAGGAGTCGACAAATTCACCTTCCCTGCTGATTTTGTTGTCGTCGACTACGAGATGGACCCCCGTGTGCCACTCATTGTTGGTCGTCCATTCTTGAGGACCGGTCGCACTCTCATTGATGTTGAAGCCGGTGAGCTTATCATGAGAGTGGGTGACGATAAAGTAGTCTTCAACATGGGAAAGTTATCTAAACAGCCCTATTCTTACGAGAATGTTAATTGTATTGACGTTCTTGATGAGGCTTGTGAAGAACACTTCAAGGATGCTTGTAAAACCATTCCTACCTCTCTTCCCAATGTTGAGACCGTTTCCTCTATCGACTCATCCCTATCTCTATTTGGAGAAAGTGATTTCCTTTGGAAAGATTTGGAAGCCACCTTGGAAGATGTGAAGCACGACAATGACGATTTTACGGCCACTTGGGATGAAGACCTCAGTTTCATTGCAAACCTCCTCAAAGAAGACAATCCTTCTTCTCCATCTCCCACTATCATTGATACTCCGACTTCGACTACGCCTCCCGTCGACAATCCTCCGGATTTGGAACTTAAGGAGTTGCCTCCCCATCTCGAGTATGCGTTCCTTGAAGCAGAGAAGAAGCTACCCGTCATCATCGCTAAGTACTTGCAAGAAGAAGAGAAAACTCGTCTCATCGCTGTGCTTAAAGCTCATAAGAAAGCAATTGCTTGGAAAATTTCCGATATCCGCGGAATTGATCCGAACTTTTGTACTCACAAGATTCTCATGGAAGATGACTTCAAACCCACAATCCAGAACCAAAGAAGGGTTAATCCTAAAATTCATGACGTCATCAAACAAGAGGTTATCAAACTTCTAGATGCCGGCTTGATCTACCCTATTTCGGATTCGCCGTGGGTAAGTCCCGTCCATTGTGTGCCCAAGAAGGGCGGAATAACCGTTTTTCCCAATGAACACAACGAGTTGATTCCCACTCGTCTCGTTACTGGGTGGAGAGTTTGTATTGATTATCGCAAGCTCAATGATGCCACGAGAAAAGACCACTTTCCTCTTCCCTTCATGGATCAAATGCTCGAGCGTCTAGCTGGTAATGACTATTACTGCTTCTTAGACGGTTTCTCCGGGTATTTTCAAATTCCCATCGATCCCAAGGACCAAGAAAAGACCACATTCACTTGTCCCTATGGAACATTTGCTTACAAACGCATGCCTTTTGGTTTATGTAATGCTCCTGGGACATTCCAAAGGTGTATGATGGCGATCTTCCATGACATGGTGGAAGACACTATGGAAGTATTCATGGATGATTTCTCGGTCTATGGCGATTCATTCTCTGCGTGCCTTGCCAATTTAGAACGTATGCTACAGCGGTGCGAAGACACTCGCCTTGTTCTGAATTGGGAAAAATGCCATTTTATGGTAAAAGAAGGCATCGTCCTAGGACATAAGATCTCGAAAGCCGGTCTTGAAGTAGACCGTGCTAAAGTCGATGTTATCGATAAGTTGCCTCCACCTTCCACTGTGAAGGGTGTGAGAAGTTTCCTGGGTCATGCGGGCTTCTACCGTCGATTCATCAAAGATTTTTCTCAAATCGCTCGCCCGATGACCCACCTCTTGGAAAAAGATACTCCTTTTATCTTTTCCAAAGAGTGTCTTGAAGCCTTTAACTCGCTTAAGGATAAGCTTACTAAGGCACCCGTCTTGGTCACCCCCAATTGGGAGCTGCCTTTTGAGTTAATGTGCGATGCTAGTGATTTTGCTATTGGAGCGGTTCTTGGACAAAGAGTGAACAAACACTTCCAACCGATCCATTACGCTAGCAAGACAATGACTGGGTCACAATTGCATTATACGACAACCGAAAAAGAGCTTCTAGCTGTTGTCTATGCTTTTGAAAAGTTTCGCCCCTATCTTGTCCTTTCCACCACCATCGTGTATACCGATCATTCCGCGCTGAAGTACTTGTTGACAAAGCAAGATTCCAAACCAAGACTTCTTCGCTGGGTTTTGCTGCTCCAGGAATTTAAAATCGAAATTCGCGATAAAAAAGGAGCAGAAAACCTAGCCGCGGACCATCTTAGTAGACTTGAGGATCCTTACCAAGGGGATCATCCGAACAAAGAAATCAATGATTCTTTTCCTCTGGAGACCTTAATGTCTATCAACTCGACTGCTGACGAAACCCCGTGGTTTGCAGACATTGCAAACTACTTAGCGGGTGGAATCCTCGTTGACGGGTTAACATCCCAGCAAAAGAAGAAGTTCTTCAAAGACATAAAGACTTACTTTTGGGATGACCCGTATCTTTTCAAACAATGTGCTGACTTGATTATTCGCCGATGTGTTGATGGACCGGCAGCTTTCGAAATCCTTGATGCTTGCCACAAAGGACCCACTGGTGGTCACTTTGGTCCCAACTACACCGCCAAAAAAGTGTTTGATTCAGGATTTTATTGGCCCTCCATTTATCGTGACGCTCACGATATGGTTAAAAAATATGATGCTTGCCAGAAACAAGGCACGATCACACATAAAGACGAGATGCCTCAGAATTTCATTCAAGAATGTGAAATCTTTGATGTTTGGGGTATCGACTTTATGGGGCCATTTCCTTCATCTAAAGGAAACAAATACATCCTTGTTGCCGTTGACTACGTCTCCAAGTGGGTTGAAGCCAAAGCTTTACCTACTAACGATGAAAGGGTGGTTTGTAACTTTTTGAAATTGCTGTTCGCTCGCTTCGGCGTTCCTCGTGCTATTATCAGTGACCGCGGGACTCATTTTTGCAACGATCAATTTGCAAGAGTCATGGCCAAGTATGGTGTCAATCACCGTCTTTCCACCGCTTATCATCCCCAAACCAATGGGCAAGCCGAGATATCCAATCGTGGATTGAAGCGAATTTTGGAGCGTACTGTGGGAGAGCATCGTGCCGCGTGGGCCGATAAGTTAGATGATGCTCTGTGGGCTTTCCGTACTGCTTACAAGACCCCGATCGGTTGTACACCTTATCGTCTCGTGTACGGGAAAGCATGCCACCTTCCCATCGAGCTGGAGCATAAGGCGCACTGGGCCTTAAAGTGGGCTAACTTCGACATCAACAAAGCCGGTGATCATCGCAAGATTCAACTCAACGAGCTCAACGAACTAAGGAATGAAGCTTATGAGAACTCGCTGATCTACAAAGAGAAGACGAAGATCCTCCATGACGCAAAAATCAAGAACCGAGAGTTCCACGTTGGTGATCAAGTCTTACTTTTCAACTCTCGGTTGAAGATCTTCTCTGGCAAGTTGAAGAGCCGTTGGTCTGGTCCATTCGCCGTCGCCAACGTCTTTCCGTACGGGACTATTGAGCTTTCTCAGCCAAATGGGCCCAATTTCAAGGTGAATGGCCAGCGTCTGAAGCTGTACTTTGGTGAGGACATCTCTCAGGAGATGATTCCATCCCTCACCACGTTCCCCATGAACTAATTTTGGGTCGAGTCAAGCTCGTGACTCGGTCATCAAAAACAAGCGCTCCTCGGGAGGCAGCCCGAGTATCTATCCTTTTACGTTTTAACCTCCTAAGTGTAGGGGGGCCTGCATAGGTGTTTGTATTTGTGTGGTGATGTGATTACATGGATAAGTGCACTCTTGGAAACTTTGAAGAACCGTGCTCCCGTGTTATCCGAAATCCGGTTCTATCTCTCAACTATCGTGATTCAATTTTCTTCATACTCACATTTGAAATTGATCACTTTAGTCGTCTCTTCCTTAGCTTGAGTTAACCAACGTGCACAATGTCATAAGTGTAGGTGAAACTTTTCCCACATACTTAAACATTGAGGACAATGTTTATCTTAAGTGTAGGGGGGACTTCTATCGAAGTTTTAACTGGACTTTTCCATGAAAATGCCTTCAATTAACCGTAAAATCATCTTTTTCAAATTTTTAATTAACTTTGGCCATTTAGTCGTAATTTTTAAAATTTTTATCGTTGCTTTCATATGTATATATTCCGCAATAAAGTCAAAAATATTAATAAGTGGTGTAGCTAGTTTAGAAATCTTTGACATATTAGGCCCGTTGCGTTTATTTTGACTCAACCCGAATAGACTTATCCAAGTTTATTCTAGCTAGTATCCTTAACCATGTAGACCTTAATTGGTTTATTAGGCTAAGTGTCCACGAGTCTCATTACTTGAGATTTTAAATTGTGGAGGACGAGAAATGATAGAGTCAATTATAAGTCGGTATTCTTGCGCAAGCTCACTTGGTGTAATTATTTGCCTATTCTCCCATCACTTGCTAAAAATTTATCTGCAATAAGTAAGGACGTACGATTTGAAAAGTTACTTAGCTTCTAGCCCAAGATCGTTTAAAAGTTGCTCGGTAATGACGAGAGTTCATAGCCAAGGCATAACTTATGAAGCGGGGCGCGAAGATTGGCGAGTCCGAAAAGGCCCTAACAAGGCATGAGGATTCCATTTTATTGCTGAAGATCCAAAAGTGATGTGAAAAGTATTATTCCCAAAATCAATATTAAGGATCAAGACTCACGACGAAAAGCAATCAACTCCCATAAAGATCATGGAGAAGTCTATCCGAAAAGACCCTAACAAGGTATGAGGATAAATAGATCCAAGTCCGAAAAGGAGGCGGATCGTTGTATCTCAAAATCCTAATTAGAGATTGAAGAAATAATCATGAAGTCGTGGTCAACAAAGTTGGAGTACCCCTCAAAAGTCTCCAAGCGAAGAAACTCTATTATGATGAGAAGACCATTATCTCAAGAACATCTCTCGAAGATATGAAGTATGAAGTACATGCCAAATATCGGCCCGAGAAAGGTCTCAAATCGTGAACCAAGTTATGCCAAGATATGAACTTTTTGATATCCCGAGAAGCAGTTTTAAAAGATTTTGTCCTTTATCTAACTATTGATCAAATCGTCCTGCTTTGCTTTCAGCCCTAAATAACTATCGAAATAAGTCCAAAAATGCATCTTCATGATCATTCTAAGACAAAAATAAAATATAAGAGATACACCTAGGAATAAGGGAGTCTAAGCATTTAATTAAGCCATGTGTGTAAGTGTTTGAATTGCTAACTTATAATGACAATGATCTCGTTTTTAAGCTTAGTTTGGGGAACGTGAAACTTGAGGATGATAAATCTTCGCAGCACCGAAGCCCTAATGTAAGTCCTCGATCTCTTTCCAAGTTATTACCACATAAGTTATTTTCTATCCTCTTGTTTACATTAAAATTTTAATTTCTTAGTACTTTAAAATTTTTGTTTAAGTAGTATTTTAATAAGGCCAAGGTTAATTGATAATGAGAAAAGTGTAATTATGCTTTGTCACTAAGCATTGCATGAGGGCATGGCAATGGTTAAGTGTAGGGGATTTGATAGGTGTGAAAACACCCATCCTTTTACCACTTAAATCGGGCTAAAACGAGACCAAAACACGTATTTAATATCATTTGTTTGGAATTATGCGTGGTTTTTGTGTTTATTGTGTTTTCAGAGTCGACCGGATGAATATTAAAGAAAACATGGGATTGCACGGGTTTTATCAAGGAAAAAGACTCAAGACGAAGTCTATTGTCCAAGAGATGCAAAAGATTTGAAGTCATTGTGCCTATTTGAAGATTTATCGAAGAATAGAGCCAAAGATGGAAGATTCATATATGTCGAAGAACTCGAGTCTATTAAATAAAATATTATAGAACGAGTTGGAATTATTCACCGACACGTTTATTTAAAAGACGCGTGAAGACTTAAGAAGAAAGAAGAAAAAAGAAGCCCGAATCAAAGCCCAATCAAGAGCCCATCAACACCATACACACGCCTATATAAAGCCTTCACCTCACAAAATTTCACACACTTAGTTTTTAGCTAGTCTTTAGCTTTTCATTTTCTCTCTAGTTTCTAGAGAGAGAAAGTTCCATACTTTCTCTCACTAAACTTTTCCTTTGTTTTTCATCTTTTAATTCAAGCTTTCTTGTACTTGTGATTTCATTAATCTTAACCAAGTTTATGCTTTTAAGTTCTTTAAGCTTTTCCTACTTTTCTTAATTTGTCAAATTCCTTGATCCGATTGTTGAATTCCATACGGTTTGGATTTTGGAAGTGTTCGTGAATTGAGTTTGATCTTTCTTGTGTCTTCTTAAGCTCTACGTGAATAAGCCATAAGCTCTCCATGCTTATTGGTTTATTGCTTGTTGAAGCTTATTGTTTTCGGATTACTTCTTAGTTTCAATCATTCACAAGTTTTGTTTATTAAGTTTAAAGTTTCTTGTTTTCAAAAGTGGTTAAATTTAAGTGTTTTGAGTTATTTAAGTTTCGGATTATATAGCTTATTGTAAGTGCTTATTGAACTTTTTGAGTTTCCACCATTTTCGGAAAATAGCTGCCTTTATTCCATCGCAATACAAGGGTTTTAACACATTCCGACGGGTCTTCTTTGCTTGGTATCGCAATAACCCAAAAAGGGGTTTTACTTTGCGATAGGTTGTAAGTCCACCTATTCCGATCTGGGATTGCGATCGCATATTGCGATCGCACATTCCGACGGGGTTTAGGTCCTTTTCTAGGCGAAACTCTGGCCAAATTTTATTTGCAACATTCCGATCTAGATCTTTCCGATAGTTTCATTCCGATCGTCTTCACTCCAACTGCATCATTGCGACAGCTTGTATTATGGACATTCCGATGGTAGTTATGATTACATTCCGATGCCTTTGATTTTCTTATATTCCGATAGAACTAATTTTTGATATTCCGATAGAACAAGTTTTTAAGCATTAATTCAATTAAGTTTTCAAAGTAATTTTCAAATCTTTCCTTTACGTTTTCAAGCACTCAATTTTAAGTTACTCAACGTCATTTACATTTAAGTGTTATTAGTTTAAAAATAGATAAACAAACCAACTCCTTTTTAGTAACCAAGAACAAATCATTCCACTTAAGGCCGAGATCAATTCGAGAGGATATCGAGAGTAAAATTGAACCCGTTGCAAAACTTATGTATCAGTAGGCACCCAGGACCATGTCGCCGTAATACTGATGCGTGTTTCAAGTGTGGTCTTCCTAGCCATATTATGAAGGATTGCCGTAAGGGCGAGATGGAGGGTACATCAGGACATGCTGATACCAAGCCGCCTCCTACTGTCGGGTGTGTCTACACGACATCTCGAGACCAGGCCAACAAGTCTACAGGTACCATCACTGGAATCTTGTATATGTATGGTCAAGCTGCATGTGTTCTTTTCGATACGGGTGCTACTCACTCGGTTATTTCTACTGCATATGCTAAGAACATTAGGATGCCTCCCATGCCACTAGAAAATAGGTTTATTATTTCCACGCCTTTGAGGGACTCTGTATTAATCACCCATGTATACAAGAGTCTTCCCCTAGAATTTGACGATAAGGTTCGACCTGTCGACGCACTTCCGCTGGACATGAATGACTTCGACATGATTTTGGGCATGGATTGGCTATCCAAGCATCATGCTACCATAGACTGCCATTCATATCGAGTTATCTTCGGTGATGTTAATGCACCAGAGTACATTCATAATGGGTTCATACCCGGACGGTCTGTACAAGTCATATCCACCCTGCAAGCGCGTGCACTACTGTCACATGGTTGCGAGGGTTATCTAGCTACGGTTCATGACATGGATGCTGAATCCCCATCAATTCAGGATCAACCAATAGTGTCGGAATTCCAAGATGTTTTTCCAGCAGAACTTCAGGGCATACCACCTGCACAAGAAGTGGAATTCAGTATCGAGCTGGTTCCAGGAGCTGAACCAATCTCCAAGGCTCCTTATCGCATGGCTCCCATAGAGCTGAAGGAGCTGAAGGATCAACTACAAGAACTTCTTAAACGAGGTTTCATTCGACCGAGTGCATCTCCATGGGGCGTGATACACTGGTTTGTATGGGTTCAGAATTAAGTCTCAGAATCTTCTCGAATTGATCACAGCTCAAAGTGGAATATTTGTTCTTGGTGACAAATAGGGGGTTTGGTTTTCTATTCTATTAAAAAGGTAAATGCGTGAAGTAAATAAAAGTAAACCAGAAGCAGTTAATCAATAAAAATAAAACTTGAATTAAAATTTAAATAAAACAGTAACAGTAAATACCCTAAAAAATGCTTGATTCAGAATGTAGCCTTTATTCGGAATAAATCAGACAAAACTCACTCATGCGGAATATCTTACTCATGCGGAATATCTTGCTCATGCGGAATATTAGGTTCATGCGGAATGTTCTTTCATGCGGAATAATCTTTCATGCGGAATAATAGGTTCATTCGGAATAAAAGACTCATGCGGAATAATTGGTTCATTCGGAATAAAAGACTCATGCGGAATAATTGGTTCATTCGGAATAAAATGCTCATGCGGAATAAAAAGATTATTCGGAATAATGGTTGATGCGGAATATATGAGTTGATCCGGAATAATGGTTATTCCGGATGAAGTACACTGATCCGGAATATTAGATATTCTGGATGAAGGAGTTTGATGCGGAATATGAAGGTTGATCCGGAATATTGGATATTCCGGATGAAGAAGCTTGATGTGGAATAAAATATGAACATTACTTGATTCGGAATAATGGTTTGATTCGGAATCTGGGGAAACGAAGAACAGTAGGTAACAGAAAAACAGGGGAACACGATTTTACCAACAATCAACCAAGTTTTTAACCAAAACTTAAACAAAACTAATCACCAATCATCTACTAACCATAAACATCAAATCCCATCAATAAAAACATAAAACCCAATAACTTTTGAAGATCAAATCTACCAAATAAGAACTTTAAAACTTTGAATCAAAAAGAGAGATGAACAAGATTAAAATGAAGATGATATTGATAGATTAGTGTTAAACAAACAAAGGGAAAGATTAAAAAGCTTACAAGATTCAAGATTCAATAAAATGAAAAATCACCAACACCTTAATGGTGTTGGCTTCCTATGAAAGAAAAGAAAAATATCTGGGAATGAAAAACTAGCACAAAAAGTGTGAGGGGATGTCTTTATATAGGTCTTCTCTTTGGTTGGTGAGTGGGCTTTCTCCCTTTCATCTTGTATTCTCGTCTTTTCAGAAAAGTTGACGTTTTCGATTCTGATTCGGGATTTGTCGACGATTATATTCAACTCATCTTTTAATTTCTTCGTTTAATAGACTTGAGTTCCTTCGACATATGTAAATCTTCCATCTTTGGTCCTTTTCTTCGATAAATCTTCAAATAGGTCCAATGACTTCAAATCTTTTACATCTCTTGGACAATAGACTTCGTCTTGAGTCTTTTTCTTCGATAAAACCCGTGCAATCCCATGTTTTCTTCAATATTCATCCTGTTGACTTTGGAAACACAATAAACACAAAAACCACGCATAATTTCAAACAAATGATATTAAATACGCGTTTTGGTCTTGTTTTAGCAAGAATTAAGTGGTAAAAGGATGGGTGTTTTCACACCTATCAAATCCCCTACACTTAACCATTGCCATGCCCTCATGCAATGCTTAGTGATAAAGCAAATTGACACTTTTCTCATAATCAATCAACCTTGGCCTTATTAAAATGCAACTAAACAAAAATTAAAGTACCAAGAGGAATCAAAACTTTAAAGTAAACAAAAGGATAGAAAACCATTTCCACTTGAAAATAGCTATATGGAAATAACTTGCAAAGAGATCTAA
This sequence comes from Glebionis coronaria, assembly GCA_025667525.1. Lineage (NCBI taxonomy): Eukaryota > Viridiplantae > Streptophyta > Magnoliopsida > Asterales > Asteraceae > Glebionis > Glebionis coronaria. The sequence continues at coordinate 627,268 of JANFOE010000876.1, read as the reverse complement.
GACTTACATTAGGGCTTCGGTGCTGCGAAGATTTATCACCCTCAAGTTTCACGTTCCCCAAACTAAGCTTAAAAATGAGATCATTGTTATTATAAGTTAGCAAATCAAACACTTACACACATGGCTTAATTATATGCTTAAACTCCCTTATTCCTAGGTGTATCTCTTATATTTTATTTTTGTCTTAGAATGATCATGAAGATGCATTTTTTGACTTATTGTGATAGTTTATTTAGGCTGAAAGCAAAGTAGGCCGATTTGATCAATAGTTAGCTAAAGGACAAAATCTCTTAAAACTGCTTCTCGGGATATCAAAAAGTTCATATCTTGGTATAACTCGCTTCACGATTTGAGACCTTTCTCGGGCTGATATTTGGCATGTACTTCATACTTCATATCTTCGAGAGACGTTCTTGAGATAATGGTCTTCTCTTCGTTAATAGAGTTCTTCACTTGGAGTATTTTTTAGGGATACTCCAACTTTGTTGACCATGACTTCATGATTATTTCTTCAACCGCTAATTGGGATTTTGAGATACAACGATCCGCCTCCTTTTCGGACTTGGATCAATTTATCCTCATACCTTGCTAGGATCTTTTCGGATAGACTTCTCCATGATCTTTATGGGATTTGATTGCTTTTCGTCGTGAGTCTTTATCCTTCATATTGATTTTGGGAATAATGCTTTTCACATCACCTTGGATCTTTAGCAATAAGATTGAATCCTCATGCCTTGTTAGGGCCTTTTCGGACTCGCCAATCTTTGCGCCCCGCTTCATGAGTTATGCCTTGGCTATGAACTCTTGTCATTACCGAGCAACTTTTAAACGATCTTGGGCTAGAAGCTAAGTAACTTTTCAAATCGTACGACCTTACTTATTGCAGATAAATTATTAGCAAGTGATGGGAGAATAGGCAAATAATTACACCAAGTGTGCTTGTGCAAGAATACCGACTTATAATTGATTCTATCATTTCTCGTTCTCCACAATTTAAAATCTCAAGTAATGAGACTCGTGGATGCTTAGCCTAATAAACCAATTAAGGTCTACTCGGTTAAGGATACTAGCTAGAATAAACTTGGATAAGTCTACTCGGGTTGAGTCAAAATAATCGCAACGGGCCTAATATGTCAAAGATTTCAAAACTAGCTACACCACTTTATTAATATTTTTGACTTTATTGCGGGATATATACATATGAAAGCAACGATAAAAATTTAAAAATTACGACTAAATGGCCAAAGTTAATTAAAATTTTGAAAAATGCTGAAAAATATGATTTTCCGGTTAAATGAAGGCATTTTCATGGAAAAGTCCACTTAAAACTTCGATAGAAGTCCCCCCTACACTTAAGATAAACATTGTCCTCAATGTTTAAGCATGTGGGAAAAGTCTCCCCTACACTTATGACATTGTGCACGTTGGTTAAATCAAGCTAAGGAAGAGACGACTAACGTGATCAATTTCAAATGTGAGTATGAAGAAAATTGAATCACGATAGTTGAGAGCTTGAACCGGATTTAGGATAACACGGGAGCACGGTTCTTCAAAGGTTCCAAAAGTGCATTCATCCCTGTAATCACATCACCACACAAACACAAACAACCTATAGAGGTCCCCCTATACTTAGGAGGTTAAAACGGAAAAGGATAGATACTCGGGCTGCCTCCCGAGGAGCGCTTGTTTTTTATAACCGAGTCACGAGCCTGACTCGACCCAAAATTAGTTAATGGAAAACATGGTGAGGGATGGAATCATCTCATGAGAGATGTCCGCACCAATGTACAACTTCACTCGTTGGCCATTCACCTTAAAATTAGGTCCATTAGGTTGAGCGAGCTCGAGAGTACCATATGGAAAAATTTAGGCAATAGTGAATGGGTCGGATCAACGAGACTTCAGCTTGCCCGAAAAGATTTTCAACCGAGAGCTAAAGAGTAAAACTTTGTCTCCAACTTGGAACTCTCGGTTTTTAATCTTAGAGTCGTGAATGAGCTTAGTCCGTTCCTTATAGATCAAGGAATTTTCATAAGCCTCATTACGGAGCTCATTGAGCTCATTGAGTTGGTCCTTGCGTAGGTCACCGGCTTTGTTGATATCGAAATTAGCCCACTTCAAGGCCCAGTAAGCCTTGTGCTCCAACTCAATGAGGAGGTGGCATGCTTTTCCGTACACGAGACGATATGGTGTACAACCAATCGGAGTCTTGTAAGCGGTACGAAAAGCCCTAAGAGCATCATCAAGTTTATCGGCCCATGAGGCATGATGCTCTCCCACGGTTCTTTCAAGAATTCGCTTTAATCCTCGGTTAGAGATTTCAGCCTGGCCATTAGTTTGTGGGTGGTATGCGGTGGAAAGACGATGATTGACACCATACTTAGCCATGACTCTTGCGAATTGATCATTGCAAAAATGAGTCCCGCGGTCACTAATAATGGCACGAGGCACACCAAATCTAGCGAACAACGATTTCAAAAAGTTACAAACCACCCTTGCGTCGTTAGTGGGTAAAGCTTTGGCTTCAACCCATTTAGAAACGTAGTCAACGACTAAAAGGATGTATTTGTTTCCTTTAGATGAAGGGAATGGCTCCATAAAGTCGATACCCCAAACCCCAAAGATTTCACATTCTTGTATGAAATTTTGAGGCATATCATCTTTATGTGTGATCTTGCCCTGTTTTTGACAAGCATCACAATGTTTAACCATCTCGTGAGCATCACGATAAATGGTGGGCCAATAAAATCCCGAGTCAAACACTTTTTTGGCGGTGTAGTTTGGACAAAAGTGACCACCGGCGGGTCCTTTGTGGCAAGCTTCGAGAATGTCTAAAGCTGCCGGTCCATCAACACATCAGCGAATAATCAAATCAGCGCATTGTTTGAAGAGATACGGGTCATCCCAAAAGTAAGTCTTAATGTCTTTGAAGAACTTTTTCTTTTGCTAGGATGTTAACCCGTCAATGAGAATTCCGCCCGCCAAGTAGTTTGCAATGTCCGCAAACCATGCGTCTTCATCATTACTCGAATTGATAGACATTAAGGTTTCAAGGGGAAAAGAGTCATTGATCTCTTTTTCGGATGATCCCCTTGAAAAAGATCCTCAAGTCTACTGAGATGATCCGCGGCTAGGTTTTCAGCTCCCTTTTTATCACGAATTTCGATTTTAAATTCTTGAAGTAGCAAAACCCAGCGAAGAAGTCTTGGTTTGGAATCTTGTTTAGTTAACAAGTACTTCAACGCGGAATGATCGGTATAAACGATGGTGGTAGAAAGGACAAGATAGGGGCAGAACTTTTCAAACGCATAGACAACAGCTAAAAGCTCTTTTTCGGTTGTCGTGTAATGCAATTGAGCCCCCGTCATTGTCTTGCTAGCGTAATGGATTGGTTGGAAGTGTTTGTTCACTCTTTGGCCCAAAACCGCTCCAATAGCATAGTCGCTAGCATCGCACATCAACTCAAAGGGAAGCTCCCAATTAGGGGTAACCAGGACCGGTGCCTTAGTTAGCTTATCCTTAAGAAGGTTGAAGGCTTCGATACACTCGTTGGAAAAGATAAAAGGAGTATATTTTTCCAAGAGGTGGGTCATCGGGCGAGCGATTTTAGAAAAATCTTTGATGAATCGACGGTAGAAGCCCGCATGACCCTTTAAACTTCTCACACCCTTCACGGTTGAAGGTGGAGGCAATTTAGCAATAACATCGACTTTAGCACGGTCCACTTCAAGACCGGCTTTAGAGATCTTGTGTCCTAGCACGATGCCCTCTTTAACCATGAAATGGCATTTTTCCCAATTAAGAACAAGGCGAGTGTCTTCACACCGCTGAAGCATACGTTCTAAATTGGCAAGGCAAGCAGAGAAAGAATCGCCATAAACAGAGAAATCATCCATGAATACTTCCATAGTTTCTTCAACCATGTCATGGAAGATAGCCATCATACACCTTTGGAACGTCCCAGGAGCATTGCATAAACCAAAAGGCGTACGTTTGTAAGCAAATGTTCCGTAGGGACAAGTGAATGTGGTCTTTTCTTGGTCTTTGGGATCGATGGGGATTTGAAAATACCCGTAGAAACCGTCTAAGAAGCAGTAATAGTCATTACCCGCAAGACGCTCGAGCATTTGATCCATGAAAGGAAGAGGAAAGTGATCTTTTCTCGTGGCATCATTGAGTTTGCGATAGTCGATACAAACTCTCCACCCAGTAACGAGACGAGTGGGAATCAACTCGTTGTGTTCATAGGGAACAACGGTTATTCCGCCCTTCTTGGGAACACAATGGACGGGACTTACCCATGGCGAATCCGAAATAGGGTAAATCAAGCCGGCATCAAGAAGTTTGATAACCTCTTGTTTGATGACGTCATGAATGCGAGGATTAACCCGTCGTTGGCTTTGGATTGCGGGTTTAAAGTCATCTTCCATGAGAATCTTGTGAGTACAAAAGTTTGGATCAATTCCGCGGATATCGGAAATTTTCCAAGCAATTGCCTTCTTATGATCTTTAAGCACGGCGATTAGGCGAGATTTTTCTTCTTCTTTCAAGTCCTTAGCAATGATGACGGGCGAATTCTTCTTATCTTCAAGGAACACGTACTCGAGATGGGGCGGCAACTCCTTAAGTTCTAAATCCGTAAGATTGTCAATGGGAGGCGTATTCAAAGTCGGTTCATCGATAGCAGTAGCCTTGGGAGATGGTGGAGAAATAAGGTCCTCTTTGAGAAGGTTTTCAATGAGACGAATGTCTTCATTCCAATCGGTGGGAGAATCGTCATGTTCTAAGTTCACATCTCCCATGGTGGCTTCCAAATCTTTCCAAAGGAAATCACTTTCTCCAAATAGAGATAGTGATGAATCAATATAGGAAACGGTCTCAAAATTGGGAGGAGAGGTAGGAATACTTTTACAAGCATCTTTGAAGTGTTCTTCACAAGCCTCATCAAGAACTTCAATACAATTAACACTCTCATATGAATAAGGCTGTTTAGAAAGCTTTCCCATGTTGAAGACAATTTTATCGTCACCTACTCTCATGATAAGCTCACCGGCTTCAACATCGATGAGAGTGCGACCGGTCCTCAGGAATGAACCTCCCACGATTAATGGCACTCGAGGGTCCATATCGTAGTCGACGATGACGAAATCGGCAGGAAAAGTGAATTTGTCGACTCCTACAAAAACGTCTTCGGCTATACCCACTGAATAAGCAACCGTACGGTTAGCTAATTCCAAAGTCATTTTGGTGGGGACTAGCTCAGGGAGAGATAATTGCTTCCAAACACTTAAAGGCATTAAGTTAATACTGGCACCTAGATCGGCTAGGGCCATGCAATTCTCTACTCTCGGGAAGTTGCAAGGGATTAAGAAGCGACCCGGATCACCAAGTTTGGTTGGCAATTTCCTTAAGAGCACTGTAGAGCAATTCTCATTAAGTTGGGTATTAGCAATATCAAGAAGCTTCATCTTGTCGCTAAGAAGATCTTTGAACATTTTCGCATACTTAGGCATGTGAGCGAGAGCCTCAGCGAAGGAGAAGTTAAAATTCAATTGTTTAAACATTTTAAGAAAGTTCGAAACCTGAATATCATCCTTGCTTTTGAGCTTCTCTTTCCTCAGCCTTGAGGGATAAGGTATATCGGAAGAAGAGGAAGGATTTGGAATAGTAGGATCACTCACATCCTTGGGTGGAGGAGGGGTAGAAGTAAGAGGTGGAGGAATTGGGGAAGTAGCAAGATGTGGAATATGAGTAGGTGACTCGTTTTCCTTAGTCACAATCACCGCTGGAGGTATAGGAAGCTCGGGTTCCTTGGTACCTTTGCCACTACGAGTGGTGATTGCTTTCATCTCCCCTCTTGGATTCGCAACGGTGTTACTCGGAAGAGTACCCGAAGAAGAGGATTGATTACCTTGGAAGAAACCAGCCATCAAGTTCCTTAAGTCAGTCGTTTGACTTGCCAAAGTGTTTCGCATATCAGCTCTAAGATCGTTCCCTTGTTTCACCATGTCTGCTTTCAAGTTGAGCACTTCCCGCTGGAGATTGTCCACGATCACATCATTAGTCCTCATGTAGGTTCCAATATCTTGGTGTAATGCGGTGGGTTGGTTGGGAGGAGCATTGTAGGCGGGTGGTTGATAAGCAGGTTGTTGGTAAACTTGGTTGTTTCTTTGAGGTGGATATGGTTGTCTTTGAGGCGGTTGGTATGGTGCACGAGGTTGTTGTTGAGGAGGGCGATTGAGGTTTTGTTGTTGGTTTGTGTTGTTAGGAGGAAAACCGGGCGGGGAAAGAAAGTTGTTTGAGCGGTAGCTAAGCAAGTTGCGGTCTCCTTGAGGACGAGCTTGATAAGCAGCCGGAGGATAGGTACCGTATGCTGCATTAACATTCTCAGAAGGATAGTCTTGGGTGGCGGTACAAGTGGTGTAAGTGTGAGGACCCCCGCATATTTCACATGGTTGGCTTACAACATTGACTTGAGCGTTTTTGGCGTTGATGCTGTTGGTGTTGCTAGCGGTCTGGGTAGCAAGCGATTCAAGAAGCGACGTAATTTTGTCAAGTCTCTTGTCGTTGTCACTAGTACTAGCACTAGCGGCATTGGTCCGCACACTCTTGGTTTTCACACGAGACTTATTCTCAATGATATCCCAAGCGGCATTGGAGGTCTTAACCAAAATATTACCCCCCGAGGCACTATTTAGTGAATCTTGGTCATTCATGCTTAAACCATTGTAAAAAGTATTAATTTGGTGCACTTTGGTAAAACCATGTTGTGGGCACTTTCTTAAAAGGTCTTTAAAACGGTCCCAAGATTCACTAAAAGACTCATCGTACTTTTGTTCAAAATTAATGATTTCATTCCGCAAAGCGGTAGTACGAGAGGGTGGGAAAAAGTAGTTTATGAACTTGGTCTCCAAATCCGTCCACGTCAGAATACTTTGTGGCGGTTCCTTTGCAAGCAAATGTCGGGCTTGTCCCTCTAAGGAGAAAGGAAAAAGTTGTAAACGGATTACCTCTTGTGGAACACCATTGAATTTGACCGTATTCCTGAGTTGCAGGTACCTTTTGATGTGGTCATGAGGATCATCAATGGTACGCCCCAAGAATGGTTAAGCATAGACCATCTGGATAAAGCCGGATTTGAGCTCAAAGTTGTTGGCTGCAATCGCGGGTATGATAATTGGATCATTGTTGTCGTCTACATGTGCTTGCAAAAGTTCAATCATAGGGCGATTGTCCGGTAGAGGCTCATTGTTGTTGTTATTATTGTTTTTTTGAGGTGGATTATTGTTGTTGTTGTGTACACCGGCCATGTCTAAGTCTTCGAGAGGCTCGGACTCTTGATAAGACGTTGAACGTGTACGCATGCACCTGCAAAAGAACTAACAAGGCAAACAAGAAATATTTTTGGTTTTTTTGGTTTTTTTAATTTTTAGGATTTTTGAAAATTTTATATTTTTTAGGGTTTTTGAAAATTTTTATGAAAAAGTAACGTTCACGGTGAACGGATCCCAAAATCCAAGTTCTCACAAAAAACTGTTAATCTTAATGAGAAGACCCGGCAGCGGCGCCATTTGATACACTGGTTTGTATGGGTTCAGAATTAAGTCTCGGAATCTTCTCGAATTGATCATAGCTCAAAGTGGAATATTTGTTCTTGGTGACAAATAGGGGGTTTCGTTTTCTATTCTATTAAAAAGGTAAATGCGTGAAGTAAATAAAAGTAAACCAGAAGCAGTTAATCAATAAAAATAAAACTTGAATTAAAATTTAAATAAAACAGTAACAGTAAATACCCTAAAAAATGCTTGATTCGGAATGTAGCCTTTATTCGGAATAAATCAGACAAAACTCACCCATGCAGAATATCTTCCTCATGCGGAATATCTTGCTCATGCGGAATATTAGGTTCATGCGGAATGTTCTTTCATGTGGAATAATCTTTCATGCGGAATAATAGGTTCATTCGGAATAAAAGACTCATGCGGAATAATTGGTTCATTCGGAATAAAAGACTCATGCGGAATAATTGGTTCATTCAGAATAAAATGCTCATGCGGATTAAAAAGCTTATTCGGAATAAAGGTTGATGCGGAATATAGAGTTGATCCGGAATAATGGTTATTCCGGATGAAGGAAACTGATCCGGAATATTGGATATTCTGGATGAAGGAGTTTGATGCGGAATATGAAGGTTGATCCGGAATATTGGATATTCCGGATGAAGAAGCTTGATGCGGAATAAAAGGTGAACAGTACTTGGTTCGGAATAATGGTTTGATTCGAAATCTGGGGAAACGAAGAACAGTAGGTAACAGAAAAACAGGGGAACACGATTTTACCAACAATCAACCAAGTTTTTAACCAAAACTTAAACAAAACTAGTCACCAATCATCTACTAACCATAAACATCAGATCCCATCAATAAAAACACAAAACCCAATAACTTTTGAAGATCAAATCTACCAAATAAGAACTTTAAAACTTTGAATCAAAAAGAGAGATGAACAAGATTAAAATGGAAGATGATATTGATAGATTAGTGTTAAACAAACAAAGGGAAAGATTAAAAATCTTACAAGATTCAAGATTCAACAAAATGAAAAATCACCAACACCTTAATGGTGTTGGCTTCCTACGAAAGAAAAGAAAAATAACTGGGAATGAAAAACTAGCACAAAAAGTGTGAGGGGATGTCTTTATATTGGTCTTCTCTTTGGTTGGTGAGTGGGATTTATCCCTTTCTTCTTGTCTTCTCCTCTTTTCAGAAAAGTTGACGTTTTCGATTCTGATTCGGGATTTGTCGATGATTAAATTCAACTCGTCTTTTAATTTCTTTGTTTAATAGACCTGAGTTCCTTCGACATATGTAAATCTTCCATCTTTGGTCCTTTTCTTCAATAAATCTTCAAATAGGTCCAATGACTTCAAATCTTTTGCATCTCTTGGACAATAGACTTCGTTTTGAGTCTTTTTCTTCGATAAAACCCGTGCAATCCCATGTTTTCTTCAATATTCACCCGGTTGACTCTGAAAACACAATAAACACAAATACCACGCATAATTCCAAACAAATGATATTAAATACGCGTTTTGGTCTTGTTTTAGCAAGAATTAAGTGGTAAAAGGATGGGTGTTTTCACACCTATCAGGGCGCACCGGTCTTGTTTGTTAAGAAGAAGGACGACAATATGCGTCTTTGTATAGACTATCGCGAGCTCAACAAGATTACCATTCGGAATAGATATCCACTGCCACGCATTGACGACCTGTTTGACCAACTCCAAGGGGCCAAACACTTCTCCAAGATTGATCTTAGGTCAGGCTATCATCAACTACGGGTCAAGGAGCAGGACATCGCTAAGACTGCCTTTCGTACCCGTTATGGCCACTACGATTTTGTAGTTATGCCATTTGGCCTGACAAATGCTCCAGCAGGGTTCATGGATTTGATGAACAGAATCTTCCATGAATTTCTGGATAAGTTCGTCATCGTCTTCATCGATGACATCCTGATTTTCTCAAGTCCAAGGAGGAACACGAAGACCATCTTCGTACAGTACTACAGATTCTTCGCCAGAGGCAGCTGTATGCTAAATTCTCCAAGTGCGAGTGCTGGTTAGACAAGGTCGCATTCTTGGGTCACATTGTATCAACAGAAGGAATCACTATGGATCCAGCGAAGGTTGAGGCCATTACTAAGTGGCCAAGGCCGACATCAGCGATGGAAGTCCGTAGTTTCTTAGGCTTAGCTGGCTATTACCGTAGGTTCGTGGAGAACTTTTCCCGCCTAGCACTACCATTGACCATACTGATGCGGAAAGGGGAGAATTCTTTTGGACTGAAGATCGAGAGAAGAGCTTTGAAGACCTGAAGCAGAAGCTAGTATCTGCACCTATTCTTACTCTACCATCTGGTACGGGTGGATTTCAAATCTACAGCGATGCATCGGGGAAGGGACTTGGCTGTGTTCTAATGCAACATGGGAAAGTGATCGCGTACGCTTCACGGCAGCTTAAGCCTTATGAAGAAAATTACCCCACGCACGACCTGGAACTTGCTGCAGTCGTGTTTGCATTGAAGATATGGAGGTACTACTTATATGGAGAATCATGTGACATTTTCACGGACCACAAGAGCTTGAAGTATATCTTCACTCAGCGTGAATTGAACATGAGGCAGAGGAGATGGTTGGAGCTGTTGAAGGATTATGAAATTAATCTACAGTATCATCCCGGAAAGGCAAATGTAGTAGCAGATGCTCTTAGCAGGAAGTCCGGAATGATCAACGGCATTAAACTCGAAGAGGAAATCATCAGAGACTTGGAGCTACTAGACATCAAAATCATGGTACGTGGACAGCACGGATACTGGGCTAATCTTAGAGTAGAACCCGAGTTACTCTCTAAGATCAAGGAAGCTCAGAAGGATGACGGAGAAATCTGGGCGATAGTACATAATTTGGAGAAGCATACGAAATTCAGAGTAGATGCAGATGGTATTGTATGACAGGGCACGAGACTTTGTGTTCCTGATGACTAAGAACTCCGGGAAGCTTTGTTAGCTGAAGCTCATAGCTCCCCATTCTCTATACATCCTGGTTCGACTAAGATGTACCATGACATCAAGCAGTACTTTTGGTGGAGTGGTATGAAACAGGATGTGGCCACTTACGTCTCCAAATGTCTTACCTGCCAGCAGGTTAAGATCGAGCATCAGCGATCTGGCGGTCTCCTTCAACCTTTAGATATTCCAGAGTGGAAGTGGGACAAAATCACCATGGATTTTGTTACTGGTCTTCCGCCTACCAAGAGGAAGCACGATGCAATTTGGGTTATCGTAGATCGACTTACCAAATCAGCTCATTTCTTACCGATCCGCAAGGAAGATCCGGTAAGTAAACTCGCAGATACGTACAGAAGAGAGATCATGAGACTCCACGGTGCACCATCCAGCATCGTCTCAGACAGAGATCCTCGATTCACTTCGCGCTTTTGGAAAAGTCTGCAGAAAGCTTGGGGTACACAACTTAAGCTTAGCACGGCTTTTCATCCTCAAACGGACGGACAGTCGGAGCGAACCATTCAGACATTGGAAGATATGTTGAGGTCATGTGCGTTGGAATGGACGGGTGATTGGGACGATTACATCTGTTTGGTGGAATTTGCATACAACAACAGTTGGCACGCAAGTATCAAGTGTGCTCCATTTGAGATGTCGTATGGCAGAAAGTGTCGCGCCCCAATCTGCTGGGATCAGGTTGGCGAGCGAACACTTGAAGGACCGGAAATCATAGATATGACCAATGAGAAGATCGTAGTAGCTAAGCAGAAAATTCAGAAAGCACGGTCACGTCAGAAGAGTTACGCCGATAAGCATCGTAGGGACATACACTTTAACGTAGGAGATCACTTCTTCCTTAAGGTTTCGCCGGCACGTGGTGTTAGACGCTTCGAGATTAAAGGGAAGCTCAGTCCTCGTTTCATCGGACCGTTTGATATCATCGAACGAGTCGGTGAAGTATCTTAGCGATTGGCGTTACCTCCGTAGCTTTCGCATTTGCACAATGTGTTTCATGTGTCCTTACTCAGAGGGTACCAGTATCATCCCCTTCACATTGTTCAGTATCCACTGGAACAGATACGTGAAGATCTCACTTTTATAGAAGAACCCGAACGAGTTCTTGACAGACAAGAACGAGTCATGAGAAAGAAGACGATTCCATTCGTCAAAATTCTATGGAGGGATCATACCGAGCGGGAAGACACTTGGGAAACAGAGGAGTCTATCCGGGCTTCTTACCCTTATTTCATATTTTGAATTCGGGTATGTTCTTCTTTTCAGTTTACTTTATCTATAATTCGGGGACGAATTATTCTTTTTAGGGGGAAAGAGTTGTAAAACCCGCATGCTTTTACCATGAATAGTACCCTTAAGATCGTACGTACTAGATTAAAACTTTCCTAATATAGCATGATTACGATAACGTGTTAGGATTTTACGTATTACGTACGTGTTAGAACACGATAAGTATTTACTACGCACGAGCACGTAATAATTATTTGACAATAATTAATCACGAACATGCGATCATGAAATCATGAATGTAATTAAAACACGAACTATTATTAATTACGTATATATATTTATTACGAGCGTAATTAAATATATTAGATCACGATATTTACGTAACGAGAACACTTAAAACGCGAACACAAATAACCACGAACGTATAACTTAACATCGAGACACGGAAAGAGGTACGGGTACCCCAAGTGGGGCCCCCTACCCGCGACTACAAGGACAAATGGGCCAAGCCCATTTGTAAATTTTACTAAAAGGGTTAAATATTATTTACACTACTCATTTTTAGTTTTACAGAAGATTTTAGAAAAAACCTAAAACCCTCCTTCCCTTTTTCTTTTTGTGCCGCCACCCTAAGAACACCACAAGGAGGTGGTTGTTGATCTTGGATCTTAGAATATTAGTTGGTGATCGTGTTTGTTCTTCGTCCTTTTGATCTACGGATTCGGTAAATCCTTTTTAAACCTTTTCTTTTGTTTTGATCTTTTATAAATCAAGAACATGTTATGTTTTTTTACAAAAAACCTGATAAATAAACATGGACCTAACATGAATTAAGGTTTAATTAAATCAAAAGTATGGATATAAGGGGTGTTTGTTTTAGCCGCGGCCTACACCGAACCCAAGGGGGGTTTCGGTTTGGCCATCCGACCACCACCAAGACCATATGGTCTCGGTTGGTGGGTGTGGGTCCCACGGTAGCATCAAGGCACGGGGTACCCCGATTTGGTTCGGGGTACGGTGTCGATTTCATGTCTGGTTCATGGTGTTTAGTCTAGATCCGTTTCATGGTGTATGTTTAGTTTTTTTTATGTTTTATGATTTTATGTTAAATTTAAATTAATAAAATGACATGATTAATTTAATAACATGACTTAGGTTATTTTAATTATTAATAATCATGAAATTAATTAACCTAAGTATTTTTATATTTTAGACTTATAATAATTTAATTATTTAAAAACCATGATTATAATTAATTAATTAACATGACTTAGGTTATATTATTAATATATAATAATACATGTTTTAACCTAAGTATTTAACTTTATTTAATTAAAAACATGTTATACTTTAATTAAATATTTTAACCTATAGTTTAATTTAATTACATGGAATAATTATTAAACTATACATTATATCATATGACTTAGAAAATAATCATGAAAACACTTAGGCTTATATACTTAGCTTATTTAACCAGCTTATTTCTAATTATGGAAACTTTCTATTTTTAGAAACTTAATTAAATAAGGCATCTAATCTATTTATGGAAACCTTATATTTTAGAAACTTATTTATTTCAGGCAGCTAATCTATTTATGGAAACTTATTTAATTAAGCAGCTGATCTATTTATGGAAACTTTCTATTTTTAGAAACTTATCTATTTTAAGCAGTAATTCTATTTTTGAAAACTTTCTATTTTTGGAAACTTTCTATTTTTGGAAACTTTCTATTTTTGGAAACTTTCTATTTTTGGAAACTTTCTATTTTTGGTAACTTTCTACTTTTGGAAACTTTCTATTTTTGAAAACTTTCTATTTTAGGAAACCTGCTATTTTTGGAAAGTTACTTATTATTACACAGTAAGTATAATAATACATGAAATACCAGAAATACTTAATCAGATTAAACATAATATAAGATAAACACGGTGTAAGGCTTAAAAACAGTAAAACATGGTAAGAACACATAAAATAAGCTAAGACATGACATAAAACCAGCTACGTATTTAGTAAGCAGATACTTATTCATGTATGTATTTATGTAGCACTAGTGATTCGGAAGTAGGATTCCTCTCAGTTCATCTTCTTCGTTCACTGGACATAAGGTACAGATTCCCGTCCTTTCAGTATGGACATTCTTTCCTTATTAGGATTCCCCGTATGCAGCCAACTGTTTTCCCGTAGCATAAGTTACCTGTTTGATTGCTTATGTTTAGTTAAGATTACCTATAGCCATATACATGCATGACCAGTTTCACCTAGTTATTGAGGTACCATAACCGTAACATTAGAGGCACTGATGTTATGACTTCCCCACGGCGAAGTGATTGCTCGTGGCGTCCCTTCAGCTTTTGGCCATTTATATTATATTCATCATGTGGGGCGTATGGGTGCATCCTAGTTACATGTTTTTAGTCAGGATTTCATGGTGAATGTGGTGTGTGCCTTGCATCCTTAACAAGGAGTTGATCCCTCCTACCCAAAAACCAGTATATTAAATTAGAGGCAGCCCCTCTAATTTGCATGATGAGGTCACCCCCCAAGTATTCATGCACGATGGATTTTCATGACCTATATTGGCTAATGGTAAAATATAATAAACAGTTTTTATAAGATAAACATAAGACTTTCAAACTATAAAACCAGTTTATTTAAGACTTAACCAGGTTACTCGGGACTTAGTTTTCTTCTGCTGTTATATGTTATATGCTTATCCTATTCATGCTTTATTGTACATCCGTGCACTGAGCGTATTTGCTCAGCCGTTTTGCTTTTCTATGTTCCCAAAACGACAGGTACTCAGGGACGCTCGTAGACACTAAGAGTACGTGCATATGGACTGGAAGCTGTCTAGCCTTCTTTACTTTATGCATTTCCTTTCTTATGATACATTTGCTATGGACATTGTTTAGTCCTTTCCTTTACTATACTATGTTTGTGTGTGATGGGCTTTACTTTTGGACTACCGATGTTTGATTCCGGTATTTTCCTTTTATGGTTAAGTAATGTTTAGACATTTTTCCTTGTATGCTTTGATGACACGCCATAATTGCATGTGACATTTCCATTATCAAAAATGGGGTGTTACACTCTAGACTCGATTTGTGCACTTTTAGTGGTCAGAGGCTGGAGCAGATGCCACCTATTCAATATCAACTATCTCGGAGTGAGAAAGCTAATAGAAGTCATGTTGTTCTCTGTGATAATAAAACAAACTTATTTTGAGAGAAGCCTGAGTAGCTAGGTAAGGGTTGTGCATTACATCACTGGGTCTATGATAAGTTGTCTTCATGATGTGTTGACCCGGTTTCTGTCTATGTTGTATGGAGGGCTTCTTTCTTTACACCCTTTATCCTTACATTTCTTTTTCATTCTTCAACCCCTTCAATGCTTACCAAGACATTATTACTAGCACCTTGTTGTGATTGTTCCAGTGGTAGCATCATTACTTAGTCGACATTCAGATACATTCACATTCTACTCCATCTTTCCTAAGGACTTATATTAATCTATTGGATTGTCCTTGGGAAGATCCCTCCGGTTCTGGTTGGATCATAGGACTTAAACTTAACCATCCTTTTGACACCAATAACGTCGTGAATTAAAGATGTTGTGGGTATGAGATCGTAACCATAAAACCACTTCAAAAGTCTAATCAAAGTGTTTGAAAAACATTCAACACCTTGATAGTTTTTGTTGTTTCAGAAATGCCCCCCCTTCACATGTGCATCGATAATCGAAAGTGTTTTGCACAAGTAGGTAAGAGTTAAAGTGCTTGAGTCTTATATAAGATCACATTTTAATCACATTTTCTCCCCTATCTCTAATATATAAAATCTTTTGATATTAGAGATACCAAATTTGATTAAAATATATATTGTGAAAAATAGTCTTGAAAATCTTTGAGAGAAAAATGTGTCTAACATAGTATGAATTTGGAAAGCTCCCCCTCAAAAATTGATCCCATTGAATTGTCATTACGAGGATATGATCCAAATTAAACTTTTGAGGATAGGAGTTGTTGAACACATATTTTTTGAAAGATTTTGAATAATCATTGAAAAATTCTTGAAAAAATTGTGTTCAACGCTTTTTGAAAAACTCTATTTCTTTTTGGCGAAGAGGTTTTTCTAAAGCATAAACTTGAGTTCATAGAGGTTGAATGTCTTGACGAATCTGTTAGGACCTTTGGAATAGTTATTTGTAATAGGTATACTAGGAGGTATGTAGTTCCTCCTGGTCCTAGTAGTAGTAGGAGCAACACGTGCTCCTGGTCTGTAGAAAGTCAAACTTTATTATTTTGAGTAGTTTGTTAGGATATGCATGAGATATGTTAGGAAAGGATATGCATATCAGAATTACACGTTTTGGTTTAATGATGTATTAGGGTTTCCTTGTAGTATAAAAGGAACCTTAGGCAGAAGGGTTAAACACACCTTCATCAAACATTATTCTAGTTAATATTAGTATTAGAAATCCTTAGTAAAGGATCAAGTCATTATATTTATTCTGTTTCTTCTTGTTCATAGTATTTGTATTCCGCACTTATACTGTGTGATTCATCTAGAGTCTCTCTATGAATAGACTTGTGATTACAGAAGTCATTCACCATCCTTAACAGGCTGCAAGATCCACATCTAGTGGACCCAACAAGTGGTATGAGAGCCTGGGAGAGTCTCTGCACAAGAAGAATCAATTTTTCTTATTACTAACATCTTTGTTTAATCTTGTCTGCCTCTAGTTCAACTCAAACAGGAGAAGAGAGCACCCCTAAAACACATCAACCTCAGCAGATCGTTGCTACGATTTCCAATACAAATAGAAAATTTCCTCTTTTGAAGAAAGATGAATATGATAGCTGGGCAATGAAGATGGAATGTTGGATCACCAACACTAATCTAGACCTTTGGAAAATTATTCAGAATGGAAACAGTAAGAGGTTTACTGGAAGAGACAAGAATGGTAATATCATCCTTCTTGATCCTAAAACTCATGAAGAAATCACAGCTATTCAGAAGGAGATCAAAGCAAAAACTATTTTGCTTCAGTCTCTTCCTGATGATCACATGGGTGATTTTTATCACTTGGATGATGCTAGAGATATTTAGAATGGAGTAAAAGCAAGGTTTGGAGGGAATGAGGAATCAAAGAAAATGCGTAGATCCATGCTGAGAGATGAATTCACAAAATCCAAGATCTCTGAAACTGAAGGTATTCATCAAGGGTATGATAGGTTCCAAAAGATACTTAGCCAGTTGAATCAACTCAGGTCTAAACCTGACAATGGAGATATCAATTCCAGGTTTCTAAGAGCTTTACCTTACTCATGGAATCAGGTAGTAATCTCTCTCAAAGCAAAAGGTGGCTTTGACTATCTTAATTTTGATGATCTGTTTTATAAGCTCAAAACCTTTGAGCCTCATGTGAGAGAAGACTCAAGTGATTCTTTTCCTATTCCTGCTAACTCTACTTTTGTGAGTTCCATGGGATCTAGTCCCATGTCTTATGCTAGTAGCTCAAGCTATACTGTGTCTTCTCATCATACTTCTACTCCTGAACCAAAAGCCAAGTCTGGTAGCATGGTAGAAGCTGTTCTTCACTCTTTTGTTGCTAATGTTTATACACAACAACAGCTTTCTTTTGATGACTTCAAACAGGTTGATAAACTTGACCTGGATGAAATGGATCTCAAGTGGCAGATGGCCATGCTCACTCTCTGGGTTTACAAGTTTGAGAAGAAAGCCTGTCGAAAGTTTAACTACAACCCAAGAGAGCCAGCAAGGTTTGATAGAAGCAAGGTTAGATGCTATAACTGCTAGATGCTATAACTGCCAGCAACAAGGTCACTTTGCTAGGTAATGCCCTAACAAGAATGACCAGGAGAAGAACAGGTATTCAGCCTTCAAGGTTCAGGAGGTCAAGGACGACAAGAAAGCTTTGTTGTCTGTTGACTCTATGGTTAACTGGAGTGATCATCAGAATGCTACCTTGGAAACAGCTGAACCTTCTACTGACGTGTTAGAAATGATTGCTGGGAATCCGTCTGATGCCGAGGAAGCAGAAGAATTTTCTCTTATGGGCATCTCACTTCAGGTACAAAATTGCCCTCTTGGTTGTCATGATAAATATTCAGAACTGTTGTCTCAATACAATGAATTAAATGAACAAAATGAAAAGTATTTTTTAGATGTTCAAGCATATAAGAATTCTTTAAAAACATTGGAACAACAAAAGAGGTGGCTTCATGATACTCAATGAGAATATGAGGATAAAATTAGAATTCTGAACATTGATTTAGAAAACACCACCAATATGCTTAAATACACTGAAAAAGTAAAAGATGACAGTAACAAGGATAAGCAAGACATGCAGGAAACATTGGATGCTACACTTTTAAGATTTGAAAAATGGAAAAATGCACCTAAGAATCTTTCAAAGTTAATTGATAGTATCATGTCTGGTAGGACTAAGAGAGGTTTAGAATTTGATAAATATATTGATTCAGAAGTTGTGTTTGATTTATCTTTTTCAAGTGTCATTGATCCTGACAAGGAGGAGGATGGAAAACCTAGCTACAATAGGTTTCAACCAGCTGCAACAATGCATGTTGTCCCTTCACCTCTTATAGGAACTTTTATGCCCATTTCTAGGCATACTGACTTAGATGGATCACAGATACATGAGTCTCCAAAAAGCTCTACTAATACTAATGACTTTGTCTCTTGTACTTTCAGTGACAAAGCCAGTGACTCTGCATCCTGTGGTTCAAGTAAAGAGTCAAGACCTACAAGCTCCTAGATAAATGACCCTGCTGCTACTAGTGCTAGGAAGAGTGAAGAAAGATTTGCTTCTGATGATGTATAGTCCCCAGCCGGGTCAAGAACCCGGCTCACGGGTACTACCTGTATCCGGCCCATCACAGATGGGTGGGATAATGTCATTCAGGCTTATGGGCTTGGATGAACAGTGACCGCACACATGTGTGCGGCCCACGGTCCGGTGCGGCCGACATAGGGTTAGACAGAATCATATTCTGTCTAGGAATAGGTTTACCCCAAAAGGGAAGGATATTCACTACTATAATTAGAAGATAACAATCATTCTAATTTTGATAGTTATCCTTTCCTTGGGGCTGAAGTATCAGTGGCAGCCCACTAGGGTTCCACTGCCTATAAAAGGAACCCCCAAGGGTTCCACAAAGGTATTACGCTCTATACTCTCAACACACATAAACCCTAACCGATTACTTACTCTCACGCCAGAGTCTAATCGTGGGAAACATTCCCACGGTAAGCCTAACGCGTGTTGTTTAGTGTGCAGGATCCCAACCAAACGATTCACTTGGTGCAGGAGCTGGAGCCCAGCCAACCCGAATTAAGCCTAATTCGGGTCTAACAAGGATCACCCAACTTTTGCATCAACAAGTTGGCGCCATCCGTGGGACCCATTACACTAAGCTAGAACAAAACCTCATTCTGAATTTCCAATGACGAAGGGGCATCAGCAAGCCAATCCCAGGAATACGAATCCTTGAAATCGGAAGTCCCAATGGGAAGGGATACTCATCCCCAATCAATCACCTAGCCGCCTTGCAGGCGGACCTGGTAACCGTGGCGGCTTTCAGCCCTTGGGGGTGACGAGCACGATCTCCATGACACCCCTACCTACTTCAACCCTGGACAATCCTGACCCAGGGAGTGCGCCCAACCCTCCCAACAAGGAGCCGCGCAGACCATCGGTAAAGGAAGAAGTAGAGGTCCTACCACTCAGCGAGGAGGATCTTACTCGAGTTCTCACGCAGAACTTCGATAGGATCGTCTCGGGGATCGCGTCAAGGTTGAATCTAGGGAGGAACCTCCAATCCAGACTCAACTTTAGTGACATCGGACCAATCACCTCTTCCTAAAATCAAAGGAAAAGGAGAGCTCGGCCTCAGGAGCAGAGCATCTTTGAGGAAACCCCTCAACCCAGGAATGTGTTTGAGCGCATAGGAGATCGCCTCATACAGGAACTAATGCAGTCTCGAGAAGGAGGAGATAAGTCTGATGGTTCACCCGAGCGGCTAGATCGAGAGTTGGCCAGAACCGCTCGTCGCACGAGCGTGTGGGCCAGGATGAACACTGGGAAGAAGGCTTCCGGTTCATCCCAAAAAAGTGGTCCCTACCCAAAGGATGGGGCACCACCACAATCTCCAGACCCGTCAGGAGAGGACTCAGATGACCATCCGCCTAAGCGTCGCCGACCTAGGCGCACCCCTCCACCACCACCAAACAATGATGAGTATTATGGTGGCCCTTATTATCGAGATGCAGAAGCAGAGGATCTTTCGCGTCCATGGTGTGAACCATGGGATGACCCTAGGCTCACCCGGCCATGGGCGGATCCCAGGGAAGACCCATTCACCCTCCGCATACGGAACTATTCTGAGGACACCAAACGTCGCATGCCGGCGTGTGTCAAGACCTATGATGGGACTGGTGATCCGGTTGATCACCTTAAAATATTTGATACGCAGGCTAAAATTGAGCGATGGCCCATGCCTATATGGTGCCAAATGTTCAATTCAACTTTGAACGGAAATGCCCGTGACTGGTTTGAGGCACTCCCTCAACGGAGCATTGATAGTTTCACAGAACTACGCACTGCGTTCGAGAACAATTATACTCAGAGGAAGAAGTATAATAGGGATCCGGTCTCATTGGCAACTGTCAAACAACGGTCGGGGGAGTCCACAGAAGCCTTCACTGAACGCTTCAATGATGAGTGCACGCGCACAAAAACAATGCCGGAGCTCCTAAAAATCTCTGACTACATGCACGCCATAACAGACAGGGAGTTGATCAGGCGCCTCAATGACAAGCGTCCAGAGAAATATGATGACCTCATGGAAAGGGTCAGAAATTTCATAGAAGGAGAAACAGCTGTTGCCGCGGCCTACCCATCCAGAGGAAATGGGTACCGGTCAAATGACCAGTCTCGGAGACAGTCGGGCGGTCAAGGCAATCAGAACAATAGCAAGGGCTCAAACTATAAGAGCCAGAGCAAAGGAGGACGGCCGGACGATAAGTTCACTCCCCTAAAGATGTCCTACCGGCAGATCTTGCTGACGAAAGGGGCGAACTTTCCAAGGCCTCCCCCAACGACCACTCCGTCGGAACGTCGGCAAGGAAATCTCTTCTGCGAGTTCCATAATGACAAAGGCCACGGTACAGAGGAGTGTATCCAGCTCAAGAAGCATATTGAGTCGCTGATCAAAACAGGTAAACTCAAGCACCTAGTTAAGGATTGGAAGGATGGAAAAGACAACAGCAAGAAGTACGATAAGAAGGATCCCCAAAAGGACAAACCTTCGACTATATACATGATCCAATCCAGACAACGCCGCACGAGGCAGAAAGTAGGCCAAAAAATTTCACGCGGCAGGGAAATCTTGTTCCCTCCCATCACAGCGAGCGATGTGACCGATGCGCCTCTCATTATTGAGATAAGCATTGGAACACACAATGTTCGTCGCATGTATGTGGATGGAGGGTCGTCAGCAGAGGTACTGTATGAACACTGTTTTGTGCAGTTATGCCCAGAAATAAGAAGCCAATTAGTACCGGCCACGGCGCCGCTCACCACTTTAGTGGAGACACTATCTGGCCAATAGGGCAACTACGGCTGCTTGTAACCATTGGGAATAAGGAACACTCTACTACGGCGTGGATGAACTTCATGGTGATACGCTCACATTCTCCATACAATGGGATCATAGGCAAACCAGGTATTTTGGCTATACGAGCGGTACCCTCCACGGCGCACAGAATGATCAAATTCCCCGTTGAGGGGGGAATTGTTACCATTTACAACACAATCGTACCGGCATCCGAGTGTCACACCGTGACAACACCGGCTCTACCTGTTCCACCCAAGGATGGATCACCACCTCCCAATTGGAAGGTAGCCATTCACCCTGACTATCCGAAACAGGAGGTATCCATAGGAGGGGCGCTCTCGGATAGCGGCAAAAGGGCCATGTGCTCTCTTTTAAGTGCAAACTTAGATATATTCGCATGGGAGCCAAAGCATATGACAGGCGTGCCACGTGCGATAGCAGAGCATAAGCTCCAAATCCGCCAAGGGTACCAACCCGTCAAACAAAAGAAGCGCGGCCAGGCGCTTGAGCGCAGCCGGGTGATATTGGAGGAAGTACGGAAACTAGTGGACGCATGCATCATGCGCGAGGTATACTACCACGAGTGGTTATCCAATCCGGTCATGGTCAAGAAACATGACGGAAGTTGGTGCATGTGTGTGGATTTTACGGATCTAAACAAGGCCTGCCCACAGGATTGTTACCCGTTACCGGAAATCGACTGGAAGGTGGAATCCCTATGTGGGTATCCTTTTAAATGCTTCTTGGACGCATATAAAGGGTATCACCAGATCCAGATGGCGGAGGAGGATGCAGAAAAAACGGCGTTCCATACGAGCCAGGGCGTATATTTCTATACGAAAATGCCGTTTGGACTGAAGAACGCCGGTGCTACATATCAACGGCTGGTGGACAAAGCTCTTGAATCACATATAGGTCGTAACTTGGAAGTCTATGTGGATGACTTGGTTATAAAAAGTCACACGGAGGAGGCACTTCTCAGGGATGTCCAAGAGACATTCGACACACTGAGAAGGATTAACATGAAGTTAAATCCAAAGAAATGTACGTTTGGGGCAACGGAGGGAATGTTCCTTGGATATTTGATTAATCCATACGCCATCAAACCTTGCCCAGAGAAGACGGACGCAGTAATACAACTGCCATCCCCCCAGACACGGAAGGAGGTGCAATCCTTAAATGGGAAACTAGCCGGGCTGAATAGGTTCTTATCTAAATCCGCAGAGAAGTCATTACCCCTATTTAAGACACTCAAGAAGTGCATTAGGAAGGGAGACTTCCGGTGGACGAAGGAAGCCGAGGAAGCTTTCGGCCAACTCAAGCAGCATCTTGCATCCCTCCCTATGCTAGTAGCTCCCCGGCCAAAGGAGGAACTCATTATGTATCTCTCAGCCACTCATGGCACAATAAGCGCGGTACTTATGACAGATAGAGATACAGTGCAAACTCCGGTCTACTTTATAAGTAGAACACTACAAGGGCCGGAGCTGAATTACTCCTTTATGGAAAAATTGGTGTTAGCACTAGTGTTTGCTACAAAGCGGCTGCGCCGGTACTTTCAGGCGCACCCAATTGTAGTCATTACGGATCAGCCAATCAAGCAGGTTATTTCTAGACCGGACGTGGCAGGGAGGCTATAGAAATGGAGCATCTTATTGGGGGAGCACAATATATCTTATAGGCCAAGGACGGCTGTGAAAGGCCAGATCTTGGCAGATTTCCTAATCGAGAAGTCGGATGAGGAAGGGCCAATCGTTAAGCAAGACGAGACTCCAACAGAACCATGGGTGTTGTTCACGGACGGATCTTCGTGTACGGACGGGTCCGGAGCTGGTCTCATTCTCACAAATCCGGAAGGAATGGAATTCATGTATGCCCTCCGTTTTGAGTTCACGGCCACCAACAACGAAGCGGAATATGAAGCATTAATTGCGGGTTTGAAAATCGCCGCTAGAATGGGAGTCCGCAACCTTGAGGCCTACGTGGACTCACGGCTTGTCGTGAACCATATTCTAGGTGGATATGTGGCTAAGGAGGACAACATGGTCAGGTACTTGGAAAAAGTCAAGTCGCTAATCGCGGTTTTCAGTAAGTTTTCCATCAAGCAGGTGCCAAGGGGCGAGAACAAGAAGGCGGACGCTCTTAGTAAGATCGCATCCACAAGCTTCGCTCACTTGTCTAAACAAGTCTTGGTGGAAATACTCAAGGAGAAATCTATAACAGAAGGGGAGGTCGCTACTATAGTTGAGGAGGATGGACCTACATGGATGACCCCGATTATCAACTATTTGACTAGTGAGACCCTTCCGGACGAGGAAAAAGCAGCACGACGCATCAGGAGGAAGTCGCAGCATTTCGAACTTCGAGAAGGCATCCTTTACAAGCGCTCTTTCTTGCAGCCGTGGCTGCGGTGTGTTGGACCACATCAGGCTACCTATATAATCAGTGAAATACATGAAGGGTTGTGCGGCATGCACGCAGGTCCACGATCCGTGGTAGCTAGAGCCTTACGGACAGGATATTATTGGCCTACCATGCACAGAGACGCGCGCGACATGATTCGTAAGTGTAGTGATTGCCAAGTGCATAGGCCAGTGCCGCGGCACCCGCAGCAGGAGCTTACACCTATCACGTCCCCATGGCCATTCTATAAGTGGGGAATCGACATTGCAGGACCATTTCCTGTAGCTGCGGGGGGAGTTAAATTCTTGATTGTCGCGATGTACTACTTCACACGATGGATAGAGGCCAAGGCAGTCAAATCTATCACAGGCAAACAAGTTAAAAAGTTTGTTTGGGAACATATTGTGTGCCGTTTTAGCCTACCAGGAGAAATCATCTCGGATAACGGTAAACAGTTCACGGACAATCCATTCAAAGACTGGTGTACATCATTGAACATCAAGCGGCGCTTCACATCTGTTAAGCATCCGCAGACAAATGGCCTCGTCGAACGGGCAAATAGAAGCTTGGGAAATGGCATCAAGGCGCGTTTGGATGGACGAAGTGCCAAATGGGTCGATGAGTTACCACATGTGCTATGGGCGCATAGAACTATGATAAAAACAGCCAACGAAGATACTCCATTTGCATTGGCTTACGGCACTGAAGCTGTTATACCAGCAGAAATAGGAATGCCTACCATCCGCACGGCGGAAGTTAATGTCATCACGAACGACGAGCAGCTGCGAATCAACCTAGATCTGTTGGAAGAAAAGAGGGAGATAGCAGCTATCAATGAGGCTAAGTCTAAGGCTAAGATGAAGGCTTATTATGACGCCAAGGTCAAGGGTGTTTCTTTCCGTCCGGGAGATTACGTCTATCGTGCTAACGAGGCAAGTCGAGCGGAGAATACAGGAAAGCTGGGCCCTAAGTCGGAAGGACCGTATGAAGTCACGGAAGCCTTAGGACGAGGAGCGTACAAGTTACGTGACATGGATGGCCGCGACCTAGAGCGCACATGGAACATCTCCAATCTCAAAAGGTGCTATCTTTAAAAAGCTACGACTTCCGCATGGGTGCTTCGATATATGTGGCCTTAATAAAGAACCATGCGGTTTATCTGTTTTTTCTTATGTTTTGCTTAGTTTCCTTTCTTGTTTTTTAGGACTTGTCATTATCGTTCAAACAAAAATGTAAGCGTTCTAATAAAATGCCGTGGTGCCTAGCTAGCTCCACGGCTTGTTTCGTGCAAATCATTTTTTAGATTTTTTGTTAGTCGTATGAATTTTACTTGTATTGTAATATGCCATGTTTCATTCATATGCATTCATTCAAACTACTGTACATGTACTATACGCCTCCAGGCGGGGTAAGAGGATTATGTGAACCTACTAATTCAACTTGCCGCGTAAGAGGGATGCAACCCCAGCCGCACAGATCATGTATCCTTACGAGACACCTTACTCACAAGACGTTGTGGTAAGTTTCGTATGCCGTACTCACGCAGTACTCTGCATAGTAAAGATGCACGTCGCATGTCTAGTAAATTATAGACTTGTATGTATTTTCCTTTTTTGTGTGTAAGACGTGACGTATCATGCGGTATTGGAATACAATGTTCAAAACAAAATGAAAATACACAAGTTTCAAAAATAAAATAACAAAATGGCCGTGGTCATCACAGACTTCTAAATAAAAGACAAGTCATTTCAAATATGTCTTAGCCGTGTACATACACGGACGAATAAAATTACAAGTGTTTACAACTGATAAGTTACAAGGGGGTAGGAATTCCCCTATGTCCTTCTTCCCTTCCTCAATTAGAGCACGGAGGACCTCCCCACGAGCATCCTTCCCATCTCGGGCTTTGACCGCAATAGCATCCAATGCTTCTACAAGCAATTTCTCACCTTTCATTGTTTTGGATGCGGCATCATAAGTGGCCAAGGTCAAAGGAATGGGATCAGCACTCAGCCGGGACATTATTGCCTCGTTTGGAGCGTCCTTAAGTGTCTCAAGCTCGTCCAGGAGAGGGTGTTGGATTTCTGCTAGGGCATTCATGGACGCGGTCATGTTATCCGCGGCAGAAGGGTTATGATAGGGATGCTGTGTGGTGTCTTCATTTTTTCCTATCAGTTCCGCAGCTTTGACCAAGCCCTCATGTCTACCACGGTCGATTCCATCGGATACGACCCCGGCAAATGCCTGAAATAGATGTGGAGCTTCTAGTGCCCTGCTCACAGCAAGTCGTAGTCCTTGCCCGATAATCCACCTGCGTCCGGCTATAGCGGATAGCAGGGGAGGACATATTCTCTCAGCACAACTTACAGCCATCTTGCTTAGCTCCTCATCAGCTGAGACAGCCTGCTCTTCAAGGTTGGTCTGGGTCCGTGTCAACTCATCCTTTAGTGCATCACGTTCCTGGGCGATGTTGAAGGATTTCACGGTCACGGCCTTGGTAGCAGCTTCGGCCGCAGACACCTGCATATAAAATTTGGAGTTCTTACAAGGGTATATATTTTTATTGGGTTAAATGCATACCCAAAGTTTGAGTGTATGTACAAAATTTCGAAAGTTTTCCATTCTCGTTTGATGCGGCTACAAGGGCTTCAAGCTCAGCAATGCGCTTCTCTCGGGTGTCGGCGTGATGAGCCTGCTCTTTCACCGTCGCCTCGGCTGTCAACAGCGCCGCCTGCAATGATGCGATGGTCTTCTCGTTCTTCACGACCATCGCCTCACGACGGGCTATCTTCTTATCTGCCCGATTCACATTTGTGAGGGCCTTGATTAGACGGCGTTTCAACGCGGCTCCCATCGTCACTTGGTGTGAGGACGACACGTCAAACTGCTCAAGGAAGGCCTCATGATCCAACTCATCCAGATCTTGTACGAGGACGGGCGGGGTGATGTGTTCAATAAATTCTGAACACTCGGACTCTGCCTCCAGCCTTGTCAAACTCGACAGGTTCCATGCTAGGCGCAGGCTTTCTTCTGGCCCCTCAGGGTGTGGCTCCTTGGCATGTGTGGCAGTAGGGGATGGGGGCTTGTTCGGTGGTGCGGGGGATGGATTCCTCCCCACTTCTTCCTCCTGTGCTACGACCGCCGGATTAGCCCTGTTATTTGACATAACAATATTAGTCTACGCATCATGTAAAGACACGAATCATACTCAAAAGGGTACTTACGAGGTGTCCATGGCAGGGTCTGGGCCGGTAGGAGCTACGGCGCTCACGGGGGTGACTCGCAAGACTGACCCTCCCATGTTCGGGGTGGGGTCGGCCTGAGCGGTCGCGGTACCACTCCTCTCTTGGTACTGCGGATGATCCTTCCTCAACTTCTTTGGAGGAGCATTCGCGGCTCCAGCCTCGTATCCTATCTTCTTTGCCACCCTTCTGGTGGTCTTTCTCTTCCTAGAGGTGAGTGGGGCGGACCCGGATGCCTGAGTAGTGTCTTCGTTGGGGTCATTCTCTTCTTCCTGGTTGATGGTGCCCCCCTCTAGCAATGGTTCTTCGCCATCTTCATTGAGGAAATCCAATGGGGATTTCTCGATGGTGGGCTCTTCTTCATCTGATATAGGCTCGGATGTTTCTTCGAGCGGCATAGTGCGGTCAGCTAACGCTTCCAATAAGGGGAGCTCATTCGGCTTCAAAGGCCGGAATCCTTCCGCTACCTTCATGGGGTCGCCCTGGCGGATTAGTCCGTGAAGGTTCATCTCTGTGGACATTTTACAAGTATATGGGTTAGTAAAATTTCTACAAATATGCATGACAATTCAAATCTACAACATATAAATTAGACCTACCCTCTCCCTGTTCCGTCAGGAAGCACGGGTATAAGTCATCCCTCCCAAAGTAGTGGCGGCTTATCCCTACTAAGCACAGAAAGTGTTCCGGCAACCCTCTATGGAATTCTGTGCGGTGGGTATCTAGTATTTTTAGGTCCTTGCTGCTATAATCTTTGGCTTTGGGCGGATAGTCTTTGGGGGCTTTGGTTTTGAGTACGAAGGGAGTCGGGAACACCTTCTCATCTACAAAGAAGTAATGGTCGTACCAGTTCTTAAGGGAGTCTAGAGGCTTCCTATACGTCATAGGGGCATTCCCGGGTCGTTTTTTAAACGACAGCCACCCATTCACTAGCTGCGGAAAATAAAAAGCCCTAAAAAGGTTCACGGTTGGGGTTACTCCGCAGGTATGGCATGTAATTTCAAACTGGTTGATTTTACACGCCCCTATGCAGTGAAGCTGGGTTATGTGGAAGTCATAATATAATAGAAGATCTACTAAGAACTTGGATAAGGGGATACGGTAGTTGGCCGAGTCAAATAGGCGTGTGTATATGCCTATTTTCCCCGCCGGTGCATCCGTAATCGCTTCACCCTCACCTGGATAGGTGGGGTGTACGCTTTCGGGTATATAATACTTCGACAGGAAGTCGAGGTATTTTTCCACAGACATCACGTTAAGGACATCCGTGATAAGGGGGTTGTCCTTTACCATGTTTTATAAAAAGGTTTTTAAGGGCGTGATGATCTAACCTGCGGCGAAGGAAGTCCGTGGAAAAGAAGGCAAAGTTTTGGAGGTATAAGGTTGAGAATAACAAAGGCGGAAGAAGGGGTGAGTTGTGTGTGTAACAAACACGCATACCAACTCTTATATAGGGTTTCCTCGGTTTCCGAGGCACCATGGATGTTCGACACGTGTAGGCCACCTCGCCTATCCAACGGATAGGATTTCTGACATTTCTGCAAAATCAGAGGGGGACCCACGGTCACTTCTTGCAAGTTTTACGTGGCTCAAGGGTGGGCATTAATGGTGCACTTTTGCAGGCATGCGACTGGAAAGTTGACTATCATTAATGTTTTTATTCTTGTGTCGGGATATGCGGATCTTACGTAAGACCGTATTTAATGTTACATTCAAATTGTCTCGGCCGTTACGTGCGGCTGAGGTACTATTCAAAATATATATTCCTACGACGGGTCACCACGTGCGGCCAGAACAAAATTTTCAATGTTTCTCATTTCCTAGGTCTTCCTTGGTATGTCCGGGGAGCACCTTGATAGTCTAGAGGTTACGCCTACGGCTGTAACAACTAGACTGGGGGGACATGATGACGTATAGTCCCCAGCCGGGTCAAGAACCCAGCTCACGGGTACTACCCGTATCCGGCCCATCACAGATGGGTGGGATAATGTCATTCAGGCTTATGGGCTTGGATGAACAGTGACCGCACACATGTGTGCGGCCCACGGTCTGGTGCGGCCGACATAGGGTTAGACAGAATCATATTCTGTCTAGGAATAGGTCTACCCCAAAAGGGAAGGATATTCACTACTATAATTAGAAGATAACAATCATTCTAATTTTGATAGTTATCCTTTCCTTGGGCTGAAGTATCAGTGGCATCCCACTAGGGTTCCACTGCCTATAAAAGGAACCCCCAAGGGTTCCACAAAGGTATTACGCTCTATACTCTCAACTCACATAAACCCTAACCGATTACTTACTCTTACGCCGGAGTCTAATCGTGGGAAACATTCCCACGGTAAGCCTAACGCGTGCTGTTTAGTGTGTAGGATCCCAACCAAACGATTCACTTGGTGCAGGAGCCGGAGCCCAGCCAACCCGAATTAAGCCTAATTCGGGTCTAGCAAGGATGACCCAACTTTTGCATCAACAGCTTCTACTTCAACTGTGTCTAGTTATAGTTTATTGAGACCTAGGAATGTTGATTCTCCTAGAGTTGTGTGTAATAAATTTAGTAGTATGAAACAATGTCATTTGAATAAAAGGTCGTTTAAAACATGCTTTGTCTGTGGAAGTAAATTTCATTTGATTAAAGATTGTGATTTTTATGATCAACTTCCTTCTGTTTATCAAGCTTATCCTGCTCCTGGTCCACCAGGAGTTGCTCCATATTCTTCTAGAAGACTAAACCCATGTGCCCTATCTTATTCTTCTTCTAGAAGGACCTCTCCTTTAGCTTTTGATCTTTGGAGAACCAATGGTCACACCCATAATAGACTAACCAGCAACTATTTTCAGAACTTTAATCAGAATTATGCCTCTAATTCTGACCAAATGTATTTTGGTTTAGGAAATTAGGGTACTGCTATTAAGCCCTCAGCAGGTTGTTCTTGGTCAAACAATAACACCCATATGATGTATAGGCAACCTAAGAACAACAGTGGATCTCATCAATCTTCTTGGCTATCTACAAAGGATCCACCAGGTAGACTCAAACCTGAAAAGGTCTGGGTCCCCTTAAGACACTAATTTTTGTATATATTTTTTTCTTGTTGTTGTAGGTTACTCCATACCAAGATCCTACTCTAGGAGTAGTTGATAGTGGATGCTCTAGAAGCATGATAGGGAATAAAGGACTTCTATCTAACTTTGTACCATTTCAAGGCGGAAAGGTCTACTTTGGAGGTGGTGAAGGAAGGATCTCTGGCAAAGGGACGATACAGACACCTAACCTTAATTTTGAGCAAGTCTACTATGTGGAAGCACTTCAACACTTCAACTTGATCTCTGTATCCCAGATTTGTGACAAGAAGCAGTTTGTCCTCTTTACGGATGCTGATGCACTGGTGTTATCCAAAGACTTTAAGCTCCTGGATGACTCTCAAGTTCTACTCAGAATCCCTAGAAGATACAATCTCTATAGTATCAAGCTGAATGAAGTTAATCATACTGGTCAAATAGCTTGTTTGGTTGCTAAAGCCTCAGAAGATGAAGCCACTAAATGGCACAGAAGGATGGGACATGTAAACTTCAAGACCGTTCACAAATTAGCAAATATGAACTTGGTCTCTGGTTTACCTCCCAAAACTTTCAGAAATGACATCAATTGCCTTGCGTGCAGCAAAGGCAAACAACACAAAGCATCCTTCAAGGCCATTATTGCTCTCAGTCTTATAACTGAACCATTGCAGCTACTACACATGGATTTATTTGGTCTCACCTCCATTAGGAGCATTGACCACAAACAATACTGTCTTGTGGTAACTGATGGGTATAGCAGGTTCACGTGGGTTTTCTTCCTGGCTGCCAAAAATGAGACCTACTCAATTCTCAAGGACTTCATTACACTCACTGAAAATCAGCTGTCCAAGAAGGTGAAAGGTATCCGATGTGACAATGGAACAGAATTTAAAAATGCAGAACTCATAGCACTTTGCAATTCCAAAGGTATCAAAAGAGATTATAGTGCTGCAAGGACTCCTCAACAGAATGGTGTTGCAGAAAGGAAGAATAGGACTCTAATAGAAGCTGCGAGAACCATGCTTGCAGACTCCAAGCTTCCTACTATGTTTTGGACAGAAGATGTCAATACTGCAAGTTATGTGTTAAATAGGGTTTCAATTACCAATCCACATAAGAAGACTCCCTATGAGCTACTCACAGCTAAAGTACCTATCATTGCTCATTTGAAGCCATTTGGTTGTCGTGTCACCATTCTGAATACTAGTGACTATTTGGGGAAATTTGATGGCAAGGCATATGAAGGATACATAGTGGGATATTCAGCTCACTCATGGGCCTGTCGTGTCTATAATCTCCATGCCAAGTGTATCGTAGAAACTATTAATCTTAGGTACTTTGAGGAGAAGACAAACATCCAAGGCAAAGTTCCTGAATGGTATTTTGATCTTGATTATCTTAGTGACTCATTGGGATATTTTCGTTTCAAAACAAACCAAGATGCAGGTCCACAAGTGTTTGTTACTTCTAGTGCAGGTGCTCATTCTAGTTTTTCGGACTCAGATGAGGAGGATGATATTTTTGTTGTTCCATCCTATTCCACCACAGTCTCTCCAAATACCAATGCTACTCCTAGAGATGCTTCTCCATCAAACATTATGGACTCACAAGGAGCTCTTGACACATTGCTCAAACAACAAGAAGATGCTACTACAGCAGCTACTCAAGGAGGCTATGAGTTTCCCTTGAGTACCCCTGCTATCCAAGTTACTCCTAGTGCTCCTAATGTTACTCCTAGTGCAAGTTTAACACCTATTGGTAGTCTGGTTAGTGATCCTACTTCTTCAACTAGATTCTCTGGTCCTTCTGACCTGGGAAACTATCAAAAGAAGCCTTCTACTAAGCTGGATGATATTCATAAGCAACCAATAGATGGCATTTTCGACTCTGCTTCATATGATGATGACATTGTTGGGGATCTTAATATCTTGGCACCAGAAGTGGATGTAGCTTCTAATCCTGTTCAACAGATTCATAAAGACCATCCTACAACTCAAATCATTGGAGATCCTGGTTCTACTGTCAAGACTCGTCGCATGCATAAGAAAGCAATGTTTGATCATCATGCTCTTGTGAGCTATATTAAGGACCAAAAGCGTAATAATCAGACGGACTTTCTTTACTGTTTGTTTGCTTGTTTTATTTCACAGGTGGAACCTAGATCAGTCTCTCATGCTCTTGAGGATCAAAGTTGGGTGGAGGCTATGCAGGAGGAGATGCAGCAGTTCTTGTTTTAGAATGTTTGGATCCTAGTTGACTTGCCAGATGGAAAGACATCAATTGGTACCAAATGGATTCTCAAAAACAAGAAAGATGCGAGGGGTATTGTGGTGAGAAATAAGGCTAGGTTGGTTGCATAAGGTCACACACAACTTGAAGGCATTGACTATACTGAAGTTTTTGCTCCTGTTGCTAGGATTGAGGCCATTCGTCTGTTTTTGGCTTTTGCTTCTTTTGTTGGCTTTACGGTTTTTTAGATAGATGTCAAGAGTGCATTTCTCTATGGCAAGATTGATGAGGAAGTCTATGTCACTCAACCTAAGGGCTTTGTGGATCCACTTCATCCCAAGAAAGTTTACAAGGTGGTCAAAGCTCTATATGGACTTCATCAGGCTCCTAGAGCTTGGTATGAGCGTCTTTCCACTTTCTTGTTGAAACACGGCTAAAGAAGAGGCACTATTGATAAAACACTATTTCTTAAAAGGAATACCAAGGACATGATCCTAGTTCATGTGTATGTGGACGATATTATCTTTGGTTCTACTAAGAAGAAATGGTGTGATGAGTTTGAACAACTAATGAAAGGCAAATTTCAGATGAGTGTCATGGGAGAACTTACATTTTTCCTTGGTCTTCAAGTCAAGCAACAGTTGGATGGAATCTTCATAAGTCAAGACAAGTATGTTCATGAGATTCTTCAGAAGTTTGATGTAGAATCTCTTAGACCAGCAGCAACACCTTATGAAGTCACTAAAGTCAAACTCAAGAATGAGCCAGATCCTCTAGTAAATGTTCACATGTACAGGTCAATGATTGGCTCACTCATGTATTTGACTGCATCACGTCCGGATATTATGTTTGCAGTAAGTGCTTTCTCTAGACATCAGGTGGCTCCAACCGTTTCTAACTTGAATGCAGTCAAGAAAATTTTCAAGTACATCAAGGCTCAACCCAACCTAGGCTTGTGGTATCCTAGAGAATCACCTTTTGTTCTTGAAGCCTATAGTGATAGTGACTATGCAGGTGCTAATAATGACAGGAAGTCTACTACTGGTGGTTGTCAGTTTTTGGGTCGAAGACTTATCTCATGGAAATGTAAGAAACAGACGATAGTAGCTACTTCTTCAACAGAAGCTGAATACGTAGCTGCTGCTAGTTGTTGTGGACAAGTCTTGTGGATACAAAATCAGATGCTGGATTATGGGTTCAACTTTATGAACACCAAAATTTTCATCGACAATCAAAGCACTATCTGCATTGTGAAGAATCCTGTTTTTCATCAACGAACAAAACATATTGAAATTAGGCACCACTTTATAAGGGATGCCAATGAGAAGAAACAGATACATGTTCTTAAAGTACATACGGATGATAATGTTGCTGATTTATTGATTAAAGCCTTTGATGGTCCGCGATTCAACCACTTGGTGGTTCACATTAGAATGGTCAATCCTTGAGGCCTAGGATTGAGGGGAGGCTAAGCCTAAGGGGAGGCTTAGTGTACATATTTCATTGCACAATCTAACATATGTTAGTTTCTAACAAGAATTTTCATGGGTATTTACGGTGTGTGCTACTTCTAGTGGAAGATTTTGGTCACTTCTAGTGGCTGTATTCAGCTCCTAGTGGGTACAAACCCTTCTAGTACACTCATGGTTGGCTTCTAGTATTGCTTTTGGGTCACTATTCACTTCGTTGACTTTCATTGACCACTTTGTGCTCCTAGTGTTGAGTTTTACACGTTTTGACTTTCAGTCAACGCGAATTACTTCTGGTACATATCTGTTTATTTATCTTTGGTAACTGTGATTTGCAAATATTGGTTAAGGGGCAAGTGGTTACTCTTGCATTAATTACTTAATTTTGAAAGGGCAACCCACATAATTAGGGGTCACTGAACAGTTACATGACCATTATTTATGGTCAAATCCCTCAATTGACTCATTCATCCCAACCATAAACACACACATACACTCCTACTCTTTCTCTCTTCAATCAATCATCTTCCATCACTTCAATCATCAACAATGGCTGCTCTCCAATACAAACTCGATCATAACAAGGTGGCCTGTCTTGGCGAAGGTACTAAACGAGAAGAGTTCACTGATATCCTCGAATTTATTGAGGCTTCCAACCTCAGGTATGCTTTTACGGTTTGCCCTACTATATATGACAGTGTTATTCGTCAGTTCTGGGCAACTGCCCATCTAGTTGATGTTTTGGGACGCCGACTAGAGCTCCATGCTACCATATATGGACGCTCATATGTGGTGTCTGAAGCATCTATTATGTCTGCTCTTCATCTCTAGGATGAAGGTGTCATTGTTTCTATCCCCAATTCAGAAGTATTGGATGGGATAGCTGATCTTGGTTATAATCATGAGGGGAAGTTTAACTTCCAGAAAAATAGGTTTCCCCCCCCCCCCCAATGGAAGCTTCTAGTTCACTTCTTGATTCATTGCTTGAGTCCAAAGTCTGGGAGCTGGGATGTATTTCCCATCCTCTTGGCTACTGGTTTGATTTGTATTGCACAGGGTCGTGTGTTTAACTTTTCTCGTTACTTGTTTGATGGAATTATTTGCAACCTTAGTTGTACTGGCTCTAGGAAGAAGTTCTTGATGTACCCTAGGTTCTTGCAGCAGGTTCTTATGTGCCTACCTAGAAATAGGGAGGAATATGAGACCCAAAGCTTAGTTCAAAGGTGTATTCGAATATGACACTTGGCTTTAAGGGTGTTTGGAGGCCTCTTTCAGATGCTATGCTGGGCCTTGCCCAAGGGGATCCTAATGTGATTCCTCTGGCTGATGGTCGAGCATGAACTTCCATTGGAGGATGATCCTATGGAGGATGATCATCATGCTACTGGTGTGCCTTATTTGGAGGTGGAGGAGCCAGATAGAGAGGTGGTGGTAGAAATGCCATCCAACTCAAAGGTTGTCCCTTCTTCTCTGCCACATAAGTCCCCATTTGTTGATACTCCCCCTTCTAGTCCAGCTCCGCATTCTGCTAAGAAGGCATCTAGCTCTCATGCTCATGAAGATGACCCATTTGTTGCTTCTGGTCCCAATGATGCATTCCCCGATCCAAGTCCTCTTGGTGGGGAAGCTGAGGAACCTGTTACACTAACTTCTTTGCTAGCTCTTATGCACATGTATTACGCGAGGGTTGTTTCTTTGGAAGATGATCTAAATCAGTACCGCAAGCTCACCCGGGACTTTGTCCTCCCATTGGCAAACAGGATTAAAGCATTGGAGTCACAATAGAGGCGCCAAAAGAAGAAAATTGTGCTTTCTGATTCTGATGAGGATATTGAGGAGGATGGGCTGACTTTGTTGGCCAGGGCTGCTTTTGCTGATAAAACGAGTGATGATTTGCCTTCTCCTCCTAGTCCTTCATCAATTCCTAAGCCTGCTGATCCCAAGCCAATGGATGCTTCTACTGGTCCATCTGCTGGTCCATCTCATGATCCCAAGGGCAAAGCTCCTATGATAGATGCACCCTCTCCTCCAAGGAAGCATACTTGCAAACAAAATGAGGAAGAAAGGTTAGGGGAAGAGGCTGCACAGCGACTGCAAGAGGATATTGATCAACAAGCTAGGGTTGAGGATGAAGCCCTTCAACAGCAGAGGCGTGAGGAGTTGAGGCATGATGTCGTGCACTGGGATGACAATGACTGGATGAGAGTGCTTACCATTCTTACTTCTGATTACTCGTAGTTCACAGATATTTTAGGAGCTGATGTGAATCAACATAATTGTATTCCACGGGAAATGGATTTGATGAGAAAACAACAGATGTCTCTTGCTGCTCAGCTTCGTGAACAGCGCCATAACAGACCTATGTTTAGAACAGAGGAGAGGAAGTTGATGCAGCAATATGTCAAGAATCAGTCGGCTGCTTACTTTCACGTTGGATGGACTTGGGAACGGGTTAGGGGAATGTCCTTTGATGAGCTTAAAGATCTGTACCAGAAGATGATCAAGCGTCAAAATACACCGGTCCCTGAACGCTTTATTTATCGCCCTCCTCCAAGTGTTGTTCACAGTTCTCAGCCTGCTGCTGCTCATACTTCTTCCTCTAGTGTTCCTAAGGATACTTCTGATGTTCCATCTGTTGGTGCTACTTCTACTACTGTTCCTACTACCACACCTTCGGCTGTTCATCCCACTCACTCTCCGGTTCATCCCACCACCACCAATGAAGCTACTACCACTCCTGCTGCTAATCCCACCCCTGCTACTCCTATTGTAGAGCAAACATCAACACCGGTGACTGACCCACTACCTACCTCATCCGCTGGTGCAGCAAAATTTGATCATATGGTTGGTAAAGACTTTGATTCTACTACTGTTGATGCTACTGCTGCTGGAAAGGTAAAGGTTGAATCTTCTTCTGGTGTTCCTTCACCTCGTTGCTCTATTAGAAAGAAGAAGGCTCGACGTGGTAAGTCTGTTCCATTTGAGAAGCGAGATCCTGCAAATCTCATTGATGCTGCTTCAGATAGTGAGACAGAGTTACACATGGGTAAGGGTTGTATTGTCGCTTGGGAGGTTAGGCCATCCCCTATTGTTAGTGGTACATTCACTCATAAGATTACAACCACTGATGGGTATGTTCGCTATGTCTTGGGACTGCAAAACATTTTGACATGGGTGGACCGTCATGATCTTGTGTCGTTATATGGTTTGGTGGATGCTGAGATTCCTCAATCTCCGAGTGAGTTGCCCAACTGGCCTGGATTGACTATTTGGGGTGATTTGAAGCTGATGTTAGATTCCCCTCCTGATGCTCCTCATTCTGGTATATAATAAGATCAACCTCGATAGGTGATCAAGAGGTGGAAACTTTATGCTGGTTGTGGGGTTCATGTGTTGGAGCTTGAGACTGGTGCTGTGGTGTTTATGCTTACGGATATGGAGTATCCATTGACGATTGATACTATGGAGGCTATGCTGGATTGCCATCTGCCGATATCTAATGCTCCTTCTGGGAATGAGTCTACCATGGCTACTATCTTGGTGGAAGGTATTCAAGCCCGGTTGCATGCAGACAAAGTTGCAGCTTCTGGTATGTGATTAGTATGGTTCTTCTATTCCTGTTTTATACTAACATTCTTTTCACCAATCTATACAGTGATTGGTGACTCACATTGTAGTTAAAAAAAAGAAAAATATTAAAAAAAATACTTTTTATGTAATATCTGCTTATACTTTAAACATATGATGGAATTTCACACTTGTACATAATATAATATCTACTTATACTTTTCTATCATGACATTGTTTTTCACTTGACTGTTTCACACTTGGGCTATTTTTGTGAGTTACTTCTGGTGTTGGACCTGGTCCACACAACAAATGGTGCTCAACTCACCATGTTTCACAGAGAAGAAAGAGTTAATTCACCATGAGGGTACGGCTCTGGTGTGATAGTCAAATCCGTTGATGGTTGCCAGGTTACCCAAAACTGGATGGTTTTCACTTGCCATGGTCCTAGACTGAACAGTGGCTAGTCCAAGGGGGTACGGCTCTTGGTAAAGATCTATATCAAATCCGTTGATAGCTGTTAGCTTGCTCAAAGCTATAGGGTTTTCAGCTCACCGATGCTTAATTGCTAAGAGTTGGCGAGTCCGGAAGAGTACGACTTCTGGTAAAGACATATCAAATCCGTTGACGCCTGTGATGATTTGCCCAAAATCATCAGGGTACCCCCACTCACCGTTGATTCACGTTCTAAGAGTGGGGCTGGGTTCTGGTCTCCCAAGGTGATGATTATTCCACCATAAAGACTGGCTAGCCCAAGAGCGAGCAGCTACTTGTTAAAGGCTCATAAAATCTGCTCATGTTGCTGTGAAGATTCAACAAGGTATAGATTTGTTTCAAACATTCA
This sequence comes from Glebionis coronaria, assembly GCA_025667525.1. Classification (NCBI taxonomy): domain Eukaryota; kingdom Viridiplantae; phylum Streptophyta; class Magnoliopsida; order Asterales; family Asteraceae; genus Glebionis; species Glebionis coronaria. Next base: position 588,983 of record JANFOE010000876.1, on the reverse strand, counting down.
AGAAGCTTCTAGGTGTTACTTGTTGCAGCAGTCTTTATGTTGTTTATGCTGATGGTTCTGATGTTGCTGTTTGTTTTGCTGTTCCAATCCTCAAGCTGTTTTGCGAGATCTACCAGGAAACTTGAACTTAACAAGTCAAATTCAAGTTTAAAGGATGATTGTTAGGACCTTTGGAATAGTTATTTGTAATAGGTATACTAGGAGGTATGTAGTTCCTCCTGGTCCTAGTAGTAGTAGGATCAACACGTGCTCCTGGTCTGTAGAAAGTCAAACTTTATTATTTTGAGTAGTTTGTTAGGATATGCATGAGATTTGTTAGGAAGGGATATGCATATCAGAATTACACGTTTTGGTTTAATGATGTATTGGGGTTTCCTTGTAGTATAAAAGGAACCTTAGGCAGAAGGGTTAAACACACCTTCATCAAACATTATTCTAGTTAATATTAATATTAGAATTCCTTAGTAAAGGATCAAGTTGTGACAATCCGTCAATTTATGGTTGATATTTTATTCTCAATTATTATTTGAAAACATTATTTTAATGTTATATTATGAACTCACTCATTTTTGGGAAGTAATTTGGATTTACGTCTTGAAGTAGCATCGACTACGTCTAAACCGGAGGATTCTATGTTACGTGCTTACGTTTACATACACCGTTTTTAGTCCGACATTTCAGGAAAATAAATTTATCCGTGAATATTATTTTGGGATTTTAAATTTGTGTTGGTTCTTAAACTCACAAATTTACGAGAAGAGATTAGGACTTACGAGCATAATTTAATGTCCTTTACGACTAAACCGGAAACCTTAGGATTACGCATTTACGTTTTTGAACTCTGTTTTTGATGAGACAATTTTTATTAGATTCGTTTTGTGCCATTGATTCATAATTTATAAAAATGTTTTTCGTAAGACGACCCGAGTGCACACAAATCGAGGAAACTAGAATCGAGGAGTACCCGTAAATTAGTGGAGATGAGACAAGTGGGACACTTGTCCCACCCCCACTAATGGATGGCAAGACTAGACAAATACCACCCTTTGGTGGCAAGTAAACACAAACCAAGAGGACACTTGTCCTCCTAGCTTTACAAAACCATTCCACCAAAACTAGCCAAGACCATAAACCATTTATCATACATGCAAAACTAGAGAAAGAAAAAAAATTTCAATCTCTCTCTTCTATGCTCTCTATGAACGTCCAACACCTTCACAAAATCACCATTTCCATCAAAAATTCTAGCCATGAACTTCAACTATAATTCATATATGTTGGAAGCCACTTAAAAAGATGAAGATTGGAGGTGATTTTAACATATAAAAAGGAGTTCTCATGGAGGTCTTTGGGCTGATTTTGAAGAAGGTTTAGGGCTGATTTTTGAAGAAGTCATCATACTCTTGGTGATGTCAAATGGGTCTTGCTAAGTTCATAAGGTTTGGTGTCAAAATCAAGCCTTGTTCATCCAAAATCTCATCCTTTCCATCATATAGATTGGTATAGAGATCAATTTCTTTCTATCAGCCTATTGTTTTGAATATGTATTCATGTATTTTCCTTATAAATGTATATGTATATGATGATGAATGATGATCAAAATATTATTTGGGGATTTTGTGTTGATAGATTTGATTAAAATGATTAAAAGTTATATGAAAGAATGATAAAATCTAGCTTAAACAAGTAGGCTGTATAAAACAGAAGATTACCATATGATAACTTGTAATAATGGCATAGATTAATTTATATACAGTAAGTAATAAGTCTTATACACATGTGAGAGTTGGCCATGCAATGAAATCATTATAATGAGTGAGATATGATCAAAACAAGATTGGAGTGCAAATCTGCCTACACTGTTTTGGACGAATTTATTAAAATACTTAGATGTTGGTTCATCAGTAGCTATACCGGTGTTAAATGAAGCACATATCATGTAGTTTCTGTCATAAAAATTTGAGGTCCTATCTCTTTATAGAACTCTAGATATGGACATTTTAGTGGACTTAAAATTTAGGACTGATTTTATAAATGAATAATATATAATATAAGCACTAAAAAATTTATATAAAATATACATATATAAAACCCACTAGTTGATAATAATCATAAATAAATATATATATATATATATATATATATATATATATATATATATATATATATATATATATATATATATATATATATATATATATATATATATATATATATATATATATATATATATATATATATATATATATATATATATTGATATTAAAATGGGACATGTTATATAAATTACATGTATAAATGTTTTTCCAAGTTATAAAATTATATACCTAAGTTTTACGTCTTTTCGGCTAAAACCGAAAGATTAACGTTTTTGTCAAATAAAACTTAGACGGTCGGACCCGTCTAATGTAAACTTTTATAAACTCACATACTGATATATAAACTTATATAACAAGTAAAAACCGATCAAACCCGAGCTTTACAACATGTAAACATTAACGGGCCAAAGTAACCTTATTGGACTATTAATCCAACTAATTTGGCTAAACACTTATAAACTTACTTATTGGGCTTAACCCACTTGGGCCCAACATGTAAAGTATGATACTGATACTAAAAGTATAATTGGGCTAATGAAAAGTATTGGGCTTGTAATAGGCTTATTGGGCCTAGAACATGTAAACAAGATAAACTAGTGAAACTAGTATAAAAATGTTACCAACACATAAACACTATAATGAATGAGTAAAGATGTACAATCCCACTTGATCATCATCATATTTATAAAATCATCATATATATACATAGTTATGGTTTTTATAAAGTCATTGGATAAGAGTCTAAGACGAGTATTATTTGTCTAGGTTTCCTTGATTGAATCATGTACCGTACATCCGAAATTGCCGATAACCCGCTTTCCCACTTCAACGTGAGTTCATAGCCTCGCACTCTTTTAAATGTTTTTATGAAATGTTTTATAAACCCGCGAGGGAGATAACATGTTAGTTTTGATAAAATAGGGTACCATTTGTCCCAATTGTTTGTTTATTGATTTAGACCCGAATGATTGTATGACCCGATGAATGATTATATGACCCGATGTATGAGATAAAATGGATTATTAAAGTTAGGTTATGTCACTAAAAGTCACATTAGCATGAATTGTGAACTACCGGGATTTGGTAGACGCTTATGCATATAATAGTACTATTTGGGGACGATCACCCCAGTTCGCGCCTTGACGGTTGATCCCCGTCGTGCCACATTGATTGGTAAGCGAATTTATATATGAGAAGATTTCCATAGCGTGATTTTTGTGACGACACACTAATTTATATGGGCAAATTGAGTTCCGGGTTAGCTACCCGTTGTTTGTTGTAGTAAGGTAACAATGTCATGCGGCTTATAGTAATCTAAATAACGAAATACTGCTATACGCACTGACTTACGATATATTGCCTGACTAGCAATACGGGGTCTTATTATTGATATTATGTTCGTGTTTTTGTTTTACATAACCATATTCATATAACGGTTTTTATTTAACTTTATACAACGTTATAAAACGTATTGTATGATGTTTTTACGACTTTGGTTCGTATAATGATTTTGAAGGCAAAAGCCTATATTATGATTTTTGATAAGGATTTGTATAAAATGACTTTGGCTATTTTATGGCCTATTACAAAGATTTGTACAAAATGATTTTCGGTAATAATTATATACCGATGATATATTGATGGTTTTATTAAACTCTATGAATTCACTCGGCGTTTTCGCTGACCTTTTATTTTAACATGTTTTATCTCAGGTACTTGAAGGTAATTCTCGGGAAGACAACAAGAATTCATGGCCCGCACTTAAATAATAATTTCCATTCAAATGTTTTGTAAAATTGTATGAAATACTATGACTTGGGACCTATGTAAATTTGATATTTATAAATGGAAATGCTTTATTATTAAACGAAGTGATTTTTAAGCGTTGTCTATGATGTGAGCAATGTGCTATTCCGTAACACCAACAAGTCTTTCGTTGTATTGAATTGTGTATATTTGGGGGTGTTACAGTTTGGTATCACAGCTCTCGTTATAAAGATTCTTAAAACCAAGGTTTTGAATAAAACATTTCAAAATCTTTTAACTATAAACATTTTTCTCAAAGTGTCTAAAAATCTTTTGACTATAACGGTGTCAAAGAATTCCCGACTTACCGACAAGGCCAGACTGAGATGTATTATTTTAATATATATATATATATATATATATATATATATATATATATATATATATATATATATATATATATATATATATATATATATATATATATATATATATATATATATATATATATATATATATATATATATATATATATATATATATATATATATATATATATATATATATATATATATAGAGATGGGATCAAGAGAAAACTTCATCTCAAGAAAAAACCTAGAAAACCTCCTCCCAACCGTTGGATCAAATCCTCCCCCCTTCCTTTTTTTTATCCTCCTAACTTCATGGGCCTGTTTGTCATATTTTATTCTTGAGGGGGCATTTTTATAAATTTTCATTACATTCTTCCTGATCGCATTTGTTGTTTACTTCTTTTCATTCTTTTCTTATTTCTCTACGCGACGCTTCAAGTATTTACTGATTTTTTTTGTTTCTTTTTGTAACATTTGAAATTATCCCATATAAAGGGAAATTTACGTAAAAACAAGATCAATTAGATTAAATTACATAAAACTTTAAGTTGAGTGTACACTTTAACACTAGGCCAGATGCTAAGCCCACATACGCCAATAAAATTTTAAAAATAATACTAATGAGTTTAAGTTTTTGACTTTCTGGAGGTGTTACTAATAACAAATCTTGCATATTTTTATCGTTAAAGGATTGCATGAAGCTTGTAACAGTGAACTCTTCAGACGTAATTTGAAGCTTCCTGGGTTCGGTATAGATATGGTATGTGATCCCACTACAAAGGTCCATCCTTTTTGTTAGGTTGCAACCAATTATCTGGATCTCGTATAAGACGGTATTCACAGCTGTCAAGTAAGCACCAATGATCAAAGTAAGACAAATTTGTGCATCAGACATGTTAGCGGCTAGTTTTTATGACCCTGAAGCCTTTAGAATATTTACAAAATAAAAAGGCCAGGCTATGCTTTAGCTACTCTTTTTATGGACAAAAAGTGTTTTTTTTAAAGACAGTAAGAGGAACAAGAAATGAGGTAGTGCCCTTGTTACCAAACCTGCATACTTTTGGGAGAAAAAGTGTGACCCGCATACTGTTGCTATTCTTAATTAAATACTACTCTTTATGAAACTAAATTGTAATAGTATTAATAGACCAACAGTTAAGTATTAGTACCTGAGCTTGTCAAGTAGCCCCAAGAATCACCGACTCCACCAGTTCATCTCCTTGTTTACCTTTTTCCCGTTCAAGAATAGAAGTTGCATTCTCAAATGAATTGCATTCTGAAGTTAATCATTGTTCTTTGATGTCACTTTGATTATTACTAGCTAGCTGGTCTAGAACGTAAACTTCAGCTGCATTTTCTTCCTTTGACATTCAAGCTTGCACTTACGCTTGCACTTATCTCATTAAAGGTGCTATGTTTGACAAAAATAGTATACCCAGTCTGTAGAACATATCCACATCTGCACAAAACTTGAGTAATCATCAAGCTCTTTACGTACTTTTTCATAATAACAATAATAAGGGCTTTTAAATTTTAAGCGTATCACGTACTTTTTCTAAACCAGAAGCTCTTGCACTACTTTTTTAAAAGAAAAAAATTATGTCTCAGGTCAATCCAAGCAACCAAAGCACGTCTACACTTATTACTAGACCCGCCATTCTGCCACTCTATGATACGAGTAAATATCTACAAATGTTAGTGTACGTGGAAATTTTACGAAAAGAAGAAACATCAATCATTTTCCGAGTTACATCATGTTTAATTAAACGGTTTTTGTCTTGTATCAAACGGATGCACTAACGGACGTCAAACAGATGCACTAAAATACTCAAACGGATGCACTAAAAAGCTCAAACGGATGCAATTAAATGACCCATTTAAACAACAATCTGTTTTGAGTCGTTAACGAACCATCTAAGTTACAAATTGTTGTCCTTTGTTAAATCAATAAATAATTCATATTTACCAATATAAGCTTTTTGTATAAGATAAAGAAAGCCACTTACGGGGTTTCTTTTTGTCCTTAGTTTAAAATGATTTCGTCGTTGCTAGTTCCCGACTATATGAAAAACCCAAATTAACAGACCTTGCACCTAGCATACAGTTGACATAATTGTAGATATCATATATACTTGTTAATAAATATAATATATATACACATCAAGAAATAATAAATATCATATAAACTCGTTAAGAGATACGTGGTCAAAAGAACATAGAGAACTTTCGAAGTACTTGCCAAAGCATACTCTCATTTCCCTCCTCATTTCTACATTGATTGTCAGATTACGTGTTTACCTTGTAAGATTATACCTATAGTTTATCACTCAAAAAAATATTGACATGTCGTTACGCATATTATAAAGTACACGATGTCTAGCCAACGAGTGCTCAAATTTAGTATAACAAGCCACTTTTGTCGCAAACAACACGTGACTCAGTACCAAATACATACTAAAAGTGCCCATTTTCAATTTCGACCCATTTTGCATTGAAGCAGATTTTAGTAAAACAAAAATATTTCGTTGAAAGACTAATTAATAAAGATAAGTATAGGATGAATACACATAAGCAAAAGAATATATGATAACCAAATAACTTAAACTTAAGTATACTTATCATAGAACTAAAATCTAGTGTAAATACTACTCTTTGTTACAAAAACTACCCAGACTAGTTACTTTAGTGCATTGGTTCCATGAAATATGTTGGAACTCAAGTAGAGGAATATAAAGCACACTAACTCATAACAAGAGTGATAACTACTACTGTATGTGTAATAAAGGCATTGTGTAACTTACTGGGTTATAATCAGCCGGTCTTGGGTTTTGTACAGTTGCACATATTAGAAGTTGTCCGAAAAGAAAAGCTGACATTCCCACCGCTTGTACAGGTCCAGTCGTCTTATCTATGACCACCTACATCATAATCACCATAAATTAGGTAAACTAATGCACTAAAATATACAAACAGATGCATTAAAAAAACAAATTGATGCCGTAATAGTATTAAACAAACTGATGCATTAAACAAAGAAAAACAAATTGATGCATATCTGAACATCTGGTCGAAACTGACCCGAACCAAACTAAACCGAAACAAAACCAAAACCGGTTCAGTTTGGTTCGGTTTAGGTGGTTCGAACCAATTTAGTGTTGGTTTTGAGCCAAACCGAGCTATATATCAAAAACGAAACCCGAACCGAATTTGCTCATTTCGGTTCGGTTCGGCTCGTTTTTTCGGTTCTATTCGGTTTTCGGTTCCATTCGCTCAGCCTTACGTAATACAGATGCCTTAAACAAACAAACAAACCGATGCCGAAATAGAACATTAAAACAAATGCCTTATAGAAACAAACAAACTGATGCTCAAATGAAGTCTAAAAACATATGCCTTAAACATACAAACCGATTCCCTAATAAACAAACAAACAGATGCTCTAACCTTACACATAATAATAACCTGCTTTAAATGTACACACATGTTACCTAAGATTTCATATCATTAAATATTAAACATATGTAATATATATGAATAAGATGACATAACAGAACTTGATAAAAGCAATGAAATTTCTAAGAGGAGTGCATGCATACATTGATCTGGAAAAAACCTGCCATAAAAGGACCCAGGAACTGCTGAAACAAGATTATGACTTATATTTTCTATTTTCTCCTTTTTAACTTTTGTGTAAAATTCCGGTAACATTTTGAAAAAATCACTAAAATCATTTTCAAATAGGTCATTTAAGTATACTTGAAACTATGTGGTGGTTTACAACTATTTTCTTTGCATATCTTAGTGATTATGTCAATAATGCTAGATACAACCAATAATGTGTTTTTTCTTGAGGAGCATCCCAGATCTGTTATCCTAAAACATTTGCCCGAACCAACATGGTGATAACCAATACCCCTTATTGTATAATCTAGTATACGTAGCGTTTTACGTATCCCAGTTTTCTAAAACAAAAAAGATATGCTCTAAGTTTATTATACACTAGGATCAAAATATATTAGTATGTAATATGACATATAAAATATGAAATAAAAGGCAGACTTGAACATATGAATTATTAGCGTAGCTAAATTTTCCATTACCATTTTTCATGTGTAGGATGTTTGTTGCTACTATGGGCGTCAAATAGGTTGACCCGGTCCGACCCGAACCCGACTCGAATCCGATAATACCTTATAGGGTCGGGTTGATTCGGGTTCAAGATAACTTATCGGGTTTATCGGGTCAACCTGATAGACTCGATAAGCTAATAGTGTCGGGTTATCGTCATAATTAATTTCTTATCGGGTTATCGGGTCAACCCGATAAACCCGCCAACATACGAACTTTTTTTTTTGTTTGGTAACCGTGATTTCCGACTCATTGGCCGACTAATCCACGGATTTTGAGCCCACCGCCACACAGAATCAAACCAGGTAAAGCCCTCCCTTTTCAGGAGGTTGGCGTTAAATGACAACAATGTTTATTTCTATTCCTGGACGTTAAATGACATTGTGTTTGGTCACAAATTTGATGAATTGTTTTCGGTATAATGAGATTAAAGTTGTTTATACTGTGATTTCTAAAAAACTAGCAAGCTTTTTTTTTAGCAAAAAAAAAAAACTAGCAAGCTGTAAAACCTTCTTACTTAGATATTGATAGATTCATTTTGCTAACAGTTGTGGTTCCTATTCCAAATATATTGTAAAATTTTAATAACATGTAGTACTACTTTTTACTTCTAAATTCACCAACTGTATCATTTTCATTCATGAAAAATATATATTTTGCAAGTTTAATGAACTAAACGATTAGTGTTTTCCTACCATTGGAATTTTCATAAAAATACATTTTTATTAAACATAATTTTAACGAATTAAAAGAATTTGCGAGTAATACTGGAACTTGTGAACTACGTAATGTAATGCATGCGCAACAAAAATGATTTTCTTGTATAAACTTATGTCAACCCGAATCGACCCGATAACATTCCCCGATATAACCCGAACCCGATAGGACCTAAACCCGATAACCGAATCATTATAGGGTCAGGTTACGGGTCATATTCTTTTATTATAAAACCCGATTCAACCCGACCCGAAATACTCGATAACCCAACAACACCACTAGTTGCTAACTCTTATCACATGCTTATAAGTTGTAACATATTTTACACCCAAAGTGTGTATACAAGTTAAACTATCAAATTATTTGTTTAAAAATAATTTATTGCATACTAATTACATGATTATAAAAATTTACTTACTACTTGTTAGAAAATAATACGTAGACATAGATATGCTAATGCTAGCTAATTTGACTACAACCAATAAGTAAACGAGCACAAAGAAGAAGTTGGAAATTTAAGAATACTCAATAGCGTCGACTTATCTATGCTACAAATTAATGAATCGTAGTTATAAGATATCATTTAGACATTTTATCAAACATGTGGTGTACAACTCTAATGAACATATTTTTTCATGCATTTTTTGTCAAATTTGTCCAATATTTTGAAGAAAATGTGATGATGTGATTATACACTTTCAACAAAACTTTAAAAAATCATTTAAATCTTTGATTTAAAATTTAAAAAATGAAAAAAAAAATTAGTTTTATAAGAAGATTAAATGATACCTGATGAAGTGGACATGAATGATTAGGTATGATGGTAAACAAAGTGGTGACCGACGAATCGATGATGGTGGTCGGAGGTGAACCATTTTGATCGAAGAAGGAAGCGTTGGCAAGATGTTTGTCTGGTGGATAATGGGATCATACTAGTTATTTCCTTTTATTTTTTTCTATTTTCATTTTTACCCTAAAGTTTGAGATGTTTTTAAAACCTACCATATTTTTTGTTTTCTAAGTTTTCCACGGATGCGAGGTTTTCTCTAGAACCCATCCCTATATATATATATATATATATATATATATATACATATATATATATATATATATTTATATATATATATATATATATATATATATATATATATATATATATATATATATATATATATATATATATATATATATATATATATATATATATATATATATATATATATATATATATATATATATATATATATATATATATATATATTTATATATATATATATATATATATATATATATATATATATATATATATATATATATATATATATATATATATATAACTTGGATTATATATACATATATGTTGTAATTTGATTACATGATTGTTTGATGATTATTTTAATACTCATACGAGGTATTTATACGACGTAGATTTTCACAAGAAACCCTAACTTCCATAGCAAATCAATCGAAGCTATTTCCGTAGGAATCCTAGCTATTCCAGATCTAAACCAATTTGTGGATATTTATGATCCCAACAAAATGGTTGATATTCGTAGAAATATTGATAGTAGTTGATTATGATCTTGAAGAAGAATTGGCGAGATTAAATCTGATGTCGATGTCATGACGATCTTTCCTTATAGAGTGGAGTTTGACAGAACCTTACCACCTAGAAAGATGTCATCTGATTCGGTGTCACCCAATTCTAAAATTTGAAATCGAAAGGGTGAATGTTGCACTTAAGGCTGCCATTGGAACCATTACCCAAAAGCCTCATGCCACTAGTACCTTTCCGAAAAATCTAATTGAATATGTGAGTCATTTCATACTAGTGACTCATTTAATAACTATTGTTGTAAGAAACTATAGGATTGGAAATTAAGTGTTGTTCATATCGAGCTTTAATTGCCCTTCAAGGTATAATAATAAGGTTGAAAGTATTGGAGAATGAGGTAGGATATCGAATTGAGTATAAGTGGGTTGAAACTTGAATAAAGTAAAATTTAACTCGCATGAAATATAAAATTGTTAAGAGAAAGTTATTGAGTCCTGTGATTGAATTATTAGGTTTTAAATGATTGTTAGTTCGTGTTAAGGGTTGTTCCTAGACCATTGTCCAATAACGAGGATGCCCAGTGTCAAAGAAATAAATTGAAGAAATCTTCTTCTGAATTGGGACTGATGGATCTTCCGGGACAGGTGAAACCCCTATGACTCTTGTAGATTAGTATTCATTGTAGCATCTTTTAAAAATCCCTAACCTAATTGAGACATCAGTTGGTAGGATGATTTTTTGGAATTGTATGACATGGCAACACGTAATGTTTTACGGTACAATTTTGACTTATTTGTGATTAGTGAAAAGACTACCTTTGATTGCTAAATTTTACTTGTATCGATGTTATCTATCTTTTATTGCTTTATCCAAATGTTCGCATTAGTGATGCAACCATTGAACAAGTACTCATCTCGATTTGAGTTACGTTGTGGATTATTCTTTTTGAGTGCCATCGAGGTCATGAACCTCATGATTAATTGGTTAAGCTCATTTCCTATTATATTGTAATTAGTTCTTGGTGAACAACTTTTCATCACTATTTTGCAGATCACTCATTGTTTTTATAAGATAAAACAGTATCCCTTAAGAAATTTTTTTTTGAATTTTCGTCACCATATGGATTATTTAAAGTGAGACTTGTAAGTAATTGTTATCGAAATAAAGTTGTTTATAAAACACCTTGGAAAACTTAATTGTTTTCATAACAAAGAACATCTCTGTAAATTCATTTTGAATTAAGCATGAGTATATACATATTTTAAACATGATGACAAAGTTTTGACAAACTGAGTATTGCATCGTTAATCTTAAAAATGTATATAGTTGCGCGCCTACATACAATTTGGAATGGACCATGCAAGGCTGATTAGTAGTCACCATGAAATTATTAATAAACACAAATTTTTCTATAAAGATTGTGAAAGATTAAATTTTATGAGATCTGCAAAAAGTGCAAAATAGGGACATATTATTAGGGACACCTACATATGTGCCCGTACCATTTGTTCTTCTGAGTCGAATTTAATCATCTGTGGAAATTGTCTTAATTGATAATTGACCCCTCCTTGTCCAATTCTCCCGTGGTGAGATTCTTTGGAAAAGTATCTGATTACCAAGTGTTGATACCCGATTGGATGTATCGACGTTTCTATCATTTCTTTTGATTAGATTTCATTTGAATGACCTGGGTAACGATCCGAGGAGCTTTCGAATGCGTACTAAATTCATGAAAACATGGGATATATTCATATTCATAAATGTTTTCGTCTGTATCTGATTTGAAATTCTCTCGCGTAAATTATGCGTTGAACTTACTCTTTTAAGGTTAGTTATGTCTCCAAAAATCCTTGAATTTGTGAAAGATCATGAGTTATTATTAGTCTTTTGAGAAGTTCACATCTTATCAACGACAATGAAACTGAAAGGTGATAGTACCAATAGAATGGATTGATTGATTATGACATGACGACGTTGTCTTAATTGATGGGAACTCGAGTAGAATTCCCCTAAATGATAAGATGTTGATTATCAAAAGTGATCTAAATAATTCTTGATGGATGACCATATCCTGCATTTAGACTTGAAATTATACCATGAATAGTTATAAATTAGTCATAGATCTTGTAATCTAAGAAGAACTTAAAAGTAAATGTATAAAAAGATGTTCATGTTATTTGAAACTTTAGGAGGTATTTGCTGGTGAATTACCTAGACTTTCCCCATTAAGGCAAGTTGAAATTGGTATTGATTATATTCCCGGTGCTGCACCTATGGCATGTGCACTGTATGTCAGCACCATCTGAATTAAAGGAATTATCGTACAACTGAGAGAGTTGTCGGAGATAGATTTTATTCTACCAAGCTAGTCATCATGAAGAGCTATGGTGTTATCATTCCTTATATTTATTAATTACCGTGAACTAAGTAAATTGACGATTAAAATCTATAGCCACTACCCAAGATGATGGATTTGTTCGATAATTTACGAGGTTCTAGCGTATGTTTAAAAAAACATTTTGATCCATGGCATGGTTATCATCAAATTCGCGTCCGCGAAAAAGATTATCTATTCCAATCACTACATCCAGAACTTGTAATGAACATTATGAGTTTCACGTGATGTCGTTTGGATTGACTAATATACATGTAGCATTCATAAATTTGGTGAATCACGTGTGTACGCTGTAATTTGATAAATTCATGTTTGTGATTATTAAGGACCATCTGTTTGTTTATAAGAATAAGGAGTTAATAATCATTTATAGACTGCCCTGAATTGGCCGAGTAATGAAAAGTTATACCTTGAATAATTAACATGTGATTAACGACTTAATCCTTTACATGATTTGACTATGTGATTAATAAGATAATGGGATCTAAATTGACATTTCAAAAATTACAACCATTAAGGCTTAGGGTTATACCAAAAAGGAGGTGCAAATATGTTTTGACAAATGTTTTAACAAAGGATTATTAAGGAATCATTCCTTAGAACTAAATCATTTAACTATACTCCTGTTTAGGGGTAAATGTTTGTGCATACCTCAAAACAACCTAAAAGGGATTGAGGAAAACATTTAAACCATGACTTGAAATTTGAAACGACAATTTTTGCTTTTCAACTAAGAAAATTTCGACCAAAGTATAAAGAAAGTATTTTTCGAACATTTACGAATCTTATTAATTATTGTTTATAAATCAATAAAGATCATGTTAACTAAATTCAAACTCATTTTGAAACATTTTTCTGTAATTGGACGAACTAAGAAATTTAAAATTTTTGACGTTGACGTTTCATGAAAATTAAATATTTATTATTTAATTACTTGTAATATTTATCGACGCTTTAAATGTCGGATTGAGCAAAACTAATAAAAATGATAGTTGAGACGAAACTAAAACTTAGAAAATATGAAGAAAGAATTTCTGAGTAAATTGTGGACATGATAATTATTTCATCAGGAAAGATGAATGTAAATACTAACGCATTATGTAAAAAGGATAAAGAATCAATTAGAATGTGTTCCTTAGTAATGACTGTGCAAATAAATTTCCGAGAAATTTAAAATATAGTCGATGCTTATAAAAAGGATAATATAGATAATAAAAAGGGGTTCGCGGCTAATATGAACCATTAGAATTGAGAAGCCGATGGCGTTAAATGTATAAAAGGCTATTTGTGGTTGCTTAAATATTGAGATGTAGTCATGTTGGAATCTCGTAAGATTAGGTATTCTATTCATGTCATTTCTGATTAAATGTATCTTTATCTGAAGAAGTTGTACTAATGCAATTTATGAAGGCAGACATCGCCTCATACATTAGTAAACGTCTAAACTATTGCAAAGGTCATCATCTGAATTTGATTCGATTTGGGTCATCGTTGACAGACTGATCAAATCTGCTAATATCATTCCTGTTATGATCGATTCTCGATGAAGAAATTGACTCTTTTTGTATTTAAAGGAGTTATTTAAGCATGGTGTGCCTGTATCGATCATATCTATCAAGATCCTCACTTCGCATCGAATTTCTAGAGATTTGCTCAGAAGTCATTGGGAACGAACCTTGATGAGAGTACTGTTTACCACCCCAATCGAAGAGACGAGGTAAAGTAACGATACAAAATACTAAAAGTGTTGTTTTATGCTTGAATGATTGACCTTTGGTAATAAACCGTATAATCGCTTTCCTTTGGAGAGATTATCATTGATAATTATCGTGTTAGGATCGAGATCGAATCTTGTTAGGATCTAAATGTGAGAGCATCTGTAAGCAGGAGTTGGGAGGAAGACACCCGACATACACCCATTGTGAGTTGGACATGTCTTTTAGGTTTAAGGTTGCCTAGGATGACAAACCTAACCTTAAAAAATACTCGACCCGCGAGACTTGAAATGACTGTTGAAATTAGGATTTGATTATTGACTGCCAGTAGTGGGCAGAAGGTTATATGAATATGAAATTTAGATCTTGATGTCCAGGATGGGTAGCGAAAATATGCCAAAAATTTTCACCATAGAAAGATGAATTGAAGATCTGAAAGATCATGGGAAATAAGTCCTCGTTGTATGGGACCACTGAGATTATGTAAAAGTTGGTTTGAAAGGCATATAAGCTGGATCTACCCTAGGACTTCAAGGGCTGAGTAAATTATGATTCGTATATCTAACTTGATAAAATCTATCAAGTGAAAATCTGTTTGTTTCTTAGTAAAGTTTGGATCGGCGAAAGTTGCATTCCTCAAAAACCCGTGAACATCATGGATAGAGAAAGTAAGTCAACTTAAGCCTGATCTTATTCCGGTAGTTATGTTGGATGAAACTCGCGTATTGTGATGAATTACACTTGTGAGAAAAGATCGGATGTGGAGGAAATACCCACATGGCTTTAACTCTATAAGAAGCGAGTAGTAAGATAAATCGATCTTTGAGGACAAAGATCCTGTTTAGGGGTAAATGCTGTGACAATCCGTCAATTTATGGTTGATATTTTATTCTCAATTATTATTTAAAAGCGTTATTTTAATGTTATATTATGAAATCACTCATTCTTGGGAAGAAATTTGGATTTACGTCTTGAAGTAGCATCGCCTACGTCTAAACCGAAGGATTCTACGTTACGTGCTTACGTTTACATACACCGTTTTTAGTCCGACATTTTAGGAAAATAAATTTATCCGTGAATATTATTTTGGGATTTTAAATTTGTGTTGGTTCATAAACTCACAAATTTACGAGAAGAGATTAGGACTTACGCGCATAATTTAACGTCCTTTACGACTAAACCGGAAACCTTAGGATTACATATTTATGTTTTTGAACTCCGTTTTTGATGAGACACTTTTTATTAGATTCGTTTTGTGCCGTTGATTCATAATTTATAAAAACGTTTTTCGTAAGACGACCCGAGGGTACGCTAATCGAGGAAACTAGAATCGAGGAGTACCCGTAAATTAGTGGAGATGAGACAAGTGGGACACTTGTCCCACCCCCACTAATGTATGGCAAGACTAGACAAACACCACCCTTTGGTGGCAAGTAAACACAAACCAAGAGGACACTTGTCCTCCTAGCTTTACAAAACCACTCCACCAAAACTAGCCAAGACCATAAACCATTTATCATACATGCAAAACTAGAGAAAGAAAAAAAATTTCAATCTCTCTCTTCTTTGCTCTCTATGAACGTCCAACACCTTCACAAAATCACCATTTCCATCAAAAATTCTAGCCATGAACTTCAACTATAATTCACATATGTTGCAAGCCACTTAAAAAGATGAAGATTGGAGGTGAAATTAACATATAAAAAGGAGTTCTCATGGAGGTCTTTGAGCTGCTTTTCAAGAAGGTTTAGGGCTGATTTTTGAAGAAGTCATCATACTCTTGGTGATCTCAAAGTGGTCTTGCTAATTTCATAAGGTTTGGTGTCGAAATCAAGCCTTGTTCATCCAAAATCTCATCCTTTCCATCATATAGATTGGTATAGAGATCAATTTCTTTCTATCACCCTATTGTTTTGGATATGTATTCATGTATTTTCCTTATAAATGTATATGTATATGATGATGAATGATGATTAAAATATTATGTGGGGATTTTGTGTTGATAGATTTGATTAAAATGATTAAAAGTTATATGAAAGAATGATAAAATCTAGCTTAAACAAGTAGGTTGTATAAAACAGAAGATGACCATATGATAACTTGTAAAAATGGCATAGATTAACTGATATACAGTAAGTAATAAGTCTTATATACATGTGAGAGTTGGCCATGCAATGGAATCATTATAATGAGTTAGATATGATCAAAACAAGATTGGAGTGCAAATCTACCTACACTGTTTTGGACGAATTTATTAAAATACTTAGATGTTGATTCATCAGTAGCTATAAGGTGTTAAATGAAGCACATATCATGTAGTTTCTGTCATAAAAATTTGAGGTCCTATCTCATTATAGAACTCTAGATATGGACATTTTAGTGGACTTAAAATTTAGGATTGATTTTGTAAATACATAATATATAATATAAGCACTCAAAAATTAATATAAAATATACATATATAAAACCCACTAGTTGATAATAATCATAAGTAAAGATATATATATATATATATATATATATATATATATATATATATATATATATATATATATATATATATATATATATATATATATATATATATATATATATATATATATATATATATATATATATATATATATATATATATATATATATATATATATATATATATATATACTAGTGGCAAGACCCGCCCGATGGGCGGGTTTGTTTTATGAATATTGTTTACAAAAATTGTGTAAGGTCTTAAACATGTCAATATATTTATTGAGTTCATTAAGAATGAAAAAGCATGTAAATTAAATGTGTATTTACAATGAAAGAGCTAAGGAATATTCACGGAATAAATTAAGTAACGATTAATCGATTATAAATATCGTAACATATTTATTTAGTGCAATAAAATCGGAAAAAAATATGTTTATCTAATAAGAGAAAATAAAAGCTAATACATTCTTCCAGCTCAAATGGTAAATAATGTACGCAACATTTGTTGTTGATTATGTGTAAATAATTATAAAGAATTTGAATATATGATTATCAAAATTAATAAAGTTTAAGTATGTATATGATTTATGAAAGACAAAAAAACAATATACAATAAACTTTGTACTTCAAAATAAAGAGGTTTTTTTGTAATTCATGTTGATAGTGTCGTCTGTCTAGAAAAAAGAACTTAAATCATAAAGAAAAATGATAAATAGACTTAATTTGCAAGCCTAAAAATGATATGAAATTTTATACGCATAACCGAATAAACATCGTATTAGATTTTTAACAAATTCATTAAAAATAGAAATATTAAATCTGTTCTGCAAGGACTTTCGTAACCCGAAAGGAGAAAATTGATTAACAAATATATGTTACTCCTTTCTTGTTCCCTTCTTTGCGGTTAATATGTATATTGTCTATTTTTAAGGTAACCTCAAAGTCCAGAAAATTGTTTGGTTTAATAATTTGCAACAACGCGACCCGTCACTATCTGTCACATTCTTACAGTTCTATATTTAGAACAAACCACATGCATGCGTATGTTTAAGATGAGGACGGTATCGATCTTGTATTGAGCTCGTATCGAATTAGTGGTATCGATTATTTTTCGACATAAATTAGTGGTAGCGGCACCATATGTAACGAGATTAGGTTATCGGTATCGATACCGAGAAATCAGGTTTTCCTCGTTTTTTCGGGATTTTCCAGATTTGGTATTGGTCCCGTACCTAATTAGTGGTCCTGATTTTTTTCCACCTTATTTTGTAGTCATGGTACTGTATCTAACAACGGGACTTGGATATCAAAAATTGATACAATTCCAGTTTAATTTTGAGATTCGGGTCGAAATGCTCGTCTAAGTATGATTCACTTCCAGGTGAGAATCTCAAACAATGGAATGGACCATGGTGGCCCTATTGCATCCTACAAATATAAATCATCAAACAATACGTCAAAGGGTCCAAATGAGAACGTTTAGTGATATAATTGGGCACAATATCACCTTGTACCGTGTAATGTACTTATGTCAAGTATTTGATACAACATGGTTATAATTTTTTTTATCTAAGTATGCAATATGATATTTTGATACATTCAATAATTGAGAAATTCACGAATCTAAACTTCTCTTTCATATTTATAAGTAATTTGATAAGATGCGGACACACAAGTTGTTAAGTAAAAATGGTTTTATTTTCTAAAAGTTTTAGCCCTATTTCTAGAAGTCGGTTAGCCTACACCATTTACAATTACCAACCAAGCCAACAATCAGACCGATGTGATTTGTGTCATCAAGGAGCAATCACAATAAAATATTGACAGATCATGCCAAAGTATTAATATCCCTATGGTTAGATGAAAGATATAACTCTTGTATAATACTACGCATGGAAAGGGTTTGGATGAGAATATTCACTGAAACTATACCAAAGGAGCATCACAATTTCCTAGTAGAAGCCTCAGTTCATCATGAAGCCAAATGCTTTACAAAAAGACATTAGATACATATTTTCATCCGTCTTACGCAAAGCCTCCCAATCGACCTTTTCCTCCTCATACTTCTGTATGATCGATCCGTATCTTCTTTGCCTTATCTTTACATTGATCCTTCCCTGTTTCCACTTCTTGCACCAATGATCCACCACATCGTCCTTCACAAGCCCTTTAAACCTTAACCTACCTTGACTCGGCCCATACAATGCCCCAAAGAACACTCCCAAGTCAATCCAGAGTCAAACTCGCCACGACTCAATAACCCTAGCAAACGGTCAACCGCGCAACATCGCTGCTTATCCCTCCACACTCACAACAAGTTACACATAACTAACATAACCCGGCCCGTCATATGACCTGAGTTTACCATATTCAAAAACTAACTAACTTCGACCTATATTTTATGTTGTTGAAGATATTAAAACCAAGACACTGATTGATTTTTAATGTCAAACTGGACAATTCTAAATTGTTAAAAAAAGTTGTTCTTAAATTGTTGAAGATATTAAAACATTGACAAAAAAAGATACAACCTGGACACTTTTCAACTGAGTTTGGTTGCAATATTTATCAACGCACCCAACCAAAATGATCTGCAGAGAGTCATGTAGACCTGAAATATAGACTTATACCGATATTATTAATAAATGTGTTAAGTTTGATTGTATTGTATAACCATTTTGGTTGCATTAGTAGAGGAAAAAATATTATCATAGGTAAATGCTAAAGTAGATGCTTAAGAAACTGAATTTTGAATAATTAGAACTTTAGAGTTATACTTGATTTCGTTCCTGAAGGTCGAGACACCTCTATGGTGCACGTGATTTGGGTTGTAATCACCGTAACCCACAACATAACTAATCTTTCTAGTGTTCTTTCTAAGAATATAGTTAATGTGCACAATAAACAAAGATGCGAAACTCGACTCCCCGAGCTCGCTGTTTTGACCATTCAACAACAAATGTCAGTTCATATATCGCCAAAAACTTCAAAAATAATTAATGTCCAATATAAGGTGAACTAATATGCTTTGATAAACATAAGCAAAACTTCTAAAATTTCTTATGCCTAAGAAATTCTTTTACAGATGTGATGTATAACGATCAGACGGCATTACCTTGAGTATGAGGAATGGTGATTCTTGATTATTGACGTGTCATTGTTCTAGTCTGCTCTGCACGCATCCTAGCATTCTGCATAGAATAAGAATGTCATATCAATAAAATGATAATCAATGTTGAAGCACTTTTGCATTTTTATTCTGAACGTTATGTGTTCCACTTATTCTAGTTCATCAAGAAATGGACCCTGATGCCAATTATGATGTGAAGTAAAGAATTAACTTCAAGGGTCTCGTTATCAGAAAATATATAGTGACTCGTGAATTACAAATAATGTTTACCCATTCGGGCCACCAGATTAATAATTAAGAGACAAATAACCTTAAAATCTTACAACAATCTCCAAAGTGTCCATAAAAAGTAGCCCTTAGCTGCAATAATAATTTTTCGTTCAAAAACACAAAGTGACAATGTATTCGAGACTAATAGAAACCATAAAAAACCAATGCTCTCATGATCCTGATTCTCTAAAAACATATCAAATACTGAAAATTTAGTTTACTTGATTTTAATAGAGGACTTTGCATATCAAATTAGTGTAAATTGGCTCACAATTTAACTTGCTTATAATAGTAATAAGCCCATAACATAACATAATAATTTTAAGTTTATGTTTTAAGGCCTAATATACATAGAGGCGCCAAAAAGCATCCAAGGTGTGCCTCGGCTAAAGCGGCCTTGAAGCATGTGGCTCACTATATTTCGTTATTGCTTCGCCTGGGGTTGTCTGATGATCGCATCAGGCCACTGGCTCACCTCGTTTTACGCCTCAGGCACTCGAAGGTGTAATTTTTAAACCAAAGACCAAACATTAGGATACACTCTTGAAATAAAAAATTGTAAAAGAAAGAAACTCAATATTTTTGTTTGGCGTTTTATATTTTTTAAACTGTTTGTCAGGGGTCTACTTTGATGCAGTCTCTTTACATGGTTATAAGTAGAACTTATTATGATGGTCAGAAGTTGAACCCACTGTATCTTTTACTTATCATTTTTAATTATCATTGTTTACGCATTTCAGCCCGTTATCTTATAAAATAGGTCACATTTTTATTTAAATTTCGCTAACCAACCTAATAAGAATTTATAAGATTCACAGATAAGCCTAAGATACTCCTACGACATACCAAACTTTTCAAACATAGAGTTTCTATTTTCAAACGTCTTAGTAAGATCACAATTTTACAATTCACCATGACCGGCTGCATCTGCAGGATAACCTACTATAGAGGAGCATACACACTACGAAATTTAAGCAATATATAAGGATTCAATTCATTTTATTGCTTTCGACATTTGCTTGTGTAAAAGTTTGCTCCCCATCAAGCGATCCACATCTTCCAAGCTCAGCAAGAAAAAAGGATCTATTGGTCTGATGTCAGAGAGCTTCACCCCTTTAGTGATAAGGATTCCATAATAAACAACAAATATCTTCTCGCTAAAGGCAAATGGCAAAAAACTTATAAAAAGACAGTTCTTTTGAAACAATAGAAGTGTTAAGAGTGCTCGTTGACATCTATGAAATGAATTCTCAATAAATTTGGTTCATAATATTAGTGAAAGACGGTTGCAAGGTCTGGTACTTCAAGTTTACCATAATATTAGTAATAGTTGACTATACATAGTTGGCTGCTCGACAAAGGTAAGGCTTCTCTGTGAATAGGCAAGAAGTGATCAGTCTATATGAAATCAATTACGCGTGTTAGGGAAAGATGAACTACTATTCTATGAGAATAAATGTAACTGATACTACTCAATATCAAAGAAACAACTTACTGATATCACCTATGTGGTCAATAGACGGTTATCTTGAAGAATTATCTATACTACATTCAACCTAACATTCTTAGGGTATGTTTATAGTGATAATAGTCAGTTCTATTGTAATCTTATGCTTAATAGATTTATCTCTAGACAACCGATTGAAGAATCATATATAATACTGAATAAGGTTATTCAGGCCGAGTATTTAGAACGTATATATCATGAAAAGACAAAAGATAAAATAAAATGATAAGCATACCTTATCTTGTGTAACAACCTTGGATGAAGCATCAGAAGGAACTGAAAGCGAAGTTGCTGTAATAAACTTGAAGTTGCTGGCTTAGGCCAAAGTATCATGCTAAGTGAAGCACTCTACCATGATAAGTTAGTTGTAGATAATACTGTAATAAACTTGTATAAAAGCCAATAGTCGAAATTACATGTGGGCATTTGGAATTTATAGCCACGTATTTGCTGTTTTTACCTTTATAGGAAACCGTAAGTACATATTTGGGATGTGACACAGTCGGATATAATTAACACTAAAACACTTAAGCTTCGGCGCTTGAGCGCTTCGTTTCTCATTGGGCAAGTACTGTAGAAAATGCAGAATTAATTTTTCTTTTGCATTTAGCGTGCATTTTTGCCGCATTTGAGGAACTCTAGAAATATAGTTTCTATTTATATGTTTCATATAGTATGGAATGTGCAAATCAGTTTTTGTGCACTGTCATCAGTCATGGTTTTTTAGACAATAGTAGGTTTGGCTATCACCCTTGGTTTATTGCTCCTTTCCCCGTTGTACTGGACAAAAAAGGATATAATGTTTGGTTTAGAATGCGTTTCAAGCCCACCCTACAATCCAAATTAAACCATATACGAAGTATATTGCAGGTGAAAAAATGAAGCATTTTTAGAACTTTTATAGTTCCAAAAGACCAACCTTCCATTTGCTAAGAAAAGTGTCACTCAATTCATGTAAGAGCCAAAACAAACATCAATATGTATCTATAAATCCACAAAAAAATGAGTCCGTTTTCTGTTCTATATATACGAATAATGGACCATGAGTTGTTGGTCCCATATTGCATTAGATCATTTAAGTGTATGATACTATGACACAATCAAATCGAAATAAAATTGATAGAATAAAAGAACTTACTGATTCTTCGTTTCTTGATCATAGAAATACTATTCTAATCCTCATCTCTTTCTCAATATGTACCTGCATAGAAACCATATAATACTCACTCGATCAAGTGTGAATTTCCAGTCCCAAACATACAAATTGTATATAGAGACAATATACAACGACATTTACAAATCAAATACATATACACTTTACCTTTAGTCTTCAGCCAACCCTCTTTATTGGGTGTTACATCTCTCTTCAAATACATACCAGCAATCCTTCAAAGCAAGTGCAATGGCCATGCCCCCTATGAACAAAAGTGACATCGTTCGAGTAGAATTAATGTGCTTATTCCTTAATTAACTAAATTTAGACTTTGTTAAAGCTTGCAATGATGATGTTGACTTAGACTCTAAATTTTTTAGTAGCAGCACTCCGTCTCAAAAAGTCGAATCAACTCAATGTGATGAAATCTTTTGCCGCTTTGCGCAAGACAGGTTTAAGGTACTTACATTGATCAGTGATTATCGTAAGAATACAAAAAAATGAATCACTAATAAAAAAATAACCTGCGAGCACGTGCAACTTTTCTCCTTCACCAAAAAGGCAACCACATATCTGAAAGAAGTTTTACATGCGACAGTTGCAGCTTCTACGTCGTGTTCCCCATCAATGATTGCATTTACAACATCAGCGTGAACTTCTCTTGTTGAGTTTTCTCAACTGTAATAGTCTTCAACCCAGCACATATCATCTCTGTATGATTGCAGTTGACACTCCATGAGAGGACAGACGACTCTACACATTTCATAGTCTTCCAACTTTTTAAAAGTAGATATGATTGGTAAGATATTTCATACCTGTATAATGATATGTATAATGTTAGGGTCTTTCTACAAAGTCGCTATCTCCTTCGAAAGAGACTTGAACACATGCATGTAGATCCTTGTCCTATCTTTGAAGTGAAGCACAATAGTAGCAGAATCCCTGATCCCACCTCTCTATGTAAAGAGGTTCAAATTGGATAATTCAGAAATTCTGGTTGGACCCCACCCGAGGTATAATATGATTGGGTCTGACCTGTGGAACTTAAAGCCCCATGAAACTTAAGAACTAACTCGGACAATGATAATGCATTACCACTGGATGCACCAGAACATAGATGTTATAAACTACATCACAAGACTCGGTAAGATGGAAAAAATATACTCTGTAGTCTGTAGTCTGTACCATGATTTTTGGAACCACATATAAATTTGTTTTACTAAGACTCAGTTTTATAAATTATTTTTAAATCAGTTTGCATAAAGAAGAATGCTACTTACTAAAAGGTTCTACCATGGGTATTGATGAATGTTCATCCAAGTGATCTATCATAGTAGCATTTCCATCACGTGATAGATCAAGCCCGCAAAAGATTCCAGTTCCTTCAGTGAACTTTTCTTCATCTTCCAATGAGACACTAAAGGCAAACCGTATTTTAATCTGGTTATTTAATCATCTTGGACATGAGCGGGGGTTGTGTGCACAAGTCGGGTTCCTAATTCTGTCATGATATAATCTCCACCAATGACAACATGACATTCTTGACTGTTTATCAGGTGTGCATATCTTTTTTTATTTTCAGACATTGGAATTAATGTACTGATTTTTCAAATGTTTGGGTAGGGGATGAAGTTCTAAAGTAAAAATAACGATCGAAAAGCTAGTTGGTCGCTGGTTGCAGAATAGTTTTTAAATTCTTGTAACTGTAACTCTCTTGATTTTTGCACATACCAGGAAAGCCAGTGTAGAAAGCAGCCAACGTGCATTTACTGGTAGTGATAGCTTCACCAACCGGAATGCTAGAATTGCTATGTCCTGCAAAATCTCCAAAATACAAAATAAAATTTTTATTTTAGAATCATGGTTGTTCCCCTAAAATATTTTGTTGTAATATCTTTTCATATATGTAAGATATGATATTCACCTTACGGATATTATCTACGTTGGCTCAACCTCTTTACGAACCGCATGACCAGGAACTAATATCTCTGAGGCAGAACATGACAATCTGATTGAGATCAAGAAGTTTCCTAAAAAGCTAAGTGTATTATCTTATATAGCTAAATTGTCACGGGTAACATCTTTTGTAGGCTTGGTCTTAATAACTTGTAGAAATACATGCTAATGATGAGAGTAAGTTCCCACAAGAGCACTAACGATGCCGACCACAATAACGGAAATACTCAAACCAATCTACATCACCAAATAAAACACCGAAGTTGTGTCATCTGTCTATTAACAATGGTATGCCTGTTTCTTGATTGCTTTCACCTGGAAAAGTAATAGCTGTTGCAAATACAATTGTGACAATTAGTTGACGTAGATTTAGCTCACTCAGACGTTTCACGAATCCGCTGTCTAATGCAATGAGCTATGTAGTTAGAGGAGTATCTCTAAGACACATGAACAAAGAAAAGCAGTTTATATGAGCATTAGAAAAAAAAGGAGAATTAAGAACTAAGCAAGAAACGGTTACTAACAAATGTAGCAGGAATGTAAACCATTCAGAGTTGAAGAAACTGACTTGGAATATGATTTTTTATCGATAATACCTAAAAAAATTAAGAAAAACACAGACTCGTCATTAGGGTTGTGACAAAGATGCATACAGGATCAAACATACACTTAATGAGAAAACACAAAAAGCATAAAAATTGACATTCAAAACATGTTCACGCCTCTTTGTAGTGTGGTAATTCGTCATCAAGATCATAGATTACCTTATTTATTAATCTGGCAAATGAGAAGTCAAGGAATTCCTGCTTCAAAGCACCTTTAGAATCCTCTCAATGAACATCATCTTCTGAATCCAAGTCGACGCAAGGGGTTGCTGATTGATTTATTGACCCCATTGGTGTGGCGATGGATTAGGGGTTTTGGAAAACGAATGAAGATTTCTGTTGAATATGAATATAAGCCGGGTATTGCACACGACCCGAATGATAATCACGGCCCGAATTATGCTGACGTGGATTTATAACATGCTTATGTGGCATATCCCTCCTCTTATATATAATGTAAATATATATATATATATATATATATATATATATATATATATATATATATATATATATATATATATATATATATATATATATATATATATATATATATATATATATATATATATATATATATATATATATATATATATATATATATATATATATATATATATATATATATATATATATATATATATATATATATATATATATTGATACTAAAATGGAACATGTTAATCTAAATTACAAGTATAAATGTTTTTCCAAGTTATAAAACTATATATCTAAGTTTTACGTCTTTTCGGCTAAAACCGAAAGATTAACGTTTTTGTCAAATAAAACTTAGACGGTCGGACCCGTCTAATGTAAACTTTTATAAACTCACATACTGAAATATAAACTTATATAACAAGTAAAAACCGATAAAACCCGAGCTTTACAACATGTAAACATTAACGGGCTAAAGTAGCTTTATTGGACTATTAATCCAACTAATTTGGCTAAACACTTATAAACTTACTTATTGGGCTTAACCCACTTGGGCCTAACATGTAAAGTATAATACTGATATTAAAAGTATAATTGGGCTAATGAAAAGTATTGGGCTTGTAATAGGCTTATTGGGCCTAAAACATGTAAACTAGTGAAACTAGTATAAAAATGTTACCAACACATAAACACTATAATGAATGAGTAAATATGTACAATCCCACTTGATCATCATCATATATATAAAATCATCATATATATACATAGTTATGGTTTTTATAAAGTCATTAGACAAGAGTCTAAGACGAGTATTATTTGTCTAGGTTTCAGTGATTGAAGCACGTACTGTACATCCGAATTGCCGATAACCCGCTTTGCCACTTCAACGTGAGTTCATAGCCTCGCACTCTTTTAAATGTTTTTATGAAATGTTTTATAAACTCGCGAGGGAGATAACATGTTAGTTTTGATAAAATAGGGTACCATTTGTCCCGATTGTTTGTTTATTGATTTGGACGCGAATGATTGTATGACCTGATGAATGATTATATGACCCGATGTATGAGATAAAATGGATTATTAAAGTTAGGTTATGTCACTAAAAGTCCCATTAGCATGAATTGTGAACTACCGGGATTTGGTAGACGCTTATGTATATAATAGTACTATTTGGGGACGATCTCCCCAGTTTGCGCCTTGACGGTTGATCCCCGTCGTGCCACATTGATTGGTAAGCGAATTTATGTATGAGAAGATTTCTGTGATTTTTGTGACGACACGCTAACTTAGATTGGCAAATTGAGTTTCGGGTTAGCTACCCGCTGTTTGTTGTAGTAAGGTAACAATGTCATGCAGCTTATAATAATCCAAATAACGAAATACTGCTATACGCACTGAATTACGATATATTGCCTGACTAGCAATACGGGGTCTTATTATTGATATTATGTTCGTGTTTTGGTTTTACATAACCATATTCATATAACAGTTTTTATTTAACTTTATACAACGTTTTAAAACGTATTGTATGATGTTTTACGACTTTGGTTCGTATAATAATTTTGAAGGCAAAAGCCTATATTATGATTTTTGATAAGGATTTGTATAAAATGACTTTGGCTATTTTATGGCCTATTACAAAGATTTGTACAAAATGATTTTCGGTAATAATTATATACCGATGATATATTGATGGTTTTATTAAACTCTATGAATTCACGCGGCGTTTTTACTGACCTTTTATTTTAACATGTTTTATCTCAGGTACTTGAAGGTAATTCTCGGGAAGACGATAAGAATTCATGGCCCGCACTTAAATAATAATTTCCATTCAAATGTTTTGTAAAATTGTATGAAATACTATGACTTGGGACCTATGTAAATTTGATATTTATGAATGGAAATGCTTTGTTATTAAACGACGTGATTTTTAAGCGTTGTCTATGATGTGAGTAATGTGCCATCTCGTAACACCAACAAGTCTTCCGCTGTATTGAGTTGTGTATATTTGGGGGTGTTACACAAGTCATTATAGTTATTCTGTTTCTTCTTGTTCATAGTATTTGTATTCTGCACTTATACTGTGTGATTCATCTATAGTCTCTTTGTGAATAGACTTGTGATTACAGAAGTCGTTCACCATCCTTAACAGGCTGCAAGATCCACATCTAGTGGACCCAACATAATCCACTCAAGTGTAAGAAGATGTCTCTTCTTTTGTTGAGGGTAGACACACTAAATCGAACACTCCCCTGTGAATATAGATCCGAGTTGCAATGTGAAAGTGATTACAAGCCATTGTGTTGAGCTTAAAACGTTGAATGTTTTGTGACATGCTCAACCCTAGATAGATGCTCAACCCGTTGTTGGAAAAATTGTCCAAAATAGACATTTTCCTTTATTAAAAATAGAAATGACATGTTTTGAAAAATATTTACAACTTTCGTTCGAGCTTTATGTACACACCCGTGTCGTTTTTGAGCGACATTTCTAGGCACGTCCATATTATCGATACTAAAAGACATGTCGAGAAGTTTATTTTTGGAATTTTTAAAGATTCTTTAATTTTGTGTTTTGCTTTTATATGTTTTTTATTTTTGTATTTTGTTTTTCCATAGATATGTACAAGTAGATGTTTGATAGATGAATCAAGCAGGCACCTTTACCAGAATCTCCAAGTCAGCTGGAGTCAAACATCTCATACCAATTTGCCTAACAAGGTACCCAAACCTATCTTTCGACAGAGCTTTCGTAAACAAGTCGGCTAATTGGTAATCCGTTCCAACAAAGTATAATTCAACGATACCTCGTTCAACTTGTTTCTTTATGAAGTGGTATCTGCCATCAATGTGCGTCGTGCGGGGTTGTTCTACCGGATTGCAGGAGATGGCTATGGCCGACTTTGAGTCACAGACATAGGTACTTTATCAAAGTGGAAGCCATAATCCGTGAGTTTTGTTCTCATCCATAGAACTTGAGCACAACACGCATATAGAGACACATACTCCGCTTCGGCTGATGAAAGTGACGTGCAATCCTGCTTCTTGGAAGACCATCCCACAAGCTTTTCTTGACCTAGAAATTGTGCACCACCAGAAGTACTTATTCGTGTATCAAGACACCCTGTATGATCAGAATCTGAATAGGCCGTTAGAAAGAAACCGGTTTCCCTCGGATACCAGAGTCCCAAATAAATGGTATTATTGAGGTACCGGAAGATCTATTTAACCTCCTTGAGGTGCTTTTTAGTGGGTCGTGCTTGATATCGTGCACAATAACACGTAGCATGTGATATATCTGGTCGGCTTGCTATTAAGTACATGAGGGAGACGATCATGGAACGATATCTATTTGATTTATGGCATTTCCCTCGAAGTCAGCATCTAGCGATGTGGTTGATAATGGTGTCCTAACGGGGTCAGATGAGGTCATACCATGCTTTTTGATTATCTCTTGATAATACTTAGCTTGGTTTATAAAGATACCACTTGGGGATTGGTGAACTTGAATTCCAAGAAAGAATTTTAGTTCACCCATCAATGACATTTCAAATTTGTTGTGCATTACTTTTTCAAACCATTTTGAATGTTTTGGGTTTCTAGACCCGAAAATAATGTCATCAACATAAATCTGCACAAGCAAAATGTCATCCCCATATTTATAAGTGAAAAAAGTTAGATCAATGGAACCTTTCGAAACCTTTGGATACCAGAAATTTAGAGAGCTCATCGTACCCCGCCCTTGGAGTTTGCTTTAGTCCATGTAGTGCCTTGTGGAGACGATACACCTTCTCATGATAATGCAGATTAACGAATCCTTCTGGTTGCGTGACATAGACTTATTCTTTCAAAGGACCGTTAAGAAAAGCTGTCTTCACGTCCATTTGGTAAACGATGAATCCCTTATGTGCATCATAAGCAAGAAAAATCCTAACCGCTTCCATATGAGCTACTGGTGCAAATGATTCTTCAAAATCAATATCCTCTTTCTGGCCATACCCCCTAGCCACTAGCCTAGCTTTGTTCTTGATGATTGTATTTTCTTCATCCATCTTGTTTTTCTAGACCCAACGAAGATTTAATGGAATCACATCGTATGGTCTGTCAACAAGTTCCCAGACTTTAAGTCTTTCAAATTGAAGAAGTTCATCTTGCATCGATTCAATCCAAGCATGATCAGCCATGGCTTCTTTGATGTTTTTCGGTTCAATTGTACTCACAGCGAGTGCGAACATACAAACATCGACATCGGTTTCTAATTATCGTCTTGTACAAACAAGATGTGAAGGGTTTCAAATTACTTGAACCAAAGGATGATCTCGGGTCCAATGATGTGTTGAAAGGTGTCGTTGGTAGAACGTATGCATATTTGATGGATCAACATGGCAAGTAGAGGACTCTCCAGTTTCATGTACCAATGTACCGAATGGATTATGAAAATCGTCATCGTCAGATAATGCATCGTATGCTTGATTTGTGTTCTCTGGAGAATTGACAGTAGTTGTGGATGTTGTAGGATCGATTATTGAAGTGATATTATGAGGAGGTAAATCTGCAGCAACCTGTATTGAAGTAGATGGAGTTGTATCCTTTTGTTGACGATGATCAGTATCATCATTCGTATCATGAGTGACAGCAGAAGACTTTGATACAACATGTTTCTCCCCCGTGAAATACTCATCAAACATTGGTCCATATAACATTTCCAACTCTGCAATTGTCGTGTACACTGTCATATCTGCTTTTGGAACATTTCCTTGAAATAGCTTTGAACTTGACGGTTCAGTGCTGTGGTCTTGAGTTCCAAGTTCCGTGTAGTTGTGCACAAAAGTATTTTGTCATTGTGGATCGGGACTTAAGTTTCTTTGTTCAAGTGCCATTTCTTGCCATTCATCGAATCGGACATGAATAGTCTTGACTATCAATTTTGTTCTCTTATTGTACACTCTATATCCCTTAGACTGAGTTTTATATCCCACAAGAATGCATGTATCACCTTTCTCTCTCATCTTGTCCAGATTTTCACCATCTCGAATTATGTAACACGTACATCCAAAAACATGAAGGTGTTTGAGTGAAGGTTTGCGATCATGAATTATGTGATATGGTGTCTTTTCGTGTCTTGGGATAATTAAGGAACTGCTTTGTGTGTAACATGCAGTTGACACGGCTTCGGCCCAAAAGAATAGTGGACGTTTTGAAGCGGATACTAATGCTCGAGCAGCCTCAACCAAAGTACGGTTTCGTCTTTCAACAACGCCATTTTGTTTAGGTGTTCTAGCAATAGATGTTTCGTGTTCAATCCTTTCAGCTTTAAAATAATTCTTCAGAGTTGAATTCAAGAATTTGGTGCCTTTGTCAGTACGTACCACTTTTACTTGAGCTTGAAGAACATGTTGTATCAGTTTAAGAAAGTTGATGAGAACTTCGGGTGTTTCATCCTTAGACCTCAAGAGTGAGTCCACGTGTACCTTGAGTAGTCATCGACAATTACCATAACATATTTCTTCCTATTGATGCTTTAAACACGCATGGGGCCACATAAATCTATATGAAGAAGATATAACCGTCCTTTAGAGCTTGGTGTAGTCTTTGTCTTGAAACTACTCCGTTTAGATTTACAAAGATCACAAGAAGAACAAAGATGATCTTTGATGAATTTCAAGTTTGGAAGGCCTCTCACAATATCTTTCTTGGAAAGCAAGTTGATGGTATCAAAATTTAGATGTGATAATCATTGATGCCATAACCAAGCTTGAGTCGTTGAAGCTTTAGCCATGAAGCAGATTGGAGTTGAAGAAGTGGAGTCTTGATGTGAAATAGTGTAGAGATCAGTACCCCGTAAACCGGTAAGTAAGTCATTCCCATCATAATCACGAACAAAACATGTCTTCTTTCTAAAAGCAACCTCCAAATCCGCATCACAGAATTGACCAACCGAGAAAAGATTGTGTTTGGGCCCTTCGACGTAGTAAACCCTTTTGATTATGATATTCCCATGAACCAAATCTCTATATTCTAAGATCG
The DNA here is from genome assembly GCA_025667525.1 of Glebionis coronaria. Lineage (NCBI taxonomy): Eukaryota > Viridiplantae > Streptophyta > Magnoliopsida > Asterales > Asteraceae > Glebionis > Glebionis coronaria. The sequence goes on along the minus strand of JANFOE010000876.1, from coordinate 556,700 downwards.
GTGCAAATTGATCATTTCCGAATCGGACAATACCCAAGAACTTCTCCACAAAGTTAATTAGAAGCTTGAGATTCCCCGTCATGTGCTTCGTGCATCCAGAGTCCAGTATGAAGAGAATTATTTCGATTACCTGTAAAAGAATTAGAACACGATGGAGCATTTGCTATATTGGATTACATGTTAGTTGTGAGTTCCGATTCATTAGTTTCCCTAGTTTCGGCACTTAAAGGCACACTAACGCTCGTTGTCACGTCTTCTTTTCTAACCTTAGGCATCCATTTATATCCTGGAGGACATTGATTATCAAACCACCATTTCCAAGACTTGCTAGCAGACTCATATAATTCTCTAGTTCTCCTTCTAGGGTTCTTAGTGGTGGAGTCTGAAGCAATACTTTTCTTAGGGGGGATTTCACCATAATGGTTTACTTTGCGTTTGGGTTTTCTAGCACTAATAGGCATCGTAATTTGCTTCTTAGTTCTAGTATCTATGCCTTTGAAATTATTCGAAACACACATAACATGATTAGCATTGGCACATTTTCCACATTTCACACAAACAAACTTAACATTCAAAGCATTCAAAGTCGAATCATTCACATCGTCATTACACGTGATTACAGATGTTTTATTCTTAGAAACATTGAAATTCCTAGGGTGGTCTTCTACTTCCTTCATCTTCCCTTGACTTTTGTTTTGCCAAACATTTTCATTCATTCGAGTGCTCTTAAGCTGAAGTCAGCTAACACTAGCAGTGGGGACTACCCCTGTAGTAAAAGACACATGTCTATTAGTGTTTCTAGAAGTCTGAGGTGATTGACTTTCTTTGTTGTGTGTGGGTTTAGTGGACAATCTATACATTCCTGGTTTAATCACATTTTTGTTCTTAATGCTTTGTGATCGAATATGTGTTTTGGGGGTAATATGTGGTAACCTATCCTTCCCAGCCGTCTTGGGGACAAACCCAGGTTTTGCAAATGTAGAATTGGAGAAAACATATGATTTTCCCAATACAGAGGGTTTAGTCACTTTGTGCGCATTGGGTTGTCTTACAACAGGTTTCTTAACGCTAGGTTCCACAATTTTCCCACCCATCTTAGCAACGAGTTTCTTCAACTCTGCAATCGCTATTTCCGTGTCTTATAACTGAGCTTTCAAGTCTTTAATTTCCATACTCTTTTCATTCTTTTCTCGACACATTTGGGAAGTTTTTCTTGCAATTTAGTATCATGTGGAAAACTTTCGATGTCTTTTTGCAAAGCAAGTTCAAGAGAATGACAATGTTTTTGAAGGAATCGGTTTTGTGTTGAAGTAACTCAAAAGCCTTTTTATCAACATTTTCTTTACGTTTCAAAAGCTTAGTTTCAAGTCATCCACACTCTTTGATCTTATCAAGATATTTGCATGCAACATCAGAATATTCATCGATATCAGCACAAGATTAAAGAGTAACACACAAAATATCTTTAGAGAGACATTCTTCTAAGAGTAGATCATATTCGTTTGAAAACTCTGATTTTTCATTTTGAAGTTCATCAATTTCTTTTTCAAGAGACTCAACATATTTCAAATCATCAAACATTTCTGACCGAATTAATTTTTCAAACTCAAGAACATTTTCTTTTATTATCTTCATATTTGGTATTAAAAGTTCTTTCACAAGCTTATATCGTGAGGAATCTCTTTTTTCCACTTATCATTTTGACGTTTTTGCCAATCACTTTCAACAATAGATTGAACATTATCATGTGATGTTTAACAATACCAAGTGTTTTTCTACTTTTGCTTTTAGAAACATCAAGGGGAAAATAGTTAATATATTTAGAAACATTTTATTTCTTAGTGGCAAAAATTTTCTTCCATTGAATTCTCCGTTGTTTTCTTTCAAGAAACAATTCCTCATGAGACTTCTGTTTTTATGGAGTGAAAAGACCATAAATACTGTTTTCATAAGCATAATTATATGGTTTCACAAATCTTTATTGACCGGTGATATACTCTCCTCATCCCAAAGGGATGTCTCTTCACTATCGAGCCTCACTACTGGGCAATCATGATTGATCCATTCAGAGTCATCAAGATATAAGTGAGGGTTCACAGCTTGAGCTTGTTCGAGGTACTTGGGACATTCAAAACTAGCTTGACCCTTGAAAAACGACCGAGGTGCTATCATTCTAACGGTTTGAATAGAGTCATGCGTTTTATAAACAACTTTTTTCAAAAAATCAACTTGTTCTTCGAGTTCTGTTACTTTTTCAGTATCTTTGCCTTGTCTATTTTTGAAATCTTGTTTTAATTTTTCAACCTCTTGTTTCTTTTCGTCAAGAATTTTAGTAGAATAGATGGTATTCATAGAAAGCCTCTGTTCAAGTTTGTTTACTTTTGTTGTGGCAAGGTACGTTTTTTGACGTTCATCACTTAATAAAACATTAAATTGATGTTTTTCTTTAGTTATCAAGGCAATAGATTCGTTGTATTTATTTTCAAAATCGTCCTTTTTAACGTTAATTAAACGACTTTTGTACCCCTCAAGCTCTTTGTCTCTTTGAAGAAGCTGATCCGTATAACTATCAATGGTCTCACTAGATTTTATAAGAGCGGCTTTGCTTTCTTCAAAATTTTGAGTGAGCACTGCGTTTGCCTTCTTTAATTGCTTTTGACTCTTTTTCTTTTCATTGACATCTTTTTGTAAACTAGCAATTAAATTAGCAAGCGGGACACGCTTGATGAGACTGCAATTATACATAGTCTCATCGTCCAAATCGGGCTTAAAATGCTTAAAATATCGTCAAAATACCCAAATTTACGCTTGTGTTTGTTCATTGTGTATTTTAGGTACATATATCATGAAATCAACAAATGATCACAAGAATGAAGCAATAACGAACACGGGAAACGAAGCCGCATGAAGAACCAGACCCGAATCATGAATTTCCAAAGAAGTCCTTGAAGTTTTGAAGATTGTCAAGATTGGTCCCTCCTCTATTGAAGACTTGTTATTTTATACCCTTGTAAATCTCAAAAATACAATTGGGTCCCTAAAATGTCAAGTGTTTATATACTTGACCATTGAAGAATTCCCAAATGACAAGAAAGGCCCTTGACTAAAGTTTGCTAATTGTATGTGCCAAAAATGACAAGTGTGTCAAACATTTAACAAAGGAAAAGGAGTGTTGGTTGCTGAAATCCTTAAATGCATAAATTTTAGAACAATGGGGGTAATTTCTGCCAATACTAAAACCCAAACCACCCTTTAACCCATTTGGAACCCAGTTTATTAATAAACAAGTCAAACCCCACTTAATGTTTTTAAAACCCGTTTTTAATTATTGTTAGTGGGGAAAACCTTCACTGTAAACATCATCACCCCCCTAATCCCTCCAAGAACCCTAAACACTCCCAGAATCAATCAAGCCTCTTCCCTGTTTATAACCTAATTAACCTTAGGGTTATTCACCCATACCCCACTCCCAAAATACGCACATGGCTATCACAGTCCCAGCTCATCTACATGGCATGTCACCATCTTCTCTCACTCACATTTTCAAACAAGACAAAGAAGGGACAGAGATTTGGATGACTAGGATGACATTACTTGCTCTACAAAACATTTTAAGGGTCCAAGATCACCTGGCTTCCCACATTGCAGAGCAGAGGAGATCACATGACACCTCTTGACTAAATTCAGACATGGCATCTTGATGGAATCTCCAAAGAATCGACAAGGGCAAAGATGGAACTTCATAGATAGGGTTTTGGCATTCTAGAACCATCCTCACTCTTGTATATATACATAGTAGCAGTTGTATTTTTATCTTGTTCCAAAATTTGTAATTCATATTCTGACTAATTAAAGGAGAATTGAACAATGCAGATTTTGAGTTCCGAATTTTTGTAAAAACTTTCTTTTTGACTATTTAATGGAAATTGGAAGTTTTTCAAGATTTGTGTTCCATTTAGTGTAATATCAATTGATGTTTTAGAATTTATCTCATTTTATTTTGTCATTCAATCAGTCTTTCCAAAAATTATTTTGGTAAAGAGTTTTTGAAGAACCAAGCTTGATAAGCTAGCTTATAGCTTATTTTATAAGCTATAAGTTTAGGTTGTGGAGGTTGTTACTTTTTGCATCTTTACTTTTCCTTGCATTCACTCCTTAGTTTTATCAAAATCTTTTCAGAACTTGTAATCTTTTGAGACTCATAATACAAAAAGCTGTCCATAAGCATATCTTGACAAAATAGGCTTGTGGGATCTGGTTTTTGACATATGTTATATTTCCGTCGTCGTAAACCTCTTTCGAAAGTGTTTTCTGAAAATTCTTTGTATTTCAAAAATCATATTCTCTTGAACGTATCACTGTAATCAGCCAATACGCTTACTTATTTGACATATAAGTTCAGCTTATTGGGCTTATTACCTTTGCCCTGCATTTTTTATGTGTTTGTTTATCCTTTTCATGAGTACAAGCAGGAGAAGACATTGACTCATCTTCCTTTTTTGGGATCTGTGGTAGACCCAACAGCAAAGAAGCCATTTGGTTCATCCTACCTCGTAAGCTATATCAAACCTTCATAAGCTCAAGCAGGTGGCATCAACTCGGTAAGTGTTTTAAACCCCCTTGGTCTTTATATGTTTTGAAAAAAACTGCCTATGTGGATTGTGTGGTCTGGTTCATTGCTGATTTATTGTTAGATTGTAGTTAGTCTGGAGTTACTTGTTAGGATTATGCTAGATTAGTGGGAGTTAGACTCGTTTTATATACATCTCTTGGAAAAATCTTCATAAAAGTCTGTTTTAAGGGGGTGTTTGGGTAAGTGGGTTTAAAGGCTTATGGGTGACAACAATAAGTCCCCATCTACTTTAACATTGTTCTTTTTAGCTGATTTTCATTGAGTAAGCATTGTGTGAGCTTAGTCTTAAGTTTAGTACAATTTGAAAACTTTCAGTTTTCTGCTCAAAGTCTTTTAATCCAACAGTAGGTTACGTTTTTGTGAAGTTTGCCATGAGATGTGAAGTAATTGGATTTGGATTGTTTTCATTTGATAAATGAAATAGGTTCTTGTAGTTTTGAAAAGTTTTGTATTGTTTTGTATGCAAACTCTGTGCAAAAGCTGTTTTTCTATAGACTAAGTGGTGTTTGGTTCAGGGTAATAAGACTTTTGAGTGACACAAAAGCTTCATACTTTGTCATGTACATCTTTGCAATGGTTTGAGATTAATACACTTTAGGTTTTGTTCATTTCTTTTGAGGTTAATTTCATTTTTCTAGTGTTAGCACAATAATTATCTGCCAAACAACTAGGAAAACAGTAGGCTTAATTTAAGTTAGTTTATAGTGTCTTGATATTTGGAAATTGGCTATTAGTTAGCTTGTAGGTTCATCTAGAGGCTTATGTGTTAGATTTAGCTTTGGTGTGGATAGAAGTCAAGATTAGTTAGTCCAAATTTCATCAAATGACCAAATAGTTCAGCAAGTGCTTTCTTTTTTCTGTCCAAAAGGCACCAGCAGGTACTATAGCTTTAAAATTGTGTTTTGAAACTTGTAATTTGGTATTTAGTTAGACAATAGGTTGTTTTAGGGACCTATTATCTGGTACTTGATTTATTTGAGGTTTTGGTTGGTAAACTTTGCTTAAAATAGCTCACTTTTCTTCCAAATAGCCCACAGGCCCCATATTTTGTGCACCAGCAGGTGTCACATATTGTTTTCTTGGTATTAGGTCTTGGAAGTTGGTTTAAACCTAGTTCATAGTATAACCTTAGTGTTAGTTATTTGGTATTAGGATTTGGGTAGGTTATTGTGGCTCAAAAATAGATCTTATAACTCATTGTTCTACCGAAAGTACCCACATACCCATTTTTGTGTTCATAATTGCTGATTTAGCTTAATTTGTGGTCATTTGTGTGTTTTACTTGAGTGTTTGTGTGTTATTATTGACTCCTCACAACCCCACGGTTGTGAGGGTGCCTTATTGCCCAAAAAACGCCAACAAACAAGCCTAAAACAAGCCAAAACGAGCCCAAAACGAGCCGAAAAAAACATACAGTAGGTTTTTCTTTGTTAGAACACTGCAAATTTTCTATTTTTTTTAGTGTTGTCCGATATCGGACAACACTGAACTTGGACAAGCCTGTTGTCTGGTGATATCTTGGACAACACTGAAGTACTCCACCATGGGGTACTTTTGGGTACTTTTGTTTTTAGCCATTTTTTTTAGTTTTTTTTTAACTTTTTCATTTTTACCTTGTTAATTTAGTTAAAAAAAAGATTTTTAGAAAAATAATATTTATTTTTAACATTATTTTATTATTTTTATGGTTATTTTAGTTTAAAAAGTGTTTTTAGCCTTTTAAAAATAGAAAAATAGTTTTAAAAATTTAGGAAAAATACTTTTTAGTCTTTATATAATATAAGTGAGTTATTAGTTCAATAAAATAATATTTTGTGCTTTTTCTTAATTATATTTGATTTTAGGGCTTTAATTAGCATTTAAAATTGAATATTTAATTAATAAAAGGTTTTAAAATATATTTGTTGGATTTTTATTCTTATTTTATTATTTTAGACTTAGTTTAATCTTTTATTTAATTTTTAGGTTTAATTTTTAATTTGTCGCGTTTTACGTATTTATGTTCGCGTTTTACGTTAAATCGTCGTAGTGTAATCGTAGTCGTAGCTCGTCTTTACTTTTTCTCTCTTTAAACCAAAAACGTCACTAATCCAAACTTGATTTTATATATTGGCACATTAATCCACACAACTCTTTCGAGAACGAACCCGCATTTATTCGACTTGTCGGTTTTCCTAAATCGTCGAGTTTAATACTTGCCGCACTTATACGTTCTTTTTCCTAAAAGACGTATTTTACACAATATCAAATGGCGCCGCTGCCGGGAAGGTGTTTTTAGTGTGCCATTATTATTACTATCGTGTTTGTGTGAGTAGTGCGTTTTTGCTTTTCAATTTTTGGAAAGCGTGAATATCGTACATACTCATTTTTGTTATTTTTCCTTATTATATTATAATATCCAAATAAATTGTGTTTAATTTTCCTAAACTAAACACACAACAATCTTTTACTATATTGTAGATATCCTATAATCGTTTTCGTTTTTGTTGTGAATATATTACTATATTGTACTTACGTAGAACAATAAATATACAAGTACTCCAAAAGCGTGAAAACGCAACCTTGATTCGAGATTTCATCACCCGATCATTGTATTCGAATCTAAAGCAAAAGTTTAAAGGCAAAATAGATAAATACTTTCGTGAGGCTTAATTTCAATTAACACAAACTATAAGGTGGGTATAAGGCGGTTGTATTTCACGACCTAAGGGAAAAAGGCTCTTAAGTGCTTAGCACCGCCTCGTTTCCCCCGCTTGCTTGTGCGTGTTTTGAGAAAGAGGGCTAATCGAGGGTTTGCCACCCAAGTATTATCTACGTATCATATATATTTGCTTGTGTTTTCAAGATTAAACCCTCTTGAACGTTTTGGTGTTCCACCAACGTTCTAAAGTCATCGAAGGCGTTCACTCCACGTGATCGTTTTCATTCTTGGGGCTTCTTTAATCGAGAAATCGATTCGAGGAGAGATTTGTAGATTTGAGTCTACGTAATACACCAAAAAATCCAAAAAAATTAAAAAACAATCAAATTTGAAAAATATTCTTCTTACCCCTTATCAATTAATTCTTTTTCTAACCCTCTAGTGTTTAATTTTCGTAACACCATTCACATTTCGTCATGTCCAACGACGGATATTACTCTTGTCGATATTGTGGAGGTCCGCCCGACGGTGGTAATTGCTTCAATTGCGAGATTTATAGAGGAAGGGAGGGGTATATCTACAACTCTCCTCAAAACGACCATGGTTACGGATTTCAATCCTATGACCAAACTCCACAACCGCCTTCGTCTTATTCGTGTGATTTTTGCGGTTTGGAGCACGATTTCGGATTTTGTTGTACGAATTATAATGACCCCGAACCGAATCCTAATTTCTTTGACCAATCATCACAATATCCATCGTCGTATTCATGTGAGTCTTGTGGAAACGCACCTCATTATGAGTATGATTGTCAACCGATGAACTACAATACGTCTTTCGACAATCAATTCTCCGGTTTTGACCAATCACCTCCACAAAATTTTTTCGATGATGATCTCGGTGCAAGTCGCATTGACGAGGGATTTAAAGAAATCAAAATGCTTTTTCAACAAATAATGGAGAAAAAGGAACTTTCAGTCGTCGAAGTGATCGAAAAAAGCATCGAGGATATGGAAGAGGAGAAACGAAGAATCAATCAAGAAATAAACGATATCTCTAATGAACTCGGCATTAGAAGATATAGTAGAGAAGAAATAAGTGACGAGTTTAAAAGAGAGTGTGAGATTAGAACTAAACAACTTTTACAAGATTACAACGGCTTAAGCATCGATATTCGTCATAAGAGAGAAGAACTAGAAAGAGAGGAGCATCTAGCTAGATGTGATCTCACGCCTCCTATTTATGATGACGACGACGATGGCGACATTTTTAATCTCAACCCATCTTGTGAAACCATTACTCTCATGCTCCCAACGAAACCCGATGCCTCTCTAAGTATGGGGGAGACGAATCTTAGCACTAATCCTAGTGTTGAGATCCCTATTTCAATCCAAAGTGAGCCTACGGTTTTCTTCGATGAGGAGTTAAGTGATTTTGCTCTCGATAAATTTTCCCACGAAGATTCTAACGAGGAAAATTACGATAGTGAGTATGATACGATTTCATGTGATTATGTCTCTCCCAACGACACTTCGGGTAGAGAATCATTGACTTTTTTGAACCCGCTTTTTGATGATGATTTTTCCACTAGTGATGACGAGTCACTACTCGATGAGGAAGTTCGTGTCGACGAATTTAAAATTTACTCGAATTCCCTTTTTGAATTTGATGACGAGTTCGTTTTTGGTGACGTAAATCCTCTCTTTGATGAGACGTTCGAGGACATCAAAAGTGAGGATTCTAAGGATCCTAAACTCGATGAGCCGGATTTGCTAGTCACCCTCCCTAAGTCTCATTTGGATGAGCCTTCTCTTTTGACTTGTGATGCCTCCATTCTCGAGGGGTTCACCGATGGACCGCCTCTCGATGAGAATGAGGATTTTAATGAGGCCTTTGCCTTTGAAACTGGAGGAGACTTTGAGACCCATATTTTTATTAATTCTCTTTCAAATTTGCCTTCGTCTCAAAGTAGTCATACCCACCCCCTCGGTTCTCATGACTACACATACTTCGAGTACGTTGTAAGGAGTTTTCTTCTTTACAAAAAGTATCCTCCGGCTTTGCCTTTATCATTTTCCACCAAATGTGAGGATACGATCTTTGACCCCGGTATAAAGGCTTTGCCTTTATTATCGGTTTCTTTGGGCCTTGTTTACATGTAAGACCCACGTTTGTTGACCATCCCATGATTATCCCTAAATGATCACATTTATGGGGATTCGAGTCGAGCTTTTGACTCGGTTATAAAAAACAAAGTGCCTCGTGAGGGAATCTAATGCCTATCTTTTTTATCATTTTGGTTTTATTTTTTTCTAATTAGTGTAATGTGAGGGGACTTGTGCTCTTCCGACCTTTGTTCTGTGGTTGTTTGTGATTGTGATTCATTAGGTTCATCACATCATTGAAGCCTCTCGTGTTCGTTTTATGGATCACTAGAGCTTCGATCATTGCCTTTGGAGATTCCGATATCTGATGATATCCTTTTATGTTCTAACGTTTATCTTATTAGCATAATTTATAAACGGCTTTTAGGTTATTCGTTTTATCCTTTCCATGCTCGAGATTAAGCATTCGACTTCGTCTCTAGTATGGGGGTGTTTACAACCCTAGACTCGAAACATTGAGGACAATGTTTAGTTTTAGTATGGGGGTGAGTAGATACTTCACCTTGCTTACGTCACCACGCAATCCAATATTCATCTTTTTGTTATCGTTTTCTTGCAAAATAAGGCTAAAAATGGCCAAATTTTAAAAAATTTCTTATTTTTCATAAGTGTTTAAGACACGAATGTAGGTTTTCCGATGGTGAGAATAAGAGTAGTTTTTTACTCGTCCGTGCGTGTTGAGCACTTAGCTTCGATTCCTTAACTTTTTAGGCTAAGTCTCTTAAATGAGGACGAGAAATGATAGAGTTATTTATAAGTCTGGTAATCGTCACGATCTCATGTGTAGTGATTATTAGCTTATTCTCCCCACGCTTTTGCATAATAAATTGTTAATAAACATTGATTTAGCGGTTTAGTCACTATTGTTTGTTTCTACTTTGTTTTAGTAGCTTCCATGTAATTAAATTGGGAAAACATTAAGGTATCGCCAGCGTCACGGTTTTGAAGTATTGGCACCCGAATAATCGAAAGCTTCACCTAATAATAAGATTTCAAGTGCTCACCTAAATTAAGCAAAATTTTGAAGCTCACAAGGCCGAAAAATCTATGCCCAAATTGAAAGTGAATCAAGCCTTAATCTTTGAAGCTTTAAAGATCCAAAATTCGCTTTAGTGTGAGGATATACGTCTTTGGCTAATAAAAACACCGATGAGGCGGATAATAAAAGGCAAGGCAAGACCGAAGTCATAATAAAAGCTTCATGGCGAAGTTGAATAAAAGATGGAGGTAAACCAATGATAATAAGGCCCTTCCGTTAGGGGGCGTATAAAAGTCTTGGTAATAAGTCTCATGTTCAAAACCGTTATAAAACCGTGTTTATCGATCCTTCTTGTTGACTTAATTTTTTGACATCGTTGTCTATTAGGGTGAATTATTAATTTAATGATTTTGTTTACACCGTTAAGACTCTATTTTTAGACTTAATCTCTATTCACGCATAAGTCGATGATGTATCCTCGTGATCATTAAGACAAAATAAAATATAAGAGATACCAAGTAGGAATAAGGGAGTTTAGGTTCGTAATTAACATTCATGAGATATGATTGTGTTGCTAACTTATAATAACAATGATCTCGTTACACGCTTAGCATGGAATTGGGTGAAAATCGAGGACGATGAAATTATTTCTAACGAAGCATTCACGTGTTCTTGTTCTATGATCCTAAAAGTCACTTTATCGTGATGAAAACCATACATTATGTCTAAAAGGCGTGTAGTATTTAAGTTTACATTTTCAATAAATGTCATCATAAAAATGAATTTTGGAAGTTCTACGATACTTAATTCTAGCATTGCATGGGGACACGGCAATGGTTTAGTATGGGGAGTGATGAGACTTCAATTATACATAGTCTCATCGTCCAAATCGGGCTTAAAATGCTTAAAATATCGTCAAAATACCCAAATATACGCTTGTGTTTGTTCATTGTGTATTTTAGGTACGGATATCGTGAAATCAACAAATGATCACAAGAATGAAGCAATAACGAACACGGGAAACGAAGCCGCACGAAGAACCGAAGCCGAATCATGAATTTCCAAAGAAGTCCTTGAAGTTTTGAAGATTGTCAAGATTGGTCCCTCATCTATTAAAGACTTGTTATTTTATACCCATGTAAATCTCAAAAATACAATTGGGTCCCTAAAATGTCAAGTGTTTATATACTTGACCATTGAAGAATTCCCAAATGACAAGAAAGGCCCTTGACTAAAGTTTGCTAATTGTATGTGCCAAAAATGACAAGTGTGTCAAACATTTAACAAAGGAAAAGGAGTGTTGGTTGCTGAAATCCTTAAATGCATAAATTTTAGAACAATGGGGGTAATTTCTGCCAATACTAAAACCCAAACCACCCTTTAACCCATTTGGCACCCAGTTTATTAATAAACAAGTCAAACCCCACTTAATGTTTTTAAAACCCGTTTTTAATTATTGTTAGTGGGGAAAACCTTCACTATAAACATCATCACCCCCCCTAAACCCTCCAACAACCCTAAACACTCCCACAGTCAATCAAGCCTCTTCCCTGTTTATAACCTAATTAACCTTAGGGTTATTCACCCATACCCCACTCCCAACATACGCACATGGCTATCACAGTCCCAGCTCATCTACATGGCATGTCACCATCTTCTCTCACTCACAATTTCAAACAAGACAAAGAAGGGACAGAGATTTGGACGACTAGGATGACATTACTTGCTCTCCACAACATTTTAAGGGTCCAAGATCACCTGGCTTCCCACATTGCAGAGCAGAGGAGATCACATGACACCTCTTGACTAAATTCAGACATGGCATCTTGATGGAATCTCCAAAGAATCGATAAGGGCAAAGATGGAACTTCATAGATAGGGTTTTGGCATTCTAGAACCATCCTCACTCTTGTATATATACATAGTAGCAGTTGTATTTTTATCTTGTTCCAAAATTTGTAATTCATATTCTGACTAATTAAAGGAGAATTGAACAATGCAGATTTTGAGTTCCAAATTTTTGTAAAAACTTTCTTTTTGACTATTTAATGGAAATTGGAAGTTATTCAAGATTTGTGTTCCATTTAGTGTAATATCAATTGATGTTTTTGAATTTCTCTCATTTTATTTTGTCATTCAATTAGTCTTTCCAAAAATTAATTTGGTAAAGAGTTTTTGAAGAACCAAGCTTGATAAGCTAGCTTATAGCTTATTTTATAAGCTATAAGTTTAGGTTGTGAAGGTTGTTACTTTTTGCATCTTTACTTTTCCTTGCATTCACTCCTTAGTTTTATCAAAAGCTTTTCAGAACTTGTAATCTTTTGAGACCCATAATGCAAAAAGCTGTCCATAAGCATATCTTGACAAAATAGGCTTGTGGGATCTGTTTTTTTTACTTATGTTATATTTCCGTCGTCGTAAATCTCTTTCAAAAGTGTTTTCTGAAAATTCTTTTTATTTTCAAAAATCATATTCTCTTGAACGTATCACAGTAATCAGCCAATACGCTTACTTATTTGACATATAAGTTCAACTTATTGGGCTTATTACCTTTGCCCTGCATTTTTTATGTGTTTGTTTATCCTTTTCATGAGTACAAGCAGGAGAAGACATTGGCTCATCTTCCTTTTTTGGGATCTGTGGTAGACCCAACAACAAAGAAGCCATTTAGTTCATCCTACCTCGTAAGCTATATCAAACCTTCATAAGCTCAAGCAGTTGGCATCAACACGGTAAGTGTTTTGAACCCCCTTGGTCTTTATATGTTTTGAAAAAAACTGCCTATGTGTATTGTGTGGTCTGGTTCATTGCTGATTTATTGTTAGATTGTAGTTAGTCTGGAGTTACTTGTTAGGATTATGCTAGATTAGTGGGAGTTAGACTCGTTTTATATACATCTCTTGGAAAAATCTTCATAAAAGTCTGTTTTAAGGGGGTGTTTGGGTAAGTGGGTTTAAAGGCTTTTGGGTGACAACAATAAGTCCCCATCTACTTTAACATTGTTCTTTTTAGCTGATTTTCATTGAGTAAGCATTGTGTGAGCTTAGTCTTAAGTTTAGTACAATTTGAAAACTTTCAGTTTTCTGCTCAAAGTCTTTTAATCCAACAGTAGGTTACGTTTTTGTGAAGTTTTCCATGAGATGTGAAGTAATTGGATTTGGATTGTTTTCATTTGATAAATGAAATAGGTTCTTGTAGTTTTGAAAAGTTTTGTATTGTTTTGTATGCAAACTCTGTGCAAAAGCTGCTTTTCTAGAGACTAAGTGGTGTTTGGTTCAGGGTAATAAGAATTTTGAGTGACACAAAAGCTTCATACTTTGGCATGTACATCTTTGCAATGGTTTGAGATTAATACACTTTAGGTTTTGTTCATTTCTTTTGAGGTTAATTTCATTTTTCTAGTGTTAGCACAATAATTATCTGCCAAACAACTAGGAAAACAGTAGGCTTAATTTAAGTTAGTTTGTAGTGTCTTGATATTTGGAAATTGGCTATTAGTTAGCTTGTAGGTTCATCTAGAGGCTTATGTGTTAGATTTAGCTTTGGTGTGGATAGAAGTCAAGATTAGTTAGTCCAAATTTCATCAAATGACCAAATAGTTCAGCAAGTGCTTTCTTTTTTCTGTCCAAAAGGCACCAGCAGGTACTATAGCTTTAAAATTGTGTTTGAAACTTGTAATTTGGTATTTAGTTAGACAATAGGTTATTTTAGGGACCTATTATCTGGTACTTGATTTATTTGAGGTTTTGGTTGGTAAACTTTCCTTAAAATAGCTCACTTTTCTGCCAAATAGCCCACAGGCCCCATATTCTGTGCACCAGCAGGTGTCACATATTGTTATCTTGGTATTAGGTCTTGGAAGTTGGTTTAAACCTAGTTCATAGTATAGCCTAAGTGTTATTTATTTGGTATTAGGATTTGGGTAGGTTATTGAGGCTCAAAAATAGATCTTATAACTCATTGTCCTGCCGAAAGTACTCACATACCCATTTTTGTGTTCATAATTGCTGATTTAGCTTAATTTGTGGTCATTTGTGTGTTTTACTTGAGTGTTTGTGTGTTATTATTGACTCCTCACAACCCCACGGTTGTGAGGGTGCCTTATTGCCCAAAAAACGCCAACAAACAAGCCTAAAACAAGCCAAAACGAGCCGAAAAAAACATACAGTAGGTTTTTCTTTGTTGTCCGAGAACGCTGCAAATTTTCTATTTTTTTAGTGTTGTCCGATATCGGACAACACTGAACTTGGACAAGCCTGTTGTCTGGTGATATCTTGGACAACACTGAAGTACTCCACCATGGGGTACTTTTGGGTACTTTTGTTTTTAGCCATTTTTTTTAGTTTTTTTTAACTTTTTCATTTTTACCTTGTTAATTTAGTTAAAAAAAGATTTTTAGAAAAATAATATTTATTTTTAACATTATTTTATTATTTTTATGGTTATTTTAGTTTAAAAAGTGTTTTTAGCCTTTTAAAAATAGAAAAATAGTTTTAAAAATTTAGGAAAAATACTTTTTAGTCTTTAAATAATATAAGTGAGTTATTAATTCAATAAAATAATATTTTGTGCTTTTTCTTAATTATATTTGATTTTAGGGCTTTAATTAGCATTTAAAATTGAATATTTAATTAATAAAAGGTTTTAAAATATATTTGTTGGATTTTTATTCTTATTTTATTATTTTAGACTTAGTTTAATCTTTTATTTAATTTTTAGGTTTAATTTTTAATTTGTCGCGTTTTACGTATTTACGTTCGCGTTTTACGTTAAATCGTCGTAGTGTAATCGTAGTCGTAGCTCGTCTTTACTTTTTCTATCTTTAAACCAAAAACGTCACTAATCCAAACTTGATTTTATATATTGGCACATTAATCCACACACCTCTTTCGAGAACGAACCCGCATTTATTCGACTTGTCGGTTTTCCTAAATCGTCGAGTTTAATACTTGCCGCACTTATACGTTCTTTTTCCTAAAAGCCGTATTTTACACAATATCAACGCTCCTCATCATCATACTCATTTGCATGTTGTTCATCCTCAAACTCATTATTGCACATGTTTGATGAATCAGGTGTGGTATTGCTATCAACCGTTTCCATCATACATGTGTTAATAATTGTTGTTGGTAGATCACTATGCTCATGTGTATCACTAAACACATTATATTCATCATCATGTTGTACCTTATCAATTGGATCTGTATCAAAGATAGGACCATTGTCATCTTCAGTGACGTTAAGGACCTCATGAATCTTTGACATGTATGAATAATGTGCCTCGAGTTCTTGGTCAGAGAGTTCATCATCTGTGTCGTCAAGCATTTCTCCTTCCTCAACTGATAACTTGATCCCAGCTTCCATCTTCTTGCATAGCAGCATCTTTTCCTTATGATACCCATAATCTTTAACCCTCTTTGGCTTCCAGAATTCCCTAGCCAAATGCCCAAAACCTCGACAGTTAAAACACTGAATCTCACTCTGTTTCACAACTTGAGTACCAACTGTTTCCCTATTTCCAACAACAGTAGCAACCCTCTTATTATCATACTTCGCGAGTTGTCGATCATACTTTGGAGGATTCTCAGCACGCCTTTGTGTGTCCTTCCTTGGAGGACTCTGAGCATAGTTGTTCCTTGTGTTTGATGATGTTCTGAGGTTGTTGTTGGTGGGTTTGTATATTTTCCTGTATTACTTCATAATGAAAGCCATTTGTAGCTTGAATTCCCTATCCTTTTGAGCTAGTTCTTCATCACTGTCTTCTTCGGATGATTACTCAGGTGTGGGTGATGGTGCTCTTGCAACTTCTTTGCCTCAAGATCTTGTTGGAGCATGTGACTTAGAGACAGTGGATGATCGTGGTGATGATGATTGAGTAGAATAGGTCTTTGGAGCACGAGAACGATAATCTGGGTAATGTTGAGTGGTAGACACCAAAGCAAGTGGATTTGAAACCTTTGCAACATGTTCAGCTCTCATTCTGAAATTGTTTCAAAATGTCAAAGAGCGTGTGATAGGAAACTTCAACTAACTTTTGTTGTTGTTTCACCAAGGTGATAAACCGTGTCCACTCTGGTTGAAGTTGTTGTAGAAATTGGACATTGACTTGCATGGTGGAAACTTGCAAGTTGTTTTGGGTCATGTCATTCATCATTTTGTAGAATCGGGAGTAATAAGAATCAATTGATTCCCCATCCTTTGATGTAAACTTGCCAAATTTCCAAAACATTTTAGTTTTCACATCTTTTTTGTTAAGTGATTCACCTTGTTGCAATCTTTCAATAGCCATCCACATTTCTTTAGCAGTAGGGCATGCATCAACCATGGAATAAATATAATCTCTAATGCCACTGAGAATTAAGTAGATTGCTTCCTTCTCTACATCAAACCAAGCACGGTTCTCTAGTGTGAGGTCGTTTCTATTTTCATCACGTTCATATGTGGGTTGTTCGTCAGTTGTGTCTGTGGCTGGTAGTGCAGGAACTTGTATTCTTGAGAATTTATAGTGTCCATAAAAAATGCATTGCCTTAAAGCATCACCGTTAGGTTTTGTGTCAAGATAACGTAGAAAACAGGATTGCCATTGATCATATCGACCCGACACAAGCATTGGTGGTCTAACTTTGTTACCCACCACCATGATGTTGTTGTCCGTCACGCGATATTCTGTAGTAGAATCCATCTCAATATTCTCTGAAATGATGAAGTGAATACGGATCTTAAGTAGATGCTATAATGATTGTTGTTGGAGAGAAAAAGTGTTGAAATCCCTTAAAAAAATGTTCTCGAAAAACCAAAAAAATCTCCAAGACCAAAAAACACACAAATTTTTAAGTGTATTTTTGGAATTTTCAAAAAATCCTCCAATCTGTTGCAATACCAAGCCTGTTGCAATACCAACCCTGTCGCAATACCAAACCTGTCGCCATACCAAGCCTGTCGCAATACCAAACCTGTCGCAATACCAAACCTGTCGCAATACCAAACCTCTCGCAATACCAACCATGTCTCAATACCAAACCTGTCGTTATATCAAACCTGTCGAAATACCAAACCTGTCCCAATATCAACCCTGTCGCAATAAGTGTCGCAATATATAAACCCTAGGACATTGCGATGGGTTTTCAAGCTAAAGTGCCGCAATATGGTTTATGTTTCGTGAAAAATGAGTAAAAAATGAGATTTTTGCTTAGAAATCCGTTATTTTAACAAATCCAGACCTCCCAAATCCCTACCACAACTATGTAGGAGATTTATATCAAGATTTAGAGCACGAAAAACACAAAATTTTTTGAATCCGAGATGATTTATAGATTAAATCATACGAATCAAATGAAATAACAAGAACCAATCACAAATCTACCCCATGGCGATTGATAGCAATTGTTGTCCCTTAATATATGTGATGATTAAATAAGAAAAATAGATAGAAGATAGATGAATTCTAGAGAGAGAAAGTAGAGATAGAAAAGAGAGAGAATGATGAAACTTGATGAATATTAGATTAGAGAGAGAGAATGAAAAATAAGCCAACCTCCTCCTAACATGCTAGGAAGAGGGTATATATAGTCCACCGACATGCGGACTTGTATGGGCTATATATTAATACGTCGGGCTTTCCTTTTAGGCTTTAGTTACTTATGAATGAACTTTAGCTTAAAGTTAAGCCCGTAAAACACGACTAACCTACTACGTATTACAACATTCTAAAATACGATACATAATAAACATATGACCAAACATTCTTGGTTGACTCAATATTTTGAGGCTAATACTCATATATTCAAAATGGCCCTAAAATTTAATGTTGAGGTGCCTATTTAATGTGGAGTCTATCCTTCTTAATCTGCACTTAAATGACAACTTACAAGAACCTTATGGTGTGGCGTCTAATTTGGTTAGGATATTTAAAAAGTTGTAATCTGCATGTTTAATAAAATCCGGTCAATAGAAGAGTAGACTAAAAGAACCGAAATATACACGAAGTTTGCTGGGCATAAATCAATCTGGAGACGAATTGTTGTTGGGAAGAACCAGTATTGCAAGCAATATATTCTATGTGAATTGAAACCTGTGTAATTCTACTTGCTATGAAAATTACTTCAGGTATGTGTACTTCAACACAAATACATGTATATTTATAATTCATGGTGCACACTCATGTACAGTCGACTTCATTATTCCTTCTTCCATTTTGGAAATATCTCATGACTATGTGAGCTTTCACTTATGTTTGTACTGAACGATTTAGGTGCTCAAAAAGCTGCAAGAACAAGAAAAACACATTTGTTCATTTGTTATTGATCATGTTGATAGAATTCAGCCCATACCTTGGCGTGGCAGCATCACACACGTGGTAATTGCATCCCAAGAAGTTACATCTGATTCACGTGGAGGACGAAAAGGTACGTATGTATCAATGGGTCACTTTGGGTTATGTTATTTTTCAAAATTGAAAAACAGTTGGTAAAACAGATTGAAAGTATATAGTACTTCTATACGATGTTTTAAAACCCGGTTTTAATCTGACTCGGACAAGTCACCGGTTCACTAGGTCACCGGTTCAACCGGTTAAACAACCTAGTCAAACCGTTTTTATGTAAAAATAAATATATGGCCTACATTTCACAACCTTCCGTAAAAATATGTAGTTCTTAGGAAATGAGCCCTGACAAAACCTATACAGACTACCTAACAATTCATCATTTTCTTCATTCATACTTGACACATCATTTATCACTCATCAATTCCCAAAAGAACCATTCGTTTAATAAAGGCATTATATTCATTCATGCTTTTACTCATCAGTACTCAACCCTTTTTTTAGTTTATCAAAATAAAAAACTTGCAAAACAAAAACAGAAACTCATCTTCATCCACCACTCTCATCATCCCACAAACAAAAGGATCTCCATTTTCATTCATTGCATCCGCAAAAAGGCTAATCCTGATCACGCAAAAGTAAAAGAAACTAGAAGTCAGATTGATCGATCTACAAAAAGATTTCGGAGGAGATGATTCACTACACATCGATCTTGTCCAATTACATTATTTGATGTTGTGATGCAGATCAGTCTATTTTTTCTTTTGCTATGTGTTAAGCCGGTCGTTTCCGGTCCTTCGGTTCAACCCGGGTCGAGAAAAACCCAGCGGTTTAATCCGGTCTGAATCTTGGTGGAAACCCGGCTTATAACGGACCGGTCAATACTCCGGTACCCGGTTCAACCGGTTCAACCGACCGGGTTGAATCGGTTTTTAAAACATTTCTTTTATATTCACCAAAAAGTCCTTCTAGATCAATAGGTTATAATAGATTAACCGTTACGTACTTCAATTTTTATCAGACTGATGGTTAGTTACATTTTATAATTAGTGGGTGTTTGGAATTGGCGGTAGAAACTGCTTTTCAACTTATTTTGTTTAACTTTATTGGATTATAACTTTGGTTTGCTTTTTTACAGGTATGGGTTTGAGGTTCACGCTTACAAGACATTCACTATCATAAAAGAGTGAAAGACAAAGTCATGAATTTGCAGCATACGAGTTGATGTTGAACACGTTAGAATGTTTGAGAATCGTGTTAGTGGAATACAGCTATGAGTAGTTTAAAATTCTGTTGCTTATTACATTCGTTAAACAAACTTCATGATCTCAGTTTGTTCATATGCTAATATAATGCAAGGTGTAAGTACTAATGATATATGGGGCTGAAAATCGTAGATGGCGATCTACAACTATGTAAGATTCATGATTTAACTATTGCACTGTTCTATGCGAGGAAATTGTATTTAGGCTTAGAGTCATGAGCATGCGTGTAGCCTGGAATAACTACCTATCTAAGATCACGGTCATCATACAACTATGTTGTATAACAACCCCAATTTACATTGCGCAGCGGAAAATACACAATTGGGTGTTATTCACAAACTTCATTTTACAACTCTTTAAATAACCCAAAAATAGTATATTTAAGAATAAATATGGAAATATTTTAAATCAATGTCTAAAACCTTCAATCCCAAGTAAAATCAGTTTAAAATATATCAGATTAGCGTACAGGTTCCCCTAGGATCTTAATCAAAACAACAAACCTTTTACCAAAATACTTGACCATTTACTATATGTTTATGACAATAGGGAAAGAAATCTGTTTTAGACCAAATTACTACAAAAGCAATCCCACAATCCTTCTCCAGCAAGCTCCGCAATCAACAACTTCAAGTACATGAAATACATGCTTAAAATCATCAACACAAAGGTTGAGCAAGTCTATAGGTTTTACAAAACATAATTGAACACATCTTAAAAATCATTCACAATTGTAAATAGAATTGTGGTCATACAATCTATCAATCAGGTATATCATATTATAGCAGTAGTTATTGAATTGTATTAAGCTCATGACACCGACCCCTTAACTTAGTCACCCACGCCAAATGCCAGCATGACTAGAAAAATTACCAGTGCCCCTACTAGGGTATTAATTGCAAGAAAACCAATTCTCATTCACGTAAAATTATCCTTCCCAGCGGGTTATGTTGATGCAAAAGTTGGGTGATCCTTGCTAGACCCGAATTAGGCTTAACTCGGGTTGGCTGGGCTCCGGCTCCTGCACCAAGTGAATTGTATGGTTGGGATCCTGCACACTGAACAACACGCGTTAGACTTACCGTCGGAATGTTTCCCACGATTAGACTCCAACGTGAGAGTAAGTAATTGGTTAGGGTTTATAGGAGTTGAGAGTATATGGAACGTAATACCTTCGTGGAACCCTTGGGGGTTCCTTTTATAGGCATTGACAACCCTAATGGGCTGTCACCGATGCTTCGGCCCCAAGGAAAGGATAAGCACCAGAAATAGATTGATTGTTATCTTCTAATTATGGTGAGTGAATATCCTCTTCTTTGGGGTGAATCATATTCATAGATAGAACATGATTTTGTCTAACCCTGTACCGGTCACGCCGGGCCGTGGGCTGCACACATGTGTGCGGTTACTGTTCATCCAAGCCCATAAGCTCAAATGACATTATTCCCACCCATCTGTGATGGGCCGGATACGGGTAGTGCCCGTGAGCCGGGTTCATGACCCGGCTGGGGACTATACGTCATCATGTCCCCCCAGTCTAGTTGTTACAGCCGTAGGCGTAACCTCTAGACTATCAAGATGCTCCCTGGACGTATCAAGAAAGATCTTGAGGGAATGATAAATTGTCGAAGAATTTGTTTCGGCCGCACGTGGCAACCTGATTTTGGAATTTATTCCAATAACACCTCAGCCGCACGTGACGACCAAGACAAATTAAATGTAGCATTGAATTTGGGTCTTACGTAAGACCGCATATCCCGACATAAATGACTGTTCACCTGCCACTTTGACTGACAAAGTGCAAACAGTCAGAACCTCGAGCAACGTAAACTTCTGAGTCAGAAGTGACCCGTGAGTCCCACCTGACGTTTCACTTGCCACTTACACCCTAACCACACGATTAAGGATAGTGGCAAACACGTGTCACGCATCCAACATACCATGACCCATGAGGCAACCCTATAAATAAGCCACCCCTACGGCTGTGTGAAACACACAGTCTTTATCTCCATTTCTGCCATTAAAGCTTTTCTTCTTAGCTTCACTTAAGCACGCACGGATCCCTTCCTCCGTAGGTTAGAATACCACGTCCTTACCTTTTTATTTAGTAATGGCCCAAAGAAACAACCCCACAATTGGATCCGTGCTCAATGTAATGACCCAGGAACAATTAGATCACTTTTGTACCAATTACTTCATCCCTACCAACCTACACCCCTCGCTCCCTGGCGCCGGAGACCTCATAACTGAGGCTCCGCAGGGTAAAATTGGCCTATACACTCGCCTTTTTGATGCGGCCAATTACCGCATTCCAGTTACCCGTTTCCTCATAGATCTATTAGGATATTATGATGTACATATTAGCCAGCTTCACTGTATAGGCGCATGTAAGATAAGTCAATTCGAGATTCTTTGCCATGCTAGAAGAATCCCCCCAACCGTAGAACTATTCCGACTATTTTACACCCCCAGTATAGTAAATGGTTGGCTATCTTTTAAGAAACGATCTCCCAACAGCCCCCAGTTCCATAATAAGCCCATGGACTCATTGAAAAACTGGTACGACCATTACTTTTTCATTGACTCGATAGTGTGGCCGGCCGATTATGCCTTCAAACATAGGTTATCCCACGACCCCTTGTCGCACGTTAGTACATATAACCCCCAACACTCCCGAGAAATAGATATGAACAGAACAGGATTCCATAGAAACCTCCCCGAATCATTCCTCTGTTTGCTAGGGATAAGCCGCAACTATTTCGGCTCGTCCAACAGATATCCTGTGTTTTGGAGAAGGCAGTGTGAAGGTAGGTTAGCATCCACATATCAAAAAGCGCATTCAATTATTTTGTAATGCCTAATGTATTTTGGTTATTGTGGTAGAAATGAACTTCTTTGGACTCCTACGTCAAGGCGACCCAAAGCTCGTACCAGAGGGATCTCGCCCCAGACGTGAGAACGAATTACCCCTCCTTGAGCATACCCGAAACGTGATGGTTGCTCTGGAGGTCGTGCCGAATCCACACTCGGACGAAGAAGAAACAACTCTCTTGAGAACCCCCGTCGATTTTGACAACGAGGATGGTGACAATAGGATGCTCGAAGGAGGAGTCGGGCCCTCCTCGCCGCCTAAGACTGCCACTCCCGCACATGGGGAAGAGCAAGGAGACAATATTGAGAGGACCACCTCCAGCCTTCGCCAGATGCTGGGCGACGATGAGGAGGAGGTGCAGCAAGTCAATGAAGAGGAAGACGAGGAAGCCGAAAAAGAAGTTGAAGAGGAGATTGAAGAAGCAGCAGCTCAGCCCGTCGCTAAGCGTACCCGTAGAAAAAATAAGCGGGTAAGAAGAGTCGCTCTGGCTGAGGTTGGCGAACATAATACCCCCGCCAAAAAGCTTCGCGAGGACCACCCCCTATATCAATCTGTTGGGAGCACCACCCAGGCCTCCGAGACGGTCCGGGCTGCGCATGTGGATCCAGTTACTCAGATTCCCCCGACCGTATCAGAACTAGCGGGAAACAACATGTAAGGCTTCATCTTGCTAAGTAAGAGCCACGAACTTCTTTTAATCAATACTTGATATGTATCCAAATGTTTGTTTTGTAGGAATGAACAAACTGGTGTCGTGCCTCCACCTGATGCCCAAAAGGAGAAGGGAAAAGAGAAGGAAGTGGAGAGAGACCCCATGCTTCATACGGCCGCCACAAGATCTGGTCCTGCATTCGAAGAAGGTACCCCCACAGCCTCCCAAGACCTCCCAACATCCGGCCCCCCTCAATCGTTTAATCTTGTTTGGAATATTACCACTGCGTCACGAATGAGGGAAGTCGAGGAGTGCCGCGAGTACCTCAATAACTGCATCCCACCAGGTTTGGTACGAGACGTGAATGTACTAAGCCATGCTGACCTGGTGGATGAGTACAACGGCGCCCTGGTGCATCAAATGGCAATGGGAACTTCGATGAGAGTGAGATTCGAAGCCGCGCTATGGCATGTGGAGTCCCTCAAGAGGAAAGTTGGACGGAGGGAGAGGATGATCGAGGAGAATGAAGCTCAAATTGCTGCCGTCCAATCCCAACTTGCTAGTACCGAGGCGACCGTAAAGGAACAATCAGCCCACGCTAATGCTTATGACCAACAGGTGGCTGAGCTCGAGGCAAAACTTGAGGCCGCAACAACCAAGGTACGTATCCACGAAGCATCACTCTTATTCCATAAGAATCATAATCTAACAAGTAATCTTTCTCATATAGGTGACCGCAGCAAAGGCGTCTGCCAAGTCCTCCTCCAGCCAAGTATCCGTGCTTACCAAAAAACTTGAGGACGCCCAGATGATAATCCAAAGCGTGGAAAAGGTACAAGAAGAGCTTGCTTACGAGAGGGTTATGACCAAGGAGCTAAGGGAGGCGTCCGCCCAAAAAGAAGTAATAATAGATGCCCTTACCACCGAACGTGACGACGTGCTATGCCCCCAACTACTAGCAGCCATTGCCGGACGCAGGTGGATGGTAGGACATGGGGCACATCTGGCCGTTACCAAGGTGCTGGAAGCCCCTAAATTTGTACAACAGTTTGCGAGCCTTGTATCAGATGGCATTGATCACGACCGCCATGAAGGAATGGTCAAGGCCGTAGAGCTAATCAAGAAAAAGGAGAACTTCACCAAACATGCTTTCTTTAATCCTGAAGCTGCTAACAAGATGACTGCTTCCATGGCCGCAATGCGAGATCTACATTACCCATTCTTGGCCGAGCTGGAAGCCACAAAGGATGCATCAAACATGGAGATCATGGAAAAGCTTAGTCTTGGTGCGTTCTCTCAAGATGAGGGTCATTCCCGTGCTTCCTTCACTCCCTCGCCCAGCCACCTTACACTTCCTATCTATGAGGACGTGACTAGGATCGTACTTGATGAAGAACCTTTAAGCGGGGTGCTGGAGAGGAATGCGGCTCAAGCCTTGAAGCGGACGGAACGTGGTGAGAGATTGCCTTGCTTGGCTGAAGAACAAGTGGAGATATGTAATTTTCTCCCCCCCCATGTAGGATGCCCCTAATTTGTTATCTATTTCAGACAATTTGGTTTGTAACCTTTAAACATTTGTCCGTGGATGTCCACGGTACCTTATGATTGTAGACATTTGTTTTGCTATGTATAAGTCCGTGCGGAGGCATGGAAATTTTGATGTTTTTGGAAACTTGTTTATATTTTTAGATATCATGTATCTGTGTCGCATGACATGTCACGTCTTACCCAAAATATAACAAAGTCTATACTTTACTAGACGTACGGAGTGCGTCTTTACTATGCAAAGCACTTCGTGAGCGCGACATATGGAAACTTATCACAACGTCTTGTGGATATGGTGTCTAGTAAGGATACGTGATCTGCGTCACTGGGGTTGCATCCCTCTTATGTGACAAGTTGAATTATTAGGTTCACTTAATCCTCTTACCCCACCTGGAGGCGTATTGTACATGTACGGTATTGAATGAATGCATATGAATAAGGCATGGCACATTATAATAATAATTAAATTCATACGACTATGACGAAATCCTAAAAAATAATTTGCACAAAACAAGCCGTGGAGCTAGCTAGGCACCACGACATTTTAATAGAACGTTTACATTTTTTAACAGGAATGATAAGTCCTAAAGAACAAAAAGGAACCTAGAAAAAACATAAGAAACAAAACATATAGAGTGCATGGATCTTCATTAAAGCCACATATAGCGAAGTACCCATGCGGAAGCCGTAGCTTTCAAAGATAGCACCTTTTGAGATTGGAGATGTTCCATGTGCGTTCCAGATCGCGGCCATCCATGTCACGTAACTTGTACGCGCCTCGTCCTAAGGCTTCCGTGACCTCATACGGTCCTTCTCACTTAGGGACCAAATTTCCTGTATTCTCCGCTCGACTTGCTTCGTTAGCACGATAGACATAATCTCCCAGTCGAAAAGAAACACCTTTAACCTTGGCGTCATATTAAGCCTTCATTTTAGCCTTGGACTTAGCCTCATTGATGGCTGCTATCTCCCTTTTTTCTACCAGTAAATCCAAGTTGATTCGTAGTTGCTCGTCGTTGTGACGACGTTAACCTCTGTTGTGCGAATGGTAGGCATTCCAATTTCCGCTGGTATAACAGCTTCAGTGCCGTAGGCCAATGTGAATGGAGTGTCCCCGTTGGCTGTTTTGATCATAGTCCTATGCGCCCATAGAACATGTGGTAGTTCATCCACCCATTTGGCACTTCGTTCCTCCAAGCGTGCCTTGATGCCGTTTCCCAAGCTTCTATTTGCTCGTTCCACCAGGCCATTTGTCTGTGGGTGCTTAATAGACGTGAAGCGCCGTTTGATATTCAATGATGCGCACCAGTAATTGAATGGATTATCCGCGAACTGTTTACCGTTGTCCGAGATGATTTCTCCTGGTAATCCAAAACGGCACACAATGTTCTCCCAAACGAACTTTTTAACTTGTTTGCCTGTGATAGATTTGACTGCTTTGGACTCTATCCACCGTGTAAAGTAGTCTATTGCGACAATCAAGAACTTAACTCCCCCCGTAGCTACAGGAAATGGTCCAGCGATGTCAATTCCCCACTTATAGAATGGCCATGGGGATGTAATAGGTGTAAGCTCCTGCTGCGGATGTCGCGGCACTGGTCTATGCACCTGGCAATCACTGCACTTGCAAATCATGTCGCGTGCGTACCTATGCATGGTAGGCCAATAATATCCTATACGTAGGGATCGAGCTACCACGGATCGTGGACCTGCGTGCATGCTGCACAACCCTTCATGTATCTCAGTGATCACATAAGTGGCCTGACGTGGTCCAACACACCGCAACCACGGCTGCAAGAAAGAGCGCTTATAGAGGATACCTTCTCGAAGTTCGAAGTACTGCGACTTCCTTCTGATGCGTCGTGCCGCTTTTCATCGTCCGGAAGGGTTTCATTAGTCAAATAGTTGACGATCAGGGTCATCCATGTAGGTCCATCCTCCTCAACTATAGTAGCGACCTCCCCTTCTGTTATATACTTTTCCTTGAGTATTTCCACCAAAACTTGCTTGGATAAGTGGGCGAAACTTGTGGATGCGATCTTGCTAAGAGCGTCCGCCTTCTTGTTCTCACCTCTTGGTACCTGCTTGATGGAAAACTTGCTGAAAGCCGCGATGAGTGACTTGACTTTCTCCAAGTATCGGACCATGTTGTCCTCCTTAGCCACATATACACCTAGAATGTGGTTCGCGACAAGCCGTGAGTCCACGTAGGCCTCAAGGTTGTGGACTCCTATTCTAGCGGCGATTTTTAAACACGCAATTAATGCTTCATATTCTGCCTCGTTGTTGGTGGCTATGAACTCAAAGCGGAGGGCGTACGTAAACTCCATTCCTTCCGGATTTGTGAGGATGAGACCAGCTCCTGACCCATCTGTACACGAAGATCCGTCCGTAAATAACACCCATGGTTCTGCTGGAGTCTCGTCTTGTTTTACGACTGGTCCTTCCTCATCCGGCTTCTCTATCAAGAAATCTGCCAAGATTTGGCCTTTAACAGCCGTCCTTGGCCTATAAGATATATTATGCTCCCCCAATAGAATGCTCTATTTTTGTAGCCTTTCTGCCACATCCGGTCTAGAGATGACTTGTTTTATTGGTTGTCAGTAATGACTACAATTGGGTGCGCCTGAAAGTATCGGCGCAACCATTTTGTAGCAAACACTAGTGCCAAAACCAATTTTTCCATAGAGGAGTAATTCAACTCCGGCCCTTGTAATGTTCTACTTATGTAGACCGGAGTTTGTACCGTATCCCTATTCATCATGAGTACCGCACTTATTGCTCCATGTGTGGCTGAGAGATACATAATGAGCTCCTCCTTTGGCCGGGGAGCTACTAGCATAGGGAGAGATGCAAGGTGTTGCTTGAGTTGACCAAAGGCTTCCTCGGCTTCCTTTGTCCACCGGAAGTCTCCCTTCCTAATGCACTTCTTGAGTGTTTTAAATAGGGGTAGTGACTTCTCTGCGGACTTTGATAAGAACCTATTTAGCCCGGCCAGCTTCCCATTTAAGGATTGCACCTCTTTCCATGTCTAAGGGGATGGTAGCTGTATTACTACGTCCGTTTTCTCTGGGAAAGGTTTGATGCCATTTAGATCAATCATATATCCAAGGAACATTCCCTCCATTGCCCCAAACGTGCATTTCTTTGGATTTAGCTTCATATTAATCCTCCTCAGTGTGTCGAATGTCTCTTGGACATCCCGGAGAAGTGCATCCTCCGTATGACTTTTTATGACTAAGTCATCCACATAGACTTTCTGGTTGCGGCCTATCTGTGAGTCAAAGGCTTTGTCCACAAGCCGCTGGTATGTAGCACCGGCGTTCTTTAGTCCAAACGGCATTTTCGTATAACAATATACGCCTTGACTAGTATGGAACGTCGTCTTCTCTGCGTCCTCCTCCGCCATCTGGATCTGGTGGGATCCTTTATATGCGTCTAGGAAGCACTTAAAGGGATATCCACATAGAGATTCCACCTTCCAGTCAATCTCCGGTAACGGGTAACAATCCTGTGGACAGGCTTTGTTCAGATCCGTGAAATCCACACACATGCGCCAGCTTCCATCATGTTTTTTGACCATGACTGGATTGGATAACCACTCATGGTAGTATACCTCGCGCATGATACCTGCGTCCACTGGCATCCGTACTTCATCCAGTATCACTCGACTGCGTTCAGGTGCCTGGCCGCGCTTCTTTTGCTTGACGGGTTGATATCCCTGGCAGATCTGGAGCTTATGTTCTGCTATCGCGCGTGGTACACCTGTCATGTGCTTTGGCTCCCATGCGAATATGTCTAAATTTGCTTTTAAGAGAGAGCACATGGCCCTCTTGCCGCTATCCGAGAGCATTCCTCCTATGGATACCTCCTGTTCCGGATAATCAGGATGGATTACCACCTTCCAATTGGGAGGTGGTGATCCATCCTTGGGTGGAACGGGCGGAACCGGTGTTGTCACAGTATGACACTCGGATGCTGGTACGATTGTGTTGTAAATGGTGACGATTCCTCCTTCCACAGGGAACTTGATCATTCGGTGTGCCGTGGAAGGTACCGCACGTATGGCCAGAATACCTGGTCTGCCTATGATCCCATTGTATGGAGAATGTGAGCGTATCACCATAAAGTTCATCCACGCAGTGGTGGAGTGTTACTCATTCCCAATGGTTACAAGCAGACGCAGTTTCCCTATCGGCCAGATGGTGTCTCCACTAAAACCAATGAGCGGCGCCGTGGCCGGTACCAATTGGCTTCTTATTTCTGGTCGTAACTGCACAAAACAGTGTTCGTACAGTACTTCTGCTGATGACCCTCCATCCACATACATGCGACGAACATTGTGTGTTCCAATGCTTATCTCAATAGTGAGAGGCGCATCAATCACATCACTTGCTGTGATGGGAGGGAATGAGATTTCCCTGCCGCATGAAAATTTTTGAACATTTTTCTGCCTCGTGCGGCGTTGTCTGGATTAGATCATGTATATGGTCGAAGGTTTGTCCTTTTGGGGATCCTTGTTGTCATACTTCTTGTTTTCTTTTCCATCCTTCCAATCCTTAACCAAATGCTTGAGTTTACCTGATTTGATCAGTGACTCAATATGCTTCTTGAGCTGGATACACTCCTCCGTGCCATGGCCCTTGTCGTTATGGAACTCGCAGAAACGATTTCCTTGGCGACTGTCCAGCGGAGTCGTCATTGGGGGAGGCCTTGGAAAATTTGCCCCTTCCGTCAGCAAGATCTCCCGGTAGGACATCTTTAGATGGGTAAACTTATCGTCCGGCCGTCCTCCTTTGTTTTGGCTCTTGTAATCTGAGCCCCTACTATTGTTCTGGTTGCTTTGACCGCCCGACTGTCTCCTGGACTGGTCGTTCGATCGGTAGCCGTTTCCTTTTGAAGGGTAGGCCGCGGCAACCGCTGTTTCTCCCACTATGAAGTTTCTGACCCTTTCCATGAGGTCATCATACCTCTCCGAACGCTTGTCATTGAGACGCCTGATTAATTCCCTGTCTGTTATGGCATGCATGTAGTCGGAAATTTTCAGGAGTTCCGGCATTGTTTTTGTGCGTGTGCACTCGTCGTTGAAGCGTTCAGTGAAAGATTCTGTAGACTCCCCCGGCCGTTGCTTGACAGTTTCCAATGAGACCGGATCCCTATTATACTTCTTCCGCTGAGTATAATTATTCTTGAACGCAGTGCGTAGTTCAGTGAAGCTATCAATACTTCGCGGAGGGAGTCCCTCAAACCAGTCACGAGCATTGCCGATCAAGGTTGAATTGAACATTTGGCACCATATAGGCATGGGCCATCGTTTGATTTTAGCCTGCGTATCAAATATTTTGAGGTGATCATCCGGATCACCAGTTCCATCATAAGTCTTGACACACGCCGGCATGCAACGTTTTGTGTCCTCGGAGTATGCGGAGAGTAAAAGGATCTTCCCTGGGATCCGCCCATGGACGGGTGAGCCTAGGGTCTTCCCACGGGTTACACCACGGATGGGAAAGATCCTCCGCTTCTGCCTCTCGATAATAGGGGCCACCATAATACTCATCATTGTTTGGTGGTGGTGGAGGGGTACGCCTAGGTCGGTGACGCTTGGGCGGATGGTCATCCGAGTCCTCTCCTGATGGATCTGGAGAAGGAGGTGGTGCCCCATCTCTTAGGTGAGGACCGTTTTTTTGAGAAGAGCCAGGAGCCTTCTTCCCAGTGTTCATCCTATCCCACACACTTGTGCGGCGAGTGGCTCTGGTTAGTTCCAGATCTGGTCGCTCGGGTGAATCGTCAGACTTCTCCCCCCCTTCCCGTGACTACGTTAGTTCCTGCATGAGGCGATCTCCTATGCGCTCAAAGACATTCCTAGGTTGGGGAGTTTCCTTGAAGAGACTCGCTCCTGAGGCCGGGTCTTCCTTTTCCTCTGATTTTAGGAACAGGTGCTTGGTCCGGCATTGCCAAAGTTGAGTCTAGATTGGAGGTTCCTTCCTAGATTCAACCTTGATGCAATCCCTGGGATGATCCTATCAAAGTTCTGCATGAGAACTCGAGTGAGATCTTCCTCGCTGAGTGGTTGGACTTCTACTTCTTCCTCTATCGACGGTCTGCGCGGCTCCTTGTTAGGGGGAATGGGCGCACTCCCTGGGTCAGGGTTGTCCAGGGTCGAAGTAGGTGGAGGAGTCATGGAGATCGTGCTCGTCACTCCCATAGACTGAAAACCACTGCGGTTGTTTTGTCCGCCCGTTGGACGGCTAGGGGATTGATTGGGGATGAGTATCCCTTCCCCTTGGGACTTCCGATTTCCAGGATTGATGTTCCTGGGATTAGCTTGCGGATTTCCCTTCATCATTGAGAGTTCAAGATGAGATTTTGCTCTAGCTTAGTGTAATGGGTCCCACGGATGGCGCTAACTTGTTGATGCAAAAGTTGGGTGATCCTTGCTAGACCCGAATTAGGCTTAACGCGGGTTGGCTGGGCTCCAGCTCCTGCACCAAGTGAATTGTATGGTTGGGATCCTGCACACTAAACAACACGCGTTAGACTTACCGTGGGAATGTTTCCCACGATTAGACTCCGGCGTGAGAGTAAGTAATTGGTTAGGGTTTATAGGAGTTGAGAGTATATGGAACATAATACCTTTGTGGAACCCTTGGGGGTTCCTTTTATAGGCTGTGACAACCCTAATGGGCTGTCACCGATGCTTCGGCCCCAAGGAAAGGATAAGCACCAGAATTAGATTGATTGTTATCTTCTAATTATGGTGAGTGAATATCCTCTTCTTTGGGGTGAATCCTATTCATAGATAGAACATGATTCTGTCCAACCCTGTACCGGTCACGCCGGGGCGTGGGCCGCACACATGTGTGCGGTTACTGCTCATCCAAGCCCATAAGCTCAAATGACATTATTCCCACCCATCTGCGATGGGCCGGATACGGGTAGTGCCCGTGGGCCGGGTTCATTACCCGACTGGGGACTATACGTCATCAGGTTACTCAGCGTAAAGCCCTGGTCTCAGATAGGGTTGTCAGCCCAATAGTACTATTATTAGAATAAGCGGCTATTCCCAACTCGCAACATCAAGTCAGAAGATACTTAACGGCTCATGAATTTAGTGTCTTATGCAATTAGGTACTTATACAATTCATTTCATCAAAGGAAACATCGGGTCCAACAATTACTCATGACAT
Source organism: Glebionis coronaria (assembly GCA_025667525.1). Taxonomy (NCBI): domain Eukaryota; kingdom Viridiplantae; phylum Streptophyta; class Magnoliopsida; order Asterales; family Asteraceae; genus Glebionis; species Glebionis coronaria. The sequence continues at coordinate 524,438 of JANFOE010000876.1, read as the reverse complement.
GTGTTCATTTTACTTCAAATAGCATGTATCCCCCTCGCGGGTTTTAAAATTCATTAAAACAAGTAGAAAGCGAGGCTATAGACTCACTTGAAGTAATAGCAGTAGTATGACGATCTTCGACGATAGTTGATGCCCGGTAAACCCAAAAACCGCAACCTATCAAATAAGGTGCGTACATCAATAATAACTCGAGTAATATCCATACTTAGTAAAATCAAACTCAAAATCATAAAATCAAACTCAATCCAAAATAAAAATAATACAAGTGCCTTTTTATTCCATTCTATATGTTTTCTATTAGTTGACTCCTTCGATAAAAATCTGCCGGTACACACCAAATGTACAAGCTCATTTACCCCACTTAAACACGTCAAATTTTTATGATACTAATCAGAAACTTCACTTACTATATATAGAAAGACCTGTTAAAAACTCATCAAAAGATTTTACATTTAAAGTTCCCTGCCCAACTCATCTTTGAACTACAAAAACCGGATAGTTTTACGTCAACAACTCATATAGTCTTTTAACACTTTTATTTTTCTCCGTTTATGAAACCGACACTCAACATTGAAAATAACTCGACATCCTCATACTTAACATTCAAAATCTGTCCATGACATATTTAAAAATACATTTTATAGTCCCCGAGATTCGATCCAAATATCGACAACAATTATATATTGTGTCGGTACTCGTCTCCCGGTACATGAATAATCAAACTAACGTAACTTTTCGCTCGTTTGGAGCTACAAGTCCTACCTTATACCAAAACGAAGATAAAAACATCCTCTACAACAATATCTAATTGGTTCATCTCAAACTCAAACTCATATTTTCAGAAAATTACTTTTAATAATCTGCTATGAAATATATATTTAAATATCACTCAAAATTAAATTTTCACCAAATTTTAACCCCATTTTTACCGCTATAATCATTCCTACACTACTAGTTCATATCATAACATACTAAATCATCCTAGATGATCAAATCATAAAAACCAAACTCAAAAATATTAACATGCAATCATAAAAACATATATATATATATATATATATATATATATATATATATATATATATATAAGCATAAACACCTACATACAACAACAATTTAGGATCAAAACACATGATTTTCATCCAAAAATGGGTTTTATAAAAATGTTCATGCATGTGTAAGATTTTCATACCAATGGATAGAGAATCAAAATATAGGAATGGGTCTTTGATTGCTTTTAAGAGATTCAATCTCAAATTGAAAATTTAGGGGTGTTTGTATGGTGAGGGTGGACGGGAAAGAAAGAAAGAAAGGGAGGGGAGAGAAGAAAAGTTGGTGGTGGTGGATTGTGTGTTATTTTCCATTTATATGGGGAATGTTTAGGGTAGTTTTTGCCAATTGTGATTCTTTTGGACCAAAGTGCAAATACTTTGTTAAAAAACGGGAAATGACTATTAGTCACTTTTGAAAATTTTTACGGGTCTCGGGTTTCATAAAAATGCTTCTCAAAACTTAAAACGCACACAAAATAATATATTATATAGTCCCGGCACGACATAATACGACATTAAAATAAAAACGTCAAAATATTAAACATCGACATGTTTAAAATAAAATGTAAAATTTCTCGGGCATCCGTCGATATCGTCATCACTAATAATCCTCGCAACTAGTTAAAACGTAAAAATAAAATTTTCAACATCATCCAAATCAAATAACCAATCGTCATAATAATCAACCTCGTCAAAAATTTCAAAAATATACGTAAAAATATAATTAAATAATGACCATGGTTTTTGGGTTGTTACATCTACCCTCCTAAAAGAGAGCGACGTCCCGGTGCTCAACCCGCCTCACACTCCCACTTACTCACTTCTAGAGTCAACGTGACTTCTTATTCTCAAGAGATACTCACGTCTTTCACACTAGTCCAACTTAATTCTTATGATATTACCATATCCACAATTATTACTACACTTCAACTTTCAATTTCACCTTCTATTATGCTAATATTCCTTCATCATTCATACTCTTTCTGCATCACTTCCTCAGTTTCATTCCTGCCCCAATACTCTGTCAACAAACCCCACGACTATGTATGTTCTCAAATTACACCTCTTAACTACTGATATAACGATTATCATCGCATAAGGATTCCATTTTCACTAGTTTCCATTAGTCCTCATTGTAAAATATTAAGATATCATCATCCCAAGTTTCTATTATATGTTGATGTGATTGACACCAAATTTCAATTACCATCGTTCCATTCATCCTTTCAATCTGTCCATTGCTTTCCGAAAATATGCAATATTCCTTCTTAACTCAATTCTTCACACTTTCAGTAGAAATCTCTAATATCCAAAAGTCAATCTCAATCTCTAGGTCACATATAATATGTTCAAACCTTAATCAATACTCATACTTTATCACAGCGATTTCCAGTATTCAAAAATTACTCTGCCTCTATGTCCTGAGGCTACACTCAAACTAAATATAATGAGATTATCCATAATTCTAACCAGTCACTTATATACTTTCCATACTCATTTCCACTTTCATTATTTCTAACAATCTCTATGTCCCGAGCGTAGTGCTTGCTAGATCACTGATTTACTATACCTTCCATAGTACATTATTACATCTTCCTCGTATCATATTACTGTTTAAATAACTCTGTTAGCCTCATATATTCAAATCTGAAATATATAATGGTCAAGTCACTTCTGATCCTTGCATTCTTAACACACTCTCTGATCTAATAGGAGAAAAATTAAATATCATAAAAACCGTTTTTGTCCCACAAAAACATACATCTCAACTCTCTCATTTCTATTACTATTCTATTTCAAAATTTCCAACAATATGTTGATCTTCTTTCTTTAATATTCCTTTTTCCATTAGTTTACCAATTCAATTCTAACTTTCTTTCCATTCCATCCATTCTACTTGTTGCGACCAATATTCCAATTATCTCGAAACTTAAGAGTCAATTCTCAATTACTTTAGAAATTTTATAAGTCCTTTTTCCTTCTCCTTCTTACTAAATACTCACTAGTTGATAGTGACAGTATCCACACTTATCCTTCATAATCTGAAACATACTTCATAATACAGAACTATAACATATCCCATCTAAATTTACCGATTATTATTTCCCCATCACATTAAGTAATCCTTAACTCCTTCCTTTAAAATCCCCGAATGGAATTTATACACAAGTACTTCTTATTCTTATTTTCTTCATACTTGATTCCATACAAGTAATACTTTTCAATCCCAAAACAAATACCACAATGTCCAATCTCATGATCATATAAACCCCGTTACACTTCTTTATTCAAGTCAACACACTATTATTGCTTTCCTCTCCACTTGATATTATCCAAATATCATTATCGCAACTCTATAATTCCTTCAGATTCCTCTAATACTAATTATACAGGCACAAAACTTCAATCTATCCTCAACATTCATAAACAACTTCTTCAATTACAAAATCAGATCTCAGAACCACAACTTAAATATATGAATGGATTTCACACATTTAGTTCTTCTTTGTCAGCTTTATCCTTGGTTCAACAATCAGTGAAAACCTCCTGATAAACCTCCGATAATACTCAGCTTACACAAAGGAATTGACAAGCTTCAGTCGGTTTCGTCGGTATCGACAAAGCCTCGATCGTTTCAATCTAGTCAGATTTTTCACGATCACTTCAGCGATAGATTGCACATTCTAAAACATCTATAATACTCCAACTAAAATTCTTATCCAAAGAATTTTTACACACCATTCCTTTTTAAAAACAGTTTTCCAATTGTTAGAGAATACTTTTCTTTCCTTCAATCATCTATTCATCACACTAAACATTCGCATTCAATAATGATCACCGATTTCTGGTGCTCAATTTGTTCAGCCCCACAACAATCATCTCATTCATAAAACATCCAGCTTCTTTACCTTTTCCGTTATTACTTCTCTGACGACTTGCCCTTCCAGTCAAATCAGATTAACATTATTGTCTCATCTGCCAATCCTTACAATCAAACATATTACCATCCTCAACTTCCTGACAATGCCATGTAATAAAATATACAATCAGATTACATAACTCCCATCACCAAGCTAACACAAAGCTTCCTTTTTCCCATGACGACAGTGAACTCTACGATTCCGCAAAACAATCACATAGTATCCTCAAGTACTAACTCATCTTCTCATTCTTTTCCGACTACTACTAGTAAAGCGGACAAAAAATTTTACTTATTGTAGTTTCCTACTACATACCTTCTCCTCATTGACCAATAAAATCGTCAAATAGAAATTCCACTGTTTACTCCCTGAAATCAGTACTCAATGTTCAACAACATTCCAATTTAATTCTTTCCACCTTTATTTATCATATCCTATGATATTTATCCTTATCCCGGTCAACTTTCTCACAACTCTAGTTCAATTGATTGCGCTATACTTCTTAATTCCATAAGCTCAGAAAATATTTCCTTAATATATATATATATATTATTCTTCCGTCGGTGAATTTCTCATTTCAACCAATCGCAAATTCTCGTTGATTTCTCGTCCTCAGTTCTGCTAAAATCTAACATCTTTAAATCTCAATATATCCTCAATAACACCTTCAGAATTTAATACACCATCAATAACACTTTTAGTATTTCAATAAAATTCTAACTCAATGATTACCATATAAGAATATACAAATTAGTACATCTAAATCTCAAATCTTATCAGCATTTCAAAAATATAGGCTGTAATAGCAGCAACATTCCCTTCATATTGATCTTCCATTATCTGAATAATTCCTTTATTCAATCCCCTTTACCGAAATGAAAACATTTCATTACCACAGAAATACCAATTCTTATACCAAATTCCTTGTTATTCCTTCAGCATCCCGACCTCTAGCTAGTTCGTACTTACATCAAGTAAATAGATAATTACTTAAGTGGTATAAAATATATGTGATCTACACATCATACTTCCTCCTGCTTACCCGATTCATAGCAACTGCTTGAATACCATCTCTTCTTATCTTAGACTATTAAATTCCAAGTTTACCTTCTCTTAGAGGAAATAAATTCCCATTCCTTATTGTCATTCGCAACAATACCATTCCTTTACCCTCTTCTGCCACACTTAAATTCGAGTCAGGATCAATCTTTAAATTACTATCTCTTTTCGTCTAGTTGAACATTCCCAAATGACTATCGATATATTAAACATCCATCAGTTACTCGAACTTATCCATATAGTTACATCTTTCCAATTACCATCAATAGGCGTACGACACTCTTCACCGCATCTCTTCTCATTCCTAAAAATCCAATACACAGACATCCTTTTAAAATCTTGCAGAATGACAGCAGCATCTCCAACTGAAACAGCAGCATCTTCATTCTCAACAACATCTTCAATCTCAGCAGCATCTTCAGTTTCAGTAGCATCTTCAACTAAAACAGAAGGATTTTCAATCTCAGCAGCATCTCGTCTCCTCAGCACTATCAGCCTCAAACAATCTAACAACTATTCCCACAATCATATAATCTACCCTAATGGTTGGCAACCTTTGGAGACATATTTCAAGATTCTCAGTCAAACACACAGGAATCCATGCTAATGACAAAAACATATCTCACTCAACTCTTTCTATTGTTATCACATACGAAAGAGACTTGATAAGTATACACATCGAGATAGAAAGAATAGGATCTTTTCATCAAGATATAACATGAATACTACATACGCCAACAACACAATACTACCTAAATTCCACAATTATCTCAAAAGAAAAGAAGATAACAAAGACACATCAAAATACTAAAGGGTAATAGTAGATTTCATCCATAAATCCAAGAAAATCGCAACAAAACCTTGTCGCTAATGTCACTTAGCCTTACCATCCTAAACAACAACAACAATAATAATCCATCACAAAACTACCTCACAACATCTAGATAATCTAAATACAATACAACAATACATAAACTGAAATACAACAACAATCCATCACTACATCACTCCATAGGATGTGGTCCATCACTTTCTCCAACTTGGCTCGTTCCTGCTTCATCTTCAACTGGTCCTAACTTGCAGCACCTCCCTTTTGGATCTAAACACGGTGGGTTCCTAAATCCATACTTCAAAAGCCCTCCTTGACACGGCGGATCTATCATATAATGAGAATTAGCATACACCTCACTATCCTGAAACTTCCAATGTCGCTCAAGATACGGCCCAAGATGAGCTACATATTCACTTAACTTGTGAAGCCTATCTATATCTTTATGATACTTCTCAAAATCAGTCCCATAACTTCTCACTTATGCTCTAACCTCAGTTCTTCCAACCTCACTCTCAGTCATATAATTATCACTATCAGATTCTACAACATTTTTCTTATCATTCGTATCATCCTCGTAATCTAACCATCCACCTGAAATCTTATGATCACCTACATATTGATTCTGCAAACTCCATTGACCTACATCAAATCCCCCATTCTTGACGTAATATGGTATGTCAGACATTTTCTGAAATCATAGAAAATTCAAAAGTACATAAGGTCATTATTCGAAAATATATATGCAATGCATAATCATGCAAATGCAAATGAATTACGTATGCAAAATATATATGTATGTGATGAGACTGCTTTTATACATAATCTCATCGTCCAAATTGGGCTTAAAATGCATTAAATATCATTAAAAATGCCAAATATATGCTTGTGTTTGTTGCTTGTGTATTTTAGGTACGGATATTGAGGAAATGACAAAAAGATCACAACAATCAATCAAAAACGAACACGGGAAACGAAGCCGCACAATGAACCGGACCCGAATCATGAATTTCCAAAATTACCCTTGAAGAATTGAAGATTGGCAAGAATGGTCCCTCAACTTTGGAAGACTTGGCAATTTATACCCTTGTAAAACTCATAAATTACGTTGGGGTTCCTAAATTACCAAGAGTATACAAGAAAAGCCCTTGAAGATTGCATTTATTGCACCTTTGGTCCTTATTCAAAGTATATAAACTACATGTGCCAAAAATGACAAGTTGACAAAAGTTGTTATAAGTAAAATGGGCGTTGACAAAGTTTTATCACCAAGAGACAAGAGAGAAGAAGTATAGGGACTGTTTTGGGCAGACAAGCAAACCTCACCCCACCACTCCCAGCTCTCCACGTCACCCCACTCCCATTTTTCACCCAATCACACTACACCTCTCCTCCACGTCTGCATTCCACCAATAAACCTTAATAACTGATTTAATAACTCAGTTAAATACTTCCCACCAAAACACCAATTTAAATTACCCAATCCCCCAAAACAGATTAAACCTAATCCTAATCCCCCATAAACCCTAATTTTCCCCAGGTCCTAATTAACCAAATCCAAAGGGTTTTTCCCCTATTTTGTCCAGAATAGTGATTCACCCTCTTCTCACCTTAACCCACCTTTTTTTAACCCATCCCAACATCCCCATGTGACTGTGGAGCTACCCCTGCTCACGTCCCTTTCCAAAAACCACAACACCAGACAAGATGAATGGTGGGATTTCACTCCTTGGACCCAAAGCAACTTTTAACAGCCAAGATTGATCAACACAAGCTTCCAAACAGCCTGACTCATCACATGGCACCACAATTAACCAAGATTCAATTTTTCATCAAGGGCATTATAGGCAAATCATTGTTAGGGTTTCTCATATGTTTTTAGTTCTAGAATAGTCCTCTAGCTAGTATATAAAGACCCTCCAACATGTGGAAGAGGCTTTGTTCCAGATTTTTGCTAAGGTTTTTGTAATCCCTTTTTATTCAATTAAAAGTTTGTATTTTAATATAAAAGTAATTCCTTTTTATTTTGTTAAAAGCTGGTGTTAAATTTAGCAAATAATCTGAGTTCCATATCAATCTTGTGAAGTTCTTTGTTGAAAGAGTTTTCAAAAAGCATTTTTAAAAGTTTCTGAATATCTGTTTTCTTGGTTAGCAAATTGGTTCAAAGTCCATAATAGCTGTTTTATTTGGGCTCCTATATGACCATTGAACCTTGATATCTTGTGGATATCAAGATTCAGTGGGTATAGAGCTTGGGTGAAAAGCTTTTTGAGGTGAAAACCTTTATGCTTGTTTGTCCCATTGGTTCTAACACTTACTGTATCAAAAGCTACAAGCTTTAAGCTTGTAGTATTTGATATTTGAAGCTTTTTTCTGGTCTTGTGGTTATTTTGCAGGAAAGAAATCATTTCATCTCATTTTACCAAAGTTGGTAGTTTTTGTACTTCAACAGCAACATCAAGCAACCTCATTCATTCCAAGTACCCCTGGCTTGCCTAGTTGTTGGTTTAAGTTCAGGGGAGCTTAGCTGACCCTCACTAGGATGTAAAGTGAGGGAGGTGCTCATTCTCTTCCCTTTCTCATTTTTCTTTCCTATTTTAATGAAAAATCTGCTTGCAATTTGATTTTGTATGAATCTGTGTTGATTTGCTTGTTTCCTGTTCTATTTGGTTTAAAAAGTGTGTTTATGCATGATTAGATAACTTGGAATCTAATTGGTTAAGTTTTGAAAACATTTTGTGTGTTAAAGTTTGAAATCAGTAATATAAGGAGTGTTTGGGTCTGTGTTTTCAGTTAAGATTGTGCTAAGTTTTTGGCTCAATAACTACCAAGACACACTCAATTGGTTAGTATAGGGTGTGTTTTCTACTTAGTTTTTAGTTTGGTATGTTAAAAACAAGAATTGCATGCTAAATATTTGGTAAGTAGCACAAAAAATCAGTAACTGCCCATTTGTCTTGTTTTAGTGTAAGATTTCCTTTGAAAACTTGAATATTGTTAGATATGGCGCATGTCTAGGTTTTAGAATTGGTTTGGTATCACTTGTGAGTGGATTGGGTAAGAATTGGTGAGCCAAAACTCACCCAAATACCAACTGCACCAGCAAAACGACCCAAGTCCATTTTTCTGATAATAGTGACTAAAATAGGGCAATTGTGTTTGATTTTTGTGTGTTAACTTGGTGTTTTCTTGCTCTTTGTGACTACCCACAACCCAACTGGTTGTGGGGGTGCCTTGTCTTGCCAAAACGACCAACAAACCTCCAAGAACAAGCCCATCTTGTTCTATCTTCACAAGTGAAGATACGTTTTACTTTTGTGTTCATCAGTTACTGTAATAAAGTGGGTATCTAGGCATATTTTTGAATTTAATTGGTTTAATTCTAGCTTATTTGTTATAAAATTTGTGTTTTAGAGTAACTAAAGGTTACTGGTTTGAGTTTTATAAATTTAAAAAAGAAAAAAAAAGTTTTTTACAAAAAGGACGTGGCCAGGACTCGAACCTGCGCCACTCCTCTCACACACCAATGTGATAACCAGTTGCCCTAGGGTCTTTGACTGGTTATCACTTGGTTAGTTAATTACTTAAGGGTGTGTGTAATTAGCTTATTAAACCCATCAGTTTAGTAATAAGCTGATTTCAGCTTATTCTTAGTAGCTTTTTACCATTTAGCATTTTTCTATTGTTCTTATTTAGGTTTAGGACTTTTTGGTTCAAAAAGTTTATTTTTCACGTGTTTAATTAATTTACTAGGATTATTTTAAGTTTAAATTTTAGAAAGTAAATAAAAAATAGGAAAAAGTGTTTTAAAAATCTGGAAAAATAGTTTTTAAGTTCTTAACTATATTTTTGAGGTTTACAGCAATTAAAGTTTTCATTTTAACTTATTTTTGATTTTATATGATTTTAGGGTTTTTAACCAACTTTAGAAATCAATATAAAATTATTAAAAAGGTTTTGGAATCTTTTGATTGCATTTCTGTCTTAGTTACATTTTTCTAGATTTTTGGTAGTTTTTTAGAATTGTTTTATAAACTTTGATTTTTTTGAATATTTTATTATTATTTTATTATTAAAAATTAAAAGTTAGTTTTTTCTACTTTTTTTATTTTTCCTAGTTCAAGTAGCTAAAGTTAGGAGTTTTGTAACTTTTAGAATATTTTCATTGTCCTTAGATTTGTTTTTATAATTATTTTAAGTTTTTATAGTTTTAATAGTTTTTAATTGTTTTAAAATAGTTTTTATTAATTTTAAAATTTTCAAAAATAGTTTTAAATTAAGTTAGGTTGTTTTAGAGGTTTACAAAGTGATAAAACTCATTTGGGCTTTTTAGTAATTAAATTGATTTTTAGGGATTTAATTAGCATTAAAAAATCATTATTTAATTAATTAAGAGGTTTGGATGATTTTTGATTTTTTGTAAACTCTTTTACATTATTTAGGATTTGTTTGAAAGTTTTATGAATTTTTAGGATAAAGTTTTAAATTTAGTGCTTTTTACGGTTTTACGTGTACACCTTTTTCGACTCAGTGTAATCCGTCATCGTAACCGTCTTTCTCTTCTTATCCCATTTCTATTTTCTTTTCTCATAACAATAAAATCACAAATCAATTCATTACAGAACGCACTAGCCTCCTCGAGAATGAACTCACTTTAGGGTCATAACTTGTGGTTTTCCTAAACTACTCGTTAACACTTGCCCTAATTGCCTCCTTTTCCTAAAGGTGTGCAAAAACTCAACCATCATTTTTGGCGCCGCTGCCGGGGAGGCGTGTTGTGTTTTGATTTGAAAAATTGTTGTTTTTATATAGCCATAATAAGTATTTGTATTAGTAGCACTCTACTAATACGTATTATCGGTTTTTCGTTTTTTGTGAATACTATTACTATATTGTATACGTAGAACAATAAATACACAAGTACTCCAAATACGTGAGAAATCACAACCTTGACTTGGGAGGTCTTTACCCAATCATTGTATTCGAATCTCAAACCAAAGAAAAAAGGCAAAAATAGATAAATACTTTCGAGAAGCTCGATTTTGAAAATACAAACTATAAGGTGGGTATAAGGCAGATATTATAAAATATATCCTAAGGAAAAAGGCTCTTAAGTGCTTCGCGCCGCCTCGTTTCCCCGCTTGCTTGTGAGTATTTGATTTTGAGAGCTAATCGAGGGTTTTGCCGTCCAAAGTATTATTAAGTATCATATATACTTTCTTGGTTTTATTTGATTAAACCCTCTTGAGCGTTTTGGTGTTCCACCAACGCTCTAAAGTCATCGAAGGCGTTCACTCCACGTGATCGTTTTCATTCATTGAGGATTCTTTAATCAAGAGATTTGATTAAGGAGGAGATTTGTAGATTTTTGTCTACTTAATACAATTCCAAAATCCAAAAAAGTAAAAACAATCAAAAATCCAAAAAAAACATTGAAAAAGTTAAAAACACCAAAAAGAATCTTCTTTGCTCATCCCCACGTTGTACGTGACGTTTATGCTTACTCGTAATCAAGCAAGACGTGCACGTAAACGAAAAAACAAAAAGGAGGCAACACCTACTCCTAATCTTTCTAGTGAAGAGACTCCAAGTGAGGAACCTATTGTAAAACAAGAAGCTATCATGGCTAATCGTACTATGATGGAGTTGCTTCAAGCACCCACCGAGGGTTTTGGAGAGGCCATTGTGATTCCCGCCATCCTTGCGGAGAACTTCGAGATCAAGACGGGTTTAATGTCTATGCTTCAAGCCAACAAGTTTCGCGGACACGAAAAAGACAACCCACATTATCACATTAGGCAATTTAGTCGTCTCACCGCGACAAGCAAGTTTAAGGATGTACTACACGATGCCATTAAGATGATGTTGTTTCCATACTCGTTTGATGGACCCGCCAAGATATGGCTAAAGAAAGAACCCTCAAATTCGATTTTGACGTGGGGTGATCTCGTTTCGAAATTTATGAATCAATTTTTTCCACCATCTAAAACAACACATTTGAAAAACGAGATTTCACGATTTACACAAAGATCTAATGAAAGTTTTTCAATGGCTTGGGAAAGGTTTAAAGAAATTTTACATGAATGTCCACACCATGATTTTTCCGAATTGCATCAAATTGACATTTTTTATAATGGGCTTAATGATCATGAACGAGATTACTTAAATGCCGCCACGGGTGGTAATTTTTTGTGCAAAACGACCGACGAGGTTTTGAAAATCATTGAGAATAGGTCTAAGGTTTATAGCCCTCGTAACACACCGAGTGTTGCCAATTTGGGTTCGTGATCGTCTCGTAGCATTAATGCCTTGCAAGATGAAGCAAATGAGGAGAATCGGTTTTTCGATAGGTTTTCGACTCTTATGACTCATTGGAAAGCACAAGATGCGTTGAATTCCGCATCGGTTAAGAAGGTTGCCAAGAGTTGTATTTCGTGTGGTGGAGCTCATGATTTTTCCGAGTGCATTACCGCGAATGGTAACACTTCGAATGCTTATGTAGCCACGGGAACTTATAACCAAAACGGTCAAGGTTCCCGCCAAAATCAAGCTCCACAAAATCAAAATGCTAATAACTATCGAAACAACAATCAAAGTGGTGCTTATCAAGGAAATCAACGTAACTACAACAAGGGTAATTATCAAAGTGGAAATGGGCAAATTTCAAACCAAAACCAAAACCGTGATTTTCAAACTACCACTCAAGGTTTTCAAAATGATCACACCAAAAATCTTCAAGGAAATTTTTGAATTATGCTAAAGCAAACGATGCTAAGTTTGATAATATGCAACGTGAAATGGTTAGCTTAAGATCCGAGTTGAAAAATGAGCTTAAAAACGAACTTGCTAATGAACTTAAGACTCATGCTAATAAAATGGAAGGAAATGTTCAACGTCTCCAACAAAATCAACAAAAAATGGAGCAAGGTCAACATGAGATTAAGCAAGAGTTGTTAAAAGCGGATGCTAGGCAATCTAAGTTTGAAGAACGAATGGGAAAAATGTTTGAAGCTATCATGTGTAAACCTTCTTCTTCGGGTGGTCTTCCTAGTGATACCATCGTGAAACCGAAAGGAGAATTGAAGGTTATTACTACTCGTAGTGGTAAAACTTTCAAAGAACCCATTTCTCGTCCAAGTACTTCTACGAAGAAGGAAAAAGAGAAAGAACCCGAGGTGGTGGTAGAAAAGGAGCAAATTCCAAGCCCACGAAGTACCGCTCAAACCACACCTACGGTTGAACCAATACCAATAGTGGAACCCGAGATTCCAAGGCCTTTGTCTATGCCCCAACCCACACCACCCTTACCTTACCCTTCAAGACGAAACAAGGAAAAGGCACAAGAACGAAATAATTATCAATTTGAACTTTTTATGAAAATGTTTCGTTACTTTCATTTTAATATAAGTTTTGCCGACGCCTTGGTCATGATGCCTCGATTTGCCGCGAACTTTAAAAGTATGTTGAATAACAAAGAGAAATTGCAAAAGTCGTCTAGTTGTTCATCGGTTTTTCTTAGCCGCATACTTCAAAAAGTCGGTGATCCTGGTAAATTTTTAATCCCATGTGCAATACGAGATATGGAGGAATGCTACGCCTTGGCCGATCTTGGTGCTAGTATAAATTTGAAGCCTCTTGAGATTTTTAAGTCGCTCAATCTTCCCAATCTCACTCCTTCAAGAATGTCAATCGAGATGGCCGATCATTCTACGATTCTAGCTTGTGGAGTAGCCGAGGACGTCTTCGTGAAAGTTGGAAAATTCTACTATCCCGTGGACTTTATTGTTGTTGACATCCCCATCGATCCTAAAGTTCCTCTAATTTTAGGTCGATCATATTTGGATACCTCGAGAGCACTTATCGATGTGCATGCTAGGAAAATCACTCTTCGTTTCAATGAGGAAGAACTCGTCATAAATGCAACTCAAAACTCCACAATTTCTCATGTGTATTCTATCATGTCTTTGAACAATGTTAATCCCATAAAAACATTTGTAAAAGGATTTCAAAAAGAGTTTTAGGATTTGATGATAAAAACAATTTTCCGTCCCCTCCACCGGTGGAGGTTAAGAGTGTTAAGCCTACGCTTCCAATCACGAATGATTCTTCGGATGATGAATAAGTTGACCCTGATGGGGAAGTTTTCTTTGTTGACAAACGTTTTGAGAACTTACCACCACCTAAACCAAAACGGTTTTCAAACGTGAGAATTTTTAGTGTGACTAATATTGCTTTAGAAACACCAAATATTTTTGACATAATTAAGTCGGGTTTTCATAAGGAGAGTTTAAAAGATGAAAAAGGGAAATATTTTAAATTAGAGTTAAAAGATTTTTCTACAATGCTAACTCCGTCATCACCTTGTGTTTTGAGTGCTACAAGCTCGTCTTCTCCTTTTGACGATGCTTTGTGTGGACTTAGTGTGGGGGAAGCCCCTTATGTTCCCTCCCCTTTCTCCACTGAGGACGAGATATTTGATCCCGGAATTGCTTATAAAGGGAAATCTCGGACTTCCACCGATGCAATAAATGGAAAATCTTTCTATTTGATTGATGCGAGTCTACCTCGAGTAGCTCATGGTTTTTATGACTTACCCATTGTCCCACCCTTCTATTTCTTCTCATCTATTTTCTTGAAACCCTTTGGGTTTGTGTTGACACATGATGAAGTGGCGTTGATTTGTTTTTCCAATGAAAACGAGAACGCCATCTTCGATCCTGGTATTTTGCACCATCAAAGGACTTAGTCCTTCATACCGGTTCTTTTTGGGCCTTGTTTATCATGTAAGCCCCACTAAAAATTGACCACACCAAGATAATCCCTAAATGATCACATTTATGGGGATTCGAGTCGAGCTTTTGACTCGGTTATCAAAAACAAGGTGCCTCATGGGGGAAACCCATGCTTATCCATGTACATATTATTGCTTTCTAATTAGTTTAATGTGAGGGGATTTATGCCGTTCCAACCTTTGTTCCGTGGTTGTTTGTGAATTGTGGTTTTTAGATCATGATCTTCACGATTGGAGCCTCTCGTGTTTGTTTTATGGGAGCACTCGATCGATTGCTTTGAAGACTTTCTCAATATCCAAATGATATATCCTTTGATGTTCTAACCTTAGGTTTTTAGCACACTTCATAAACGGTTATTAATTTAACGGTTACACCCTTTCCATGCTAGATTAGGCATTCGACTACGTCTCTATTATGGGGGTGTTTGCACCCCTAGACTCGAAACATTGAGGACAATGTTTAACTTTAGTATGGGGGGGTGAATAGATACTTGCCTTGCCAAACTTTCACGTTTTCCAAAGTTTTTCTTTTTGTTTATCGTTTTTGTTGCAAAATAAGGCTAAAAATGGCCAAATTTTAAATTTTTTTCTCATGTTTTATAAGTCTTTGAAGACACGAATGTAGGTTTTCCGATGGCGAGAATAAGAGTAATTTTTGACTCGACCGTGCGTGTTGAGCACTTAGCTTTGATTCCTTAACTACACATTAGGCTAAGTCTCTTAAATGAGGACAAGAAATGATAGGGTTAATTATAAGTTACTATGCTAAACGTAGAGTACTCGTATTCTTTCAAAAACTCATGTGTTCTCGTTGTTTGCTTATTCTCCCTTCGCATGTAAATATTTTTTGCTTAATAAATATTGACTTAGCGGTTTAGTTGGGATTGTTGGGTTTCTAGTCTTTTCTAGTAGCTTCCGTGTAATTAAATTGGGAAGACATTAAGGTATCGCCAGCGTCACGGTTTTGAAGTATTGGCACCCGAATAATCGAAAGCTTCACCTAATAATAAGATTTCAAGTGCTCACCTAAATTAAGCAAAAATTTGAAGCTCACAAGGCCGAAAAATCTATGCAAAATTGAAAGTGAATCAAGCCTTAATCTTCGAAGCTTTAAAGATCCAAAATTCGCCTTAGCGTGAGGATATACGTCTTTGGCTAATAAAACCACCGATGAGGCGGATAATAAAAGGCAAGGCAAGACCGAAGTCATAATAAAAGCTTCATGGCGAAGTTGAATAAAAGATGGAGGTAAACCAAAGATAATAAGGCCCTTCCGTTAGGGGGCGTATAAAAGACTTGGTAATAAGTCTCATGTTCAAAACCGTTATAAAACCGTGTTTATCGATTCTTCTTGTCAACTTAATTTTTTAACATCGTTGTCTATTGGGAGGGGTTATTGATTTGATGGTCTTGGTTACACCGTTAGGACTCTATTTTTAGACCTAAATCTCTATTATCGCATAAGTCAAACAATGTATCCTCGTGAAACATTCAAGACAAAATAAAATATAAGAGATACAACTTAGGAATAATAGGAGGATAAGTACGTGATTAGGGCATATGAGTAGTGTTAGTATTACTAACTTATAATGACAATGATCTCGTTGCACGCTTGGCATGGAATTGGGGTGAAAATCGAGGACGATGAAATTATTTCTAACGAAGCATTCACGTGTTCTTATTCTATGAACCTAAACGTCCCATTTTGCGATGAAAATCATACATTATGTCTAAACGCAAGTAGTAGTAGCAATAGTAGTAGTGTAGCTAGTTTATCATTCAATAAAGTGAATAAAAATGAATTTTGGAGGTGCTACGATACTTTATTCTAGCATTGCGTGAGGGCACGGCAATGGTTTTGTATGGGGAAGTGATGAGACTACTTTTATACATAGTCTCATCGTCCAAATTGGGCTTAAAATGCATTAAATATCATTAAAAATGCCAAATATATGCTTGTGTTTGTTGCTTGTGTATTTTAGGTACGGATATTGAGGAAATGACAAAAAGATCACAACAATCAATAAAAAACGAACACGGGAAAGGAAGCCGCACAATAAACCAGACCCGAATCATGAATTTCCAAAATTACCCTTGAAGAATTTAAGATTGGCAAGAATGGTCCCTCAACTTTGGAAGACTTGGCAATTTATACCCTTGTAAAACTCATAAATTACATTGGGGTCCCTAAATTACCAAGAGTATACAAGAAAAGCCCTTGAAGATTGCATTTATTGCACCTTTGGTCCTTATTCAAAGTATATAAACTACATGTGCCAAAAATGACAAGTTGACAAAAGTTGTTATAAGTAAAATGGGCGTTGACAAAGTTTTATCACCAAGAGACAAGAGAGAAGAAGTATAGGGACTGTTTTGGGCAGACAAGCAAACCTCACCCCACCACTCGCAGCTCTCCACGTCACCCCACTCCCATTTTTCACCCAATCACACTACACCTCCCGTCCACGTCTGCATTCCACCAACAAACCTTAATAACTGATTTAATAACTCACTTAAATACTTCCCACCAAAACACCATTTTAAATTACCCAGTCCCCCAAAACAGATTAAACCTAATCCTAATCCCCTATAAACCCTAATTTTCCCCAGGTCCTAATTAACCAAATCCAAAGGGTTTTTCCCCCATTTTGTCCAGAATAGTGATTCACCCTCTTCTCACCTTAACCCACCTTTTTTTAACCCATCCCAACATCCCCATCTGACTGTGGAGCCACCCCTGCTCACGTCCCTTTCCACAAACCCCAACACCAGACAAGATGAATGGTTGGATTTCACTCCTTGGACCCAAAGCAACTTTTAAAAGCCAAGATTGATCAACATAAGCTTCCAAACAGCCTGGCTCATCACATGGCACCACAATTGACCAAGATTCGATTTTTCATCAAGGGCATTATAGGCAAATCATTGTTAGGGTTTCTCATATGTTTTTAGTTCTAGAATATTCCTCTAGCTAGTATATAAAGACCCTCCAACATGTGGAAGAGGCTTTGTTCCAGATTTTTGCTAAGGTTTTTGTAATCCCTTTTTATTCAATTAAAAGTTGGTATTTTAATATAAAAGTAATTCCTTTTTATTTTGTTAAAAGCTGGTGTTAAATTTAGCAAATAATCTGAGTTCCATATCAATCTTGTGAAGTTCTTTGTTGAAAGAGTTTTCAAAAAGCATTTTTAAAAGTTTCTGAATATCTGTTTTCTTGGTTAGCAAATTGGTTCAAAGTCCATAATAGTTGTTTTATTTGGGCTCCTATATGACCATTGAACCTTGATATCTTGTGGATATCAAGATTCAGTGGGTATAAAGCTTGGGTGAAAAGCTTTTTGAGGTGAAAACCTTTATGCTTTTTTGTCCCATTGGTTCTAACACTTACTGTATCAAAAGCTACAAGCTTTAAGCTTGTAGCATTTGATATTTGAAGCTTTTTTCTGGTCTTGTGGTGATTTTGCAGGAAAGAAATCATTTCATCTCATTTTACCAAAGTTGGTAGTTTTTGTACTTCAACAACAACATCAAGCAACCTCATTCATTCCAAGTACCCCTGGCTTGCCTAGTTGTTGGTTTAAGTTCAGGGGAGCTTAGCTGACCCTCACTAGGATGTAAAGTGAGGGAGGTGCTCATTCTCTTCCCTTTCTCATTTTTCTTTCCGATTTTACTGAAAAATCTGCTTACAATTTGATTTTGTATGAATCTGTGTTGATTTGCTTGTTTCCTATTCTATTTGGTTTAAAAAGTGTGTTTATGCATGATTAGATAACTTGGAATCTAATTGGTTAAGTTTTGAAAACATTTTGTGTGTTAAAGTTTGAAATCAGTAATATAAGGAGTGTTTGGGTCTGTGTTTTCAGTTAAGATTGTGCTAAGTTTTTGGCTCAATAACTACCAAGACACTCTCAATTGGTTAGTATAGGGTGTGTTTTCTACTTAGTTTTCAGTTTGGTATGTTAAAAAAAGAACTGCATGCTAAATATTTGGTAAGTAGCACAAAAAATCAGTAACTGCCCATTTGTCTTGTTTTAGTGTAAGATTTCTTTTGAAAACTTGAATATTGTTAGATATGGTGCATGTCTAGGTTTTAGAATTGGTTTGGTATCATTTGTGAGTGGATTGGGTAAGAACTGGTGAGCCAAAACTCACCCAAATACCAATTGCACCAGCAATAGGACCCAAGTCCATTTTTCTGATAATAGTGACTGAAATAGGGCAATTGTGTTTGATTTTTGTGTGTTAACTTGGTGTTTTCTTGCTCTTTGTGACTCCCCTCAACCCAACTTGTGACAACCCTGGTTTTGAGATTCGTCACTTAGTTTTATTTTGTGCTAGTTACGTGTCTTTACGTGTTTATGTGCTTATTGGTGTGTATATATTGTGGTTTGGATATCGTTTCCGGTACGGGGTACCTTGTGAATGAAACGATGTGTGATGATTTCATGTTCATGAGTTCACATGGTAGTGACTATGAAGTGAGATGGTGTTATTTGGTGGTTTTAAGTATACGTATATGTATTATAGAAAATCTTATTTTTACGATTTACGGTTTAGCATTTGGAGGTCTCGGATGAGGTAATTAGTCATATGGATATTTTTCGGGATGGTTTTAAGTCATTTAGAACTTAGTTATAATTTTATTTCAAAATTTGAGATTTTTTTTAAAAGTGTATATTTTACGACTTTTACGGTAAAACGCGTAAATTTGACTAGTTTTACGGTTTTGAGGTTTTGGAAGCTTTAGGAGCTGAAATAAATTAAGGAAAATTAAGGTAATATTATTAATACATATATTAATAATAAAAAGAAAAAAAATAAAAACATATATGTGTAAGTCGGTTTTGGGACGCAAGGAAGAAAAAGAAAAGGGAAAAAAGGAAAAAGGGGAACCGGGCTTTTGTAATGGGCCAAGGACTTGTTAGGAAAGTATATAAAGCCTTATTTTTATCAAAAAACTCCATAAAATCCCTGGAGATCAAGTATGGGTCGACATCTATGGAGAAATTTAGGGTTCTTCATTATTTTTCTTCTTTCAAAAATCTTAAGGTAAAACCTTCATAATCTCTTTTTAATTTAATTGTTTTTAATGTTTATATAATCATCTTATGATAGATTTAGGTTAGGGTTTAATATAAAAATAGTAAATTAATGTTGTATTAATCATTATATGATGATTACATAAATTAGGGCTTGTAATTAGAGGGATTAGGGTTAATTAATGAGGTTGATTTTGTTAAACCCGTTTTTAAAAACTGGACAGAATTCTGAGTCAATTGTTTTGATCATATCGGGAGTTCTAGGAACATTCAAGATGCGATCTAAGTACCCCTGAAAAGGTAATTGAAGTGGCTTTTCAATGCAAGAAACGAGAACTAAATTGGAGGTAGGGAAGTGGGTCAAAAACAGGTTACAACAGTCGGAGGTCAAAACAGTTTTGTAATCAGCCTGTTTTCTTTTTAAGTTTTGGGTTGTTTGGGGTACTTAGGGTTGCATTGGGATCTTCTAACGAACATAAGAGATGGTTTATATATTTTAGTAAGTATCTGCACTTGGGCTAAGGTTGTGGTTTAGGGTAAGACCCTTTAATTGTAACAAACTTTTCATACGTTTAAAATCAGTGAATTCTGGATAGGTAGTAATATATATACATATATCGGGGCCTTAACAGTAGCTTTAAGATTAGGGAAAGTGGGAGGTTTTAGCTAACATATGTAAAAGTATGAATATTTATTTTACAGAAGCCATGGGTATGTTTAAGTTGACGTTTGATTTAAAGTTTTGAGACCTAAAAACTGGGACTGTTTTGTGTAAAATGTGAACGGGATAGTTATTAAACTTAACCAAGTTAAGGACTTGTTAACGAAGGGTAATGGGGTGATTAGAGCTTATCAATGAGGTATTTATATGGGAATAGGCTAGATGTCCATCATAGGTTGATGAGCCATCTTAGTGATTGGGTCATGTATTGATTTCGTGTTTTTGGTTTGTTAGCTTGTTGCTAGTGCGAGGACTTGTGAAGAAGCAATCAGGTGAGTTTCATAGTCCCATGTTTACTATTGATTTTGACTTCTAGATGGGATGGAAGAGACACTGTGTTATGTTGTTTATAAATTGATGATGTGAATGTTTGTAAGGTTTGAGATGGACTTGTGTGTACATTATGTGATTAACTGCTATGTGATTCTTGTTCGTGTATGATTTGGATGTCTTGGAAATTATGGTTGTTGGTAAGGCGTGATGCCTTGGAAATTATGGTTGTTGGTAAAACGTGATGCCTTTGAAATTATGGTTGTTGGTAAGGCGTGATGCCTTGGAAATTATGGTTGTTGGTAAGGCATGATGCCTTGGAAATTGTGGTTGTTGGTAAGGCGTGATGCCTTAGAATTGTGATGATTGATTGAACTTGAGTGCTAGTTGTTAATACATAATTGTAGCGCATTGTCCATATGTTATTGTGTTGATGGTTGTTATTCACAGCTTGTAACTGATTTAGCGTTGGAGTCTAAACCTATGACTCTTACCATCTTTATGTTGACGTGTTTTAGTGTCTATTTTAGATGATAACGTGGTTAAGCATGAGAACTTATGTGGCTAGGATTGGAGTCGCGTAGGAATGCATTTAGAAGGAGATCCCCGTTCCTTCTTAGTTTATTTTCTTTCTGATTGTTTCGATAGTGATATTGTTGGCACCTATATGTGATTGTTAGTGTTATTTGTTTGGTAAGAGGTAGGACTGTTACCTACTTACCTAGACTCCTGCTTTATTGAGATATTATCATGACCTTTGTGTCGCCATTTATGACATTATATTTGCATTTTAGTTTTCTCTATAGAGACACCGTGTGTTGTGATGATATCCATACGTCGCGCCCCATATTACGCCATGGTGGGGTGTGACGGAATGGTATCAGAGACAATGGTTATAGAGAATTAGGTTGCCTAGTTTCGTAGCCTAGTCTATAGCTTAAGGGTCCCTGCATATAGGCGTCATAGGAGTATGTGTGCATTTTATATTAATTTATGTGTTTGGATGTTATTTATTGCGATGTTTTGACTAGTATGAATTGAACCATAGTATGTTCATACTTAGCCACATGTTATTTTCTTTTCGGATTGTGACTAGTGCAGGTTGAACCGTAATCATCCACGCTAGTCATTGTTGTATTTTGCCTAAATTGTACATTATAGTACATAATTTGGTACATGGTAGTTTCTATCTTTTGGTGGGTTATTTTATGTACCTAATGTATAGTATTTTTTTCTTTTGATGTTTAAGTCATGTTACCTAATAATTATGTGGTAATTCGAGTTACTAGGAGTAGGTGGATAGGAAGGGGTTTTAAGATGTTTCCACTCTTACGGGCGACATGACTTATAACTGATGATGTTTTTGTTTTGGATCTAGTCTATGTTGTTTTAGCTAGACTATGGATTTACGTATTTCAAGATTATTACTATGTTATTTTAATAGATGTAGTTTTGGAATTTATTGTTTATGTGGTTATGAGCTTATGTGAGTAGATGGGTTTATGTGTTATATGTTGTATTGATTCTTATAAGTGTCATCATAGGAGGGAGTGCATTGGGGAAAGGGTAATTGTATAAGTATGGTGGCCAACATAGTTATACAAGTACCACAACTTCAATGGGTTCTCAAGTATGATTGCATGAAAGAGGGTTAGTACATGCTTGTATATGATGAGATGTAGAATTTGGGTATACGTATAATTTATGGGTTTATGTAATGGCTGCCTATGAGATGGCTATCGTTCTTTTTGTGTCATATGTTTTGGGTTATAGTTGTGTTGTGTGATTAAGGGGTCACACGATATGGTTTGGTTTTGGAGGTGGGCTTTATGCCTTGTTGTGGCACGGTGAGATGGTGATTACTCGTATGAAAAAACGAGCGTATAAAGCGATTGATTGACTTACGTGTATGATAACGATTATGTTTGGGGGATTCAATAGGTATACATATGCGGATGTATATATACTAATAGATGTTATGTTATGATTTACGGTCGTTCAGTAGTTATTATAACTTGAACGTACCTAGTGCTCTCTTGTGTTTAAACGATTTATTAGTGCTCGAGTTTGGTGGAGTTTCAACGACGTGTCGAATCTTTTGAAGTGTGTCTTGTAGTGTATTCTTTGAGTTTCGTATTTCACGTGTACGTTTTAAAATCGTGTTCTTGGTCTATTGAAATAACTTGGGATTTCTTTTGAGATAACGAAATCTTTTGTGTTGGGTCTTACAGTTCTTTTGGTCGGAATATATTGAGAAAAGGGAGACTGGGAAATCTATTATAGGGTTAGATAATTGGTTGTATTCGGTAAAATAAGGGTAAGGTGTTGGAGTCGTGTTTGAAACAAGATGGAACATAAGATTTCTTTTAAATCAACACTTATTTATTTTAAATTCTAAAAGACTTTCTTTAAAATAAAGCGAAGTAAAATTTCTTTCTACTTACATAGTTTATATAATTGGGTTTAACCGATTCACGTCATTTCTAATTATTAGTACAAGGTTAAATTGAGTTTATGAATATTTCACATACAATTTTATCTTTCATTAATATAAAACTGTTTTGGTCATAACTTGTTCGTTTTAAAGCTTTTTGGGTGATTCAAAAGCCTAAAATTATGTACTCGGAACGTACTTTTCAAATATTCAGAATGTATAGTCATGGGAGGTCAGTGGACTGGTCGGAATTGTTGTACAAGTGTCGGGTTCAAGGTTCAGTTTGAATAGTAGTTTTATTTTTTTATGATTTGGGATGCACGGGATACCTAGTCCTTGAGTTGAGTTTTGAGATCGTCTAGAAGGTTGTTGGTAGATGGTTTGAGTCACATAGATGTGGGGAGGTAAAAAAAATAAAAATATATTCTTTTGGAAAAGTCGATCTTTTGCACGGTTTAAATAATATGTCGCGAGGCGTAATATGTTTTGGTTACCATTGGGTGTTTCTTGGATTATTTTTCATTGTCATGGGTCATTTTGAATTGATATATGTTCTGTGTTTGAGTTTTCTTTTGAGTCTCATGGTTTTGACTTGTTTTAATTGGTGCACGTGAAATGTCGTTAGTTATCCGTGGGTTTGATTCGTCGATCGTAACTAGTGGATTCAGGATGTAGTTTTGGTTACGTATTGATTGAGAGCGTTGAGGTAGTAATATGAAAGACTTGGTCGCGCCTACACGCTTAAGTAGGTGGCCATGAGAGAACGGTCGGAATGCCCTTAGTGGGGAGGGAAGAAGTTCGTAGATGAACAAATGTGAATATATGGTCTCTTGGAGTACCAGTGAGAGGAATATAGATTTGTATAATGTATGGATATTGGCACAAGTAACGCGCCATAGAGGGTGGTTAGAAATTGCAAGGGATGCATGATAAAGGTTGAGTTGCCTGGTAGTAAATGTGACGTGGAAGCGGTTGAGTGGTCTGATAAGAGGGAGTTATACGTGAGATTTTCAAGAGTAAGTTTTTAGGATTAAGTTTACGAGGATGAGCAGTAGAGGTGGTGGCATATCATGGAACCAACAAGGGTGAAGTGAGGAAGGATGAGGGAGAGTTTTGGAGGCTGAAGAGGTGGATTGGATAATGAGCATATCTTGGCATTATCAGAAGGACTGGCTGAATTCGCGAAGCATGACGATATGTGGAGCAAGGATTTGGAGGCGTACGAGGACGACAGAGAAAGGCGATCGTTTATACGTTGCAGGAACTGAAGATTTGGAAGAACTGGATAGACTTAGTTAGTGGAGCTGGACTGTTATATCTGTCTAGAATGCTAGAGGCATTTGGTGTACGAGACGTAGAAAATGATCTATACGGATCATGAACGTCTCCAACACATATTCAATCATCTTGATTGAACTTTTGGAAAAGGTGATGGGTGGAGTTAATTGATGAAAGAAAAAAACTGCAAGGCCAAGTACCATCTGGTAAAGGCAAGCATGGTCGATGAGACATGGAATAAGAAGGATGAGGTGAAACTAAGACGAACTTGAACTATAGGGATGACGTATTAGGGCGGTTTGGATAAAGGATATAGGTTGCACGAGTTAAGTTGTCTAAAGAAGAGAACGCGTCAACATGTATGTTGCGTGGCTTCGACAATCATATGGAGAAAAGGGACGTAGACTATACTTCCTACATAGATAGGAGTAGTTTAGAAAGGGCGATGTAAGGACGA
The DNA here is from genome assembly GCA_025667525.1 of Glebionis coronaria. Classification (NCBI taxonomy): domain Eukaryota; kingdom Viridiplantae; phylum Streptophyta; class Magnoliopsida; order Asterales; family Asteraceae; genus Glebionis; species Glebionis coronaria. Next base: position 499,587 of record JANFOE010000876.1, on the reverse strand, counting down.
AGTTGGTGGAAGGGATACATAATGCGGGGGAGGATTAAGTATGATGAGAGTTGGATGATAGTCGATAGACTGACTAATTCATCTCATATTTCAAGAGGAATGAGAAGTCACGTAGTTGAGAAGTTGGAAGGATTGCGTACGGATGTGATGGAATAGAGGGTTCTGCGTAAAAGTTAGCCTAATATGTATGGAATGTCTTATGAAGGATTATGGCAATGGAAGAACTAATGGATATGTGAAAGACCGTCATAGGTCACGTTGTAAGGACTTTGTAATTTTAAGTAGTTTGGAGTACGGACTAAAGGGAGTTGATGAACATGATCAGATATGAGTATATCCGGCTAATTGGAAAAGGATAGGCAAGTGAGATATTTATACAACCTTAGGAGTCACACTGAGGACATGAGTGATTGATTTAGAGGGAGTTAGGAAACTCATTAGCGATGGCTGAGTTTCTCATATAATGATAGTTATCATACTAGAAGTCGATAAATGCCATTTGAGGCACTATATGAAATGATAGGTTGAGTTGTCCCTATTGTGGACTAGAATTGGTAAAAGAGGCTACTAATGTGGTAATGGTATTTGTGGAAAGGATGAGAGCAACATGGGATGCTATGTAGGAAAGAAGGAAACCACTAGAGTTAGTGACAAAGTTGTGTATGAAGTTTCACCCATAGTAACGGGTGGTATGTTTTGGTAAAATGGAAGAGTTGATGTAGAGATTTGTAGGTCCACTTATGATATTTGGAAAGATCGGCCTGGTAGCTTATGAGCATAGAATTACCTGGGGGAAATGAGTTGTATACATGATACATTTCATGTATTGAGATTGGTAAAGGTTGTTTGAGAATGCATTTTGCATGTACGGTTATTCGGGACTTGTGTTAATAAGAGTCTTTGTTTTATCAAAGAGTCATTTGTGAGATTTATTGACTGTGAGGTCAAGAGTTTGGCAATGAGTTTAATTATTTTTGGTTTGTATATGTGGTATTTTGCAACTTGAACTAAAGTTCACGTGGAAATGAGGGGAGTTCATTTAGAACAAGTATCCTCGTGTGATTTGTTGTTTGTGTGTTGATCCTAAGGAGTAAATCTCGGGACGAGATTTCTATTAGGAGGGAGTGATGTGACAACCCTGATTTTGAGGTTCGTCACTTAGTTTTATTTTGTGCTAGTTACGTGTCTTTACGTGTTTATGTGCTTATTGGTGTGTATAGATTGTGGTTTGGATATCGTTTCCGGTACGGGGTACCTTGTGAATGAAACGATGTGTGATGATTTCATGTTCATGAGTTCACATGGTAGTGACTATGAAGTGAGATGGTGTTATTTGGTGGTTTTAAGTATACGTATATGTATTATAGAAAATCGTATTTTTACGATTTACGGTTTAGCATTTGGAGGTCTCGGATGAGGTAATTAGTCATATGGATATTTTTCGGGATGGGTTTAAGTCATTTAGGACTTAGTTATAAAGTTTATTTCAAAATTTGAGATTTTTTTTAAAAGTGTATATTTTACGACTTTTACGGTAAAACGCGTAAATTTGACTAGTTTTACGGTTTGGAGGTTTTGGAAGCTTTAGGAGCTGAAATAAATTAAGGAAAATTAAGGTAATATTATTAATACATATATTAATAATAAAAAGAAAAAAAATAAAAACATATATGTGTAAGTCGGTTTTGGGACGCAAGGAAGAAAAAGAAAAGGGAAAAAAGGAAAAAGGGGAACCGGGCTTTTGTAATGGGCCAAGGACTTGTTAGGAAAGTATATAAAGCCTAATTTTTATCAAAACACTCCATAAAATCCCTGGAGATCAAGTATGGGTCGACATCTATGGAGAAATTTAGGGTTCTTCATTAATTTTTCTTCTTTCAAAAATCTTAAGGTAAAACCTTCATAATCTCTTTTTAATTTAATTGTTTTTAATGTTTATATAATCATCTTATGATGGATTTAAGTTAGGGTTTAATATAAAAATAGTAAATTAATTTTGTATTAATCATAATACAATGATTACATAAATTAGGGCTTGTAATTAGAGGGATTAGGGTTAATTAATGAGGTTGGTTTTGTTAAACTCGTTTTTAAAAACTGGGCAGAATTTTGAGTCAATTGTTTTGATCATATCGGGAGTTCTAGGAACATTCAAGATGCGATCCAAGTACCCCTGAAAAGGTATTTGAAGTGGCTTTCCAATGCAAGAAACGAGAACTAAATTGGAGGTAGGGAAGTGGTTCAAAAACAGGTTACAACAGTCGGATGTCAAAACAGTTTTGTAATCAGCCTGTTTTCTTTTTAAGTTTTGGGTTGTTTGGGGTACTTAGGGTTGCATTGGGATCTTCTAACGAATATGAGAGATGTTTTATATATTTTAGTAAGTATCTGCACTTGGTCTAAGGTTGTGGTTTAGGGTAAGACCCTTTAATTGTAACAAACTTTTCATACGTTTAAAATCAGTGAATTCTGGATAGGTAGTAATATATATACATATATCGGGGCCTTGACAGTAGCTTTAAGGTTAGGGCAAGTGGGAGGTTTTAGATAACATATGTAAAAGTATGAATATTTATTTTACAGAAACCATGGGTATGTTTAAGTGGACGTTTGATTTAAAGTTTTGAAACCTAAAAACTGGGACTGTTTTGTGTAAAATGTGAACGGGATAGTTATTAAACTTAATCAAGTAAAGGACTTGTTAAGGAAGGGTAATGGGGTGATTAGAGCTTATCAATGAGGTATTTATATGGGAATAGGCTAGATGTCCATCATAGGTTGATGAGCCATCTTAGTGATTGGGTCATGTATTGATTTCGTGTTTTTGGTTTGTTAACTTGTTGCTAGTGCGAGGACTTGTGAAGAAGCAATCAGGTGAGTTTCATAGTCCCATGTTTACTATTGATTTTGACTTCCAGATGGGATGGAAGAGATACTGTGTTATGTTGTTTATAAATTGATGATGTGAATGTTTTTAAGGTTTGAGATGGACTTGTGTGTACATTATGTGATTAACTGCTATGTGATTCTTGTTCGTGTATGATTTGGATGTCTTGGAAATTATGGTTGTTGGTAAGGCGTGATGCCTTGGAAATTATGGTTGTTGGTAAGGCGTGATGCCTTGGAAATTATGGTTGTTGGTAAGGCGTGATGCCTTGGAAATTATGGTTGTTGGTAAGGCGCGATGCCTTGGAAATTGTGGTTGTTGATAAGGCGTGATGCCTTGGAATTGTGATGATTGATTGAACTTGAGTGCTAGTTGTTAATACATAATTGTAGCGCATTGTCCATATGTTATTGTGTTGATGGTTGTTATTCACAGCTTGTAACTGATTTAGCGTTGGAGTCTAAACCTATGACTCTCACCAACTTTATGTTGACGTGTTTTAGTGTCTCTTTCAGGTGATAACGTGGTTAAGCGTGAGAACTTATGTGGCTAGGATTGGAGTCGCGTAGGAATGCATTTAGAAGGAGATCCCCGTTCCTTCTTAATTAATTTTCTTTCTGATTGTTTCGATAGTGATATTGTTGTCACCTATATGTGATTGTTAGTGTTATTTGTTTGTCTTGGGTAAGAGGTAGGACTGTTACCTACTTACCTAGACTCCTGCTTTGTTGAGATATTGTCATGACCTTTGTGTCGCCATTTATGACATTATATTTGCATTTTAGTTTTCTCTATAGAGACACCGTGTGTTGTGATGATATCCATACGTCGCGCCCCATATTACGCCATGGTGGGGTGTGACACAACTGGTTGTGGGGGTGCCTTGTCTTGCCAAAACGACCAACAAACCTCCAAGAACAAGCCCCTCTTGTTCTATCTTCACAAGTGAAGATACGTTTTACTTTTGTGTTCATCAATTACTGTAACAAAGTGGGTATCTGGGCATATTTTTGACTTTAATTGGTTTAATTCTAGCTTATTTGTTATAAAATTTGTGTTTTAGAGTAAGTAAAGGTTATTGGTTTGAGTTTTATAAATTTAAAAAAGAAAAAAAAAGTTTTTTACAAAAAGGACGTGGCCAGGACTCGAACCTGCGCCACTCCTCTCACACACAAACGTGATAACCAGTTGCCCTAGGGTCTTTGACTGGTTATCACTTGGTTAGTTTATTACTTAAGGGGTGTGTGTAATTAGCTTATTAAACCCATCAATTTAGTAATAAGCAGATTTCAGCTTATTCTTAGTAGCTTTTTACCATTTAGCATTTTTCTGTTGTTCTTATTTAGGTTTAGGACTTTTTGGTTCAAAAAGTTTATTTTTCCCGTGTTTAATTAATTTACTAGGATTATTTTAAGTTTAAATTTTAGAAAGTAAATAAAAAATAGGAAAAAGTGTTTTAAAAATCTGGAAAAATAGTTTTTAATTTTTTAACTATATTTTTGAGGTTTACATCAATTAAAGTTTTCATTTTAACTTATTTTTAATTTTATATGATTTTAGGGTTTTTAACCAACTTTAGAAATTAATATAAAATTATTAAAAAGGTTTTGGAAACTTTTGATTGCATTTCTGTCTTAGTTTCATTTTTCTAGATTTTTGGTAATTTTTTAGAATTTTTTTATAAACTTTGATTTTTTTGAATATTTTATCATTATTTTATTATTAAAAATTAAAAGTTAGTTTTTTCTACTTTTTTTATTTTTTCTAGTTTAAATAGCTAAAGTTAGGAGTTTTGCAACTTTTTTAGAATATTTTCATCGTCCTTAGATTTCTTTTTATAATTATTTTAAGTTTTTATAGTTTTAATAGTTTTTAATTCTTTTAAAATAGTTTTTATTAATTTTAAAATTTTCAAAAATAGTTTCAAATTAAGTTAGGTTGTTTTAGAGGTTTACAAAGTGATAAAACTCATTTTGTGCTTTTTAGTAATTAAATTGATTTTTAGGGCTTTAATTAGCATTAAAAAATCATTATTTAATTAATTAAAAGGTTTGGGTAATTTTTGATTTTTTGTAAACTCTTTTTACATTATTTAGGATTTGTTTGCAATTTTTAGGATAAAGTTTTAAATTTAGTGCTTTTTATGGTTTTACGTGTACACCTTTTTTGACGTAGTGTAATCCGTCATCGTAACCGTCTTTCTCTTCTTACCCCATTTCTATTTTCTTTTCTCATAACAATAAAATCACAAATCAATTCATTACACAACGCACTAGCCTCCTCGAGAACGAACTCACTTTAGGGTCATAACTTGTGGTTTTCCTAAACTACTCGTTAACACTTGCCCTAATTGCCTCCTTTTCCTAAAGGTGTGCAAAAACTCAACCATCAGTATGCGATGCAATGCAATGCAATGTAATGTAAATGACAATTATACAATATTCATAAAAATGAAATTATGATGAAATTATGATGAAATTATGGTGAAAGCACTCCACGTCCTTTCATTAATACCAATACCTCATAGCAGTATTTACTTAATAAATACTCAAGAATTCACAACAATTATAAGGGATACATCTATAATAACAAAGCATAACAAAAATAAATAATTTTACCGGAGCCTTGCAGAGAAGTTGCGTTGCTTTTATAAAATACTTTCGACACCAAAGTTATAGTTTAGGACATTTTCTAAAATCGACCTAATTCGCTATAACTAAAAAGCTCTGGTTACCAATCTATAACACCCCCAATTTACACTACGCAGCGGAAAATACACAGTTGGGTGTTATTCACAAACTTCATTTTACAACTCTTTAAATAACCCAAAAATAGTATATTTAAGAACAAATATGGAAATATTTTAAATCAGTGTCTAAAACCTTCAATCCCAATTAAAATAAGTTTAAAATATATCAGAGTAGTGTACAGGTTCCCCAGGATTGATACATGGATTTTACTAGGTTCAGATTATGTCTCTCGGAATCCTCTCGAATTGATCTCGGTCTTAAGTGGAATGATTGTTCTTGGTTACTAAAAAGGGGTTTGGATTTTCTAAAACTACTAAATGACAAATGCTCTAAAATGTAAACTTAAATTAAAGACAATTACTTTAATGACAATTAATAAAAACTTGAATTAAAATTAAAATTAAAGTTAAAATTAAAATATAAAATTACAGTTAAAATATAAGTGTGAAATTAAGAAACAGTAAAGAAACCTCAGAAATCCTCAAAAGAAATTGATTCGGAAGTATGTCATTGATCCGGAACTTTGCTCATCCGGAACTTTTCACTCGAAACCCCTTGATTCGGAACTTCGTTCGGAAGTTTGGCTCGGATCTTTATGCGGAACTTTCACCCGGAACTTGGCTCGGAACTTTGGTTCATTCGGAAGTTTTGCTTCATTCAGAACTTTAGGTTCATCCGGAAGTTTTGCTTCATTCGGAACTTAGGTTCATCCATATGCCGCATTCACATTCTCATCAGGGTAGTCTTGGGTGGCGGTACAAGTTGTGTAAGAGTGAGGACCACCGCATATCTCACAAGGTTGGCTGACAGCATTAACTTGAGCGTTTTTAGCGTTGTTGCTGTTGTGGTTGCTGATGGTGTGGGTGACAAGCGATTCAAGAAGCACAGTGATTTTTCCTAGTCTCTTGTTGCTGTCACTAGTGCTAGCACTAGCGACATTGGTCCGAACACTCTTGGTTTGCACACGAGATTTATTCTCAATGATATCCCAAGCAGCATTGGAATTCTTAGCCAAAAGATTACCCCCCGAGGCACTATTTAGTGAATCTTGATCACTCATGCTTAAACCATTGTAAAAAGTATTAATTTGATGTACTTTGGTAAAACCATGTTGTGGGCATTTTCTTAAAAGATCTTTAAAACGATCCCAAGATTCACTGAACGACTCATCGTACTTTTGTTCAAAATTTATGATTTCATTCCGCAAAGCGGTAGTACGAGAGGGTGGGAAAAAGTAATTGATAAATTTGGTTTCCAAATCCGTCCACGAGAGAATACTCTGTGGTGGTTCCTTAGCAAGCCAATGTCGGGCTTGTCCCTCTAAAGAAAAGGGAAAAAGTTGTAACCTAATAACCTCTTGTGGCACCCCATTGAACTTGACCGTGTTGGTGAGTTGCAAGAATCTCTTGATGTGGTCGTGTGGGTCATCAATGGTACGTCCCAAGAATGGTTGAGCGGAGACCATCTGGATAAAGCCTGATTTTAGCTCAAAGTTGTTGGCGGCAATTGGTGGTATAACAATTGGATCAGTGTTGCCATCGACATGAGCTTGCAGCAGTTCAATCATCGGGCGATTATACGGAAAGGGCTCATTGTTGTTGTTATTGTTCATGTTGTTGAAAGGCGGGTTGTTGTTGTTATTATTGTTGTTCGGAGGTGGTATGTTATTGTTGTTTTGTACACCGGCCATGTCTAAGTTATCGAGAGGCTCGGGCTCTTGATAAGACGTGGATCGAGTGAGCATACACCTGCAAAAGAACAAACAAAGAAAAACAAAGCAAAAATATTTTTGGTTTTTATGTTTTTAAAATTTTTTTTTTTTTTTATTTTTGAAAATAATATATTTTTTAGGATTTTTTTTGAAAATTTTTATGAAAAAGTAACGTTCACGGGGAACGGATCCCAAAATCCAAGTTCTCACAAAAACTTTTGATCTTAACGAGAAGAGCCGGCAGCGGCGCCATTTGATACATGGATTTTACTAGGTTCAGATTATGTCTCTCGGAATCCTCTCGAATTGATCTCGGTCTTAAGTGGAATGATTGTTCTTGGTTACTAAAAAGGGGTTTGGATTTTCTAAAACTACTAAATGACAAATGCTCTAAAATGTAAACTTAAATTAAAGACAATTACTTTAATGACAATTAATAAAAACTTGAATTAAAATTAAAATTAAAGTTAAAATTAAAATATAAAATTACAGTTAAAATATAAGTGTGAAATTAAGAAAAAGTAAAGAAACCTCAGAAATCCTCAAAAGAAATTGACTCGGAAGTATGTCATTGATCCGGAACTTTTCACTCGGAACCCCTTGATTCGGAACTTCGTTCGGAAGTTTGGCTCGGATCTTTATGCGGAACTTTCACCCGGAACTTGGCTCGGAACTTTGGTTCATTCGGAAGTTTTGCTTCATTCGGAACTTGAGGTTCATCCGGAAGTTTTGTTTCATTCGGAACTTAGGTTCATCCGGAATTTAGCATTCATTCGGAACTTTCTACTGATTCGGAACTTTTTGAAAGAAAACTCATTCGGAACTTTTTAGAAGAAAAATTCATTCGGAACGTAAAAACGTGCATTCATTCGGAACTTTTTAAACAAAGACTCATTCGTAACTTTTTAAACAAAGACTCATTCGGAACTTTGAAAGGACATATTCATTCGGAACTTGGGTGTTCATCCGGAACATTGGTGTTCATCCGGAACTTGGGAACACAAGAACAGTCGTTTTACCCGAAGAACAAGGAAACCAATTTTGATCCAAAAATCACCAAGTTTTACACCAAAAACTTAAATAAACTAATCACAAAGCATCTACTAACCATAAACTACAAATCCCATCAACAAAAACACAAATCCCAACAACTTTTAAAGATCAAATCAATAAAATAACAACTTAAGAACTTGAAGAGAAAGATGATGATGAACAAGATGAAATGGAAAGATTAAACAAGAACTTGTATTGATGATTGATGTTTTAACAAGATCAAACAAAGATTAAAATTACAAGATTTGAGAAACAAAGATAAAAAATCACCAAACACCCTAGTGGTGATGGTGATCCTATGAAACAGAAAGGAGAGAAAAGTGGGGAGAAAGAAACTAAATTTTAACTGGCACTATGTGTGTGAGGGGATTCCTTTTAGAGGCTTGTCTTTTGGTTGGTGAGTGGGCTTTCTCCCGTTCTTCTTGTCTTCTCGTCTTTTCAGAAAAGTTGACGTTTTCGATTCTGATTCGGGATTTGTTGTCGATTAAATTCAACTCGTCTTTTAATTTCTTCGTTTAATAGACTTGAGTTTCTTCGATTTATATAAATCTTCCATCTTTGGTCCTTTTCTTCGATAAATCTTCGAATAGGCCCATTGACTTCAAATCTTTTGCATCTCTTGGACAATAGACTTCATTTTGAGTATTTTTCTTCGATAAACCCCGTTCAATCCCATGTTTTCTCCATTATCCATCCGGTTGGCTCTGAGAACACAATAAACACGAAAACCACGCATAATTCCAAACAAATGATATTAAATACGTGTTTTGGTCTCGTTTTAGCCAGAATTAAGTGGTAAAAGGATGGGTGTTTACACACCTATCAAATCCCCTACACTTAACCATTGCCATGCCCTCATGCAATGCTTAGTGATAAAGCAATTTTACACTTTTCTCATAATTAATCAACCTTGGCCTTATTTAAATACTACTAAACAAAAATTAAAATACTAATAGAAATTAAAACTTTAAAGTAAACAAAAGGATGGAAATAACTTGCAAAGAGATCAAAGACTTACATTAGGGCTTTGGTGCTGCGAAGATTTATCACCCTCAAGTTTCACGTTCCCCAAACTAAGCTTAAAAACGAGATCATTGTTATTATAAGTTAGCAATTCAAACACTTACACACATGGCTTAATTAAATGCTTAGACTCCCTTATTCCTAGGTGTATCTCTTATATTTTATTTTTGTCTTAGAATGATCATGAAGATGCATTTTTGGACTTATTTTGATAGTTTATTTAGGCCGAAAGCAAAGTAGGACGATTTGATCAATAGTTAGCTAAAGGACAAAATCTCTTAAAACTGCTTCTCGGGATATCAAAAAGTTCATATCTTGGCATAACTCGGTTCACGATTTGAGACCTTTCTCGGGCCGATATTTGGCATGTACTTCATACTTCATATCTTGAGAGACGTGCTTGAGATAATGGTCTTCTCATCGTTCATAGAGTTTCTTCACTTGGAGACTTTTGAGAGGTACTCCAACTTTGTTGACCACGACTTCATGATTATTTCTTCAATCTCTATTTGGGATTTTGAGATACAACGATCCGCCTCCTTTTCGGACTTGGATCTATTTATCCTCATACCTTGTTAGGGTATTTTCGGATAGACTTCTCCATGATCTTTATGGGAGTTGATTGCTTTTCGTCGTGAGTCTTGATCCTTCATATTGACTTTGGGAATAATGCTTTTCACATCACCTTGGATCTTTAGCAATAAAATGGAATCCTCATGCCTTGTTAGGGCCTTTTCGGACTCGCCAATCTTCGCGCCCCGCTTCATAAGTTATGCCTTGGCTATGAACTCTTATCATTACCGAGCAACTTTTAAACGATCTTGGGCTAGAAGCTAAGTAACCTTTCAAATCGTACGACCTTACTTATTGCAGATAACTTATTAGCAAGTGATGGGAGAATAGGAAAATAATTACACCAAGTGAGCTTGTGCAAGAATACCGACTTATAATTGACTCTATCATTTCTCGTCCTCCACAATTTAAAATCTCAAGTAATGAGACTCGTGGACACTTAGCCTAATAAACCAATTAAGGTCTACATGGTTAAGAATACTAGCTAGAATAAACTTGGATAAGTCTATTCGGGTTGAGTCAAAATAAATGCAACGGGCCTAATATGTCAAAGATTTCTAAACTAGCTACACCGCTTTATTAATATTTTTGACTTTATTGCGGGATATATACATATGAAAGCAACGATAAAAATTTAAAAATTACTACAAAATGGCCAAAGTTAATAAAAAATTTGAAAAATGTTGAAAAAGATGATTTTCTGGTTTAATGAAGGCATTTTCATGGAAAAGTCCACTTAAAACTTCGATAGAAGTCCCCCCTACACTTAAGATAAACATTGTCCTCAATGTTTAAGCATGTGGGAAAAGTTTCCCCTACACTTATGACATTGTGCACGTTGGTTAACTCGAGTTAAGGAAGAGACGACTAAAGTGATCAATTTCAAATGTGAGTATGAAGAAAATTGAATCACGATAGTTGAGAGATAGAACCGAATTTCGGATAACACGGGAGCACGGTTCTTCAGAGATTCCAAGAGTGCACTTATCCCTGTAATCACATCACCACACAAAGACAAACACCCTATAGAGGTCCCCCTACACTTAGGGGATTAAAAAATAAAAGGATAGATACTCGGGCTGCCTCCCGAGGAACGCTTGTTTTTTATAACCGAGTCACGAGCCTGACTCGACCCAAAATTAGTTCATGGGGAACGTGGTGAGGGATGGAATCACCTCCTGAGAGGTATCCTCACCAAAGTACAACTTCACTCGTTGGCCATTCACCTTAAAATTAGGTCCATTAGGTTGAGCGAGCTCGAGAGTACCATATGGAAAAATGTGGACAATGGTGAATGGGCCGGACAAACGAGATTTGAGCTTTCCCGAGAAGATTTTCAACCGAGAGTTAAAAAGTAAGACTTTGTCGCCAACATGGAACTCTCGGTTTTTGATCTTGGAGTCGTGAATGAGCTTAGTCCTTTCCTTATAGATCAAAGAATTTTCATAAGCCTCATTACGGAGTTCATTGAGCTCATTGAGTTGGATCTTGCGTAGGTCACCGGCTTTGTTAATATCAAAATTAGCCCACTTAAAGGCCCAATAAGCCTTGTGCTCCAACTCAATGGGGAGGTGGCACGCTTTCCCGTACACAAGACGACAAGGCGTACAGCCGATTGGGGTCTTGTAAGCAGTACGGAAAGCCCACAAAGCATCATCAAGTTTATCAGCCTATGAGGCACGATGCTCTCCCACGGTTCTTTCAAGAATTCGCTTAAGTCCTCGGTTGGATATTTCAGCCTGGCCATTAGTTTGTGGGTGGTAGGCTGTGGAAAGACGATGATTTACACCGTACTTAGCCATGACTCTTGCTAATTGGTCATTGCAAAAATGAGTCCCACGATCACTAATAATGGCACGAGGCACACCGAATCTAGCGAATAGAGTTTTCAAAAAGTTACAAACCACCCTTGCGTCATTAGTAGGTAAAGCTTTGGCTTCAACCCATTTGGAGACGTAGTCAACGGCTAAAAGGATGTATTTGTTTCCTTTAGAAGAAGGGAATGGCCCCATAAAGTCGATACCCCAAACATCAAAGATTTCATACTCTTGAATGAAGTTCTGAGGCATCTCGTCTTTATGTGTGATCGTGCCTTGTTTTTGGCAAACATCACATCGTTTAACCATATTGTGAGCGTCACGATATATGGAGGGCCAATAAAATCCCGAATCAAACACTTTTTTGGCGGTGTAGTTGGGACCAAAGTGACCACCGGTGGGTCCTTTGTGGCAAGCATCAAGGATTTAAGAAGCTGCCGGTCCGTCAACACATCGGCGGATAATCAGGTCGGCACATTGTTTGAATAGGTAAGGGTCGTCCCAAAAGTAAGTCTTAATGTCGGTGAAGAACTTTTTCTTTTGTTGAGACGTCAACCCTTCCTTGAGAATTCCACCCGCCAAGTAGTTTGCAAAGTCCGCAAACCACGGGGTTTCATCAGATTTCGAATTTATAGACATTAAGGTCTCCAAGGGAAAATAATCATTGATTTCTTTGTTTGGATGATCCCATTGGTAAGGATCCTCAAGTCTGCTGAGATGATCCGCGGCTAGGTTTTCTGCTCCTTTTTTATCGCGAATTTCGATTTTAAATTCCTGGAGCAGCAAAACCCAGCGAAGAAGTCTTGGTTTGGAATCTTGCTTTGTCATCAAGTACTTCAACGCGGAATGATCGGTGTACACAATTGTGGTGGAAAGGACAAGATAGGGGCGGAATTTTTCAAAAGCATAGACAACAGCTAAAAGCTCTTTTCGGTTGTCGTATAATGCAATTGTGCCCCCGTCATTGTCTTGCTAGCGTAATGGATTGGTTGGAAGTGTTTGTTCACTCTTTGTCCCAGAACCGCTCCAATAGCAAAATCACTAGCATCGCACATCAACTCAAAAGGCAGCTCCCAATTAGGGGTAACCAAGACGGATGCCTTAGTTAGCTTATCCTTAAGCGAGTTGAAGGCGTCAAGACACTCTTTGGAAAAGATAAAAGGAGTATCTTTTTCCAAGAGGTGGGTCATCGGGCGAGCGATTTGAGAAAAATCTTTGATGAATCGTCGGTAGAAGCCCGCATGACCCAGAAAACTTCTCACACCCTTCACGGTTGAAGGTGGAGGCAACTTGGCGATAACATCGACTTTAGCACGGTCTACTTCAAGACCGGCTTTGGAAATCTTGTGTCCCAGCACGATGCCTTCTTTTACCATAAAATGGCATTTTTCCCAATTCAGAACAAGGCGAGAGTCTTCGCACCGCTTAAGCATACGTTCCAAATTGGAAAGGCAAGAAGAGAAGGAATCCCCGAAGACCGAGAAATCATCCATGAAGACTTCCATGGTTTGTTCAACCATGTCATGGAAGATAGCTAACATGCACCTTTGGAAAGTCCCGGGCGCATTACATAAGCCAAAAGGCATTCTTTTGAAAGCAAATGTGCCATAGGGACAAGTGAATGTTGTCTTCTCTTGATCTTAGGGATCGATGGGTATTTGAAAATACCCCGAGAAACCATCAAGAAAGCAGTAATATTCATTACCCGCTAAACGTTCAAGCATTTGGTCCATAAAAGGTAGAGGGAAATGATCCTTTCTCGTGGCATCATTGAGTTTGCGGTAGTCTATACAAACTCTCCACCCAGTAACGAGACGAGTGGAAATCAACTCGTTGTGTTCATTGGGAACAACGGTTATTCCGCCCTTCTTGGGCAAACAATGGATTGGACTAACCCATGGTGAATCCGAAATAGGGTAAATCATACCCGCATCAAGAAGTTTGATAACCTCTGTTTTGATGACTTCATGGATTTTTGGATTCACCCTTCGTTGGCTTTGAATTGTGGGCTTAAAGTTGTCCTCCATGAGAATTTTGTGTGTGCAGAAGTGAGGATCAATTCCACGAATATCCGAAATCTTCCAAGCAATAGCCTTCTTATGATCTTTCAACACGGCGACAAGTCGGGCTTTTTCTTCTTCTTTTAGGTCCTTTGCGATGATGACGGGCGACTTCTTCTCTTCCTCAAGGAATACATACTCGAGATGGGGCGGCAACTCCTTAAGTTCCAAATCCGGAGGATTTTCGACGGGAGGCGTATTCGAAGTCGAAGTATCGATAGCGATGACCGTGGGAGATGGAGGCGAAGGATTGTGTAACACCCCCAAATTTATACAACTCAATACAGCGGAAGACTCGTTGGTGTTACGGGATATCACATTACTCACATCATAGACAACGCATAAAAATCGCGTCGTTTAATAATAAATCATTTCCATTCATAAATATCAAAGTTACATCGGTCCCAAGTCATATTATTTCATACAAAGTTTTACAAAGTGTTTGAATGGAATTAAGTATTTAGGTGCGGGCCATGAATTCTTGTTGTCTTCCCGAGAATTACCTTCAAGTACCTGAGATAAAACATGTTAAAAGAAAAGGTCAGCGATAACGCCGAGTGAATTCATAGAGTTTAATAAAATCCATCAATATAATATCAGTATAAAATTGTTACTGAAAATCATTTTTGTACAAATCATTTTAATAGGCCATAAAATAGCCAAAGTCATTTTATACAAATCCTTATCGAAAATCATAATATAGGCGTTTGCCTTAAAAATCATTACACGAGCCAATGTCGTAAAAATCATCATACAATACGTTTTACAACGTTGTATAGATTAAATAAAAACCGTTATATGAATATGGTTATATAAAACCAAAAACATGAACATAATATTAATAGTATGACCCTGTATTGCTAGTCAGGCAATACATCGTAATTCGGAGCGTCTAGTAGTATTTCGTTAGTTTTGGATTATTATAAGCCGCATGACATTGTTACCTTACTAAACCAACAACGGGTAGATAACCCGATACCAAATTTGCCCATCTAAAGTAGCGTGTCGTCACAAAGGTCTCGCTATGGAAATCTTCTCATACATAAATTCGCTTACCAATCAATGTGGCACGACGGGGATCAACCGTCAAGGCGCGAACTGGGGTGATCGTCCCCAAATAGTACTATTAAATGCATAAGCGTCTACCAAATCCCGGTAGTTCACAATTCATGCTAATGGGACTTTTAGTGACATAACCTAACTTTAATAATCCATTTTATTTCATCTATCGGGTCCTTTAATCATTTATCGGGTCATACAATCGGGTCATACAATCATTCGGGTCCAAATCAATAAACAAACAATCAGGACAAATGGTGTCCTATTTTATAAAAACTAACATGTCATCTCCCTCGCAGGTTTATAAAACATTTCATAAAAACATTTACAAGAGTGCGAGGCTATGAACTCACTTTGATGTGGGAAGGCGGGTTGTTGGCAATTCGGACGTACGGTGCGTGCTTCAATCACGGAAACCTAGACAAATAATACTTCGTCTTAGACTCATGTCCAATGACTTTATAAAAATAACAATTATGTATACATATGATGATTTTATATATATGATGATCAAGTGGGTTTACATATTCTCGTTTGCTCATTTTAGTGTTATGTGTCGGTAACGTTTATACTAGTTTACTAGTTTTACCTATTTACGTGTTTTAAGTCCAATAAACTTATTATAAGTTCTTTAACTTGTTTTAATCCATGTTATACTTATATTATCAGTATCTATACTTTACAAGTTGGGCCTAAATGGGTTAAGCCCAATAATAAGTTCATAAGTATTTTAGTCCATTTTTGTTGTATTATTAGTCCAATAACGTTAATTTAGTCCGTTAACGTCCGTATGTTATATAGTTCGGGTTTTTATCAGTTTTTACTTGTTATACATGTCTATATATCAGTATATAAGTTTTTATAAAGTTTTCATTAGACGGGTCTAACCATCTAAGTTTTATTTAACAAAAACGTTAATTTTACGGTATTAGCCGAAAAAGTCGTAAAAATCATGTTTATAGTTTTATAACTCATAAAACTTAACAAGTTACCATTTTTATAAAATGTCCACTTATTTACCATTGTACATATTTATATAAATGTATTATATAAGTTAGTGGGTTTTAATTTATATTTTATACTATTAAATTTTTAGTGCTTATATAATAGTATTATACTTTAATTTCCAAAATCTGATTTTTATTCTCATCTTCACCAAAACTGCCATATCTATAGTTCTATATGGAGATAGAAGCTCAAGTTTTTATCAAATAAACTACATGATATGTGCTCCATTTAACTCTTCTATAGCTACTGTTGAATCATCTTCTAAGTATTTTCTAAAAATCGTCCAAAACAGTGAACTCATATTTGTACCTTAAACTTGTTTTGATCATATCTCACTCATTACAATGATTCCATTGCATGGCCAACTCTCACATGTGTACAAGACATATAGCTTACTGTAAATGGATTATACTTCATCATTTTATCAGTCCATGACCTATTTCTTTACTGTTTTATATAGCCATCACTTTTAAGCAAGATTTTAGCCTTGTTCTTTATAGTTTTTCACCTTTTTAATCATGTTTATCAACACCAAATCCCCACATAACATTTTTATCATCATATAATCATCATATACATATACAATAGGAAATAAAATACATGTTTACATAATCAAAATAACAAGAAGATGAGGAGGACAATCTTTATACCACCAAGTTGATGTAGGTTATGATTTGGACATGGTTTTTGATGGAGAAACTTGTAGATAACCAAGACCATCTTCAAGACCACCATTCTTCATGAACTCCTTGTGGAAAATCAGCCCTACTACTCCATGGAAACTCCTCCTTGGTTGTTAAAACTTGCACCAATCTATAGGGATTTCAAAAGGGCATCATCATATATGTAAATAACATATGATTTCATGGTTAAATTTGATCAAATGAGGGTTGTTCTTGATGAATATGGGACGAATTTAGAGAGAGAGGAGAGTGTTTATGGTGGTTTGCATGTGAAAATGGAAGGAAATGGTAATGTCTAGTGGTTTTGTTAGTTTAGTGGGAAGAGAAGCTTCAAAATGAAGCTAAGTTACAAGTGTAACTAAGTTTAGTGTAAGGATGCCACATCTTTTGATGTGGTGTCCCTAGTTAGTGGGGTGGGATAAACTAGTTTTGTCCCATCCCGCTAATTTACGGGTATTCCTCGATTCTAGTTTCCTCGATTTGCGTGCTCTCGGGTCGTTTTACGAAAAACGTTATTATAAATTATGAATCAACGGCACAAAACGAATCTAATAAAAATTGTCTCATCAAAAACGGAGTTCGAAAACATAAATTCGTAATCCTAAGGTTTCCGGTTTAGTCGTAAAGGACGTTAAATTAAAATCGTAAGTCCTAATCTCTTCTCGTAAATTCATGAGATTATGAACCAACACAAATTTAAAATTCGAAAATAATACGGATAAATTTATTTCCTGAAATGTCGGACTGTCACCAAGGACGGTGTATGTAAACGTAAGAACGTAACGTTGAATCCTCCGGTTTAGACGTAGTCGATGCTACTCCAAGACGTAAATCCAAATTTCTTCCCAAAAATATGTGAGTTCATATTGTAACATTAAAATAATGTTTTTAAATAATATTCAAGAATAAAATATCAACCATAAATTGACGGATTGTCACAGATTGTCTTCGGTGAGAAGATTGTCAAAGAAATTCATGTCTTCATCCCTATCGGTGGGAGAATCATCAGTAGATAAGTTCGCATCTCCCATGGTATCTTCAAGATTGTTCCAAAATAAATCACTATCTCCAAATAGAGACAACGATGAATCAATAGAGGACACGGTCTCAACATTGGGAAGAGAGGTAGGAATACTTTTGCAAGCATCATTAAAGTGTTCTTCACAAGACTCATCAAGAACGTCAATACAATTAACACTCTCATATGAATAAGGCTGTTTAGACAACTTTCCCATGTTGAAGACTACTTTATCGTCACCCACTCTCATGATAAGCTCGCCGGCTTCAACATCGATGAGAGTGCGACCGGTCCTCAAGAATGGACGACCAACAATGAGTGGCACACGGGGGTCCATCTCGTAGTCGACGACAACAAAATCAGCAGGGAAGGTGAATTTGTCGACTCCTACAATGACGTCTTCGGCTATCCCCACTGGATAAGCAACCGTACGGTTAGCTAATTCCAAAGTCATTTTGGTGGGGACTAGCTCTGGGAGAGATAATTGCTTCCAAACGCTTAGAGGCATAAGATTAATACTGGCACCTAGATCGGCTAGGGCCATGCAATTTTCTACTCCCGGGAAATTGCAAGGAATTAAGAAACGACCCGGATCACCAAGCTTGGTTGGCAATTTCCTTAAGAGCACTGCAGAGCAATTCTCATTAAGTTGGGTGTTGGCAATATCGAGGAGCTTTTCCTTATCGCTCAGAAGATCTTTAAACATTTTTGCGTATTTAGGCATGTGAGCGAGAGCCTCAGCGAAGGAGATATTAAAATTCAATTGTTTGAACATTTTAAGGAAGTTCGAAACCTGAATATCGTCCTTGCTTTTGAGCTTCTCTTTCCTCAACCTAGATGGATAAGGTATATTGGAAGAAGAGGAAGGCTATGGAAGAATAGGATCACTCACATCCTTGGGTGGAGGAGGGGTAGAAGGAAGAGGTGGAGAAATTGGGGAAGGAGAAGGATGAGGAATAGGAGCAGGTGACTCGTTCTCCTTAGTCACAACCACCGGTGGAGGTATAGGAAGCTCGGGTTCCTTGGTACCTTTGCCACTTCGAGTAGTGATTGCTTTCATCTCCCCTCTTGGATTCGCAACGGTGTTACTCGGAAGAGTACCCGAAGAAGAGGGTTGATTACCTTGGAAGAAACTAGCCATCATGTTCCTCAAGTCATTAGTTTGGCTATCCAACGTGTTTCTCATGTCGGCTCTCAAATTGTTTCCTTGCTTGACCAAGTCTGCTTTCAAATTGATCACTTCACGCTGAAGATTTTCCACGATCACATCGTTTGTCCTCATGTAGGTCTGCACTTCTTGGTGTAGAGCGGTGGATTGGTTGGGAGGAGCATTGTATGCGGGTGGTTGATAAGCAGGTTGTTGGTAAACTTGGTTGTTACGTTAAGGTAGTTGTTGCTGCTTGTGAGGAGGGATGTATGGTGTACGAGGTTGTTGTTGTTTTTGTTGAGGAGGGCGATTAAGGTTTTGTTGTTGGTTTGGGTTGTTTGGGGGAAAACCGGGTGGTGAGAGGTAGTTGTTGGAGCGATAGCTAAGCAAATTACGGTCACCTTGAGGTATAGCTTGATAAGCAGGTTGAGGATAGGTGCCATATGCCGCATTCACATTCTCAGCAGGGTAGTCTTGGGTGGCGGTACAAGTTGTGTAAGAGTGAGGACCACCGCATATCTCACAAGGTTGGCTGACAGCGTTAACTTGAGCGTTTTTAGCGTTGTTGCTGTTGTTGTTGCTGACGGTGTGGGTGACAAGCGATTCAAGAAGCACAGTGATTTTGTCTAGTCGCTTGTCGCTGTCACTAGTGCTAGCACTAGCGACATTGGTCCGAACACTCTTGGTTTGCACACGAGATTTATTCTCAATGATATCCCAAGCAGCATTGGAAGTCTTAGCCAAAAGATTACCCCCCGAGGCACTGTTTAGTGAATCTTGATCACTCATGCTTAAACCATTGTAAAAAGTATTAATTTGATGTACTTTGGTAAAACCATGTTGTGGGCATTTTCTTAAAAGATCTTTAAAACGATCCCAAGATTCACTGAACGACTCATCGTACTTTTGTTCAAAATTTATGATTTCATTCCGCAAAGCGGTAGTACGAGAGGGTGGAAAAAGTAATTGATAAATTTGGTTTCCAAATCCGTCCACGAGAGAATACTCTGTGGTGGTTCCTTAGCAAGCCAATGCCGGGCTTGTCCCTCTAAAGAAAAGGGAAAAAGTTGTAACCTAATAACCTCTTGTGGCACCCCATTGAACTTGACCGTGTTGGTGAGTTGCAAGAATCTCTTGATGTGGTCGTGTGGGTCATCAATGGTACGTCCCAAGAATGGTTGAGCGGAGACCATCTGGATAAAGCCTGATTTTAGCTCAAAGTTGCTGGCGGCAATTGGTGGTATAACAATTGGATCAGTGTTGCCATCGACATGAGCTTGCAGCAGTTCAATCATCGGGCGATTATACGGAAAGGGCTCATTGTTGTTGTTATTGTTCTTGTTGTTGAAAGGCGGGTTGTTGTTGTTATTATTGTTGTTCGGAGGTGGTATTTTATTGTTGTTTTGTACACCGGCCATGTCTAAGTTATCGAGAGGCTCGGGCTCTTGATAAGACGTGGATCGAGTGCGCATACACCTGCAAAAGAACAAACAAAGAAAAACAAAGCAAAAATATTTTTGGTTTTTATGTTTTTTAAATTTTTTTTTTTTATTATTTTTGAAAATTATATATTTTTTAGGATTTTTTTGAAAATTTTTATGAAAAAGTAACGTTCACGGGGAACGGATCCCAAAATCCAACTTCTCACAAAAACTTTTGATCTTAACGAGAAGAGCTGGCAGCGGCGCCATTTGATACATGGATTTTACTAGGTTCAGATTATGTCTCTCGGAATCCTCCCGAATTGATCTCGGTCTTAAGTGGAATGATTGTTCTTGGTTACTAAAAAGGGGTTTGGATTTTCTAAAACTACTAAATGACAAATGCTCTAAAATGTAAACTTAAATTAAAGACAATTACTTTAATGAAAATTAATAAAAACTTGAATTAAAATTAAAATTAAAGTTAAAATTAAAATATAAAATTACAGTTAAAATATAAGTGAGAAATTAAGAAACAGTAAAGAAACCTCAGAAATCCTCAAAAGAAATTGATTCGGAAGTATGTCATTGATCCGGAACTTATCTCATCCGGAACTTTTCACTCGGAACCCCTTGATTCGGAACTTCGTTCGGAAGTTTGGCTCGGATCTTTATGCGGAACTTTCACCCGGAACTTGGCTCGGAACTTTGGTTCATTCGGAAGTTTTGCTTCATTCGGAACTTTAGGTTCATCCGGAAGTTTTGCTTCATTCGGAACTTAGGTTCATCCGGAACTTAGCATTCATTCGGAACTTTAGGTTCATTCGGAACTTTCTACTGATTCGGAACTTTTTGAAAGAAAACTCATTCGGAACTTTTTAGAAGAAAAATTCATTCGGAACGTAAAAACGTGCATTCATTCGGAACTTTTTAAACAAAGACTCATTCGGAACTTTTTAAACAAAGACTCATTCGGAACTTTTAAAGGACATATTCATTCGGAACTTGGGTGTTCATCCGGAACTTTGGTGTTCATCCGGAACCTGGGAACACAAGAACAGTCGTTTTACCCGAAGTACAAGGAAACCAATTTTGATCCAAAAATCACCAAGTTTTTCACCAAAAACTTAAATAAACTAATCACAAAGCATCTACTAACCATAAACTACAAATCCCATCAACAAAAACACAAATCCCAACAACTTTTAAAGATCAAATCAATAAAATAACAACTTAAGAACTTGAAGAGAAAGATGATGATGAACAAGATGAAATGGAAAGATTAAACAAGAACTTGTATTGATGATTGATGTTTTAACAAGATCAAACAAAGATTAAAATTACAAGATTTGAGAAACAAAGATCAAAAATCACCAAACACCCTAGTGGTGATGGTGATCCTATGAAACAGAAAGGAGAGAAAAGTGGGGAGAAAGAAACTAAAAACTAATTGGCACTATGTGTGTGAGGGGATTCCTTTTATAGGCTTGTCTTTTGGTTGGTGAGTGGGCTTTCTCCCGTTCTTCTTGTCTTCTCGTCTTTTCAGAAAAGTTGACGTTTTCGATTCTGATTCGGGATTTGTTGTCGATTAAATTCAACTCGTCTTTTAATTTCTTCGTTTAATAGACTTGAGTTTCTTCGACTTATATAAATCTTACATCTTTGGTCCTTTTCTTCGATAAATCTTCGAATAGGCCCAGTGACTTCAAATCTTTTGCATCTCTTGGACAATAGACTTCATTTTGAGTATTTTTCTTCGATAAACCCCGTGCAATCCCATGTTTTCTCCATTATCCATCCGGTTGGCTCTGAAAACACAATAAACACAAAAACCACGCATAATTCCAAACAAATGATATTAAATACGTGTTTTGGTCTCGTTTTAGCCAGAATTAAGTGGTAAAAGGATGGGTATTTACACACCTATCAAGGATCTTAATCAAAACAACAAACCTTTTACTAAAATACTTGACCATTTACTATATGTTTATGACAATAGGGAAAGAAATCTGTTTTAGACCAAATTACTACAAAAGCAATCCCGCAATCCTTCTCCAGCAAGCTTCGCAATCAACAACTTCAAGTACCTGAAATACATGCTTAAAATCATCAACACAAAGGTTGAGCAAGTCTATAGGTTTTACAAAACATAATTGAATACATCGTAAAAATCATTCACAATCGTTAATAGAATTGTGGCCATACAATCTATCAATCAGGTATATCATATTATAGCAGTAGTTATTGAATTGTATTAAGCTCATGACACCGACCCCTTAACTTAGTCACCCACGCCAAATGCCAGCATGACTAGAAAAATTACTAGTGCCCCTACTAGGGTATTAATTACAATAATACCAATTCTCATTCACGTAAAATTATCCTTCCCAGCGGGTTACTTAGCGTAAAGCCCTGGTCTTAGATAGGGTTGTCAGCCCAATAGTACTATTATTAGAATAAGCGGCTATTCCCAACTCTCAACATCAAGTCAGAAGATAGTTAACGGCTCATGAATTTAGGGTCTTATGCAATTAGGTACTTATACAATTCATTTCATCAAAGGCAACATCGGGTCCAACATTTACTCATGACATGTGTTCATTTTACATCAAATAGCATGTATCCCCCTCGCGGGTTTTAAAATCATTAAAACAAGTAGAAAGCGAGGCTATAGACTCACCTGAAGTAATAGCAGTAGTATGACGATCTTCGACGATAGTTGATGCCCAGTAAACACAAAAACCGCAACCTATCAAATAAGGTGCGTTCATCAATAATAACTCGAGTAAAATCCATACTTAGTAAAATCAAACTCAAAATCATAAAATCAAAATCAATCCAAAATAAAAATAATACAAGTGTCCTTTTTATTCCATTCTATATGTTTTCTATTAGTTGACTCCTTCGATAAAAATCTGCCGGTACACACCAAATGTACAAGCTCATTTACCCCACTTAAACACGTCAAATTTTTATGATACTAATCAGAATCATCACTTACTATATATAGAAAGACCTGTTAAAAACTCATCAAAAGATTTTACATTTAAAGTTCCCTGCCCGACTCATCTTTGAACTACAAAAACCGGACAGATTTACGTCAACAACTCATATAGTCTTTTAACACTTTTATTTTTCTCCGTTTATGAAACCGACACTCAACTTTGAAAATAACTCGACATCCTCATACTTAACCTTCAAAATCAGTCCATGACATATTTAAAAATCCATTTTATAGTCCCCGAGATTCGATCCAAATATCGACAACAATTATATATTGTGTCGGTACTCGTCTCCCGGTACACGAAATAATCAAACTAACGTAACTTTTCGCTCGTTTGGAGCTACAAGTCCTACCTTATACCAAAACGAAGATAAAAACATCCTCTACAACAATATCTAATTAGTTCATCTCAAACTCAAACTCATATATTCAGAAAATTACTTTTAATAATCTGCTATAAAATATATATTTAAATATCACTCAAAATTAATTTTTCACCACATTTTAACTCCATTTTTACCACTATAATCGTTCCTACACTACTAGTTCATATCAATACATACTAAATCATCCTAGATGATCAAATCATAAAAACCAAACTCAAAAATATTAACATGCGATCATAAAAATATATATATATATATATGTATATATATATATATATATATATATATATATATATATATATATATATATATATATATATATATATATATATATATATATATATATATATATACGCATAAACACCTACATACAACAACAATTTAAGATCGAAACACATGATTTTCATCCAAAAATAGGTTTTATAAAAATGTTCATGCATGGTAAGATTTTCATACCAATGGATAGAGAATCAAAAGATAGGAATGGGTCTTTGATTGCTTTTAAGAGATTCAATCTCAAAATTGAAAAATTAGGGGGTGTTTGTATGGTGAGGGTGGACGGGAAAGAAAGAAAGAGAGGGAGGGGAGAGAAGAAAAGTTGGTGGTGGTGGATTGTGTTTTATTTTTCATTTTATATGGGGAAAGTTTAGGATAGTTTTTGCCAATTGTGATTCTTTTGAACCAAAGTGCAAATACTTTGTTAAAAAGCGGGAAATGACTATTAGTCACTTTTGAAAATTTTTACGGGTCTCGGGTTTCATAAAAATGATTCTCAAAACTTAAAACACACACAAAATAATATATTATATAGTCCCGGCACGACTTAATACGACATTAAAATAAAAACGTCAAAAAATTAAACATCGACATGTTTAAAATAAAATGTAAATTTTCTCGGGCATCCGTCGATATCGTCATCACTAATAATCCTCGCAACTCGTTAAAACGTAAAAATAAAATTTTCAACATCATCCAAATCAAATAACCAATCGTCATAATAATCAACCTCGTCAAAAATTTCAAAAATATACGTAAAAATATAATTAAATAATGACCACGGTTTTTGGGTTGTTACATGTTGGGTATGATGTTATCTTTACTAAGACCCAACACAACAAGAAAAGAACCTTACAATCTGATTTGGTTTATTTTTTTATTGCTTAAATTAAACAAAAACTGTCCATAAGAACTCAAGAGACTTGAATACACCAAGAGATACTTTCAAGAACACTAGGAAGCTATATGTTTGACTTATTTTCTCCTTATTGGATTACTTTATCTAATTAATCACTCCCCATAATCAAGTTTGCAAAATGTGAAATCTAACATAACGACATTGTTAAATAAGTTGCATCAGCAATGACGCCAAAAGTTTAGGATCAACATTCAACACCAAAAATGGTGGTACCGATGAGACTATAATTATACATAGTCTCATCATCCAAATTGGGCTTAAAATGTACTAAAATATCATAAAAATCGTACAAAACCCTTTGTATTTGTTCATTGTGTGTTCGTAGGTTCGGATATCGTGAATTCAACAAAAGATAACAAGAATCAAGCAAAAACGAACATGGGAAACGAAGCCGTACAAATAACCGGAGCCAAGCATTGATTTTCCAAAGAAGTCCTTAAAGTATGAAGAATTGGCAAGATTGGTCCCTCAAGAACTGAAGACTTGTTACTTTAAACCCTTGCAAAACTCAAAAATTGCATTTGGGTCCTCAAAGTTTAAGATATGTTCATATCAGCCCTTGAAGATTGATGGAATTACAAGAATGGACCTTATTCCAATTTATAGAACTATAAAGGATTAAACTTGCTAATTGACCAAAGATAATTGTGAAGCATAATGCCCTAAAAGTTGTCTTATAAACTTTGGAAATGAAGTGTAAAGCTATTGAAACATGGGGGACTCAAACTGCCAAATCACATAACCCATACCTATCCTTACCAAGTCCAAAACCCAACAATAACCCATCCCAAGCCCAAAACAACTCCCTTACCCGACCTGCCCCAGCCAGTTAACCCATTACACGTCACAACCTACCCATCCGTTTAATATTAAATAAGTTTTCAAAAACTTATTTTAAAACTAAACCTTGGCGCTTAACAACTAATCCCCCTAAAATGAATCAAAATCACCCACTGTTTACTTGAATAACCCTATCCCAATTTATTAATTGCCCAATAATTAACCATATTTTATTCCAAAACCTCAATTAAACGCACCCTTAACAAATCCTCACCCCTATTTTGCATTCACACACACCCCGTGACCCTACCTAATGGTCCCCTGCCCCATTGCTTGCTCATTTTTAGCAAACTTTGAATCTCCACAGAAGATCAACAATCCTAAGGGATTCCTTACTCCCCAATGTTGTGTTAAATGGTTAGATCATCTTTGCAACAGCTGGAAACTAAGAATCATAGAGCTAGGGTTTCTTCATTAAGTTTATAGTTCTAGAAATTTCAGTAGCCATGAGACGTGATGTGTCCATATTATTTTGTTCCAAATTTTCTTGTAAAATATTTATATTAAATAAAATAGTTAGAGTATTTATAAAATCCTTTGCAAGTCTAGTTGTGTTCCATTATTCTATGCTATCTTTATTTTTCTACAAAAGTTTAGTTTAGTTTTTTTAATCAAAAATTACTTTTGTTCAAAATATTTGGCAAAGGTAATTTTTGAGAACCAAAGGATTAAACTTGATTGTATGGGTCGGGTTTGACAATCCAAACCCAAGCAAAAGTTTAAGTCTTTGTTACTTCCTTTGTTGGTGAATATTTTCAAGTTTACAAAAAGTTTTTCCAAGTTTTATGGTTTTGAGATTTCTAATTATTTCTTGTTAACAAGCTAACTGTAGCATAAGCTAGACCAAAAGCTTTTGACAAATCCTTTAGTTTGGTTTTGTTGCTTGTTTATCTTCTTTGTGGTGTGTTCAAATAGGTACAAGAGATAAGCACCCTTGACTGTTGTAGTCTTGGGTTGCTAGGAATGTTGTAGTCCTTCCATCCTTCTCACTTGCAAAAGCTCTTCACAAACTCCCTCCATTTCAGAAGGCCTAGTGGTGGTCAAGTTGGTGTGTCTTTGGTCTGAAGAAGACCAAGGGTGGTAACCCTAGATCTCACTTATTTCTATCTGTTTTGATTTGTGGTTTATGTGAAATTGTTAGGGTTTGCATGATAGTCAATTTTTTTGGTGATATTTAGTGTAGATTTGTTTTGTGATTCATGATGATGTTAGTACAAAGTAGATTTGAGTTCATTTGCTAAGTTTTCTTTTGTTAAAATTTGGTTTCAAAATATAAAGAGGTGTTTGGTTCATGTGTTTAAAGTAGTTTGGGTGACAACAAGGTACTATAAACTAGCCTGCATAACTTTGTTTGTGTTAGATTTGGTGTTTTCAAGCTTTTGTTTCATCTGTTATAGTGTAGAGCATCAATTGCATAGCTTTTTATTAATCCTACTTTAATCCATAACACTATATTAAGATGATACATAGAGAGAGAAATAGATGAAGGTAGAGAGATAAACAAGAGAGAATGGAAGGTTAATCTTTTCTAGAGAGAGAAAATGAATGTTAACCAACACCCTCTTCCACACATGGAAGAGGGTTTATATACCCTTGAGCTTGGTGGGCTCATGGGCTTGATTCTTGGGCCGAGCTTGGTTCTTTGGACATAGAGCCCCTAACTTATACAATATTATCTTAAAGACCAAGCCTGGTTAACCCGACTAACCTATTACATTAAAAGACCATTATCAACTAAGATGAACTATTACATTCTTGTTCGACTATATAAAATATAGGGTTACCAATCTCCCCTAATGTATCGGTCATCTTTAAATACATAAGATGATTAGGAGAATACATTCTTGTGTAGGTGATCTTCTTTCTTTGGTCTTGTATCTTGGTCTTGATCTTGTTTATAACGGCATTGTTCCTTAATGCTTTTGTGATCTTTATCTTTAGCCTTTGTCATTTGACTTTGAGTGCTTGAGATCTTCATCTTGTGCTCCTTGTGACTAAGATGGCCTATTACATTCTTAGGTATCTTGATTATCGCCATCTTGTGCTCTTGTGACTTCTGAATCGACATGTTCGTACTTTGTTGAATTCGAGAGGCTAACAATTTCCCGTACAAGTATAGTGAAGACGACTTCGGTTAGTACACAACTATGCCACCATCTTGATATGCAGCAACATATATAGACACGGATAAAATGGCTTTGAACATTTCGTCCTAACTCGGTAGCGTTTTACCTCCGGTCGGTAAAGACCGTTAGACGGTATTAGATACCGTACCTGTGATCGGGTAGATTCAATTAAGACCCTCCTTGACAGGGTTTCCCTACGGTAGTAGCCAGTTCTGTTTACTCGACCATCTCAAAGCAGACTGCGAACGTAAAGAGTGAATCATAAGGATAAATTATCCATCTGATTAGAGTCGTCAATTCAGAATTCCTGGAACAAGTTTGATTCTATAAGAATCGTAACATTGTTGCTTTCGAGTTTGTCACAAGCTTGATTCATAGAGAATCTTGCGAGTTACCTACCGTAGTGCTGTTTGAGGTTGACACTGGAAGGATTTCCATTCGTCACTGTGAACACTAAAGAGTGTCACTCTGAATGTTCTGGCAAGATCACATGGATTTTGTGAAGAAACTTAGAATCAAGTTTAAATCAATTAAGAATCTAAACTTAGTTTCATTCCAGTTATCACATGTTTGATTCGTGTAGAATCGCACAAGTTACCTACCATGAGCTTGTTTGATGCTGGCTCAAGCAGGATATTGCATCTTCATTGTGAATCGTATCACTCAGATGTTCTAGAAATATCACAAGGATAATGCGTAGGACTCGATTGTGTCCTAATGAGATAATAGATTGATCTCTTTTAGGCTCTAGACTCGATAAGTGCATTTTGGTAATCGGAGGCTGGAGCAGACTGCCACCTTTTCAATATTAACTAACTCGCAGTGAGAAATTCAATAGATACGTGTTGATCTCTGTGACAATGAGACAAGTTTCTTTTGAAAGAAACCTGAATGGCTAGGAAGGGTTGTGCATTGCATCACTGGGTCCATGACACTTGTTTTAGATGTGTTAACCCGGTTTCTGCCTACGTTGCATAGAATATTCAACTCCTTCAATGCTTACTAATACGTCGTCACTAGCACCTTCTTGTGATTGTTCCAGTGCTAACATAAGTAATTGGTCCGCACTCAGCTTCATTCCACTCAGCTTCATTCCACTCCATCTTTCCTAAGGATAACTATTTCTAGCTATGGAATGTCCTTGGGTAGATCCCTCCGGTTCTGGTTGGATCACAGGACTTAGTTTCCTATCCTAAGCCACCTTTTGACTCCATCGTTCTGTCGTAGATAGTAGGTTGTTTTGGGTATAGATCGTAACCATAAACCATTGAAAACCATTCAAAGTGCTTGATAAAAATCAAAACTTTTAACACTTTGAGAGTTTTACATTTCCGAAAAGCTCCCCCTACACACATGTATCGATATACGAAATAGTTTAACATGTGAAGGAAAGAGTTGCACTTGAGTCTTTAAGATCACATGTTGTGAAATATTACATTTTAATCACATTTTCTCCCCTATATCTAATATAAAAATTTAATATTTGAGATACCAATTGATTAAAATGTGACAGTTTCTAAAAATCGTTGGGAGAGAAACATGTGTGCAAGCATGAATCATGGAACATTAGTCGGGTAGCTCCCTCTAAACAATATATGTGTGTCTTAAAACAACATTTGACAAAATTTTGGAGAAAACGACACCACAAAATATGTTGAGGTACGGAGTTGAGATGCCTTTTCCGATATAATATATTACATTTGATAATTTTATATCATTTTCATAATGTGTTGGATACATAAAATATGACAATATCTGAGATGTACCCAACAACATTTTAGGCTTTAATTTTAAAACTCTCCCCCTCAAAAATTGATCAAAATAACGTATGACATTTTTGAGATATAAAAACCATTTTATGATGAAGGGAGTGTTGAACACACAATTTTGAAAGATTTAGAAAAACCTTTTGAGAAATTCTTGAAAAATTGTGTTCAACAGTTTTAAAATAATCATGATAGTAGACTTCTCTTCTATTACTTTAGGAAAACGCACTGAAATGTATACTTCGCTTTCGGGTTCGTTTTTCAGGAGCTCAAAACTTTGATTGTTTTGCGACTAGCTCATGAACGAGAAAAATTAATTTCCCGTTGTGAAGGATAAGTGATCATCCGTGATAAACTTTCCTTAAGTTGAAGTTCGAGTTCTAAGCTGACATTTACTTAGAAGTCGTTTTTTATGAACTTAAAAACTTTGAATGTTTTTATGAGAATCTCATGACCGAGAAATATAATTTTCTCATTGAGAGGGATAAGTTATCGTCCATGATAAACTTTCCTAATTTGAGGTCCGAGTCCTAAGCTGTGATGCGCTTAGAAGTCATTTACACGAGCTTAAAGCTTTCGAATAGTTTTACTACAAGATCGTGTCCAAGAAAATTGAATTTCTCGTTATGAGGATAAGTCATACTCGGGATGCTGTCTTGTGAGCCCGGGTTACAGTCTGTAATTTGACTATATGCCATTTTGGAGCTTACTTGTGAATCCCCTGAGACACCTGTTTCTTAGATATCTGCTTCTTCGATAGCCAAACTCTGAGAGTGTCTTTGTAGAAAGGGTTACAAATATAGGACCTTTATGTGCCCGTTGAACCTCGACTTCGATACCTAATCATTCATCAGAAGTTTGCATGCTTGCATGTAGGTTAGTGATATCTTTGTGAGAACCATGTGGGGGTTCACCGTGAACCTTTGTCGTGCTAGAGGGAAATATCTTTCCAGTAGGAACCCACCTAAGACCAATGGTTTTAAATGTTCTACCCGTTGGTATCCACCTAAGACAGGGTCTAGGAGACATAGTTTTCTAATGCACAACGGAAGACTTAGTTGGAGAAAAACTATTTCCTTTAGGGTTCCTTCTTTGAGATGCCCTAGTTTTTTGGTTCACCTTGTTCAGGACTTTAGTGATACAATCATCATGAATGGCATTAAGCATGCATTTGTTACATTTCGTGCAAACAAAGTGCTTAGCTTTAGAGAAGGCTCTAGAGTTTCTAGGGTAGGCTGATTTGGGCACATCATAGAAGGGTCTAGAATTCCTAGATGTGTGATTAGCGCTCCTAGGTTGCGGTTTTGTACTATCTCTTGCTTGTGTCTTGTTCTTAGCATCCTCTAGATATCTTTTATGACCCGTGTCATTTGAACTACGCCTAGGCGTGTTCTTGGAGCTACTTTTAGAGTTGCTTGAGGCATTCATGTGATCGGGTTTTGCAGAAGCATATTTTCTTAAGGATGATCTAGATTGTGGGGTGACTGGTTTAGGAAAATTGCTACGCATGTCAGCTTGGGAGGAAAACCTCGGGTTTGACATTTTAGGTCATTCAGATTTAAACGCATTCGGTTGTCTAGCAACTGAGTGGTTTCTGAATGGTTGAGAAGGAGGTTTCCCTAAGACTGACTGTTTTGCTAACTTAGTATCCACACTATTTCCTTTTCACTTCCTTAATTCATTTTTCACTGCTGTCAGTGCAAAAACCCTTTCCTGAATTTGAGCCTTTAATTGCTCATTTTGTAGAAGTAATTGAGCGACACGTTGTTCTAACTTAATGTTCATATTGTCAAATATGTCGTTATCGGCATTCGCGTCATTACTATCTATAGTGTCGATATGTTGCACAGATATTTCACTTAATGAAGCAGGCGAAGGACTTGGATTATGAGAAGCCAACTTTGATTTTTCAAATTTATTTGTTTCACAAAATGTTCTTTTTCCGCGTTGGAATCTTGAATCTTACGATCCAATTTTTGTTCAAGAACAACATTTGCTTTTTCAAGTTTTTCAAAATAAGCCTAAAATTTGTTATTTTTCTTTGAAAAATCGAGTTTGGCATCCTCAAAATCTTTTGTCTTTTGAGCTAAAAAAGTTTCTAGCTCGTGAATTTTAGAAATAATATTTAATTATACCTGAGCCATTGGCTCATCGTCACATATGGGTCTGATAGCTGTAGCAGCGGTTTTTGAATCATTCCCAGAGCTGTTGCTGGTATGCTGCGTTTCTGATTCTGTCCCGCTGCTCTTTGTATCACCCGAACAAGCATCCAATGCTTGACCCTTATCGACGTTGCTATCTTTCGTCTGCATCAGTCTTTGATTCACCCTTCGTTCAAATTGCCTTTGATGGCGTGTTCTTTCAGCAATTGACTTCTTTATATTACTCATATGTTGAAGAAGTGTCTCTTTGAACACATGAAGATCTACGAGAGTATATTCGGTAAAGTATGTACTTGCGAACTCTCGATCGTTGTTGGATAAGCCACTTGAGTCAATGAATTGTTGGAACTGATTGTTGAGAGCTAAAAGGATCTCCATGCATAGAATCTCGTGAAAATCATCTATGTCATGTTCTTGTTGAAGATGGTCCACATTAAGTAGCATCGTTCTGATGAATGTCTCAACATCTTGAACGAATAGTAGAACGAAGACCCGTTTGAATCCAATTTCAAGACGAGTGCCTTTTAGGTCTTCTCTTCAAAGAACCGGAAGGTCTGACTAAAGCAACTATAAGTGTTCCATGCATCTTTCTTTTGCTTTCGACATCTTGTATTTGATTCCATGAACGGTTTTGGTTGTTGAATCCTTGTTAGTAGGTTTACTGATATGAGTCTCAGTATTTTTCTGAACCTCTAGATTCTGCATCTTCTCTTTAATCACCTCATTCATAGACGTTATTGTTATGGAATCCGTTGTTTTGAAGATGTCCATTGAGCATGGTGTAGTAAGAGGATATGGTGTGTATGGATTATGGATCTTTACTAGATGTGTTGTGATGAGGTGTGGTTGTCAATTCTGGAAAATTGTGTGAAATCCCCTAACAAAGTGTTCACAATAAACAAAAAAATTCCAAGACAAACAAAAATTGCACTGATAATTGTGCAAATTATTTTCGGAATAACTGTGCAAATTATCTTCGGAATAATTCTGCTTTTGAAGTTCGGAATAGTTCAAAGATGAGCTTCGGAATCAATTTGGAAAGTATATTTGGAATTACCAAATAATTCTTCACTTTGGAATCCAAAAAAAAAACTTTAGAAATTCGGAATTATGATCCTTTTCAACTTTGGAATATTTTTGTTTTTCATCTTCGGAATCAAAATATTGTTTAACTTCGGAATATTGTGATCCTTGGTGACTTCGGAATAAGAGAACTTAGGAACTTCTATCTTCGGAATAATAGCAACTTTTGGTAACTACGAAATAATTTTCTTATGCACTTCAGAATAAGTGGATAAATGACTTCGGTATAATTGGCTTAATGACTTCCGAATAATTGGTTAAATGACTTCGAAATATGTTTGTAGGCAACTTCGGAATGAAAAAATGATCACTTCAGAATGGACAAATGATCACTTCGGAATGTTACACAAACGATCTTCGGAATCCAAAACTGGGCAGTCAACTTCGTAATATTCAAAAGTAAATGGTAACTTTGGAATATCTTTCCTATGTGACTTCGCGAAATAGAAACCCTAGGCACTACTTCGTAATATTTCAAAAATTCTGAACATAGCCTACTGTTTGGCTGACTTCCATGTTTATCGGATTTAACGAACAAAAACGTGATTTAGAGCCAAATAATGATCCAATACCCAATCTTTTTGTGTTTTTAGCCAAAGTAACAATACCAAATCTCTACCACAACTATGTAGATGATTTGTATCAAGAATAAACCATAAAAAACACACAAAAAAAATTTGGATCAAGGATTATGGATCAAATACCTCACAAAATCAATAGGAACCCAACCACAAATCTTCAATCACCTATCCACTATAAACTCTTGATACCAAATGTTAAACCCACTTAAATCCATAACACAATATTAAGATTATATTTAGAGAGAGAAATAGATGAAGGTAGAAAGAGAAACAAGAGAGAATGTAAGGTTAATCTTTTCTAGAGATAGAAAATGAATGTTAACCAACACCCTCTTCCACACATGGAAGAGGGTTTATATACTCATGAGCTTGGTGGGCTCATGGGCTTGATTCTTCGGCCGGGCTTGGTTCTTTGGGCATAGAGCCCCTAACTTATATAATATTAGCTTAAAGACCAAGCCCGATTAACCCGACTAACTTATATAATATTAGCTTAAAGACCAAGCCCGATTAACCCGACTAACCTATTACATTACAAGACCATTATCGACTAAGATGACCTATTACATTCTTGTTCGTCTATATAAAATATAGGGCTAACATTTTTCCAAAATCTGCCTAAAAAAAATAGTCAACATTTTTCGGTTTGATTTGCATGAGTTTGTCTTCGAATCTTGTTTGTTATTAGTTTATAGGTTAGTTGTGGTCTGAGTATTATCTGTTTTCTTTTTGAGTGATTATTGTAGCTTTTACAGCTTATCAAATTTCTAAAATCTTTTCATCAGCTGCATGTGTCTGATAACTTTGTTTCCTATGAGTCATCCGATATCTGATGACACATAGTTCACATGTCATCAGATATCGGACATAATTAGATAGCTGTCTGATTAGCTTATTTGAGAACTTTGCTTATAGAATGCTTATTAGGGCTTTGTTATTGGTTGTTTTTAGCTTGTATTGATTCTCCACAAGCAGAAAGCTTGTGGGGGTGCCTTTGTTACCAAAAGAGACCATCAAACAAAGCCAAATTAGAGCTCATAAGCTCTCTGTGATAAAAACAAAGGCAGTGGGAATATTTTTCCCACTGACTTCATTACAAGGCTAGCCACTACTAGTTTTAACTCCAATAGTTGCTTATTTTGCCTTTTACCAGCTTATCTAGTGAACATTTTTTCTTTTGTTATTTTTCTTTTGTATATTATATCTTTTAAAAATTCTAAAAATTGGTTTAGGATTTTTACCACTTTTCTTTCATTTATTATGATTATTTTAGTATAAAAATCATTTTTGGTCATTAAAAATAGATTTAATTAAATTAAAACTTTTGAAAAATATTTTTTAGCATTAGATAAATATATTTGAGATTTAGAAACTTTAAGATCTTTGATCGGGCTTTTTCTTTGTTATTTTTTATTTTTAGGTCGTTAATTAGATTTAAAAATTAAATAATCATTAAATAAAAAGTTACAAAAAGTTTTCTTGATTTCTAAACTTTAATTATATTATTTAGGATTTATTCATAATTTGTGGAAATGTTTTAGATCACTTTTATTTTTCGTCACGTTTTACGATTTTACGTTTTTTACGTCGTTGTTTAATTTTAGCGTAATCGTCTTTTAATTTTCCCTCTTTTCTTCCAAAAACGAACTAATCTAAATTGCGTATTATAATATTGGCACTAACAAAATAATGTACCTTCCTTGGAGAACGAACTCACTTTCGGTCTTCACGTTTTCCTAAACGCGTTATCTAATACTTACCGCTTTATACTTGTTTTTCCTAAAGCAAGTGTAAAAATACGACAATCATTTTGGCGTCGCTGCTGGGGATTGGTATTTTGCGACTGCCATTATATTATTATCGTGTTTAGTTTGAGTAGTGCGTTTTTAACTTTCTATTTTGGGAAAGCGTAAATATCGTACATACTTGTTTTTATTTTTTCTACTATTAGCCATAGAAATAAATCATGTTAAATTGAAATCTATTAACACAAAACCGTTTTTCGTTTTGTTGTGAATAATATATTGTATTTACGTAGCACAATTAATTAACAACAGCTATCCAAATACGCGTAAAAATGCTTATCAATAGTGGGTGTCCCGGTCATTATTGAGTGTATCGATCAAAGAGAAGTTTGAGGCAAAATAGATAAATACTCTTAATTGATTTAATCATAACTAATAGAAACTATAAGGTGGTTATAAGGCGGTTGTATTTCACGACCTAAGGAAAAAGGCTCTTAAGTGCTTCGCGCCGCCTCGTTTCTCCGCTCGCTTGTGCGTATTGATTTAGTGACGATTAATTAAGGGTTTGCCACCTCAAGTATTTATAAATTATTTTTCCTTATATTATTGAACCCTCGAAACGTTTTGGTGTTCCACCAACGTTTCAAAGTCGAACGAAGGTTTTTACTTGACGTAATTACTTTCATTCCATTTGGATTTGTTAGCCCTATATTTTATATATAGTCGAACAAGAATGTAATAGGTCATCTTAGTCGTTAATGGCCTTGTATTGTAATAGGTTAGTCAGGTTAACCGGGCTTGGACTTCAAGCTAACATTGTATAAGTTAGGGGCGTAAGCCCAAGTGCAAGCCAAGCCTGGCCCAAGAAACAAGCCCATGAGCCCACCAAGCTGATGGGTATATAAACCCTCTTCCATTTATGGAAGAGGGTGTTGGTTACCATTAGTTTCTCTCTCTAATTAGTGTTTAACCATCCATTCTCTCTTGTTTCTCTCTCTACTTTTCTTCTCTTTCCCTCCCTAAATATCTCTCTAAATATTGTGTTATAGATTAGAATAGGATTAATATTTGGTATCAGAGCTTATAGTAGATAGGTGATTGAAGTTTGTGTTCTTGATTTTCGTGTGGTCTTTGATCTAAAAAACCCATGTCGAATTTTTTTATCAAGCACTTTGAATGTGATTAAAATGTGACTAAAATGTAATATAACGCAACATGTGATCTTAAAGACTCAAGTACAACTCTTTCCTTCACATGCTAAACTATTTCGTATATCGATGCATGTGTGTAGGGGGAGCTTTTCGGAAATGTAAAACTTTCAAGTGTTAAAAGTTTTGATTTTTACCAAGCACTTTTAATGGTTTTCAATGGTTTATGGTTACGATCTATACCCAAAACAACCTACTATCCACGACGGAACGTTGGAGTCAAAAGGTGGTTTAGGATAGGAAACTAAGTCCTATGATCCAACCAGAACCAGAGGGATCTACCCAAGGACATTCCATAGCTAGAAATAGTTGTCCTTAGGAAAGATGGAGCTGAATGAAGCTGAATGCGGACCAATTACTTAAGTTAGCACTGGAACAATCACAACAAGGTGCTAGTGATGACGTATTGGTAAGCATTGAAGGAGTTGAATATTCTTTGCAACCATTAGGAAGAAACCGGGTTAACATATCTTTTGAAGACTAGTGTCATGGACCCAGTGATGCGATCCACAACATTTCCCTAGCCATTCGATTTTCTCTCAAAAGAAACTTGTCTCATTGTCACGGAGATCAACACGTATCTATTGACTTTCTCACTCCGAGTTAGTTAATATTGAAAAGGTGGTAATCTGCTCCAGCCTCTGATTACCAAATGCGCTTATTGAGTCTAGAGCAAAAAAGAGATCAATCTATCATCTCATTAGGACACAATCGAGTCCTATGCATTATCCTTGTGATACTGACAGAACATCTGAGTGATACGATTCACAATGAAGATGGAAATCCTGCTTGAGCCAGCATCAAACAAGCTCATGGTAGGTAACTTGTGCTATTCTTCACGAATCAAACTTGTGAGAACTGGAAAGCAACTAAGTTTGTATTCTTAAATGATTCAAACTTGATTCCAGGTTTCTTTGCAAAATCCGTGTGATCTTGCCAGAACATTCAGAGTGACACTCATTAGTGTTCACAGTGACGAATGGAAATCCTTACAATATCAACATCAAACAGCACTACGGTAGGTAACTCGCAAGATTATCTATGAATCAAGCTTGTGACAAACTGGAAAGCAACAATGGTGCGATTCTTATAGAATCAAACTTGTTCCAGGAATTCTGAATTGACGACTCTAATCAGACGGATAATTTATCCTTATGATTCACTCTTTACGTTCGTAGTCTGCTTTGAGACGGTCGAGTAAAGAGAACTTGCTACTACCGTTGGGAAACCCTGTCAAGGAGGTTATTAATCGAATCTACCATATCACAGGTACGGTGTCTGATATCGTCTAACGGTCTTCACCAACCGGAGGTAAAACGCTACCGAGTTAGGATGAAATGTTCAAAGCCATTTTATCCGTGTCTATATATGTTGCTGCATATCAAGAAGGTGGCGTAGCTGTGTACTAACCAAAGTCGTCTTCACATGTTCATACTAAAAGTTAAAGTCTTCCGCTACTCTGATGGATATTTGAAGGACTAACTTCAACTATATTTGTATAGGAGATTGTTAGCCTTTCGAAATCAACAAAGTATGAACATGTCGATTCAGAAGTCACAAGAGAACAAGATGGCGATAATCAAGATACCTAAGAATGTAAGAATGTAATAGGTCATCTTAGTCACAAGGAGTACAAGATGAAGATCTCAAGCGCTCAAAGTCAAATGACAAAGGCTCAAGATAAAGATCTAATAAGTGTGAAAACACTTATCCTTTCACCACTTATTTCTAATACTAACAAGACCAAAACATGTATTTTATGCCGTAAAAGTCGGAATTATGCGTGGTTTGTGTTTTTATTGTGTTTTAGGACCAAAAGATGAAAAAGGAAGAAAACATAGGCTATCACGGGCTTTTATCGAAGAAAAAGACAAAAGACAAAGTCAAAAGATCAAGAGTGCAAAGAGAACGGAAGTCCAAAGCCTATTCTGAAGATCTATCAAAGAAAAAGTCTAAAGACGGAAGTTTAATTAAGTCTAAGAACTCAAGTCTAATAGAAGAAGAAAATTATAAGACAAGTTCAATTTATATCGACAAATCCCGAGACGACGTCGAGAAAGACAAAGAATTTAAATCGAGTCGAGACTAGAAGAAAAAAGGAAGGAAGCAACACATGCACTCCCCTCCTCCTATAAATACCCTCCTAATGACACATTAGGAGGGTGTTAGCTAGTTTATTTCTTTTTTGTAGTTTTCATTTTAGAGAGAGAAAGTGTTTAACTTTCTCTCACTAAAACTTCATCTTTTCTTTCAAATTTAAGCTTTATTTCATCTTTGTATTTGGAATTCATTAATCAAAAGTTCAAGTTTAAGCTTTTAATCTTTAGTCTTCTTTTACCTTTCTTGATTTTGGATTATCTTTGATCCGAAATGTTCTTGATTCGTGTTTGATTTTGATGTTTATGTGATTAAAAAGTTCATCTTTTTATTCCTATATAAGTTCTTATACAATTAAGCTTAAGGCTTGTTATGCTTTTTGGCTTATTTCGTGTTTAGCTTATTGGTTTTTAAGCTTTCTTAAAAGTTTAGTGTTTTTAAAAGTTTGATTCATAAAGTTTGCTATTTCATATTTTAAAATTTTTCAAATTTGTGCTTATTTAGTCTTGGCGAAGAGTTGGTAGATGCTTATTGGATTAACAGCTTATTCAGTTCAGCATTGTCACCTTTTGTGTCCATCTCAATATTGTAAGAGTTTTACCTGTCACGATCCCTTGGGTACGATCTCCTGGATATGATCGCATTGACTGTGATCCATACTTCTTTCATTGGCTACGATCTACACCACGATCACTTGTTGCGATCTTGGGTGCGATCGTGTCACAGTCCCTTAGTACGATCGCATTGACTGCGATCCTTGTTGTTACGATCAAAGACCACGATCCATTTGTTGCGGTCGTGGTTGCGATCAGTGAGTGCGATAGAAGTCACGATCCAGCAGAATGATCCCTCACTTCTTCAGTGCGATCCACCACTACGATCAGGGACTACGATCCATCTTGCGATCTAAGTTACGATCGTATTGTGATCTAACTTTGGTTTTTGTTTTTGTTATATTAGTTTTTAAATTTTACTTTTCCTGCATTTTTACTTAGAATTATTTTAAACAAGTTTTGTCTTAGTTTATTTTACAAAGTTTTCAAGTTTTAAATTCATTACGTTTTAATTTCCATAAATTGCACGCTTCCCGAAATCTCTGTTTTTACCAAGTGTTTTTTCTAGTAATTTTTAGTTTAATTTTTAAAGATTTTATTTTTACTCAACGACATTTTTATATTTGCTTATAGTTTAAAATAGATAATCAACCCATTTTATTTGTCCACCAAGAACGACTGAGTCACACTAATTACTTGTAATCAATTCGAAAAGATCGGACGATAAATTCTTTCATAACTAAGTGAAAACCTAGTTATTAAATGACGCCGTCGCCGGCTCTTTTCGTTAAGATTAACGGTTTTTATTGAGAGACGCGTTGGATTCTGGGATCCGTTCATTTTTTAATGTTATTTTTCTTGCCAAAAATTTTCAAAAATCCTAAAAACTAAAAATTTTCAAAAATTCAAAAAAAAATAGAAAAACATAAAAAGCCAAAAATATTTCTTGTCTATTTTCCTTTTTCTTTTGCAGGTGTGTATGCGTACCCGTGCTCGTAAGAATAAAGCAGCTCAAGCCGAAGTCATTACTCCACCTATTGTCACCATGGACAATCAACCAATGATCGAGCTTTTGCAGTCGCACGTAGAGGGCAACAACGATGCTATTGTCATACCCGAGATTGGAGCCAACAATTTTGAGCTCAAATCCGGCTTTATTCAAATGGTCTCTGCTCAATCTTTCTTGGGGC
Source organism: Glebionis coronaria (assembly GCA_025667525.1). Lineage (NCBI taxonomy): Eukaryota > Viridiplantae > Streptophyta > Magnoliopsida > Asterales > Asteraceae > Glebionis > Glebionis coronaria. Next base: position 459,440 of record JANFOE010000876.1, on the reverse strand, counting down.
GTTCGCTTGATGATCCTCATGACCATATAAAAAGGTTTCTTCAACTCACCAATACGGTTAAGTATAATGGGGTTTCACAAGAAGTGATTCGCTTGCAACTTTTTCCTTTCTCCTTAGAGGGACAAGCCCGAAATTGGCTTGATAAGGAACCGCCATAAAGTATTCTTACGTGGACTGATTTAGAGACTAAATTCATCAACTACTTTTTCCCACCCTCACGTACTACCGCTTTGCGGAATGAAATCATTACCTTTGAAAAAAAGTACGGTGAGACATTTAGTGAATCTTTGGACCGTTTTAAGGAACTTTTAAGAAAGTGTCCACAACATGGTTTCACAAAAGTACATCAACTTAATACTTTTTACAATGGTTTAAGCATGAATGACCAAGATTCACTAAATAGTGCCTCGGGGGGTAATATTTTGGTTAAGTCTTCTAATGCCGCATGGGATATTATTGAGAATAAGTCTAGAGTGCAAACCAAGAGTGTTCGAACTAATGTGGCTAGTGCTAGCACTAGTAAGAGCGACAAGAGAATTGATAAGCTTACTTCGCTTGTTGAAACACTTGCTCTCCAAAACGCTAACAATACCAAAGCCATCAATGCACAAGTTAATGCTATGAGTCAGTCATGTGAAATATGCGGGGGATCTCATTCATACACCGATTTTCCTTCGACTCATGACAATCCGGAAAATGTGTATGCCGCCAACGGTAACTTTTCTACGGGAGGCTATCCAGCACGTCCACAAGGTGACCGCAATTTGCTCAGTTATCGTTCAAACAACTTTCTTTCACCACCCGGTTTTCCACCTCAAAACCCAAACAACCTCAATCGCAACAATCAAAACCAACCTCGAGCTCCAAATCAATATCAAACCCAAAGAAACCCATATCCACCTCAAGGAAACAACCAAGTTTACCAACAACCCGCTTATCAACCACCTGCCTACCATGATCTACCTCCCAACCAACCCACCGCATTTAATCAAGAGGTGGAAACTTACATGAGGACTAATGATGCGATAATGCAGAATCTTCAGCGGCAAATGGCCAACTTGAAAGGAGATATGGTGAAACAAGGGAATGATCTTCGAGCCGATAAGCGAAACTCTTTGAGCAGTCAAACGAATGACTTAAGGGATATGATGGCTAGTTTCTTCTAAAGTAATCAAGCCTCTGGTTCGGGTTCTCTTCCGAGTAACACCGTTGCTAATCCAAGAGGGGAGATGAAAGCAATCACCACTCGAAGTGGAAAAGGTTTAAAGGAACCCGAGCTTCCTACACCTACACTGGTGATTGTGACAAAGGAAAACGAGTCCCCTTCTCCAAGTCCTCCAACTTCCACTTCTCCAATTCCACCGCCTTCTACTTCCACCCCTCCACCACCCAAGGATGTGAGTGAGAATCCCATTCCAAAGCCTTCATCTCAAACCAATATACCTTATCCTTCGAGGTTGAGGAAAGAGAAATTGAAGAACAAGGATGATATTCAGGTTTCTAACTTTCTTAAAATGTTTAAACAACTGAATTTCAATATCTCCTTTACTCAGGCTCTCGTTCACATGCCCAAATATGCTAAAATGTTTAAAGATCTTCTCAGTGATAAGGAGAAACTTCTTGATATCGCTCAGACCCAACTTAATGAGAATTGCTCTGTAGTGCTCTTAAGGAAATTACCCACCAAACTTGGTGATCCGGGTCGTTTTCTCATTCCTTGCAACTTCCCCGGGGTAGAGAAGGAAATTACCAGAGGATGATTTGGACCACCTGAAAATATCACCAGACAAGGACGATGTATCGGAATCTAGTAGTTCCTCTGTGTTAGCAGGTACAGATATAAATATCTTTGATTTGCTAACAAAAGAGTTCTTAGGCTTCCAAACTTGCTTCCTAAATGCCGGCTTAGATTCTAGTTGTCTAAGATCCTGAGGTACTTCTTCACTGGTAGGCACAATAGTGGGGGCAGACCTAGTTAAAAGGCGCCTTTTCCATTTCTTAGTGCTAGTGTTCCTATTTAAAGGACGCTGAGACCTAACTTCCATGGACGTGATCCTAGTTAAAGGGCACTTAGTTCCGTTAGCAGTAAAGTTCCTACCAGTGGGTATCCATTGCCAACCAACTTGGGTGAATTTCTTCCCCGTTGGAATCCATTCAAGGTTGTTCCTAATAGCATACATTTCATTCACATGATCAACAAGGCTTAAATCATGACGCTGAGAAAACATGCATTCATTAGAATTCCAATATCGTAAATTTAAATTCACATTTTTCTTAGGCTTCTGCACAGAAGCAGATCATTTTGTCTTAGATATATGATTCTTTTTATTTGAAACTGAAATAACATTCCTAGGGTGAACTTCTACTTTCTTCTTGGCAGTCCTACTAGTGGAAGGCTTGATCCTATCTTTCTTGTCTTAAGATCCTTTAGCCTTAGTAGACATAATTACTCCTGTAGAAGCCATGGGAACATTAGTGACAGATTTTGATGTAGCCTTGATGGGTGTGTTTAAAATAGGCTTAGATCCTTGATTCTTATAGAATGGAGTAATGTCAATGATGGGGGTTTGTTGTTTTGGGGGTACAGATATCGGTTGCCCAATGTATTCTAAGTTTTCTAAACAATCCTGAACGCGATCCACATATAAGAAAAGCTCATATAGAAGATGACTTGTGGGATCTAGTTCACGCATTTCATCAACGATGTCTCTAGCAAGATCAGCATGTTCTAAGGCATTTTTCATGTATGTGGCAAACTTAGTTGGACTATTCTTAAATTTTGGATCCCGATATAGCACACGTGGGTTGGGTTTGGGAGCACTAGAGGTCGAGGCAGAGATGGTGGCTGGATTATCAACAACTTCTTGTCCTTTGAGTTGAAGTGTCTCCTTTAATTCAGTCAAAACCATGTTTTTGTCTATGAGTTAAATATTTAAGTCAGAGACCTCCTCGCACTTTCGGTTCAATTGGTCAACGAGTGACTTTTGCTCTGCCGCGTTAAAAGCAAAGCGTTCTTCTAACCATAAATATCTGAGAAACCCTGCTTTACTTTATCAAGCTCCCCTATCATAGAATTAATTCTATCTTCTAGGGCATGATTCTTAATCTCTTCAACCTCTAGTTCCAATTTTTCTGCTACTGATTCTCTCTTAAGTCTCATAATTTTTTCCTCTAGAGCCTGAACAACCTGAATCATCTTGTCACTTGTCTCAACGGAGTTTTCACAATCAATTGTTTTTGAAAGAGTTTCATTTTTAGATTGATTCTCAATTTCAAGAGATATACAATGTTTTTGAAGCTCATTAAAACGTTTTGAAAGTGTGTCATAAGAATCTTGAAGCTTTAAAAATTCAGCGTTGGATTCATGACAAGAATGATTATCTACATTAATCACAGGCTCAACAATATTCACAAACATATCATGCACATCATCACATATATTCATAGGAGTAGATGAAATCTCATGAGCGTATTTAAGAGTAACAACTTGCATCACTTCGAGAGACACTATATGTTCTAAGAAACGGTCATATTCGGATAAAATCTTTTCTTTTTCAATTAAATGTTGTTCATAAGCATCATCCATTTCATAGAAAACTTTTTGAACTTCACCAATTTCAAAACTTAGATTACCCTCTAGATCAGATACTCCCTTTTTAATATGGTTCACAAACGGAACTATCCCTTTCTCAAACACCGTTTTCATGTGTTCGAAAGCCCATTCTACAGCGGTTAGAGCCGTTGAAGTCGTACATTCCAGGATGACCTTGTCAAACTTGGTAAGGTATCGCTCAATCTCTTCCAAGCTGAGCTTTACCGTACTTACCGGTGGAAGATTCTTAGGAATTTCCTTCGGTTCGTCCGAGTTAATGAGTGTAGGAATTATACTAAGGCATTCTCTTGTAGGCATGAAAGTGGATGTTTGGATAGTTCTCTTTTTCATATTAAATCGAGTTCTAAGATCTATTGTAGCATTTGTTGCATTCATTTGAGCATAGTCATATTCAGGATATGTAGGAAGTAATTTTAACCGCTTCTCGTCATATGGTGTCATGCTCTCAGATTCATTCAAGAACACAATCGGATCTAATACAAATCCTAACTTGGTTGCATCATAAAGTCGTGGGTTGTGGTGAAATGCTTGCTTTGCATACCCCGGGTTAGGTGGTAGGTCTATTAGACGCGATAGATTGAACTCTTGAAAAGAAGAATGAAACAAGTGTATTAAATGTGAAGCATCATATTGTTTTAAAAGCAAAATTTCAGTCTTTTTAACTCTCTCAGACGCCTTAATTTCTGTTTCAACTCTTTTAGACTCGAGAATTTCGAAATCCGTTTGAAGTTTTTGAAAATTATTAACGACTGACTCTTTTTCTTTGATTTCTTTCGAAAGATTTTCTCTTAAACTCTCAATTTCTAGCAGATTATCCATTTGGACTTGCCTAAACCTATCAAATTCAGGATTGGTTAGGTTCGTGGATACTGGAGTTAATTCCAAGGTTTTAACCTTTTCCTTTTGCAAAGCAAGCTCGGTAGATAGAGTCTGATTAACATTGAGGGTTTCAAGGACTTCATTATTCACTTGGCTAAGCAAAGATGCCGAGACCATAACCAAATCAGGTTGAGCAGACGAATTTGTAGTCGTAATAGCTCCCGGTTGTGGTTCACTCAAAGTGTGGAGACTTGCATTGATATTTATATCATTGTTTGTCTCCTCGATTGAGTTATTAACCATCGGAGGCTGTTCCGAATACTCAGACACTTGTTCAGGTGATAAGGTACAATACTAGTATCTGTAGCAGTATTTGGTACCTCAGAAATTGTATCAGCTCCATAAAGTGAAATATTTGCCATGAGAGATACTTTGGCGTTGTTGATATCATCACAGTCAGAGTCGTATGTATCCAAATCATCACATTGATATGCGGCATTGTTTGTGATGGCTGCTGTGAGACCGTCAGTGTCTGCTACTCCCAGATCTACGAGAAATGCCAACTCTTCTTCATCGAGCTCACGTCCTTGGGCTTGAGCATTCACCAAGTAGATCTTCTCCTAAAACCATGTGCCGTCCCTTTTCCTCTTAGGCTGCTTGCACTCTCGGGCCATGTGCCCTTCCCCTTTGTAGTTGTAGCATATAATCACCTTCATTTTACCAGTGCTATTACCTCTTGTAGCAGCAGTGTTAGATGAGCGTGCACCAGCAGTAGATGAATTGGGTCTCCCCTGAAGTGGTTGCACCATGACTCTGCCATCGTGAATTCTAGCCTGTTGTCGAGAGTTAGAAGAGTTCCTTAATTGATTGTTGGTTGTTGCTGGACCTTTCTAACCTCGTTTGTTCAATGTTTGAGTGAGATAAGCAGACATTTGAGCAAGTATATCAATAGGACTGTCCCCTTGTCTAAACTCAGGAACAGGGATCTCATCATCACAGTAGAATGCTGGTGCTGATTGAGCTACAAGTTGATTTGATAGAGCTCTAACTTGTTGTGAGTAATAGGGTTGAGGAGCCACAAGTTGTTGATAGGGAACGGCAGGGTTTGTTGGAGGTTGATAAGGTGAGTACTGGTGTGAAGCATAAGGTAATGGATGTGAATCTCCTAGTGATGATGTTGCTGGTTGCTTGAATTGTTGGTGATAAGATGTAGGTGGTTGTGGCAAGATCGAGTACTGTGGGAAGCTTGGTGTTTGATACAAAGGTTGATATGAAGATTGGTGTCCCAAAGCAAGCTGAGAGTTGTGGTATGACAGTGTAGGATGGTTTGCCATTAATGCCAATGGTTCATGATAAGATCCCTGAGAGAGTCGTTTTTGGATCACATGCTTCTCGTGTTGTTGTAAGAAAGCATAGAGTTGATCTAAATTGGACTTGTGCAAATCGCGAATCATCTTAACATTAGTGACATATTGACTCCATTCTTGGGGTAACGTGTTCAAGAACTTTGTGTTTAGTTGAAACTGTTCAATCCTTAGACTATACGCGTTCATGTCATTCATCAAAGTGGTGAAACGCCAGTAGTAATCGTGAAGAGTCTCCCCTGGAATGTATGTAAATCTATCAAAAAAGTCATACAATTGACACTCTCGTTCTTGCTTAGTTAGAGATGTCCCTTGTAACAAAACAGCTAGTCGATCCCAAAGATCCTTTGCCACTTTATGTTCACTTACCATTCTAAAGATATTGGGTGGAAGGGCTTGAAGAATTGTCTGAACAACCCTTTCATCCGCATCTGCAATGATTATGTTAGCATCGGTTAACTCATGATACTCCCTTGCCCTTGTCACATTGTTGACTGTAACCTCTCCCCAATCTAATGGACCTTTTTCACTTGATCGAAGCATAAGTCGACCACTGGTTTTGCCCATGATGTACGTTTTCATGCGACCTTGCCATGCTTCAAATAAATCTTTGATGAGCAAAGGTGGGCGAGTATCGGTACCCGAAATGATTGAGATATCGGTAAGCAAAGTCAGTGTTGGCATATATGAATGGTGAAATAATTTTATGATCCCTTGAAAAAAGATTATCAAAATGATCAAACAATGAAATAAGGTTATGTGTTTTTGTGTTGTTAAATGAAAGATGTTGTTATCTTTTTGTTGTGTTTGCTTTTGAAATTTACCAAATTACCAAATTTAATGCAAGATAGAAAAAATCCGCTAAGTATCCAAAAAACAAGTTCTATCAGAATGATCAATTGTCGGAATGTTGCTTGTATCGGAATATCTAGATCGGAATGTCACACTATCTGAATGCTTAGATCGCAATGTAAACCTGTCGGAATGTTGCTGGTATCGGAATGTCTAGATCTTAATGTCACACTATCTGAATGCTTAGATCGCAATGTAAACCTGTCAGAATGATTAGATCGCAATGTGCCGTCGGAATGTTCAGATCGGAATATGGCTGAAACAAATTTGGCAGAGTAACGACTCAAAGATCCCTTAAACCCGTCGGAATCCCAGATCGCAATGCATGATCGGAATGTCCAGATCGGAATAAGGTATCGTAATACAGTGATCGCAAAGTATAACCAGCTGGTTATTGCGATCAAATCACTCTCATTTGTACTTTCTGATGGTGGTCTTTGCTGGAATTTCGGAATGAAGAACAACAAGATAGTTTTGAACGTTTGGTCCAAGAAATGTTGTGTTTTAACCAATACCAAGATATCGAAAACACTACAACACGATTAAATAAGTTATACGACTTGAAATCACAAACAAACACAAAAAAATTTGATGTTTTCGGCAAAAAGAACTCAAAAGCTACGAAATGCTTAAGAAAGCATACAAAACACGAAAAACCAACCTATATTTCATCCCATGCTCTTGATACTAATTGTAGAACAATGATAATCTTTATGAATCAAGAGGGTTGATGTTTTCTAGAGAGAGAAACTTAGAAAGAGAAATGAAAGAAACTATGTATTATGAAAGTAAGAAATGAAACAACCAACACCTCTTTCCATGGTGGAAAGAGGCTTATATACCCAAGTCCTTAATGGACTTGGGCCTCCGGCCCTTGAACATGCTCATGGGTCGGGCTATTTAATAAATGTTACTAAAACACTACTACGAGCCTATGACTATATAGTTGGAGTGACCAAGACTTTCTTTATACGTAAACTGTATTTCCAACAGTATGGCCGTAGCCGATCTAGGTGCTAGTATAAACTTAATGCCATTAAGTGTTTGGAAACAATTATCTCTACCCGAGCTAGTCCCCACACGAATGACATTGGAATTTGCTAACCGTACGGTTGCTTATCCGGTGGGGATAGCCGAAGACGTCTTCGTCGGCGTCGAAAAATTCACCTTTCCGGCGGATTTTGTTGTCGTTGACTACGAGATGGACCCCCGTGTTCCATTAATCATTGGACGTCCATTCTTGAGGACCGGTCACACTCTCATTGATGTAGCTGCGGGCGAATTAATCATGAGAGTTGGTGACGATAAAATTGTCTTCAACATGGGAAAACTTTCTAAGCAACCTTCTGAAAACGAGAGTGTTAATTTCATTAACGTTCTTGATGAGGCTTTTGAAGAACATTTTAAAGACGCTTGTAAAAGTGGTTCTTCTTCTCTACCCATTGTTGAGACCGTTTCCTCTATTGATCCCTCACTAACTCCATTTGGAGAAAGTGATTTCCTTTTCAAAGAATTTGAAGCAACTTTGGGAGATGTGGACTTAAAATATGACGATTCTCCCACCAATTGGGATGAAGACATTCGTACCATTGAGAAACTTCTCAATGAGGACCATATTTCTCCACCATCTCCTAAGGATATCTCTATCGATGACCTGAATTTGACTACGCCTTCCATCGACAATCCTCCGGATTTAGAGCTTAAGGATCTGCTGTCTCATCTCGAGTACGTTTTCCTTGACGACAATAAGAAGTTACTCGTCATCATCGCTAAGGACTTGAAAGAGGATGAAAAGTCTCGACTTATCGACGTGCTGAAGAATCATAAGACAACGATTGCTTGGAAAATCTCTGATATTCGTGGAATTGATCCTCACTTTTGCACACATAAATATCTCATGGAGGACGACTTTAAACCCACTATTCAAAACCAAAGAAGGGTGAATCCCAAGATCCATGACGTTATCAAAAAAGAGGTTATCAAACTTCTTGACGCGGGAATGATCTACCCTATCTCGGATTCACGATGGGTTAGTCCGGTCCATTGTGTGCCTAAGAAAAGCGGAATCACCGTTGTGCTCAATAAAAACAACGAGTTGATTCCTACTCGTCTCGTTACAGGGTGGAGAGTTTGTATAGCCTATCGCAAACTCAATTATGCTACGAGAAAGGATCATTTTCCTCTTCCTTTTATGGACCAAATGCTTGAACGTCTTGCGGGTAATGACTATTATTTCTTTTTAGACGGTTTCTCCGGGTATTTTCAAATTCCCATCGATCCTAAAGACCAAGAGAAAACCACATTCACTTGTCCTTATGGAACATTTGCTTATAAAAGAATGTCTTTCGGCTTATTCAATGCTCCTGGGACATTCCAAAGGTGTATGATGGCTATCTTCCATGACATGGTTGAAGAAACTATGGAAGTCTTCATGGATGATTTCTCGGTCTATGCTGATTCTTTCTCCCATTGCCTTGCCAATTTGGAACGCATGCTTAAGCAGTGTGAAGACACTTGCCTTGTTCCAAATTGGGAAAAATGCCATTTCATGGTAAAAGAGGGCACTGTGCTTGGACATAAAATCTCAAAAGCCGGTCTTGAAGTGGATCGTGCTAAAGTTGATGTCATAGCAAAATTAACTCCACCTTCAACCGTGAAGGGTGTGAGAAGTTTCCTTGGTCATGCGGGCTTCTATCGTCGATTCATTCAAGATTTTTCTAAAATAGCTCGCCCGATGACCCACCTCTTGGAAAAAGATACTCCTTTTATCTTTTCTAAAGAGTGTCTTGAATCCTTCAATCTTCTTAAGGATAAGCTAACTAAGGCACCGGTCTTGGTTACCCCTAATTGGGAGCTACCTTTTGAATTGATGTGTGATGCTAGCGATTTTGCTATTGGAGCGGTTTTCGGCCAAAGAATGAACAAACACTTCCAACCAATCCATTATGCTAGCAAGACAATGACGGGGGCTCAATTGCATTATACCACTACCGAAAAATAGCTTTTAGCTGTAGTGTATGCTTTTGAGAAGTTCCGCCCCTGTTAATGCAAGTGATGCCTAAAAACATTATTAGTGTTAACTAATCTTTCTTAGTTTTGATCACAACAAACCATACAACACATTTAGTGTAAAACACAAAATGAATTATTTAACTAACACTATCATCAAGGTAATAATCATATCACTAATCTTTCTTAATCATAATTAGTGATCATCAAAATGATTATCCTTAAAACTCACTTTTGTTAATATGACAAAAGACTTTTTAATAAACTTTCTTTTTTAGAAAATGTTTTATTAAAATGGAAAATGAAAATTTGAAAATAGCATATTCCAAATGCTGTTAGAATATCCTTTGAAGGTTTCAAATACCTCAGATATTCCCACCCCACAAAAAGACAAAAAATGGAGCGGAGTCTAGTGGCGGTACCTTAAGTACCTACGTGGTACCTTAGCGATAAGGAACCGCGGGGTGAGATAAGGTACCGCGCACAGCTAGCCGTTATAGATCCGTTATACTTTGTCTCCTTTAAATAGTGGGTCAAATCTCATTTTCCAGCAAGCCTCTTGGACGTTTTTCTCAGCCCTCTTTCTATTTTCTATAGCATAATAATTAGTAAATGATCACTTAAATTGTTAAGGATGTTTACATATGATTATCCTCTTGATCCCCTCCTTTACCTTGTCCAATTAGAAGATCACTCACTCATCAGTGTTGTGATAAAGATGAATCTATGAGCTAGTCATATTCATCATGATACCCTTTTTGTTTTAGGTCAATCCAAGGTATTTATGAATACTTGGACTAGTTGTGTTCATCCAAGTTATTTGTGGATACTTGGATTTGTTGTGTACATCCATTGCATATGTGTTTGCTTGGATTTGTGTTGTGTAAATTCAAGCTACATTTGTGTACTTAGATAAGTCTAGTCGAGTTGTAATAGATTTGATTAGGAGTTCTCACTAAACTATAAAGTGATGTGGTTGTGTCTTGTAAGTTCTCACTAAACTTAAAAGTGATTAGTAGTTGTGTTGTGTGAAGTTCTTACTTAGCTTCAAAGTGAAGAGTCGTGAAGATTGGTTCTAGCTTTCGATTAGAACTCGACATCTAGCCTTGTGTCGTAAAATGGTGAAGTAGGCAACGTCGTGAAGATTGGTTCTACCTTAAGATTAGAACCCGACATCTAGCCTTGTGTCGTTAAATTGTGAAGTAGGCAACGTCGTGTAGATTGGTCCTAGCTAAAGATTAGGTCTCGACATTTAGCTTAGTGTCGTAAAATAATGTAAGCAACGATGTAAGGTTTTCTCCGCCGAGAAGGGAGCTTGTACATATAGTGGAAATCTCGAGTAGGTGTACTCAAGGAGTGGAGTAGAAACGAGGATAGAGCCTCGTTGTCGAACCACTATAAATCTTGGTGTCTTCCTACTAGGTTGTCTCCTTCCTTACTCCTTACTTATTTCAATATCATTATACTTACCTATTATCCTTGCTAGTGTATTTGAATTGAACCTAATCATTATGCAACTTAGCCTCAAGTAAAAGATAGTTTTGATACAAACCAAATTGAAAGTAATTTTAATTTGGTCACCAATCGAAGAGAAACTATTCAACCCCCCCCCCTTCTAGTTTCTACAATTGGTACCAGAGCGATGGTCACTCAAGATCTTTGAAGTATATTGTACTTTGAAACTTGGATCGATCCATTTTCTCCTCAAATTAGAAGGTCTAGTTGTACTGAAGTTTCTCTTTGGTCAAAACTATGTTTTCTTTGAAAATAGGTCTTTTAATTAATAATATTGCATCCCACTTAAGATTAGTAGCCTTTATGCATTTTAGATATACTCTTCAAATGTATCTACTAGTCTGCATCTTGCTTTGTGTAGGTACTCATGAAGATCAATCACTTAATTGGTTGTGGATTGAGTTACTTGCACTTGTAGAAGACTTATATTCATTGATCTTTAACATCTTTGAATGATGATACCAAGATGATTGGAACTGATACTAGTCCTTGAAGACTTAGTACTCATCATAGTCATTGATTGGGCATAGCACTTATTCCTTCATGGATTGCTCTTTGTGGCCAAGGTACGCTTTCGTTCTTCCACACGCCCTTTGATCATTCTTTTGATCATTACTTGACTATGTGCTTGTTCTCGGCATCCTTGCCTTGACATTTATTTGTGGTTTGTGCTTATTTTCCTTTATCCTCTCAAACCTTCATTGCTTGGATACTTGACTCACTATGGTGATGTGGAGTGAGTTAGTAGAAGCTTAAAGTATCAAGCATGATTTTCATGGTTTGCACCTGATAGGTGTGAAAACACCCATCCTTTTACCACTTATTTCTGGCTAAAACAAGACCAAAACACGTATTTAATATCATTTGTTTGGAATTATGCGTGATTTTTGTGTTTATTGTGTTTTCAGAGTCAACCGGGAGAATATTGAAGAAAACATGGGATTGCACGAGTTTTATCGAAGAAAAAGACTCAAGACGAAGTCTATTGTCCAAGAGATGCAAAATATTTGAAGTCATTGTGCCTATTTGAAGATTTATCGAAGAATAGAGCCAAAGACGGAAGAGTCATATATGTCGGAGAACTCGAGTCTATTAAACAAAAGATTATAAGACGAGTTGGAATTATTCACCGACACTTCTCAAATCCAAGTCGGAAACGTTTATTTAGAAAGAAACGTAAAGACTAAAGAAGAAAGAAGAAAAGAAGCCCAAAACCAAGCCCATTCACAAAGCCCACAAGACATGCCTATAAATAGGACTTTACTTCACAAATTTGGGACACTTAGTTTTTTAGTTAGTTTTTCATTTTTTCATTCTCTCTAGTTTTAGAGAGAGAAAGTTCTCAACTTTATCTCACTAAGATTCTTCTTTTCTTTTTCAAGTTTTAAGCTTTTTGTATTTTGGATTTCACTAATCTAATGGAAGTTAAGCTTTTTGTTCTTTGAATCTCTTTCTACCTTTCTTTATTTTACTTTGTTCTTAATCCTTAAGTCCATGTTTGATCCGATTTGTTCTCATTTCGTGTTGAATTTGATGTTTCGTGATTAAGAAGTTGATCTTTATATTCCTACATAAACTCTCCTACGTTTAAGCTATAAGCCTTTGATGCTTATTAGCTTCTTTGTATGTTCGGCTTATTCATTTCTACGCTTTGTTTTGAAAAGTTTTCTTGTTTTAAGTTCGGTTCATTAAGTCTCGGTTATTAGTGTTTTTAAAAGTTAATGAATTTGTGCTTATTAAATCTTTGAGAAGTTTGAAAATGATTATTTGATTACTGCTTATTAGATTAAGCTTATTTTCTTTCTTGGACGCCTTTGCCATCTCATTAGGTTTTACTGCTATGATCGTCTAGAGTGCGATCAGTTGTCCCTTCCCTGGTACGATCCACGCCCACGATCACTTACTTTGATCTGGGGTGCGATCGGGTCGCTTGTCCCTGCTACGATCGCCTAGAGTGCGATCCATTGTTACGATCTGGAACCACGATCAATACCACGATCACTAGCTGCGATCGTGGTTGCGATCTGTTAGTAAGATCGTCCTTCCCCCATCGTACTGGAGAGTACGATCCATCCCCTTTATATCATCGCATTGAGTGCGATCGGACCACTGTTTCAACACGATCCATCATGTTGTGTTGGATGCGACCGCGTTGCAATCTGAATCACTTTTGAGTACGATCGCGCTACGATCGGACTCAGATCTTTGGTTTGTTTTTGCTTAAACTTTCAAATCTAGTTTTCCCGCTCTTTTCTTTAGTTTATTTCAAACTTGTTTTTAAGTTTTTGAATTGTCAAGTTTTAATTTCCCAAGTTGCACGCTCTTATTTGTAGTTTAATTTTACGACTTCTAATTTTCTCAACGAAAAATTTTACTTTCTTGCATTTAGTTTAAAATTAGATAATCAAAACCAAACCCCTATTTGTAACCAAGAACAATCATTCCACTTGGAACCGTGATCAATTCGAGAGGATACCGAGAGATAAATCTAGAACCCAAACAAAACATAAGTATCAAATGGCGCCGCTGCCGGATCTTCTCGTTAAGATCAACAGTTTTTTGTGAGAACTTGGATTTTGGGATCAGTTCGCCGTGAACGTTACTTTTTCATAAAAAAAATTTTCAAAAATCCTAAAAATATAAAAATTTCAAAAATACAAAAAAATTAAAAAACCATAAAAACCAAAAATATTTCTTTTTTTTCTTTGTTAGTTCTTTTGCAGGTGTATGCGCACTCGATCAACGTCTTATCAAGAGCCCGAGCCTCTCGATAACTTAGACATGGCAGGTGTACAAAACAACAATAATAACCCACCTCAAAACAATAATAACAATAACAATCCACCTCTCAACAACATGAATAATAACAACAACAATGAGCCTCTACCGGATAATCGCCCGATGATTGAACTTCTGCAAGCACATGTAGATGGCAACAATGATCCAATTGTCATACCCGCGTTTGCAGCCAACAACTTTGAGCTCAAATCCGGCTTTATCCAGATGGTCTCTACTCAACCATTCTTGGGGCGTACCATTGATGATCCACATGACCACATCAAGAGATTCCTACAACTCACGAATACGGTCAAATTCAATGGTGTTCCACAAGAGGTAATCCGTTTGCAACTTTTTCCCTTTTCTTTAGAGGGACAAGCCCGGCATTGGCTTGCTAAGGAACCGCCACAGAGTATTCTTACGTGGACGGATTTGGAGACCAAGTTTATCAACTACTTTTTCCCACCCTCTCGTACTACCGCTTTGCGGAATGAAATCATTAATTTTGATCAAAAGTACGATGACTCTTTTAGTGAATCTTGGGACCGTTTCAAAGATCTTTTAAGAAAATGCCCACAACATGGTTTTACCAAAGTGCACCAAATTAACACTTTTTATAATGGTTTATGCATGAATGACCAAGATTCACTAAACAGTGCCTCGGGGGGTAATCTTTTGGCTAAGACTGCCAATGCTGCTTGGGATATCATTAAGAATAAGTCTCGTGTGCAAACCAAGAGTGTTCGACCAATGTCGCTAGTGCTAGTACTAGTGACAGCGACAAGCGAATTGACAAAATCATTGCGCTTCTTGAATCGCTTGCTACCCAAACCGCCAGCAACACCAACAACATCAATGCTAAAAATGCTCAAGTCAATGCTGTTAGCCAACCATGTGAGATATGCGGGGGTCCTCACTCTTACACCACTTGTACTGCCACCCAAGACTACCCTTCTGAAAATGTGAATGCAGCATACGACACCTATCCTCAACCCGCTTATCAAGCTCGTCCTCAAGGTGACCGCAACCTGCTTAGCTACCGCTCCAACAACTATCTCTCACCACCCGGTTTTACTCCTAACAACCCAAACCAACAACAAAACCTCAACCGCCCTCCTCAACAACAACAACAATCTCGTGGACCATACATACCACCTCACAAACAACAACATCCACCTCAAAGAAACAACCAAGTTTACCAGCAACCTGCTTATCACCCACCCGCATACAATGCGCCTCCCAACCAACCCACCGCATTACACCAAGACATTGGAACCTACATGAGGACTAACGATGTGATCGTGGACAATCTCCAACAGGAAGTGCGCAACTTGAAAGCAGACCTGGTGAAACAAGGGAACGATCTGAGAGCTGATATGAGAAACACTTTGGATAGTCAAACGAATGACTTAAAGAACATGATGGATAGTTTCTTCCAAGGTAATCAACCCTCTTCTTCGGGTACTCTTCCGAGTAACACCGTTGCGAATCCAAGAGGGGAGATGAAAGCAATCACCACTCGTAGTGGCAAAGGTACCAAGGAACCCGAGCTTCCTATACCTCCACCGGTGGTTGTGACTAAGGAGAACGAGTCACCTGCTCCTATTCCTCATCCTTCTACTTCCCCAATTTCTCCACCTCTTACTTCTACCCCTCCTCCACCCAAGGATGTGAGTGATCCTTCGATCCCAAAGACTTCCTTTTCTTCTGATATACCTTATCCATCAAGGTTGAGGAAAGAGAAGCTCAAAAGCAAGGATGATATTCAAGTTTCGAACTTTCTAAAAATGTTTAAACAATTGAATTTTAACATCTCCTTCGCTGAGGCTCTCGCTCACATGCCCAAATACGCGAAAATGTTCAAAGATCTTCTTAGCGACAAGGAGAAGCTTCTTGATATTGCTAACACCCAACTTAATGAGAATTGCTCTGCAGTGCTCTTAAGGAAATTGCCAACTAAGCTTGGTGATCCGGGTTGTTTCTTAATCCCTTGCAACTTCCCGGGAGTAGAGAATTGCATGGCCCTAGCCGATCTAGGTACCAATATTAACTTAATGCCTTTAAGTGTTTGGAATTAATTATCTCTCCCTGAGCTAGTCCCCACCAAAATGACTTTGGAATTAGCTAACCGTACGGTTGCTTATCCAGTGGGGATAGCCGAAGACGTCTTTGTAGGAGTCGACAAATTCACTTTTCCTGCCGATTTCGTTGTCGTTGACTAAGACATGGACCCTCGTGTGCCATTGATCGTTGGTCGTCCATTCTTGAGGACCGGTCGCACTCTCATCGATGTTGAAGCTGGTGAGCTTATCATGAGAGTGGGTGACGATAAAATTGTCTTCAACATGGGAAAGTTGTCTAAACAACCTTATTCAAACGAGAGTGTTACTTGTATTGACGTTCTTGATGAGGCTTGTGAAGAACACTTCAAAGATGCTTGTCAAAGTATTCCTACCTCTCTTCCCAATGTTGAGACCGTGTCCTCTATCGATTCATCACTATCTTTATTTGGAGAAAGTGATTTCCTTTGGAAAGATTTGGAAGCCACCATGGGAGATGTGAACTTAGCTAATGACGATTCTACCACCAATTGGGATGAAGATCTCCGCCTCATTGAGAACCTTCTTAAAGAAGACAATCTTTCTCCACCATCTCCCACGGTTATTGCTATCGATGCTCCGAATTTGAAAACGCCTCCCATCGAAAATCCTCCGGATTTAGAACTTAAGGAGTTGCCGCCCCATCTCGAGTACGTGTTCCTTGAAGAAGATAGGAAGTCGCCCGTCATCATTGCTAAGGACTTGAAAGAAGAAGAGAAATCTCGCCTCATCGCCGTGCTTAAAGATCATAAGAAGGCAATTGTTTGGAAAATTTCCGATATCCGCGGAATTGATCCGAACTTTTGTACTCACAAGATTCTCATGGAAGATGACTTTAAACCCGCAATCCAGAGCCAAAGAAGGGTTAATCCTCGTATTCATGACGTCATCAAACAAGAGGTTATCAAACTTCTAGATGCCGGCTTGATCTACCCTATTTCGGATTCGCCTTGGGTAAGTCCCGTCCATTGTGTACCCAAGAAGGGCGGAATAACCGTTGTTTCTAATGAACACAACGAGTTGATTCCCACTCGTCTCGTTACTGGGTGGAGAGTTTGTATTGATTATCGCAAGCTCAATTATGCCACGAGAAAAGATCACTTTCCTCTTCCTTTCATGGATCAAATGCTCGAGCGTCTTGCGGGTAATGACTATTACTTCTTTTTAGACGGTTTCTCCGGGTATTTTCAAATTCCCATCGATCCCAAGGACCAAGAAAAGACCACATTCACTTGTCCCTACGAAACATTTGCTTACAAACGCATGCCTTTTGGTTTATGTAATGCTCCTAGGACATTCCAAAGGTGTATGATGGCTATCTTCCATGACATGGTGGAAGACACTATGGAAGTATTCATGGATGATTTCTCGGTCTATGGTGATTCTTTCTCTGCTTGCCTTGCCAATTTAGAACGTATGCTTAAGCGGTGTGAAGACACTCGCCTTGTTCTTAATTGGGAAAAATGCCATTTCATGGTAAAAGAGGGAATCGTGCTAGGACACAAGATCTCCAAAGCCGGTCTCGAAGTAGACCGTGCTAAAGTCGATGTTATCGCTAAGTTGCCTCCAAAGCAACTAAATATGAGCGGTAAGTATCGAGTGATGATTTTAGGAAAAATCAACACTAATGACCCAATCACTTAAAAGAGATGAAAGATTCGTTTCCCAAGGAGGTATGGTGTTGTGAATTAACTTGTATTTCTTTGAGATTAATATTGAGAGATGGAATGACGGTTTCGTGAAAATCACACTAAGACGTAAAAAACGTAAACGTAAAGCCGTAGAAAAACCACAAAAATTAAAAAAATAAAGCTAAACCAAAAACAAAATCAAGAAAATTTTAAAAAGATAAAAACAAGTCTAAAATAATATAAACAAAGTTAAAAATCCAACAAAGATATTTTAAGACCTTTTATTAATTAAATAATTAATTTTAAATGCTAATTAAAGCCCTAAAATTAAATTTAATTAATTCCAATGTCAAAAATATGATTTTATTGAATAATCACTTAACTTATATTATTAGAAGACTAAAAAGTAGTTTTCTAAAAATTAAAACCTATTAAAACTATTTTTAAAACTCTAAAAATGATTAAAAATAATTAAAACCCAATTAAACTTAAAATAATTATAAAAATAAATCTAAAAGCTAGAAAATTATTCTAAAAATGGAAATAGTCCTAATTTATGATAAAGAACCTAAGAAAAATGAAAAAGAAAGAAAAATAAAATTTTGAAAAACTAATATTAAAATAATATTAAAATAATACTAAAAAATAAAAGTTACTAAAATTTGAAATAAAAAATTTCTAAAAATCCTAAATAATATAATTAAGAGAAAAACACAAATCTAAGCTTCTAAACCTTTTTTAATAATTTTATAAAAATCCTTAAAGTTTATAAAAAAACCTTAAAATATTATAAAATTAAAAATAAATGTTTTTGAAACCAAAATAAGATGTAAACCTCAAAAATATATTTTAAAACCTAAAAAGTATTTTTCCTATAAATAAAAACTCTTTTTGGTATTTTTTATGGATTTTCTAAAAAACGTCTAATAATTAAATCCTAATAATTATTCTATTAAAGGGAAAAATGTGAAACCACTTTTTAAAAATCAAAAATACTATTACTCACTCAGGAAAAATAAGTCACTTGAAATAAGCTTATTAAATAAGCAGGAATTAAGAGAAAAAGCTACGGCTTATTAATAAGCAAAGCAATGAAAAACGTGTTAACTAGAATTGGAAACCAAGACTCTTAGTCAAAGTCCCCAGGGCGCGTTTGGTTAACACGTTGGGTTGTTGAACGGTTGGTCACAGGTTCGAGTCCTGGCAACCTTTTTTTTTTGTTTTCACTTAGTTGCGCCGCAACGCTTTTGTCTTGCGCCGCAACTAGTGAAACGGGAGTACCTTGATCTGTAGCTCCTTCAGATGCGCCGCAATAGGTAGGTCTTGCGGCGCAACTAACGTGACAGAATGCTAATGTTACTGATGAACAACCAAGTGCACACTTGTGCACTTGTGATGCCAAGAGGTCTTGGCTTGATTTGAGCTTATTTTGGTGGATTTCTTTGGACAAAGGCACCCTTGTGCTTATTTAAGCACAAGGAGTCAAGATATAGGCAGCAATCTAGCACACTAACACCAAATGATCAAACAAATGCAAACAAAAGCCAAAGACAAGTTGCTGAGGTGTTTATGCAGATCAGTGGGCTTAAATGGCTAATTTCTAGCAACCTAGTGAACCTTAAGCTACCAAATCATGCACACAAACTCACAAGATGGCATTCAATCCAGAATAAACCTTAAAATACCCTAATCTTCATCAGTAATCCAAGATCAATCACAAAAATTCATGAAAAATAGATAGAATGGTGCTAAGCAGATTTCTAACACACTTAATCCTTTATTAAGCAACAACTTAGCTCCAAACTTGTTCCAAATTAACTCACTACTTACTAACACCCTATCTCAATCCTTTATACCCTGATTAACACCTATTAAGAACACTAATTAAGATTTAAGTCCTGCTAAAACGTATTGCCAAACACCCTTTAAACTTTTTAAAATCAACTTTTAACACTACAAACCTTATGAAAACTTGTTTAAACTGTATCTAATAGCATCAAACATGTATAAGCACACAAGTAAACACCAATTCAACAGCTTAAAACACACAGATCTCTAAATCAAACAAAGTCACATGAACTTGCTATTTTATGAACTTTAAACAAGGAACAAGGTTTGTACCTTAGGGCTTTACATCCAAAGCCCTAGAGGGTGTGTAACCCTCCTCCAATCCAACCCGGGTTGGAGCTGAACTAAATCAACAAGCTCTTGACACCTGTTTGAACACAAAACAAAGAAAACACAATTCAAGCTTACAATATTCTTTTCTTTTCTTTTTTATAACTCTTCCAAAACCTTTTTAACCTTCTTAAAACGTTTTTAAGACCCTATAACACCAAATGAATCACACTTCTTATCACAAATCCAATGGATCAAAT
This sequence comes from Glebionis coronaria, assembly GCA_025667525.1. Lineage (NCBI taxonomy): Eukaryota > Viridiplantae > Streptophyta > Magnoliopsida > Asterales > Asteraceae > Glebionis > Glebionis coronaria. Next base: position 439,382 of record JANFOE010000876.1, on the reverse strand, counting down.
TCTTACCAAAATTTGTCCAAATTTCATAAACTATGAACAACTTTGAAAATCAAACTTACTTTACCAAAATTAAAACTTGGAACTCAGAATTAAGCTTAACACAACACTCAACTTTTAAAAACAATAAAAAAGGAATTACACTTGAATATTTCAAAAACCAAACTTTTTATTTCTTTAAAAAGGTATTACATGTGCAAGCTTAAAAACTGGAACAAAGGGATCACCACAGCTTGGGTCTCCTTTTATAGAGCCTATAGAACATCCTAGAAGCATAAAAACATAAACCCTAATACATAAGAAATTCCAAAATTGCCCTCAAACGTTTTTGGTGCATATGAGCTGTCCATTTGATCTTGAACGTTTATTTTGCTTTGGGAGGAAGCAAATAATCTTGGCCATTGATTTGGGACACGTCATGAGCTTGGGGGCTAAGGAATGATGTGATTGGTGGATTGGGGAATTGGGGGTTTGGTGCACATGTGTGGGATGCAGGTTTTTAGGAGTGGGAAAGGTTTGTGAGTGTGTGAATTACTTGTGTGCAAGTTTAATTGGGTTTTACCCAAGTAAATGTGAGGGTAAAATCTGGGGTGGTAAGAATGATGAACAGTTACCATTTTGATCCTAAAAAGGGGGAAAGAAAGTGTTAGGCGCCTGTTTTTGTTTTTGAATGTTTACCTTGGCAATTTTGGTCCTTCCCTTTTCATATTTTTGGCATTTAAAGTTTCCTGCCCTAAAAACGATTCTCCTTTGTTAATATCTTCCATCAATTGACACTTTTGGCACAAACTTTCCACAAAGGCTTATCAAGGGTACTTTTTGACATTTTTGAATAATTCAAGGACTGAACTTGGACAATCTTGATCTTCAAAGGTCTTCAATGTCTCTTAAACTTCATGAGGGACCATAATTGGCATTTTGAAATTGTTGAGGGACTATTCTTGCCATTTCTTCAATCTTGAAGGACCTTTTTGCAAATTTTGATAAACTTAAGGGACCAAACTTGTACTTATCAATATACAAGGGTTTTAAGTTGTCATTTCTTCAAAAAATGAGGATCAATCTTGTATGTCTTCAAGTCTTCAAGGGTATTTGATGAAAATTCCATGATTAGGGCCCGGTTCTTTGTACGGCTTCGTTTCTCGTGTTCGTTTTTCCTTGTATCTTGTGATCTTTTGTCTTTTTCACGATATCCATACCTAAAACACACAAGTAAACAAACACAAGCATATATATGGTATTTTATGACATTTTTATGCATTTAAAGCCCGAAAAGAACGATGAGATCATGTATAAATGCCATCTCATCACTCCCCCATACTAAGCCATTGCCGTGCCCTCACGCAATGCTAGAATAAAGTATCTAAGCATCACCAAAGTTCAATTTCATTACCCTTTATTGAAGAGTAAAAGACTTGCAACATACTACGATGATGTGTAAAGACATAATGTATGATTTTCATCACCAAAAGGTGACTTTTAGGGTCAAAGAATAGAAACAAGTTAATGTCCCTTAGAGTAAATTTCGTCATCCTTGATTGTCATACATTCCATGCTAAGTGCAAAAACAAGATCATTGTTGGTACAAGTCACAATGCTAACACTACTCATACGTTCAAATTGTGTAATACTTTTTCTCCCCGCAATCCTAGTTATTATAAAAGGAAATGGGTTACTAGCATTTTTTATCTATTTGTCATGGATCACAAGTGATTCATATTGACTTATTTGAGTAGTTATTAGTCCGAAAGCAAAGTAGCACGATTTGATCAATAGTTAGGCGAAGGACAAAATCTTTTAAAACGGCTTCTCGTGTATCTCCTTAAGTTCATATCTTGGCATAACTCGTTTCACGATTTGAGACCTTTCTCGGACCGATATTTGGCATGTACTTCATACTTCAAATCTTGGGAAGACGTTCTCGAAATTATGGTCTTCTCTTCATATATTTGGAATTTCTTCACTTGACGTTTTTGAGAGATTCTTCATATAGGACCACGACTTCATCATTTTTCTTCAATCTTTACTTTGGATTTTGATATACAACGATCCGCCTCCTTTTCGGACTTGGATATATTTATCCTCATACCTTGTTAGGGTCTTTTTGGATAGACTTTCTCCATTCTTTAGGGAAGTAATAGCTTCTCGTCGTGTGTCTCGATCCTTCATATTGATTTTGGAATAATGATACTTCACATCATCTTTGGATCTTTAGCAAAAATAGAGCTCCTCATGCCTTGTTAGGGCCTTTTTGGATAATCGCCAATCTTCGCGTCCCGCTTCAATAAGTTATGCCTTGGCTATGAACTCTATTCAACCCCGAGCAACTTTTAAACGATCTTGCGCTAGAGGCTAAGTAACCTTTCAAACCGTACGACCTTACTTATTGCAATTATGTTTTATTCCTAATGCATTGATCTTATGGGAAGAAAAAGCCACAATTAAAAACATATGAGTTTTTGAAAGAACACTTTCATGTTCTACGTTTAGCATGATCACTTGTCTAACTCTATCATTTCTCGTTCTTCACTATTTAAAGACCTCTAATTAAAGAGACTCGCGAATACTTAGCCATGCAAGTCAAAATTAAGCCAAATTTGGATTAGCTTTCATTAAGACTATATCAAATCAAAGTTTTGGGTTTTCAAGCCACCTATAGGATCTTGCACTTTCTTGGACTTTTTCAAGTTTAGAGAATGCGTTTTAAAGTTCCCTTGATAAGTGACTTTCTAGAATCAATTATAGGAACTTGCGAAAAGTTCTTGTTCTTAACCCGAATGAATTAAGACTTTCGCGTTTTAAAGCTCCCTATATAAAAGTCTAGCAAAACTTGAGTTGAGCGGGTTAAGGAATGTAAATGGCTCCAAATGCCCATCAAGTCAAAAATTAACTCTTATTCTACCCATCGGAAAATATACATTCGTGTCTTAAAAACACTTATGAAAACTAAGAAAAAATTTTAAAATTTGGCTATTTTTAGCCTTATTAGCAAAACAAAACATTGAAAATTGGAAAACGTGAGGGCGTAGCAAAGCAAGTACCTATTCACCCCCCCATACTAAAAGTAAACATTGTCCTCAATGTTTCGAGTCTAAAGGTGGAGCACCCCCATACTAGAGACGAAGAATCGAATGCTTAGGATCTAGCATGGAAAGGGTGATCAACAATATATCTAAAGCCGTTTATTAATTATGCTAAAAGATAATTGTTAGAACAATAAAGGATATGTCATGGAATCGTGAAAAACTTCTTCAAACGAACGATGGAGGCTCACGTAAACAAACACGAGAGTCTTCAATCGTAGACGATGATGATGATCTAGATAACACAATCACAAACAACCACGAGACAACGAGTTGGAAGGGTACAAGTCCCCTTATTAGTGAACATAAAGCATAAAGATAAGCATGGGATCTCCCCCACGAGGCACCTCGTTTTTGATTACCGAGTCATGAGCTCGACTCGATCCCCTCAAAATGTGAACATTTAGGGAAAACATGGTGTGGTCAATTTTTGGTGGGGCTTACATGATAAACAAGGCCCAAAAAGCAACCGGTAAAAAGGACTAAGTCCTTAGATGATGCAAAATACCGGGGTCGAAGATGGCGTTCTCGTTTCCATTGGAAAAACAAATTAACACCACTCCAACATGTGCCATAAACTCAAAGAGTTTGAAGAAAAAAGATGAGAAGTAGAAGGGTGAGACAATTGGTAAGACAAACGTTTGAGCTACTCGAGGTAGACTCGCACCAAGCAAATAGATATAGTTTCCATTTATTGCATCGGTGGAAGACCGAGATTTCCCTTTACATGAAATTCCGGGATCGAATATCTCGTCCTCGGTGGACAAGGATGAGGGAACATAAGGGGCTTCCCCCATACTAGAACCACACAAAACATCGTCAAAAGGAGTAGACGAGTTTGTAGTACTCAAAGCACGCGGTGATGACGGAGTTAGATTTGTAGAAAAATCAATTAAATAACATTTAAGATCTTTTTCTTTGTTATCTTTTAAACTCTCCTTATGAAAACCCTTGTTGATTATGTCGAAAATATTCGGTGTTTCTAAGACGATGTTAGTTACACTAAAAATTCTCACATTTTGAAACCGTTTTGGTTTTGGTGGTGGCAAGTTTTCAAAACGTTTATCGACGAAGAAAACATCCCCATTAGGGTCCATATATTCATCATCCGAAGGATCTTCCGTAGAAATCGGCAACTTATCAACACTTTTCAAGAATGAATGTTCGAGATGAGGCGAAGGATTTTTTGATTCAAGTATTGATGGTTTCTTCTTTGTAGGCTTAGCACTCATAACCTCCACCGGCGGAGGAGATGGTAAATTGTTTTTGGAGACATTCCCTAAAACTCTTGGTGAAAATTCTTTGCAAACGACATTGGTCGAGTCACCATGGTTTAAAGTTGCAATAGAATATACATGAGAAAGATTGGAGTTTTGTGTTGCATTGATGACAAGTTCTTCTTCATTGAAACGAAGGGTGATTTTTCGAGCATGAACATCGATAAGTGCTCGTGATGTATCCAAAAATGAACGACCGAAAATGAGAGGAACTTTTCGATCGATGGGAATGTCTACAACGATAAAGTCAACGGGATAGTAAAACTTTCCGACTTTAACGAAAACGTCCTCGGCTACTCCACATGCCAAAATCGTAGAATGATCGGCCATCTCGATGGACATGTTCGAAGGAGTGAGAGCCGGAAGCGAAAGCGATTTGAAAATCTCGAGAGGCATCAAGTTAATACTAGCACCAAGATCGGCCAAGGCGTAGCATTCCTCCATATCTTGAATTGCACACGGAATCAAAAATTTACCGGGATCACCGACTTTTTGTGGTATGCGGCTTAGAAAAACCGATGAACAACTAGACGATTGTTGTAACTTTTCTTTGTTGTTAAGCATACTTTTGAAGTTTGCGGCGAATCGAGGCATCATGATTAAAGCATCGGCAAAACTTATGTTAAAATGCAAATCACGAAACATTTTCATAAATAGCTCAAATTGATAATTGTTCCTTTCTTGTGCTTTCTCTTTGTTACGTCTCGAAGGGTAGGGTAAAGGTGGTGTGGGTAGGTCATTAGGCAATGGCCTTGGAAACTCGGGTTCCACAATTGGTATTGGTTCAACCGTAGGTGTGGTTTGAGCGGTACTTCGTGGGATTGTAATGTGCTCCTTTTCGACCACCACCTCGGGTTCTTTCTCGATTTCCTTCTCCGTAGAAGTACTTGGACGAGAGATTGGTTCTTTGAAAGTTTTACCACTTCGTGTAGTAATAACCTTCATTTCTCCCTTCGGGTTTGCAATGGTATCACTAGGAAGACCACCCGAAGAAGAGGGCTTACACATGATAGCTTCGAACATCTTAGCCATTCGGTCCTCAAATTTTGATTGCCTAGCATCTGCTTTCAATAACTCTTGCTTAATCTCATGTTGTCCTAATTCCATTTTTTGTTGGTTTTGTTGAAGACGTTGGACATTTCCTTCCATTTTATTAGCATGAGTTTTAAGTTCATTAGCAAGTTCATTTTTAAGCTCGTTTTTCAACTCGGACCTTAAGCTAATCATCTCACGTTGCATATTATCAAATTTAGCATCATTTGCTTTTGCATAATCTAAAAATTCTCCTTGCAAATTTTTCGTGTGAGCATTTTGAAAACCTTGTGTAGTATTTTGAAAATCACGGTTTTGGTTTTGATTAGAGATTTGTCCATTCCCACTTTGATAATTCCCTTTGTTGTAATTGCGTGTGTTGCCTTGGTAATTACCTTGGTTGTTGCTTCGATAATTGTTAACATTTTGATTTGGTGGAGCTTGATTTTGGCGGGAACCTTGGCCGTTTTGGTTGTAAGTTCCCGTTGCTACATAAGCACTCGAAGTGTTACCATCCGCGGTAATGCACTCGGATAAATCATGAGCTCCTCCACACGATAAACAACTCTTAGCAACCGCTTTAACCGAAGCGGAATTGGAAGCTTCTTGAGCCTTCCAATGGGACATTAGATTAGCAAATCTATCAAAAAACCGATTTTCCTCATTAGCTTCATCATGTAAGGCGTTAATGCTACGAGACGATTGTGATGACGATGACGAACCCATATTGGCAACACTCGGTGTGTTACGAGGGCTATAAACCTTAGATCGATTCTCAATGATTTGTAAAGCCTCATTTGTCGTCTTACACAAAAAATTACCACCCGCGGCGGCATTCAAATAATCTCGTTCATGATCATTAAGCCCATTATAAAATGTATCAATTTGATGTAATTCCGAAAAATCATGATGAGGACATTCATGCAACATCTCCTTAAATCGTTCCCATGCCATAGAAAAACTTTCATTGTTACGTTGCACAAATCGTGAAATCTCATTTTTTAAGTGTGTTGTTTTCGATGGTGGAAAAAACTTGTTCACAAACTTAGAAACGAGATCGGCCCATGTCAAAATCGAATTTGGCGGTTCTTTCTCGAGCCAAATTTTTGCGGGTCCATCCAACGAATATGGAAACAACATCATCTTAATGGCGTCATGCGGAACATCCTTGAATTTGCTAGTGGCGGTGAGACGGTTGAAATTCCTAATATGGTAATGCGGGTTGTCTTTCTCATGACCTCGAAATTTGTTTGCTTGTAGCATTGACATTAAACCCGTCTTAATCTCGAAATTCTCCGCAAGGATGGCGGGAATAACAATTGCCTCTCCAAAACCCTCGGTGGGTGCTTGTAGCAACTCCATCATAGTACGATTAGCCATTACGACTTCTTGTTCTATAATAGGTTCAACAATTGGAGGTTCTTCAACAATCAACGATCCTTGATTTGCTTGCTTTTGAAGACGTTTACGAGCTCGTTTAGCTTGATTACGAGTGATCATAAACTTCACGAAGAATGGGAGGTGAGCAAGGAAGATTCTTTTTGGTCGTTTTGTGGATTTTCAATTTTTTTTTTGTGTTTTTGATGATATTTAATTTTTTTGGATTTTGGGTGTATTACGTAGACAACAATCTACAAAATCTCTCCTCGAATCAAACTCTTGATTAAAGAAGCCTCAAAGGAATGAAAACGATCACGTGGAGTGAACGCCTTCGAATGACTTTAGAACTTTGGTGAAAACCAAATTGTTCACGAGGGTTTAATCACAAAGAAAACCAAGCAAATATAGTATACGTATTAATACTTTGGGCGGCAAAACCCTCGATTAGCCTTCAATCTCAAAATACTCACAAGCAAGCGGGGAAACGAGGCGGCGCGAAGCACTTAAGAGCCTTTTTCCTTAGGGTATATTTTATAATACCCGCCTTATACCCACCTTATAGTTCGTATTTTTCAAAATCGAGCTTCTCGAAAGTATTTATCTATTTTTGCCTTTTCTTTTTGTTTGAGATTCGAATACAATGATCGAGTGATGAAATCCCGAATCAAGGTTGTGTTTTCACACTTTTGGAGATATTGTATTTTGGTTGTGATACATAATACAATATATTAATAATATTCACAAAGAAAAACCGAGAAAACCGATAATACGTGTTAAGGGAGTTCCACTTAACACAAATACTATTTATGGATAATATCAAAAACAAAAGCTTCCAAATTAAGACACGACACACCTCCCCGGCAGCGGCGCCAAAATGATTGTAGGAAAATTTAGATAACTTGCTTTAGGAAAAACAAGCAACTAAATATGAGCGGTAAGTATCGAGTGATGATTTTAGGAAAAATCAACACTAATGACCCAATCACTTAAAAGAGATGAAAGATTCGTTTCCCAAGGAGGTATGGTGTTGTGAATTAACTTGTATTTCTTTGAGATTAATATTGAGAGATGGAATGACGGTTTCGTGAAAATCACACTAAGACGTAAAAAACGTAAACGTAAAGCCGTAGAAAAACCACAAAAATTAAAAAAATAAAGCTAAACCAAAAACAAAATCAAGAAAAGTTTAAAAAGATAAAAACAAGTCTAAAATAATATAAACAAAGTTAAAAATCCAACAAAGATATTTTAAGACCTTTTATTAATTAAATAATTAATTTTAAATGCTAATTAAAGCCCTAAAATTAAATTTAATTAATTCCAATGTCAAAAATATGATTTTATTGAATAATCACTTAACTTATATTATTAGAAGACTAAAAAGTAGTTTTCTAAAAATTAAAACCTATTAAAACTATTTTTAAAACTCTAAAAATGATTAAAAATAATTAAAACCCAATTAAACTTAAAATAATTATAAAAATAAATCTAAAAGCTAGAAAATTATTCTAAAAATGGAAATAGTCCTAATTTATGATAAAGAACCTAAGAAAAATGAAAAAGAAAGAAAAATAAAATTTTGAAAAACTAATATTAAAATAATATTAAAATAATACTAAAAAATAAAAGTTACTAAAATTTGAAATAAAAAATTTCTAAAAATCCTAAATAATATAATTAAGAGAAAAACACAAATCTAAGCTTCTAAACCTTTTTTAATAATTTTATAAAAATCCTTAAAGTTTATAAAAAAACCTTAAAATATTATAAAATTAAAAATAAATGTTTTTGAAACCAAAATAAGATGTAAACCTCAAAAATATATTTTAAAACCTAAAAAGTATTTTTCCTATAAATAAAAACTCTTTTTGGTATTTTTTATGGATTTTCTAAAAAACGTCTAATAATTAAATCCTAATAATTATTCTATTAAAGGGAAAAATGTGAAACCACTTTTTAAAAATCAAAAATACTATTACTCACTCAGGAAAAATAAGTCACTTGAAATAAGCTTATTAAATAAGCAGGAATTAAGAGAAAAAGCTACGGCTTATTAATAAGCAAAGCAATGAAAAACGTGTTAACTAGAATTGGAAACCAAGACTCTTAGTCAAAGTCCCCAGGGCGCGTTTGGTTAACACGTTGGGTTGTTGAACGGTTGGTCACAGGTTCGAGTCCTGGCAACCTTTTTTTTTTTGTTTTCACTTAGTTGCGCCGCAACGCTTTTGTCTTGCGCCGCAACTAGTGAAACGGGAGTACCTTGATCTGTAGCTCCTTCAGATGCGCCGCAATAGGTAGGTCTTGCGGCGCAACTAACGTGACAGAATGCTAATGTTACTGATGAACAACCAAGTGCACACTTGTGCACTTGTGATGCCAAGAGGTCTTGGCTTGATTTGAGCTTATTTTGGTGGATTTCTTTGGACAAAGGCACCCTTGTGCTTATTTAAGCACAAGGAGTCAAGATATAGGCAGCAATCTAGCACACTAACACCAAATGATCAAACAAATGCAAACAAAAGCCAAAGACAAGTTGCTGAGGTGTTTATGCAGATCAGTGGGCTTAAATGGCTAATTTCTAGCAACCTAGTGAACCTTAAGCTACCAAATCATGCACACAAACTCACAAGATGGCATTCAATCCAGAATAAACCTTAAAATACCCTAATCTTCATCAGTAATCCAAGATCAATCACAAAAATTCATGAAAAATAGATAGAATGGTGCTAAGCAGATTTCTAACACACTTAATCCTTTATTAAGCAACAACTTAGCTCCAAACTTGTTCCAAATTAACTCACTACTTACTAACACCTTATCTCAATCCTTTATACCCTGATTAACACCTATTAAGAACACTAATTAAGATTTAAGTCCTGCTAAAACGTATTGCCAAACACCCTTTAAACTTTTTAAAATCAACTTTTAACACTACAAACCTTATGAAAACTTGTTTAAACTGTATCTAATAGCATCAAACATGTATAAGCACACAAGTAAACACCAATTCAACAGCTTAAAACACACAGATCTCTAAATCAAACAAAGTCACATGAACTTGCTATTTTATGAACTTTAAACAAGGAACAAGGTTTGTACCTTAGGGCTTTACATCCAAAGCCCTAGAGGGTGTGTAACCCTCCTCCAATCCAACCCGGGTTGGAGCTGAACTAAATCAACAAGCTCTTGACACCTGTTTGAACACAAAACAAAGAAAACACAATTCAAGCTTACAATATTCTTTTCTTTTCTTTTTTATAACTCTTCCAAAACCTTTTTAACCTTCTTAAAACGTTTTTAAGACCCTATAACACCAAATGAATCACACTTCTTATCACAAATCCAATGGATCAAATTCTTACCAAAATTTGTCCAAATTTCATAAACTATGAACAACTTTGAAAATCAAACTTACTTTACCAAAATTAAAACTTGGAACTCAGAATTAAGCTTAACACAACACTCAACTTTTAAAAACAATAAAAAAGGAATTACACTTGAATATTTCAAAAACCAAACTTTTTATTTCTTTAAAAAGGTATTACATGTGCAAGCTTAAAAACTGGAACAAAGGGATCACCACAGCTTGGGTCTCCTTTTATAGAGCCTATAGAACATCCTAGAAGCATAAAAACATAAACCCTAATACATAAGAAATTCCAAAATTGCCCTCAAACGTTTTTGGTGCATATGAGCTGTCCATTTGATCTTGAACGTTTATTTTGCTTTGGGAGGAAGCAAATAATCTTGGCCATTGATTTGGGACACGTCATGAGCTTGGGGGCTAAGGAATGATGTGATTGGTGGATTGGGGAATTGGGGGTTTGGTGCACATGTGTGGGATGCAGGTTTTTAGGAGTGGGAAAGGTTTGTGAGTGTGTGAATTACTTGTGTGCAAGTTTAATTGGGTTTTACCCAAGTAAATGTGAGGGTAAAATCTGGGGTGGTAAGAATGATGAACAGTTACCATTTTGATCCTAAAAAGGGGGAAAGAAAGTGTTAGGCGCCTGTTTTTGTTTTTGAATGTTTACCTTGGCAATTTTGGTCCTTCCCTTTTCATATTTTTGGCATTTAAAGTTTCCTGCCCTAAAAACGATTCTCCTTTGTTAATATCTTCCATCAATTGACACTTTTGGCACAAACTTTCCACAAAGGCTTATCAAGGGTACTTTTTGACATTTTTGAATAATTCAAGGACTGAACTTGGACAATCTTGATCTTCAAAGGTCTTCAATGTCTCTTAAACTTCATGAGGGACCATAATTGGCATTTTGAAATTGTTGAGGGACTATTCTTGCCATTTCTTCAATCTTGAAGGACCTTTTTGCAAATTTTGACAAACTTAAGGGACCAAACTTGTACTTATCAATATACAAGGGTTTTAAGTTGTCATTTCTTCAAAGAATGAGGATCAATCTTGTATGTCTTCAAGTCTTCAAGGGTATTTGATGAAAATTCCATGATTAGGGCCCGGTTCTTTGTACGGCTTCGTTTCTCGTGTTCGTTTTTCCTTGTATCTTGTGATCTTTTGTCTTTTTCACGATATCCATACCTAAAACACACAAGTAAACAAACACAAGCATATATATGGTATTTTATGACATTTTTATGCATTTAAAGCCCGAAAAGAACGATGAGATCATGTATAAATGCCATCTCATCACTCCACCTTCAACCATGATGGGTGTGAGAAGTTTCCTGGGTCATGCGGGATTCTACCGTCGATTCATCAAAGATTTTTCTCAAATCGCTCGCCCGATGACCCACCTCTTGGAAAAAGATACTCCTTTTATCTTTTCCAAAGAGTGTCTTGAAGCCTTCAACTCGCTTAAGGATAAGATAACTAAGGCACCAGTCTTGGTTACCCCTAATTGGGAGCTGCCTTTCGAGTTGATGTCCGATGCTAGTGACTATGCTATTGGAGCAGTTCTGGGACAAAGAGTGAACAAACACTTCCAACCGATCCATTACGCTAGCAAGACAATGACGGGGGCCCAATTGCATTATACGACAACCGAAAAAGAGCTTTTAGTTGTTGTCTATGCTTTTGAAAAGTTCCGCCCCTATCTTGTCCTTTCCACCACAATCGTTTACACCGATCATTCCGCGTTGAAGTACTTGTTGACTAAACAAGATTCTAAACCAATACTTCTTCGCTGGGTTTTGCTACTCCAAGAATTTAAAATCGAAATTCGCGATAAAAAAGGAGCTGAAAACCTAGCCGCGGATTATCTCAGTAGACTTGAGGATCCTTACCAAGGGGATCATCCGAACAAAGAAATCAATGATTCTTTTCCCTTGGAGACCTTAATGTCTATCAACTCGACTTCTGGTGAAACCCCGTGGTTTGCGGACATTGCAAACTACTTGGCGGGTGGAATTCTCGTTGACGGGTTAACATCCCAGCAAAAGAAAAAGTTCTTCAAAGACATTAAGACTTACTTTTGGGATGACCCGTATCTTTTCAAACAATGTGCTGATTTGATTATTTGCCGATGTGTTGATGGACCGGCAGCTTTAGAAATTCTTGACGCTTGCCACAAAGGACCCACCGGTGGTCACTTTGGTCCCAACTACACCGCTAAAAAAGTGTTTGACTCGGGATTTTATTGGCCCACCATTTATCGTGATGCTCACGAGATGGTTAAACGATGTGATGCTTGCCAAAAACAAGGCAAGATCACACATAAAGACGAGATGCCTCAAAATTTCATACAAGAATGTGAAATCTTTGATGTTTGGGGTATCGACTTTATAGGGCCATTCCCTTCCTCTATTAGGAAACAAATACATCCTTGTAGCCGTTGACTACGTTTCAAAGTGGGTTGAAGCCAAAGCTTTACCTACTAATGACGCAAGGGTGGTTTGTAACTTTTTGAAATCGCTATTCGATAGATTCGGTGTGCCTCGTGCCATTATTAGTGATCGTGGGACTCATTTTTGCAATGACCAATTCGCAAGAGTCATGGCTAAGTATGGTGTAAATCATCGTCTTTCCACCGCCTACCACCCACAAACTAATGGCCAGGCTGAAATCTATAACCGAGGATTAAAGCGAATTCTTGAAAGAACCGCGGGAGAGCATCATGCCTCATGGGCCGATAAACTTGATGATGCTCTGTGAGCTTTTTGTACCGCATACAAGACTCCGATTGGTTGTACACCATATCGTCTCGTGTACGGGAAAGCATGCCACCTCCCCATTGAGTTGGAGCACAAGGCTTACTGGGCCTTGAAGTGGGTTAATTTTGATATCAACAAAGCCGATGACCTACGCAAGCTCCAACTCAATGAGCTGAATGAACTCCGTAATGAGGCTTATGAAAATTCTTTGATCTATAAGGAGAAGACTAAGCTCATTCATGACTCTAAGATTAAAAACTGAGAGTTCCAAGTTGGAGACAAAGTTTTACTCTTTAACTCTCGGTTGAAAATCTTTTCAGGCAAGCTGAAATCTCGTTGGCCCGGCACATTCACCATTGCCCAAATTTTTCCATATGGTACTCTCGAGCTCGCTCAACCTAATGGACCTAATTTTAAGGTGAATGGCCAACGAGTGAAGTTGTACTTTGGTGAGGACATCTCTCATGAGATGATTTCATCCCTCACCACGTTCCCTATGAACTAACTTTGGGTCGAGTCAGGCTCGTGACTCGGTTATCAAAAACAAGCGCTCCTCGGGAGGCAGCCCGAGTATCTATCCTTTTCTGTTTTAACCTCCTAAGTGTAGGGGGACCTATATAGGTGTTTGTATTTGTGTGGTGATGTGATTACAGGGATGAATGCAATTTTGGAACCATTGAAGAACCGTGCTCCCGTGTTATCCGAAATCCGGTTCTATTTCTCAACTATCGTGATTCAATTTTCTTCATACTCACATTTGAAATTGATCACATTAGTCGTCTCTTCCTTAGCTTAATTTAACCAACGTGCACAATGTCATAAGTGTAGGGGAGACTTTTCCCACATGCTTAAACATTGAGGACAATGTTTATCTTAAGTGTAGGGGGGACTTCTATCGAAGTTTTAAGTGGACTTTTCCATGAAAATGCCTTCATTTAACCGAAAAATCATATTTTTCAACATTTTTCAAATTTTTAATTAACTTTGGCCATTTAGTCATAATTTTTAAAATTTTATCGTTGCTTTCATATGTATATATCCCGCAATAAAGTCAAAAATATTAATAAAGTGGTGTAGCTAGTTTTGAAATCTTGGACATATTAGGCCCGTTGCGATTATTTTGACTCAACTCGAATAGACTTATCCAAGTTTATTCTAGCTAGTATCCTTAACCATGTAGACCTTAATTGGTTTATTAGGCTAAGCATCCACGAGTCTCATTACTTGAGATTTTAAATTGTGGAGAACGAGAAATGATAGAGTCAATTATAAGTCGGTATTCTTGCGCAAGCTCACTTGGTATAATTATCTGCCTATTCTCCCATCACTTGCTAATAATTTATCTACAATAAGTAAGGTCGTACGATTTGAAAAGTTACTTAGCTTCTAGCCCAAGATCGTTTAAAAGTTGCTCGGTAATGATAAGAGTTCATAGCCAAGGCATAACTTATGAAGCGGGGCGCGAAGATTGGCGAGTCCGAAAAGGCCCTAACAAGGCATGAGGATTCCATTTAATTGCTGAAGATCCAAAGTGATGTGAAAAGCATTATTCCCAAAATCAATATAAAGGATCAAGACTCACGACGAAAAGCAATCAACTCCTATAAAGATCATGGAGAAGTCTATCCGAAAAGACCCTAACACGGTATGAGGATAAATAGATCCAAGTCCGAAAATGAGGCGGATCGTTGTATCTCAATATCCCAATTAGAGATTGAAGAAATAATCATGAAGTCGTGGTCAACAAAGTTGGAGTACCCCTCAAAAGTCTCCAAGTGAAGAAGCTCTATTAACGATGAGAAGACCATTATCTCAAGCACGTCTCTCAAGATATGAAGTATGAAGTACATGCCAAATATCGGCCCGAGAAAGGTCTCAAATCGCGAACCGAGTTATGCCAAGATATGAACTTTTTGATATCCCGAGAAACAGTTTTAAGAGATTTTGTCCTTTAGCTAACTATTGATCAAATCGTCCTACTATGCTTTCAGCCTAAATAAACTGTCAAAATAAGTCCAAAAATGCATTTTCATGATCATTCTAAGACAAAAATAAAATATAAGAGATACACCTAGGAATAAGGGAGTTTAAGAATTTAATTAAGCCATGTGTGCAAGTGTTTGAATTGCTAACTTATAATAACAATGATCTCGTTTTTAATCTTAGTTTGGGGAACGTGAAACTTGAGGGTGATAAATCTTCGCAGCACCGAAGCCCTAATGTAAGTCCTCGATCTCTTTGCAAGTTATTTCCATATAGCTATTTTCAAGTGAAAATGGTTTTCTATCCTTTTGTTTACTTTAAAGTTTTAATTTCTCTTAGTACTTTGATTTTTGTTTAGTAGTATTTTAATAAGGCCAAGGTTGATTGATTATGAGAAGAGTGTAAAATTGCTTTATCGCTAAGCATTGCATGAGGGCATGGCAATGGTTAAGTGTAGGGAATTTGATAGGTGTGAAAACACCCATCCTTTTACCACTTATTTCTGGCTAAAACAAGACCAAAACACGTATTTAATATCATTTGTTTGGAATTATGCGTGGTTTTTGTGTTTATTGTGTTTTCAGAGTCAACCGGGAGAATATTGAAGAAAACATGGGATTGCACGGGTTTTATCGAAGAAAAAGACTCAAGATGAAGTCTATTGTCCAAGAGATGCAAAAGATTTGAAGTCATTGTGCCTATTTGAAGATTTATCGAAGAATAGAGCCAAAGATGGATGATTCATATATGTTGAAGAACTCGAGTCTATTAAACAAAAGATTATAAGACGAGTTGGAATTATTCACCGACACTTCTCAAATCCAAGTCGGAAACGTTTATTTAGAAAGAAATGTAAAGACTAAAGAAGAAAGAAGAAAAGAAGCCCAAAACCAAGCCCATTCACAAAGCCCACAAGACATGCCTATAAATAGGACTTTACTTCACAAATTTGGGACACTTAGTTTTTTAGTTAGTTTTTCATTTTTTCATTCTCTCTAGTTTTAGGGAGAGAAAGTTCTCAACTTTCTCTCACTAAGATTCTTCTTTTCTTTTTCAAGTTTTAAGCTTTTTGTATTTTGGATTTCACTAATCTAATGGAAGTTAAGCTTTTTGTTCTTTGAATCTCTTTCTACCTTTCTTTATTTTACTTTGTTCTTAATCCTTAAGTCCATGTTTGATCCGATTTGTTCTCATTTCGTGTTGAATTTGATGTTTCGTGATTAAGAAGTTGATCTTTATATTCCTACATAAGCTCTACTACGTTTAAGCTATAAGCCTTTGATGCTTATTAGCTTCTTTGTATGTTCGGCTTATTCATTTCTACGCTTTGTTTTGAAAAGTTTTCTTGTTTTAAGTTCGGTTCATTAAGTCTCGGTTATTAGTGTTTTTAAAAGTTAATGAATTTGTGCTTATTAAATCTTTGAGAAGTTTGAAAATGCTTATTTGATTACTGCTTATTAGATTAAGCTTATTTTCTTTCTTCGACGCCTTTGCCATCTCATTAGGTTTTACTGCTATGATCGTCTAGAGTGCGATCAGTTGTCCCTTCCCTGGTACGATCCACGCCCACGATCACTTACTTTGATCTGGGGTGCGATCGGGTCGCTTGTCCCTGCTACGATCGCCTAGAGTGCGATCCATTGTTACGATCTGGAACCACGATCAAGACCACGATCACTAGCTGCGATCGTGGTTGCGATCTGTTAGTAAGATCGTCCTTCCCCCATCGTACTGGAGAGTACGATCCATCCCCTTTATATCATCGCATTGAGTGCGATCGGACCACTGTTTCAACACGATCCATCGTGTTGTGTTGGATGCGATCGCGTTGCGATCTGAATCACTTTTGAGTACGATCGCGCTACGATCGGACTCAGGTCTTTGGTTTGTTTTTGCTTAAACTTTCAAATCTAGTTTTCCCGCTCTTTTCCTTAGTTTATTTTAAACTTGTTTTTAAGTTTTTGAATTGTCAAGTTTTAATTTCCCAAGTTGCACGCTCTTATTTGTAGTTTAATTTTACGACTTCTAATTTTCTCAACGAAAAATTTTACTTTCTTGCATTTAGTTTAAAATTAGATAATCAAAACCAAACCCCCTATTTGTAACCAAGAACAATCATTCCACTTAGAACCGTGATCAATTCGAGAGGATACCGAGAGATAAATCTAGAACCCAAAGAAAACATAAGTATCAGCACCCATACGGTTAGTAGGCCCTTTGTGGGAGAGAAAGTGAATTAATACCTTGCTCATATTTTGGTTTAGACTAAGACTATTATTGAAAGTGATCTTAGTCTATACTTGAATAATTGCTTTGTGCTTATTCATTACCAAAGTCGTTTAACGTTTCGCCGGAAAGGCACGTCTTAAACCACTATATATGACACAAGCTCTTCGTTACAACTATTTGAAGATTGTCATTAATCCCTTGAGCATTGGTCCTAGTCTTGATTCACTTCCCTTGACTTCTCTCCACTTAGTCGTTTTGCTACGAGTAGTCGTTTGTCCGTTTCGGTTCTTTTCGATCTTGATTTAACTCGTAATCCTTCGTTAAGGCATATTGCTTAGTTTTATGATGATCCAGTGATATTCTAAAAGGCTCATGATTTAATCTTAAGTATTTTAGAAAAACTAGATTTTCAAAATTTGGCGTTTTTCATAGATAAAAACTGCCTTTGTAGGCGGTTCCTTATCTAGGCGGCTCAAAGGCGCGGTACCTTATCGATAAGGTACCGCGGGCAGTAAGTTGAGTCAGAGCGCCAGTTTGAATATTTTATTCATTTTCAAACCACTATCTCTCTCTCCCAAAAACACACAGCCGACGGGTTTTACCTTTTCCACCATTGTTGAAGCTTCCAAAACCTTCAATCACTCAAATTAATTGATTCCAAGTTGTGGGTTTCACTCATCCTTCATCTAACATCAATTAATTGTAAGTATTTTCTTTCAATTTCATCTATTTTGTTCTAGGGTTCATCCTTTCATAATTGGGGATTTTTAAAATTGAAATTGAATTAAAACCTTAATAGGAATGTGGGTTGACATGGTTATTTTACTATGATTCCTTGGGTTCATATTCATTAAGATTTCACTAAAACCCACTTGTAGAACAAATCCGAATTTAGGCTAAATGATTTTGGTTGAATGATGGATTTTAGATGAACCCATGAACAAGTAGGTAATGACATTGTTAATGCTTACCTAAAAACCTTGTTTTGAAAAAACCAATGTTCTAATCCATTGTTGATCTAACATAGATCATGTGTTCTTGGTTAATGATGGAATAGACACATTGTGAACATGAAAATGATATGGATTCAATCTTATGTTTGTCAAGAAATTGATATAACACATTTTTATTTTTCGTTTTCCTTTTTGATTTTCATATGAGTGATTGGAAATATTTTTGTTTGTATTTAGGTACTTAATCATGCCTTCTCAATATCAAAAAGATCATCAATACACTAGACAACACATGCCAAACCTCTCTCAATCCTATGCTTCCCCCCAACTTCAAAACGATTTTCCATCCCTTTCCACTCGTTGTTTCCATGAGGGTAGAGTCGTTGACAAGGAAATAACGGGTTATGACTATATCCAATCTATGTTTGAGCTTTAGGGGTTTGATTGCTTGCTCAACATAGAAGAAGATATTTACCCCTTATTCCTTCTTGAATTCTTTAGCACCTACTCCATGCTTGAATACAATGGAGAAATCTTCATTCGTTTCGTGTTGAATGATCAATTGATTCAATACTCCCTCGAAAACTTTGGTCAAATTCTCGGTGTGCCATATGAAGGCACATGTCGTTTTACGGATAAATGGAGACTTGATGCTCTCTCGGAATCCTTCGATAAACCTCCAAATGACCTCACCCAAATTGATCTAGAGTTCATCCTTGACATCATCTCGAAAGAGCGTGATGGAAACATTGTGAGAAGCCTTCATTCAAATGTACGAAATGTGAATCGATATGAAGTGCTCTCTAGCGACCTTAAGGATTTTATGGTCCAATGGGCCAATATCCTTAGGAAGAATGTCTTTTGTCTTGGTGGAAATCGAGATCATATCCCAGCGTGTATGGTGCATATGTTGAGTTGCATCTTTACATCCACCAAGTACAACTTGGCATTCTATATCGCTCGACGAATCAATTATGCCCTTTCGAAGCCCAAGACAAACCTTCCCTATGCTATGCTTCTAACTCGCCTTTTCAAAAGGGTTGCTCATGATTTTCCCCACCTCGATCTTTCTCGCTTCTACCCATTTCATCGGGTTATGTTGCCTATTCAAAAGGCATATGCAAGAAAGACAAGAAGTGATCGAGGATCGAGAAAATCTGATCATCAAGAGATGGATGATGAGGACATGGACATGCCAACAAGTGATGGTGATGGCATACGTACTAGTTCTCATTTCCACTCTTCGAGTAATTCCCATCCATCCTCAAACCCATTCGAGGATGAATTTGAAGACTTAGCTCCTCCTCCTCATCATTCTAGTGAAGTACCAGAAGATCTCAATATGGAGCATCTTTACCGTGAAAATCTTAGAACTAGGGGAGAATTACATGAACACCGAGTGGAGTCAAGAAAAGGATTCAAGTATTTGGGAAAGATGATTAAGGGTTTAGGAAAGAAAAGGAGGTGAAGACTTTGAAGTTGTGTCAATGTTTGGATTTATGGTTAAACATTTAGTTATTAACACTTTGGTTTAGTTGTTTATTAACTTTGGTTGCATGCTTGAATTATCATCTATTTTGATCCTAAATGTTGCTTATGCCATCATGTTTGTGATTTTCATAGCTTTGTGCATGCCTTATGATAGTTAGCTTATTAGATTATGATCTGTAGTTAACTTTGGCTTGTGAATCTTTTGGGAAAAATCTGGGTTTATCAAAAACTAGGATGGGAAATTTTTGAAAACCCTCTGGTCGCGGTTCCATATCAACCCGCGGTTCCTTATCGATAAGGTACCGCCGGTCCTAGATAAGGAACCGCCGGTCACTGTGCACGACATCATCTTTGCTTTACACTGTTTTCTTAAATCTGTGTAAACCTCGCATGATTTTTAGTAATAAACTGCACATTTCCTAAACTAGCTTACCTAAATTCATTATTCACCTAAAATGATTTTAACCCATTACTAGTTTGGATCATCCCCTCACCCATTTAAACCCACCTTGTTTGCCATGTTCTTCACACATCAAACATACTTCCCTAAACCTTAAACCACCCTAAACAACCATGGTATGTACCAAAACCTCAAACACTTCCAAGACCTCCATCCCAAGGAAAACACTCAAAATAAGGATTAAGGTAGTCAAGCCTAACTCCTCACCTTTCCACACACCAAAGAATGAGATAGCTCCTATCCTCATTTCTCCATCACCTTCCCCACCTCTTGCACCATGCAAGACATCGTCCACCCATGGTACTAACCACTCCATTGGTTCTACCTCCTCTTCATTCAACTCAAGAATGAATGAGCTCTCTTCACCCTTCACTCCAAGTGCACCCTTGGAAGTGACCACACAACCCCAACCAATCCAAAGCATTCCTTTTGTGAATGACTTTGATGACACTTTGGTGACTTCACCATTTACCCCTCACAACTCACCCATTTCACCAACCTTGTAGAATTTACCTCCACATTCACCCATTTCCCCTTTAGGTAACATGCCTCCACTTTCACCCACATCACCCTTGTAGAACATGCCTCCTCCACCTCCACCCAACTCAAACATTCAAATTTTGGGTGTTCCACTTTTCCTCCTTTTGGGTGATCCATACTATGGGTTTCAACAAACTCATGGTCCTAGTTGTCCATGTTATCTTTAAAACCACTACATCATCCATAACCTTAGGATGGATATGTATGGACTACATAGGAGGTTGCAAGAGTTCTTGCTTGCCTTGTTCTCCATGCCTTCTCCTAGGAGATGAATGATGGAGTTTTCTTAATAAGAGTTTTCAACAAAACCAAGCCAAAGAAAACTACTTATCTAGATTTAATGTTAAGCTAGCTATGTATTAGTTAGTTTTTTATTTGTCTTTGTACTTGCTTCCTTAATGAATGTTTCATGTTGTTGATCTATGGATTTAGCTTTGTGTGTTTCTATCCTTTTGTGCACACTAATCAACTTTAATTTGAAATTAAAATTGAACCTAAATCTATCAAAACCTCTAAACTTGACTAAAATTGGTTCAAAATGATATCAAAATTATTTTGTCACCCTTTGTCAAGACATTCTTTGTGAATGTGTTGCTTTATGCAACCCTAGCATATTTTGGTGCTAATAGAGGTAAAATTCCAAGATTTGCAACTTTTTGAAAAAGTCTTAGTTTTTCCCAAAACCCAAGAAAAACATGGTATCAAGTCCACTGGACGCGGTTCCTTAAAGCCCCGCGGTTCCATAACGATATGGAACCGCCGGTCCCTTTAAGGTACCGCGGGCAGAAATCAGTTTTTGACGAATTTTTGGTCAAAACTTTTAAAACCCTATTCCCTGTCAAGATTCCTTGTTTACTCAAATTGACTAAACA
The DNA here is from genome assembly GCA_025667525.1 of Glebionis coronaria. Lineage (NCBI taxonomy): Eukaryota > Viridiplantae > Streptophyta > Magnoliopsida > Asterales > Asteraceae > Glebionis > Glebionis coronaria. The sequence continues at coordinate 417,962 of JANFOE010000876.1, read as the reverse complement.
TTCCTTGACACTTCACATTTTGTATTCAAATTCTTACCTTGATTACATTTTACTTATACCCCAACCTTGAGATTTCATTCTCACACATTCCCAACCTTGAGAATTCATTCTCACATAACCTTGAGATTTCATTCTCACACAACCTTGAGATTTCATTCTCACACTCTCACAATGCCTAACTCCTACATTCCTAACCTTGACATTTCTTTGTCACAACCCCACTCACCCAAAGCTTCCTCATCCAAGCTTTCAAAGAAACCGAAAATCTCGGTTCGACCTATTTGGGTTAAGAAGAATGAACCATCTTCGTCCAAACCACCCAAAAACCCTACCTTCTCTCCAATCAAGTATTGGAATGAGACTTATACCATAAACCCCATCACCGGAGCAAAAGAAAATGTTTCCCCACCACCACAATCCTTCAATACCCCTCAAATCAATGACCTTTCAACCTTCCCAAACCTCACAAGGCATTGTGAAAACAATCCCAAACCCATTACCCCACCACCACCAAACCCTAAGTTTGATGCCATACCCCCATCAAACAATTTTGTGTTGCATCATGGATCCTCGTGTGCTTGTTGTCGATTTCAACAAATTGAACTTGATCATGTGTATGAGAAGTTAAATTTTCTTGAATTCCTCCTCACTCGACCTCCTATTCAAGTTTTCGTTCCGGTGAACAAAACTTCGAATGATGCATCGTCGTCTTTTTAGTCTTTTATTTTTTTTAAGCAATCTTGGAAAATATCACTATTAGACTAGCTTATGCTTAGTGGTTTATTTTCCATATTTATTGATTTTAGATAATCATATTGTGTGTATAACTATCTTCTTTGTTGTGTCTTTTTCCCTTTATGTAACCTTTGTGTTGTTTGTGTGTTATTTCATTAGTTCTATTTTGAGTTGATCATGGTTAATTTTTATAAATGCTTATGGGTGATTCCATCAATTCTAAACATTAACCCATTGACAAGCTTATCATCTTCATAGGATTGAAGTTTGATTTTGTCAATTACCTCTTTGGACATACTTAGCAAAATACTTGCTTCTAATTTGAGATTTCTTCTCTCTCTCTCTTTCTCAAGTTACTTAGTAGGTAGTGATCATATATACATTGGTTCTTCTTTCCTTTCTACTAACCTTTGTGTAGCATGTCACCTTAGCTCACAAACTTGGTGCCCCAAGCAAGGGGGAGCAACCACCAAGGGGGAGCTACTAGCAAAGTTCGATGTTCTTCAAAGACTTGTGCTAACCTTTTTGCTACGACAAAGGGGGAGAAATGGTAGTGATAAACTAGTTAATAATTCCATATTTTGTGTTTCTACGTAAATGAGTTTATCGTTTGTCGTAATAAAAAAGGGGGAGATTGTTAATGCAAGTGATGCCTAAAAACATTATTAGTGTTAACTAATTTTTCTTAGTTTTGATCACAACAAACCATACAACACATTTAGTGTAAAATACCAAATGAATTATTTAACTAACACTATCATCAAGGTAATAATCATATCACTAATCTTTCTTAATCATAATTAGTGATCATCAAAATGATTATCCTTAAAACTCACTTTTGTTAATATGACAAAAGACTTTTTAATAAACTTTCTTTTTTAGAAAATGTTTTATTAAAATGGAAAATGAAAATTTGAAAATAGCATATTCCAAATGCTGTTAGAATATCCTTTGAAGGTTTCAAATACCTCAGATATTCCCACCCCACTAAAAGACAAAAAACAGAGCGGAGTCTAGTGGCGGTACCTTAAGTACCTACGCGGTACCTTAGCGATAAGGAACCGCGGGGTGAGATAAGGTACCGTGCACAGCTAGCCGTTATAGATCCGTTATACTTTATCTCCTTTAAATAGTGGGTCAAATCTCATTTTCCAGCAAGCCTCTTGGACGTTTTTCTCAGCCCTCTTTCTATTTTCTATAGCATAATCATTAGTAAATGATCACTTAAATTGTTAAGGATGTTTACATATGATTATACTCTTGATCCCCTCCTTTACCTTGTCCAATGAGAAGATCACTCACTCATTAGTGTTGTGATAAAGATGAATCTATGAGCTAGTCATATTCATCATGATACCCTTTTTGTTTTAGGTCAATCCAAGGTATTTATGAATACTTAGACTAGTTGTGTTCATCCAAGTTATTTGTGGATACTTGGATTTGTTGTGTACATCCATTGCATATGTGTTTGCTTGGATTTGTGTTGTGTAAATTCAAGCTACATGTGTGTACTTGGATAAGTCTAGTTGAGTTGTAATAGATTTGACTAGGAGTTCTCACTAAACTATAAAGTGATGTGGTTGTGTCTTGTGAGTTCTCACTAAACTTAAAAGTGATTAGTAGTTGTGTTGTGTGAAGTTCTCACTTAGCTTCAAAGTGAAGAGTCGTGAAGATTGGTTGTAGCATTCGATTAGAACTCGACATCTAACCTTGTGTCGTAAAATGGTGAAGTAGGCAACTTCGTGAAGATTGGTTCTACCTTAAGATTAGAACCCGACATCTAGCCTTGTGTCGTTAAATTATGAAGTAGGCAACGTCGTGTAGATTGGTCCTAGCTAAAGATTAGGTCTCGACATTTAGCTTAGTGTCGGAAAATAATGTAAGCAACGATGTAAGGTTTTCTCCGCCGAGAAGGGAGCTTGTGGATATAGTGGAAATCTCGAGTAGGTGTACTCGAGGAGTGGAGTAGAAACGAGGATAGAGCCTCGTTGTCGAACCACTATAAATCTTGGTGTCTTCCCACTAGGTTTTCTCCTTCCTTACTCCTTACTTATTTCATTATCATTATACTTACCTATTATCCTTGCTAGTGTATTTGAATTGAACCTAATCATTATGCAACTTAGCCTCAAGTAAAAGATAGTTTTGATACAAACCAAATTGAAAGTAATTTTAATTTGGTCACCAATCGAAGAGAAACTATTCAACCCCCCCTTCTAGTTTCTACAGCCCCTATCTTGTCCTTTCAACCACCATTGTCTATACCGACCATTCCGCATTGTAGTACTTGTTGACTAAGCAAGATTCTAAGCCAAGACTTCTTCGTTGGGTTTTACTCCTTCAAGAATTTAAAATCGAAATTCGTGACAAGAAGCGAGCCGAAAACCTAGCCACGGATCATCTAAGTAGACTTGAGGACCCTTATCAAGGGGATCATCCGAATCAAGAGATCAATGACACTTTTCCCCTTGAGGCCTTAATGTCTATCAATTCCAATCTTGATGACACCCCGTGGTTTGCGGACATTGCAAACTACTTAGCGGGTGGTATTCTCATTGAAGGGTTAACATCCCAACAAAAGAATAAGTTCTTTAAAGATGTCAAGACTTACTTTTGGGATGACCCTTATCTCTTCAAACAATGTGCTGATCTGATTATTCGTCGATGTGTTGATGGACCCGCAGCTTTAGACATTCTCGAAGCTTGCCATAAAGGACCCACCGGTGGTCACTTTGGTCCCAACTACACCGCGAAGAAAGTTTTCGACTCTGGATTTTATTGGCCCACCATTTATCATGACGCTCATGAACTGGTTAAACATTGTGATGCTTGCCAACACCAAGGCAAGATCACACATAAAGATGAGATGCCTCAAAATTTCATACAAGAATGTGAAATCTTTGATGTATGGGGCATCAACTTTATGGGGCCATTTCCATCATCTAAAGGGAACAAATACATCCTCGTAGCCGTTGACTACGTATCCAAATGGGTTGAGGCAAAGGCTCTCCCTACGAACGATGTGAGGGTGGTTGTGAATTTCTGAAGCATTTTTTTGCTCGGTTCGGTGTTCCTCGTACTAATATCAGTGACCGCGGGACTCATTTTTGCAATGATCAATTTGCTCGAGTCATGGCTAAGTACGGTGTCAATCACCGTCTTTCCACCGCTTATCATCCTGAAACAAATGGTCAAGCCGATATATCTAACCATGGATTGAAGGGAATTCTTGAGTGTACTGTGGGAGAGCATCGTGCCTCGTGGGCCGATAAGTTAGATGATGCTTTGTGGGCTTTCCGTACCGCATATAAGACGCCGATTGGTTGTACACCTTATCGTCTTGTGTACGGGAAGGCATGCTACCTCCCTATCGAGCTGGAACATAAGGCGTACTGGGCCTTAAAGTGGGCCAATTTTGACATCAACAAAGCCGGCGATCTTCGGAAGATTCAACTCAAGGATCTAAATGAACTGAGGAATGAAGCTTATGAGAACTCATTGATCTACAAGGAGAAGACTAAGATCATTCATGATGCTAGAATTAAGAACCGAGAGTTCCACGTGGGTGATCAAGTTTTACTCTTTAACTCTCGGTTGAAGATCTTCTCGGGCAAGCTGAAGAGCCGTTGGTCTGGTCCATTCACGGTCGCCAAAGTCTTCCCCTATGGCACCATTGAGCTTTCTCAACCAAATGGTCCTACTTTTAAAGTGAATGGCCAGTGTGTGAAGCTGTACTTTGGTGAGGACATCTCTCATGAGATGATTCCATCCCTCACCACGTTTCCCTTGAATTAGTTCTGGGTCGAGTCAGGCTCGTGGCTCGGTTAACAAAAACAAGCGCTTCTCGGGAGGCAACCCGTTGATCTATCCTTTACCGTTTTCATAATAAGTGTAGGGGGAGCCCCGTATGTGTTTGTTGTCTTGTTTCTTATGATGTGAAGGGATTAAAGTTTCAAAGATCCATTCTCGATGACTTTTGACGAACCGTGATCCTGTGTACCCGTCTTCCTGGTTCTATCCTAAAATATCGTGATTCAATAATTCATATCTTATATGTCACATTAAAATCACAATAGTTGTCCTTTCCTTAGCAAGATTTAAACAATGTGCACAATGTCCTAAGTGTAGGGGAGTTTACTCCCACACGCTTAAACATTAAGGACAATGTTTATATCAAGTGTAGGGGGGACTTCTATCGAAGTAAGTGGTCTTTTCTATGAATTTGTCCTCATTTTAACCGGAAAATATAATTTTTCGATATTTTTCAAAATTTTTAATCTATTTTGGCCTAGTTATATAGTAGTATTTTCCTTTGTTAGCGTTATTTACTTTCTTTGCTATGTTTAATAAAGTGGTTTTAAATTTTTCAACGTTGTGAATCTTTTGACTCAACCCGAGTTTACTTATCTAAGTTTACTCTAGCTAGTATCCTTAACGTGTTTAAGTCAAGTTTTGATAGGCTTTTATATAGGGAACTTTAAAACGCGAAAGTCTTAACTCTCACGGGTTAAGAACAAGAACTTTTCCCAAGTTCCTATAATTGATCCTAGAGAGTCGTTTATCAAGGGAACTTTAAAATGCGAATTCTAAACATGAAAAAGTATAAGAGTTTGCAAGATCCTATAGATGACTCGAAAACCCAAAACTTTGATTTAATTGGCTAAGCATCCACGAGTCTCATTCCTTGAGATTTTAAACTGTGGAGAACGACAGATGATAGAGTCAATTATAAGTTTGGTATTATTTCGTGAATTTATGTGAGTTGATTATAAGCTTTTTCTCCCATCGCTTGCTAATAAATTTAACTGCAATAAATATGGTTGTACGATTTGAAAAGTTACTTAGCTTCTAGCACAAGATCGTTTAAAAGTTGCTCGGTATTAATTAGAGTTCATAGCCAAGGCATAACTTATTGAAGCTGAATGCGAAGATTGGCGAGTCCGAAAAGGCCCTAACAAGGCACGAGGGCTACATTTTGTTGCTAAAGATCCAAAAGTGATGTGAAGAATCATTTATCAAAAATCAATATGAAGGATCGAGACACACGACGAAAAGCAAATACTTCCCTAAAGATCATGGAGAAGTCTATCCAAAAAGGCCCTAACAAGGTATGAGGATAAATAGATCCAAGTCCTAAAAAGAGGCGGATCGTTGTATATCAAAGTCCAAAATAAAGATTGGAGAAAAATGAAGAAGTCGTAGTCCAAATATGAAGAATCTCTCAAAAACTTCAAGTGAAGAAATTTATGTTATGAAGAGAAGACCATAATTTCAAGAACGCCTCTCAAGATTTGAAGTATGAAGTCGCTTCCAAATATCGGTCCGAGAAAGGTCTCAAATCGTGAAGCGAGTTATGCCAAGATATGAACTTTAAGAGGTCCCGAGAAGCAGTTTTAAAAGATTTTGTCCTTTAGCTAACTATTGATTAAATCGTCCCACTTTATTTTCGGCCTAAATAAACTATCGAAATAAGTCAAACAATGTATCCTCGTGATCATTCAAGACAAAATTAAAATATAAGAGATACACCTAGGCATAAGGGAGTCTCAGTAAATAATTGGCCCACATGAATTCGTGTTAGTTTGCTAACTTATAATAACAATGATCTCGTTTTTAAGCTTGGTTTGGGGAATGTGAAACTTGAGGATGATAAACATTCATGACAACCTAAAACCCTAATGTAAGTCTTTGAATTCTTTACTTATTTTGAACATATTTCTATCTATTTAATCTCCTTAAAGTTTAGTATTTAATAAAGGCCAATGTGGGTTATCTATGATGAGAAATGTAAACTGTGCTTTGAAATTAATGCATTGCATGAGGGCATTGCAATTGTCAAGTGTAGGGGATTTAATAAGTGTGAAAACACTTATCCTTTTACCACTTATTTCCAATAATAACACGACCAAAACGTGTATTTTATGTCGTAAAAGTCGGAATTATGCGTGGTTTGTGTTTTTATTGTGTTTTAGGACCAAAAGATGAAAAAGGAAGAAAACACGGGCTATCACGGGCTTTTATCGAAGAAAAAGACAAAAGACGAAGTCAAAAGATCAAGAGTGCAAAAAGAACGGAAGTCCAAGGCCTATTCTGAAGATTTACCAATGAAAAAGTCTAAAGACGAAAGTTTAATGAAGTCGAAGAACTCAAGTCTAATAGAAGAAGAAAATTATAAGACAAGTTCAATTTATATCGACAAATCCCGAGACGACGTCAAGAAAGACAAAGAATTTAAATCGAGTCGAGACTAGAAGAAAAGAAGGAAAGAAGCAACACATGCACTCCCCACCTTCTATAAATACCCTCCTAATGACACATTAGGAGGGTGTTAGCTAGTTTATTTCTTTTTTGTAGTTTTCATTTTAGAGAGAGAAAGTGTTTAACTTTCTCTCACTAAAAATTCATCTTTTCTTTCAAATTTAAGCTTTATTTCATCTTTGTATTTGGAATTCATTAATCAAAAGTTCAAGTTTAAGCTTTTAATCTTTAATCTTCTTCTACCTTTCTTGATTTTGGATTATCTTTGAATCGAAATGTTCTTGATTCGTGTTTGATTTTGATGTTTATGTGATTAAAAAGTTCATATTTTTATTCCTATATAAGTTCTTATACGATTAAGCTTAAGGCTTGTTATGCTTTTTGGCTTATTTCGTGTTTAGCTTATTGGTTTTTAAGTTTTCTTAAAAGTTTAGTGTTTTTAAAAGTTTGATTCATAAAGTTTGCTATTTCATATTTTAAAAGTTTTCAAATTTGTGCTTATTTAGTCTTGGCTAAGAGTTGGTAAATGCTTATTGGATTAACAGCTTATTCGGTTCAGCATTGTCACCTTTTGTTTCCATCGCAATATTGTAAGGGTTTTACCTGCCACGATCCCTTGGGTACGATCTCCTGGATACGATCGCATTGACTGTGATCCATACTTCTTTCATTGGCTACGATCCACACCACGATCAATTGTTGCGATCTTGGGTGCGATCGTGTCACAATCCCTTGGTACGATCGCATTGACTGCGATCCTTGTTGTTACGATCAAAGACCACGATCCACTTGTTGCGATCGTGGTTGCGATTAGTGAGTGCGATCCAAGTCACGATCCAACAGTGCGATCCCTCACTTCTTGAGTGTGATCCACCACTACGATCAAGGACTACGATCCATCTTGCGATCTAAGTTACGATTGTATTGCGATCTAACTTTGGTTTTTGTTTTTGTTATCTTAGTTTTTAAATTTTACTTTTCCCGCATTTTTACGTAGAATTATTTTAAACAAGTTTTGTCTTAGTTTATTTTTACAAAGTTTACAAGTTTTAAATTCATTACGTTTTAATTTCCATAAATTGCACGCTTCCCAAAATCTCTGTTTTTACCAAGTGTTTTTCTAGTAATTTTTAGTTTAATTTTTAAAGCTTTTATTTTTACTCAACGACATTTTTATATTTGCTTATAGTTTAAAATAGATAATCAACCCATTTTATTTGTCCACCAAGAACGACTGAGTCGCACTAATTAATTGTAATCAATTCGAAAAGATCGGACGATAAACTCTTTCATAACTAAGTGAAAACCTAGTTATTAAGATCATAAAAGCATGAAGGAACAAAGCTATTACAAACAAGATCAAGACCAAGATACAAGACCAAAGAAGGAAGATCACCTCCATAAGAATGTATTCACTCAATCATCTTATGCATTTAAAGATGATCGATACATTGGGGGAGATTGTTAGCCCTATATTTTATATATAGTCGAACAAGAATGCAATAGGTCATCTTAGTCGTTAATGGTCTTGTATTGTAATAGGTTAGTCGGGTTAAACGGGCTTGGACTTCAAGCTAACATTGTATAAGTTAGGGGCGTAAGCCCAAGTGTAAGCCAAGCCCGACCTAAGAAACAAGCCCATGAGCCCACCAAGCTCATGGGTATATAAACCCTCTTCCATGTGTGGAAGAGGGTGTTGGTTACCATTAGTTTCTCTCTCTCAGTAGTGTTTAACCATCCATTCTCTCTTGTTTCTCTCTCTACTTTTCTTCTCTTTCTTTCTCTAAATATCTCTCTAAATATTATCTTATGGATTAGAATGGGATTAACATTTGGTATCAAGATCCTATAGTAGACAGGTGATTGAAATTTGTGTGGTGTGTGTTCTTGATTTTCGTGTGGTCTTTGATCTAAAAAGCCCACGTCGATTTTTTTGTGTGTGTTTTTCGTGGTTTGATCTTTTCCAATATCATCTGCATTGTCGTGGTAGTGATTTGGTATATTTGTTTTGGTCAAAAGCACAAAATTTTTGGGCGCTTGGATCATTTTTTGGTGAAAAAATCGTACTTGAAGCATTGTTATCTGAGATCCACTTTTTCAGGAATAATTTCGCATATTTGAAATATTGCGGAATTGAATCCCTGCTAGTATTGTGGAATTGTTTCCATCTGCTGATTGCGGAATTATACCCTACTTCTGATTGCGGAATTGTGCTTTAAGAAAGATTGCGGAATCATGTCTTGTTGATCCCAAACTTAGATCGATTTAGCTTTATGTATACGAGATTAGATCAAGTAATACACTTAGAGAAACCTTTGTATATGTTTATGATAATCTAAATGTTATGCGGAATTAACACTTAAACAAGAACACACAAGAGATAAACAAAATTTCACTTTGATTAATGATATCAAACTTGCTTACAATGAAAGTAGTTTACGAATGAAAACTTATATCGAACATTAACCTAAAGGTCTTCTTTTATAGACATAAGAAGCCTTCTACAATAATCTATGTATCCGCTATTCTAGGTAAAGATAAATATAGAAAATGCATTGTTGTTCCTATCTTTACTAGAAGTAATCTAGAATACAATAAACGCGTAGAGTATATCTTCCCATCAGTGCTTGTCTTCAATGTATCAACGCTTGACTTTATCTTGTCAACGCTTGAGCTGTCAGCGTTTGTTTTGCTTATGTCAACGCTTGTTTTACTCTTTTCAGTGCTCAAGTAGATTGGCTATAATTTATTCCCAACAATCCTCCCCTAAACTTTATATCTACTCCAATGCTCAAGTTTCTGAATAAACATTAAGTACTAGGAGGAATCTTACAAACCTTCTCATATTGGTAATAAATAAATCTGATCAAATCTTTTGCCACATCACTTGAATAATCAATTTCCAGCTGAGTGTTCTTCATCTTCTCCAAGATATCATTGGATATAAAATACTGACCATCCACAAGTAGATACTCAGCAAACTTTGTAGCACTCAAATAATAAACACCAGCAGCTGAATACAATCTCCATTGAAGACCACTGAGATCATCTTCAAGATCCTTCCAAATAGCAGGATCCTCATCTTTTAGTCCACACATTCTCTTGAATGTGGACCATAGTTTTATTCCATTAGCTGAAATTGGTGCTTCAGCCTCATACTTGGCCTCTAACAATCTCCATAGATCTACCAAGTCTTCTCTATCACAACTTGCAAACAAAGATATAAGAGTGGTAAAAGTGTGCACCTCTTTTCCATACCTGCCAATCTTCCAAAATCCATATTCATCTTCTTCATAGCTCACAATTGGATTTCTGGAATCTAGTGGTAACACTTGTACCATATCTGAAGCTTCTAATGGTGGGAGCTTGAGGCTCCTTGTTATGACAGCTTCACTTGGATATAATGGATCCATATCTTTGGGAAAATCAAGAGAAACTCCGTCTGGGAACAAACATTGCTTTCTTGAGCTCCATTTCCTCTGCAAGTTCTTCTTTTATTTCATCAGAAAGAAGTCTTAGAGTGTTTGCCTCCTGCACGCTAACCCAAATGGGATAAGATCTACATTCCAACTCATCAAATGTCAATGCCTTCAATTTCTGATAAGTCCACCCTGTTCCATGACACTTGAGCAACATGCAGTACAACTCCCTTCTATCCCTTTTCAACTCTGAGAGAACATTGCTGGCTTTGTGTTTCAAAATGATCTTGCAATCCTTTTGTACTCTGAGAAGAATCTCCAAACCCCATATCTGATCTAAAATGGTCAAGTGTGGTTTCTCCATACATCTATCTTCCCAAGCATTATACATTTGAACCACCTCTGGCATATCAAAGTCAACCTGCAATTTCAACTCTCTCAATTTCTCCTTGGCCAACTCATCTCCATACTCAAGTCTTTCTGGCTGTTCTATGATCATAACACTTGAGTCTGAGCTAGCTCCATCACTTCCTTCTTGCTCTACTGAAGTGACAACAAATGGTGACTCTCTCACCTCCTTTCTGTCTTGTTCCATAATTTGTGTAGCCAATTTTCTATCAAACTCAATTTGAGTTGCATTCTTTGGAACAACCTCTTCTACCATAATACCCTTACCCTTATCTAATGGATCAATTGTTTGTAAGGTAGATGGTGATACCTGTGAAGAAACCTCCTTGATGATGGATGATGACTGGGATACATCACCCTCATTTGTAGGTCTGTCAACGCCCAATTTTGCTGTGTCAGCGCCCAAAATACTCATGTCAGCGTCCAAATTCTCTTTGTCAACGTTCAAATTTCTTGCCTCATCGCCTTTTGCAATTTCCTCCAACATAGCTGTAAATGATAAATTCAAGTTTGTAGGAGAGACTAGAGACGTATCAAAACCTGTCTGTTTCTTTAAACTTGTTAGGGCCTCAGCAACATCCAAAGATTGACCATCATGGCTGCCCTTATCACTCACATTTATTTGATCTTCCTCCCCTTTGGAAGATTCCTCCATCCCTCTCCTTGCACTAGCAGTTTCCAAAATAACAATCCTCTCCCTCAATTGCTTGAGTTCAAGGCCTTGTGTGCTGACAACTTGTACCAAGTCTGCATTTTGCTTTTGCAAGCTCATGCAGACTGCCGTCAATTCTATTAGGGTCATTGGTTCCAATCTGCCCTCTTCTAAAATGGGTATTTGACCTCCCAAGTCAGATTCATTGGGCATGGATGAGGTCTTAATGATGGTGGGACTGCCTTGGCCAGCCTCTAAGCCAGAACCAATAGTCCCAGCCTCATCCATAACACCAACCACACTTGTGGTGGTGGTTCTCTCTGCTACATGTCTAGGACCACTAGAGGAGAACACTCCAGTAGCCCTTTGGCGTTTTTGTAACCTATATTGTGTGGGTGGAGATGATGATGTGGATTGGGTGGATGTGGGTAGGTTAAGGGGTGTTTGGGTCTGTGAAGGTTATGTGTCAACGTTGGAAATAGGCACATCAGCGCCAACATTTAACGTGTCAGCGTCGAAGGGTTCTTGGTCAATTTGCATATGTTGAGATGAAGGTAATGGTTCAGGTATTCGGTCAATTTGGGGTTGGGGGTCTGGTTGGGGTTGAGTTGCTGCAATGACAGCAAGCATAGCTTGGGTTAAGGGTAGGTCACGATGTGGGGGTGAGTTAATCTTCATAAAAATTGCTTTCTTTTGCACAGGGATCTCATAAAAATCATTATGATCCCTTGTGCAGTATCCTTGGACATCAAAAACCATTTGTAAAAATCTGAGATAAGCTAAAGTCATTTTATTCCCTTTATTTTTACACATTCCCTCAAAAATCATTTTAGAATAATTAAATGTTTGCCCAGTTGCAATGCACACAATAGCACTGGCAATAGATCTATTGATCTCATTGTGTGCTGTACATTTGGGACTCAAACATTGTAAGATGACATGTATTAGGTACTTCCAGGCTGGGGGAAATTCATGTTTATGATATTTATTTAAAGTTCCTTCATCAGGAAAAGGATAACCTAAAGCCCTTAGTCCTTGTTCTATTTCACTAATGGGAAGGGTGGTTATACCATCAGCATCATCAAGATGTAATGCTTGGCGTACCAAAGCTTCAGTAACCACCCAAGTTCTCCCATGAACAATAGAAGATAATGTAGTCACTCTATTAACCGTTGAGGAACTAACAGTGTTCCAAAACTGTTTAATATGTGTGACAGGAATGAGTGGTGCATGAGAAAGAGCATACCTAATAGGAAATGCGTTCAAATACGCCACCATTTGTGTGTATTGGGGAAACAGAGTATCATCAGCTTCAAGATACGCGATCATGCTGTGTTGGCTTCTGAACCCCAATTCCAAATCTGATGGTTTAAACTTTGGTGCCATTGTTGAAAGCTGTTAAAATGTTTGATGAAGATGAAGTTGATAAGAGAAAATTGTGTTAGACAAGAATTATAGGTACCCTGTTTAAAAATAGGAGCCAAATTTATAGGAGAAGAAAATGCATGTGATTGGCCCAAAAATAGGCAAGTATTTTCAAAAAGTAATCATGAAAATATTGAAAAATAATAAGTTTATCTCATGCATTAAATGAAAGTTATCAACTCCCAAAATTACGGCCTAAAAATATGTCAAAAAGTAACAACTGGGTAGGACCCATTGAGTGTCAACGGTCAAAAATAACCTAACAACGCCCAACGGCTATACTCTTGTCAACGTTTGCCATAGCCATGTCAGCGTCTAAATTGGTCACAACAACGCTTGGAAAGATACTTGTCAGCGTCAAAAATAAAAATGTTTAAAAATAAAAAATGACCTTAACAAAGTAATTTATCCTAGAGAAGATAACCAAAAAGCTGATAATTATTATAGGGCGGCAAGCACTGTCCAGGTATGCATACTTGCTTATGCAAGATAGACATAACAGTCCTCTAGTGTCCCTTGCTAACCAAAACTCTTAACAACTAAGTTACCTTATAAAATTCCTTGTTACTCCCAGGTAAATCCCATAACAAAATTATTCCCAAGTCTCCCAACAGACCACAACCAATTCTAGGCCAAAAATGTCTTGGCAGCATGCATAGTATATCAACTTTGCATGCTACAGTGCCTCATGATTTAGTAAAACTAACTCATACTCACCTGTGGACACAATCTAGAATTGTGATAAGAGTATCATATGGATACCCAAACATCCTAAAGGTAAAAATATTCATGAATATAAAAAATTTATGTCAAGATAGGAATTTAAAAATTCCAACCATCATCCATAAATAAAAACTTGTCCAAATGCTGCTCCAATGATCCATAAGCAACTATGTATCCAATGGTATACTGCTAACACCACCTGCACATTTAGATTGAAAACCACAAAACTAACATTTGTTGCTGACAACGCCCGGATAACACATAACAGCGTTGAGGGAAGCTTTGTCAGCGTTTAGACAAATATATTGATGACAACGTCACAAAAACCCTTATCAGCGTTCAAGCAACCTTTGTCAGTGTTAGAAACATATAGTGGAAAATCTAAATCTTCAAAAAGACCAATAACAATGCATCATCATGTACATACTTTTACAAAAAGACTACAAAACACATATTATGTGAGATTGATCATTCCAATACTTGTTACCAAGTATTGAAACCTCCCAGCATCAAAAGGTTTAGTTAGTAAGTCTGACACATTTTCTTCTGTGTCAACCCTATCTGGTTGTATTAAACCCTTTTCAAAAAAATCTCTTATAAAATGGTGTCTAATTTCTATGTGTTTAGTTTTAGAATGATGTACAGGATTCTTAATGATGCATAAAGTGCTGTTATTGTCAACAAATATCTTGGTATGCATGAAATTATACCCATAGTCCAACAACTGGTTCTGAATCCACAAAACTTGTCCACAACAAGCAGCTGCAGCCACATACTCAGCTTCAGTTTTAGAATTAGCCACCACTGTTTGTTTCTTGCATTGCCAAGATATCAACCTGCTCCTAAGAAACTGACATCCACCAGTTGTGGATTTCCTCTCAAATTTATCACCTCCATAGTCACTGTCTGAATATGCAATCAGCTCCAATGGTGAATCCTTTGGGTACCACAAACAAAGACTAGGATAGCATCTTAGGTACCTAAAGATCCTCTTCACAACATAAAGGTGACATTCTTTGGGAGTCAGTTGATGGCGTGCACAAGCACACATAGCAAACATGATGTCAGGTCTGGAGGCTGTAAGGTACATCAATGATCCAATCATGGATCTATAGTGCCTGACATCAACATCTTTTCCATCTCCAATCTTTCCCCAAGGGTGTTCTCTATCCATAGGAGCAGTAGCCCTCTTTTCATGTGGAGAAAAGCCAAACTTCTTCAAGATCTCAGCCACATATTTATCCTGGGAGATGAAGATACCATCTTCTTTCTGCTGAACTTGTAAACCAAGAAAGAATTTCATCTCCCCATAGCACTCATCTTGAATTTGTCTGTCATAAGCTTGGAGAAATCCTCACTCATCTTTGGATCAGTAGACCCAAAGATGATGTCATCAACATAGACCTAAACAAGAAACACATCCTTACCTTTCTTCTTTGTAAATAGTGTCTGATCTATGGTGCCCCTTTTGAATCCATTGTCCACTAAGTAAGTAGACAAAGTACCATACCATGCTCTCGGGGCTTGATGAAGTCCATACATAGCCTTCTTGACTCTATACACTTTATCTGGATTCTCTGGATCCTTAAAACCAGGAGGCTGCATCACATATACCTCCTCAACAATAGTTCCATAGAGGAAGGCACTCTTGACATCCATTTGATAGACAGTGAAGCCCATGCAGGATGCATAGGCTAAAAAGATCCTTATAGCTTCAATCCTTGCAACTGGTGCAAAGACCTCCTCATAGTCTATCCCCTCCTCTTATGTATATCCCTGAGCCACTAACCTTGCCTTGTTTCTGACCATAATTCCTCTTTCATCTCTCTTGTTTCTTAGAACCTATCTTGTCCCTATAGGTCTGACATATCTGGGACAATCAACCAGCTCCCAAACATCCTGAATTGCAAATTGGTGAAGCTCATCCTGCATTGCTTCCACCCAACTTGGTTCTTTGAGAGCGTCAAATATCTTCTTGGGTTTCTGTTGTGACAGAAAACAGGCAAACAAACATGCTTGCACAAGAGGGGTATCAACCTTCTTGTGAATATTGACAATAAACCCACCAAGACCTTGATGAGATCTTCTAGTCTGAACTGGAGTCATAATATCACCAATGATTTGAGAAGTGGGGTGATTCTTCATAATGGAAGTGAGAACTCCTCCTTCAAAAAGTCTGGTGTCCTCAACCTCATTCTCCATGTTGCCAATATCTTCTTCATCAGACTCTCTTTCATCAGCATGAGGATAAACCTCTTCATATAAATTGGAAGGTTCACCTTGTTCAAAATGGAAGAGAAAAGATGTGCAGAAGTGTTGTCAACGCCTGAACCTTGTTTGTCAGCGCTTGGGCTAACAACGCTTGAACTGTTGTTGTCAACGTCTGAACCATCAACGTCTGAATTGGTCTTGTCAGCGCTAGATTTTTCTTTGTCAGCGCCTGAAGGACCATGCATGTTTGTATCTGGTGGTACTTGGGGACCACCATTATCTTTACCAGCAGCAGCAGCAGCAGCAAAAGCATTTGTCCAAATGGGAATTGTAACATATTCTTGTATAGGAGATGACTTTTCTGCTTGTGATCCAACCTTTTCATGAACCTGTGTACCTGAAACATCAACAACTTGTTCTTCCACAACATTTGAAGTTACCTTCACAATGTCTGGATTAGTGACAGGCATATAATTTAAAGCTCTAGATAAAGGTTCCAAGTCAAACAACCAATTAGGACCACTTTCAGGATCACTAGGTTTATTCTCTAAAAACCTAACATGTACTCTTTCATGTATACGTTTTTCCTCTTTAAGATAAACCCTAGATCCCTTGCTCTGTACTGAATACCCCATGAAGTAGCCTTCATCACCTTTTGCACTAAATTTCCCTAAGGCATCACTAGTATCTAAAACTACTACATGACAACCAAAAGGTCTGAGAAAACCAATATTAGGTTTTCTACCCCAAAGTAACTCATAAGGTGTTTTGTTCTGAATTTTGTTAACCAATGCTCTATTTTGAACATAACAAGCTTTATTAACAGCCTCAGCCCAAAAGGCTATAGGAAAATGAGCATCAGCCAACATTGTTCTGGCTGCTTCAATTAGGGTTCTATATTTCCTCTCAGTAACCCCATTTTACTGTGGGGTTCTGGCAACACTAAATTTCCTAGTAATTCCTTTCCTGGCATAGAAATCATCTAACTTTTTATTCCTAAATTCACCACCATTATCACTCCTAAGTATTTTAACTTCATTTCCAGATTTCTTCTCAATCTGAGTGACAAAATCAATTAAAGTATCAGCTGTATCACTCTTCATAACTAGAAAGAAGGTCCAAGTAAACCTAGAAAAGTCATCTGTTATGACAAAGCAATAGGACTTTCCATTCAAACTTTCTATATTGGTTGAACCAAAGAGGTCCATATGAAGCAAATGAAGAGGTCTAGAACTAGAGTGCACCTGTTTGGACTTGAATGAGACCTTGTGCTGCTTGCCTTTAACACATGCAACACAAGAGTGGTCGTTGTGGAAGGCCTTCTCAGGCAAACCATCAACCAAGCCAAGTCTCACAAGCCTATTTATATTCTTAAAATTTATGTGCCCTAGTCTCCTGTGCCACAAATTACTCTCATCTACTGAAGCTTTAGCATAAAAACAAGACATATTGTTATTCATTCTAATCCTATTCAGATTCACATTGTATATGTCCTTATGCCTAGGTGTTCTATAGTCAATATATTTCTCATCAGGGATCTTAGAATCCTTGCTTAACACCAAACATTCAGTATCACTAAACAGAACTTTATTTTTGTTATCACAAACTTGTGATACACTAAAAAGGTTGTAATCAAGTTCTTTTACCAGAAATACATTCTCAAAACGCAAGTTCTTGGTGAGAAGGGTTCCTTTGACTGTGATAGTACCATATCTGCCTCCAAAGTAAACCTTATCACCATCCTTAATAGGAGTGAAGTTTGTCAAATAGTCTTCCTTCCCTGTCATGTGCCTTAAGCATCCACTATCCCAATATCCATAATCATTGACACGTCTTTGAATGCCATGCATATAAAGAAAACAAGTTAGTTTTCTTTAGGAACCCAAGCCTTAGAAGAATTGGATTCATCTGGTTGTTCAATAAGAACAGACTTAGTTCTCATAACAACCCCATTTTCATCCTTCTTAGGATGAAATACCCAGTTAACCCCAATATGTTTTGTAATGACCTTTGAAATGTAATTAAATCTGTTGCATGTCATTCAAATCCCATTATCATTAGGGTTTTGATCTTTCTTGGGTCTCCATGTTAAGCTTGAAGAAGCTTTAGACCCCTTACCCTGTGGTTGCAAATATTTAGGTCTTGTCACGTTTCTGTCAGCGTTGGAATTGGTCTTGTCAACGCTGAAATTACCCTTGTCAGCGTTGAACCTAGGGTTTGCTACAGAAACCCATTGCCTATTAGACCAAGTATTTGTCTTTTGAAATGGTCTTTGTCCATGAGTGTTAGACCCTCTAGCAAAGAATGGAGCAGGTCTAATCACTTGTGGGCTTTGCTGCACACAAGGTTTGGGTCTGAGAACGTTTGACTTCCTAACAACGTTGACTTTGTTCCTGTCAGTGCTGAATTTGTTCCTGTCAGCGCTGACTTTGGGAGCGTTGACACACTTATATGCCAAGTGTGAAAAGCTACCACAAGTGTAACAGGCTTTTCTAGACACAACCCTAGGTGACCTAGTATTCCTATACATCTCTGCATACTTAATGCTAGGTTTTCTAATAGTGTTTGAGCCAAGGTCAACAGCTTTACCAGTGATTGGGTTTGTAACCTTAATGGGAGTTGACTCATTAGGACTTTCACATAGCAAGCCACCCTTAACAAATAATGTAGGGTTAGCTTTCTTCCATTCATTTAGGTCAGTCAACTTTTGTTGATACTCTTTAACTGGGGTGACAACTCTTGGTGGAGGAATGAATTCCTCCTCTTGGAGTTCTGGCAAACCAGTCCAAGATAGGTCCTTTTGTTGGACACCATAGAAGTCACCAGCTGGTGGTGGAACCATAGAGTAGTCTTTCATCCCAATCCCAGTCATGTCCTTAGGATCCCTTTGTTTACCCACACATTCTCCTAAGGTTTGTGTTGCCTTACCAAATCTCTGGATTTTAAGGCCAACGTTATCTTTGTTTTTAATGGCTTCATCTAATTTAGCCTGTAACTCACCATTAACCCTTTCCATGATGTTTCTAATATCCATACTAGCATTTAACTCATGTTTTAAAATATTTATTTTATCTTTTAAGTCAAATTCCATTTTCTTGTATTCAGAAACTGTCTTCTAAGATTGAGTGAGAGCTAGTTGGTAATTAGACAGTTTGCATCTTTCAGTACTCACATCACTTAATAATCTTAACACCTCTTTGTTAAGTTTCTCAGTGTTTAACCTACAACCTTTACTACAAAAAGCATCATCGTATACCTCATTATCAGATGAAGAGGAGGAGTGTGCCATGAGAGCATATTCAACATGCTCTTATTCTTCAATTTCAGCAACCAAAGCTTTATCCTCTTCCACATCCTTAGCCAGATAGCTCCAATCCCATCCCATGCCATCAATTCCTAGAACTGCAACCATGGCTTTAGGATCCTGAGCTTTAAAAACTTGACTTGAGGGTTTACCAGCATCAGATCTTCTAAGAGATCTGCATTCCCTCATGAAGTGCCCCATACGATGACAGTTGTAGCATTCAACTTTGGATTTATCAAATCCAGCTATGTCTTTTGCATTGAAGGTCATCTTCTTCTTAAACCTTCTGTTCCACCTGTTTGCTCTTATACTAGCAAGATCCATGTTCCACTTAATGTCCATCTCTTCCAAGTGCTCATCACTTATCTGCTCAAGGTCCTCACATGTAATCACTGAACCATTGGGCAAAGAAGCAATATAAGCACATACAGTATCCAAATCTAAACCAGCAGGTTTAACTCTTGGTGAGTCACTTTTGAATGTGTCAGCGTCTGAAAAGGAGACGTTAACAGGACATGTTCCAGCGCTGACACATGATGATCCAGTAACTGGATGCATGTAAGAGTCCTTATGATTGAATTGACCTTCACTTTGAGAAAAGAAGGCCATGTTACTGTTGGTAGACTTGCTTCCATGCTCTAAAAGAGTTTCATCTTCCAACAGCCTCAGTTTGTTGTAGATGTCATCAAACGTGGAACTTTTGTAAATATTATTGGCAAGAATAGATCTTGCCTCAATCTTCCACGCCTCACCAAGACTTTTAAGAAAAGTAGCATTAATGTCAACATCACCAAGTTGTGTCCCCATGAAGGACAATTTGCTTGTAATGTCAAGCAATCTACTTCTCACACTACTAAGCTTTTCATTAGGTTGAGCCTTGAAGATAGCATAATCATGCATAAGTTGCTTCTTCTTCTCTTCCTTAGTATCTTGATTGCCACCATATGCAACTTCAAGAGCTTCCCAAAGGTCTTTAGCAGATTCATAACCTCTATATTTATGCTGGTTCTCTTGTCCCAACGAGAGTTTCAGAATATTTAGGGTTTTCATGTCAACCCTTTTCTTTGCTATGTCTTCAGCAGACACAGCTCTACCATCTTCAGGCTTTTCTTTCTTATCTTCTTCAAAACATCCAGCAACAACTGCTCTTCCAGAAATAGCATCAGCAATCTTTTGGGCTTTATTGAATGTGTTTCCATATTCAATAATCTCCCAGAGTGTGTAGTCATAGATCCCTAGATATTGCTCAAAGATGAATTTCCACAATTCAAAGTTGGTTGCATCAAGCATGGGAATCTTGATGTTTGGTAAAGGTGAGGAGGAGGAGGTTTGTTCTGAATTTGACATGATGTTGTTAGGGTTTTTGAGAAAATTAGGGTTTTGGTGATTTTCAGGGTTCTTGTGTTCTTTAAGATCAAAAGTTCCTCAACAAGCTCTGATACCACTTGTTGATCCCAAACTTAGATCGATTTAGCTTTATGTATACGAGATTAGATCAAGTAATACACTTAGAGAAACCTTTGTATATGTTTATGATAATCTAAGTGTTATGCGGAATTAACACTTAAACAAGAACACACAAGATATAAACAAACTTTCACTTTGATTAATGATATCAAACTTGCTTACAATGAAAGTAGTTTACGAATGAAAACTTATATCGAACATTAACCTAAAGGTCTTCTTTTATAGACATAAGAAGCCTTATACAATAATCTACGTATCAGCTATTCTAGGTAAAGATAAATATAGAAAATACATTGTTGTTCCTATCTTTACTAGAAGTAATCTAGAATACAATAAACACGTAGAGTATATCTTCCCATCAGTGCTTGTCTTCAATGTATCAATGCTTGACTTTATCTTGTCAACGCTTGAGCTGTCAGTGTTTGTTTTGCTTTTGTCAACGCTTGTTTTACTCTTGTCAGCGCTCAAGTAGATTGGCTATAATTTATTCCCAACATGTCTTAAGCAAGATTGCGAAATCATAACCTTTTTATGATTGTGGAATCATAATTTCTAAGAGATTGTGGAATTATGACCCAATATGATTGCGGAATTATGACCCAATGTGATTACGGAATTATGACCATATGTGATTGCGGAATTATATACTTTATGTGATTGCAGATTTATATACATATAAGGATTGCGGAATCAAGCCCATTATTGCGGAATTCAATAAACCTTCACATTGCGGAATTATACTATTCTTCATATTGCGGAATTATATCTAGCCTAACATTGCGGAATCGTAGCCAATTTTTTTTCGAGCATTTTCTAGACTTAGCCACTATCTAGACTAGTTTTGGAACAGAGTTTTTTGGCGGGAAAACCATAGTAAAACTTATATTTTTCCCAGACAATTTTTAGGCCATTTAAGCTTCGATTTCAATTTTTGGCGAAACGAAAAAATTTTCGACCCAAAATTCAAATTTTCGGAGCAAAATTCAAATTTTTAGGCCATTTTAGGTTTTATTTTCTATAAAAAAATTTCATTTTTTCAAATTTTTTCCATACTAGTTATTGGCTATTTCGAACTCGACTTCAAAATTTGACGATTTTAAATTTTCTCGATTTACTATTATATCAGACAGAGGAATTTATTGTCAGACTGAGAAAAAAGATCGGAATTTTTGGAATTTCAACCACAATCGAATCACAACACATCTACTGAATCGAATCACAACACATCTACTAAAGATCCATAATCCATACACATCATATCCTCTTCATGACATCCATTCAATGGACACTAAGATGAATAAAGAGGAGATGCAGAATCCAGCGGTTGAGACAAATACTGAGACTCCAATCAGTAAACCTAATACAAGAGATTTTGTATGTAAAAAGTTATCGTCTCGGTCTTTTCGAATTGATTATCAGTTGAAAGTGCGACTCAATCGTTCTTGGTGGAATATAAAGGAAAAAGGTTATCTATTTTAAACTAAAGTAAAATGAAAATGTAAATGTCGTTAAGTAATAGTGGAAGCTCAAAAAATAAAACTAAAAATTAAAACTTAAAAATAAATGATGAAAAAAGTTAAACTTTAAAAGTAAATTTTGAAAACTTAATAAAAATGTAAAGTTAAAATAAAGTGTTAATCCCATTTAATCCATAACACAAGATTTAGAAGATATATTTAGAGAGAGAAAGAGAAGAAAAGTAGAGAGAGAAACAAGAGAGATTTTGGAAGGTTTATCTTTACTAGAGAGAGAAAGTAAAATGAACCAACACCCTCTTCCACACATGGAAGAGGGTATATATACCCTTGGCATATGGGCCGTGGGTTTAGAATCCTTGGGCCGGGCTTGGCTTTGTATTGGGCTTACGCCCCTAACTTATACAATATTAGCTTAAAGTCTAAGCTTGGTTTTCCCGACTAACCTATTACAATTCAAGACCATTAACGACTAAGATGACCTATTACATTCTTGTTCGACTATATAAAATATAGGGCTAACAATCTCCCCCAATGTATCGGTCATCTTAAAAAGCTTAAAAAGCATAAGATGGTTGAGTGAATACATTCTTGTAGAGGAGATCTTCTTGCTTTGGTCTTGTATCTTCGTCTTGATCTTGTTTGAAACGACTTTGCTCCTTCATGCCTTGTGATCTTTATCTTGAGCCTTTGTCTTTTAACTTTGAGTGCTTGAGATCTTCATCTGTGCTCCTTGTGACTAAGATGACCTATTTCATTCTTACATTCTTAGGTATCTTGATTATCTCCATCTTGTGCTCTTGTGACTTCTGAATCGACATCGGTTAGTACACAGCTACGCCACCTTCATTATATGCAGCAACATATATAGACACGGATAAAATGGCTTTGAACATTTCGTCCTAACTCGGTAACGTTTTACCTCCGGTCGATGAAGACCGTTAGACGGTATCAGATACCGTACCTGTGATCGGGTAGATTCGATTAAGAACCTCCTTGACAGGGTTTCCCGGCGGTAGTAGCCAGTTCTCTTTACTCGACCGTCTCAAAGCAGACTGCGAACGTAAAGAGTGAATCATAAGGATAAATTATCCGTCTGATTACAGTCATCAATTCAGAATTCCTGGAACAAGTTTGATTCTAAAAGAATCGCACCATTGTTGCTTTCCAGTTTGTCACAAGCTTGATTCATAGAGAATCTTGCGAGTCACCTACCGCAGTGATGTTTGATGTTGACACTAGAAGGATTTCCATTCGTCACTGTGAACAATAATGAGTGTCACTCTGAATGTTCTGTCAAGATCACACGGATTTTGTGAAGAAACCTGGAATCAAGTTTGAATCAATTAAGAATCGAAACTTAGTTGCTTTCCAGTTCTCACAAGTTTGATTCGTGTAGAATCGCACAAGTTACCTACCATGAGCTTGTTTAATGCTGGCTCAAGCAGGATTTCCATCTTCACTGTGAATCGTATCACTCAGATGTTCTAGCAATATCACAAGGATAATGCGGGACTCGATTGTGTCCTAATGAGATGATAATTTGATCTCTTTTGGCTTTAGACTCAATAAGTGCATTTTGGTAATCGAAGGCTGGAGCAGACTGCCACCTTTTCAATATTAACTGACTCGGAGTGAGAAAGTCAATAGATACGTGTTGATCTCCGTGACAATGAGACAACTTTCTTTTGAGAGAAACTCGAATGGCTGGGAAGGGTTGTGCATTGCATCACTGGGTCCATGATGACATGTCTTCAATAGATGTGTTAACCCAGTTTCTACCTAAGTTGCATAGAATATTCAACTCCTTCAATGCTTACCAATACGTCATCATTAGTACCTTGTTGTGATTGTTCTAGTGCTAACTTAAGTAATTGGTCCGCATTCAGCTTCATTCCACTCCATCTTTCCTAAGGACAACTATTTCTAGCTATGGAATATCCTTGGGTAGATCCCTCCGATTCTGGTTGGATCATAGGACTTAGTTTCCTAACCTAAACCAACTTTTGACTACATCGTTCCGTCGTGGATAGTAGGTTGTTTTGGGTAAAGATCGTAACCATAAAACCATTGAAAATAATTCAAAGTGCTTGATAAAAATCAAAACTTTTAACACTTTGAAAGTTTTATATTTTCAAAAAGCTCCCCCTACACATATGCATCGATAAACGAAATAGTTTGGCA
This sequence comes from Glebionis coronaria, assembly GCA_025667525.1. NCBI lineage: Eukaryota > Viridiplantae > Streptophyta > Magnoliopsida > Asterales > Asteraceae > Glebionis > Glebionis coronaria. The sequence goes on along the minus strand of JANFOE010000876.1, from coordinate 393,701 downwards.
TGTGAAGGAAAGAGTTGCACCTGAGTCTTTAAGATCACATGTTGCGATATATTACATTTTAATCATATTTTCTCCCCCTATCTCTAATATAAAAATATAATATTAGAGATACCAATTGATTAAAATATGACATTTTCTGAAAAATCGACGGGAGAGAAACATGTGTGCACGCATGAATCATGGAACATTTTTAGTCGGGTCGCTCCCCCTCAACAATATATGTGTGTCTTGAGACAAAATTTGACAAAATTTTAGAAAAACGACACCACAAAATATGTTGAGGTACGGAGTTGAGATGCCTTTACCGATAATATATGACAGATTTAATATCATTTTCGGAATGTGTTGGATACATAAAATATGAGAATTTTAGACATGTACCCAACAACATTAAAGGCTTGATTTTAGCACGCTCCCCCTCAAAAATTGATCAAAATAACGTATGATATTTTAGAGATATAAAAACCACATATGAGGAAGGGAGTGTTGAACACACAATTTTGAAAGATTTAGAAAAACCTTTTTGAGAAATTCTTGAAAAATTGTGTTCAACGGTTTTAAAATAATTAGGATAAAAGACTTCTCTTCTATTGCTTAGGGAAAGCGCACTAAAACGTACACTTCCCTTTCGGGTCCGTTTTTCGTGAGCTCAAAATTTGATTGTTTTGTGACTAGCTCATGACCGAGAAAAAGAAACTTCCCATTGTGAAGGATAACTTATCATCCGTGATAAACTTTCCTTAAGTTGAAGTTCGAGGTCTAAGCTGACATTTACTTAGAAATCGTTTTTCATGAACTTAAAAACTTTGAATGTTTTTATAGGAAGCTCATGACCGTGAAATATTAGTTTCTCGTTGAGAAGGATAAGTTATCGTCTGTGATAAACTTTCCTTATTTGAGGTCCGAGTCCTAAGCTGTGATGTGCTTAGAAGTCATTGTTAGTGATAAATCAAGCAGCTTCATTTTCCAAAACCTCCAAGTCTTTGGGAGTCATATACTTCATACCAAGACGGCCAACGAGATACTGAAACCTATTTTGAGATAGGGCTTTTGTAAACAAGTCAGCTATCTGGTACTCAGTTCTGACAAAGTATAATTCCAGGTTACCACGTTCCACTTGTTCCTTGATGAAGTGATATCTGACTGTGATGTGCTTGGTACGGGAGTGTTGAACCGGATTGCAAGAAATGGCTATGGCCGACTTTGAGTCACAATACATTGGTATTTTATCAAAATGGAAGCCATAATCCGTGAGTTGAGTTCTCATCCAGAGGACTTGAGCACAACACGCGGATAGAGCCACATATTCTGCTTCAGCTGATGAGAGCGAAGTGAAATCCTGCTTCTTTGAAGACCAACTCACAAGTTTGTCTTCCCGTAGAAATTGTACGCTACCAGAAGTGCTTTTTCGACTATCAAGGCAACCTGCGTGATCAGAATCTGAAAAAGCTGTTAGATGAAAATCGGTTCCCTTCGGATACTAGAGTCCCATGTGAATGGTATTCTTAAGGTACCGAAAGATCCGTTTAACCTCTTTGAGGTGCTTTTTAGTAGGTCTGGCTTGATATCGTGCACAATAGCATGTGGCATGATGAATATCAGGCCTACTGGCTGTAAGGTACATAAGTGACCCGATCATACTGCGATATCGCGTTTGATCTACGGGATATGAGTACATGTCAGCGTCTAGGGATGTGGTCCACAATGGTGTACCAACGCGAGCACATGAGGTCATACCATGCTTTTTAAGTATCTCTTGAGCATACTTAGCTTGGTTTATGAAGATACCACGTGGGGATTGATGAATCTGGAGGCCTAAAAAGAATTTTAACTCCCCCATCATTGACATTTCAAATCTGCTGTGCATTAATTTTTCAAAACGCTTCGAAAGTTTTGGGTTCGTAGAACCAAAAATAATGTCATCAACATAAACTTGCACCAGCAGTATGTCATCCGCATATTTATTAATAAAGAGAGTAGGATCAATAGAATCTTTGGAGAATCCTTTGTAAACCAAGAAGTTGGATAGTTCTTTGTACGATGCCATTGGAGCTTGTTTAAGTCCATATACAGCCTTCTTGAGACGATAGACTTTGTCAGGATGATGAGGATCGATGAATCCTTCCGGCTGATTCACATACACTTCTTCCTTCAAATGACCATTGAGGAAAGCAGTTTTAACGTCCATCTGAAAAACCGTGGAGCCCTTATGTGCAGCATAAGCAAGGAATATCCTGACAGCTTCCAAACGAGCGACTGGAGCGAATGATTCATCGTAGTATATGCCTTCTTGTTGACGGTATCCCTTAACCACAAGACGAGATTTGTTTTTGATGATGGTTTGTTCTTCATCCAGTTTGTTTTTCTAGATCCATTTGAAATCTAAAATTGACATTCCATAGGGTCGGTCAACAAGTTCCCAAACATTTAGGCGTTCAAACTGATGAATTTTGTCTTGCATTGATTCAATCCACGCATGATCAGTCATGGCTTGTTTGATGTTTGTAGGTACAGTAGAACTCACGGTGAGTGCATACATACACACATCACCATCGGTTTCGAGTTGTCTACGTGTTCGAACTGGTTGTGAAGGATTTCCAATGACTTGCTCCAATGGATGATCACGTGTCCAATGGTGAGTGGATGGATATCGTTGGTAGAATGTATGCATGTTGGATGAATCAACATGTTGAGTAGAACACTCTCCGACTTCGTGTACCTGTGTACCGAACGGATTGACAAATTCTTCTTTGTCAGGTTGTGCATCGACTGCTTGATTGTTGTTTCCTCCTTCATCATTAATGGTTGGTGAAGTTGGTTGTCCGACAATAAATTCTTGAGTTTGTTGAGTATCCAATGGAATATTCTCTTGAGCAACAGTTGCTGAAGTAGAGGCAGTTGTGTCTTGTGAACATGGTTCGGGTTCATTAGCAGTATTGACAGCGGAAGGCTTTGACACAACTTTATTGTTTCCATAGTAATATTCTTCAAACAGTGGATCATATAAATCAACCAACTCATTCATTTGTGTTGTATCCGTCGAGTCTGCTGTAGGAGTAATTTCTTGACATTCTTACACGAGACGTACACTATTTTGTGTAGGTGCCATTGCTGGACATTGAGGTGCGGGACTTGAGCTATTGTGATCAAGTACCATTTGTGGCAATTCGTCAAAGTTCACATGAATTGTTTCTGTGATAATCTTTGTTTTCTTGTTGTAAACTCGATATCCTTTCGACAATGTAGCATACCCCACAAAAATACATGCAACACCTTTTTCTTTAATCTTGTCGAGATTCTCACCGTCTTTAAGAATGTAGCATAAAGATCCAAATACGTGAAAGAATTTAACCGTAGGTTTCCTGCAATTGATGATGTGGTAAGGTGTCTTTTCATGTCTTGGGATGACGAGAGAACGATTTTGAGTATAACAGGCAGTTGCAATTGCTTCAGCCCAGAAGAATAGAGGTAATTTTGAAGCAGAAAGCATTGTTCGAGCTGCCTCTACCAAAGTGCGGTTCCGTCTTTCGAAAACACCGTTTTGTTCAGGAGTTCGAGTAATAGACGTTTGATGTTCGATGCCTTCTTTTTGAAAGTAAGATTGCAAATTCTTGTTCAAAAATTCAGTACCCCTATCCGTTCTTACGGTGAAGACTTGAGCTTGAAGATTGCGTTGTATCATCTTGAGAAAGTTTTTGAGAACCTATGGTGTTTCATCTTTGGACCTTAAGAAGAAGGTCCATGTGTATCTAGAGTAATCATCAACAATCACGAGAATATACTTTTTCCCGTTAATACTCTCTACTCGCATGGGACCACGTAAATCCATGTGTAGAAGTTCCAATCGTCCTTTTGAGCTTGGGGTAGTCTTTGATTTGAAAGACTTCCGTTTTGCTTTCTCCAACTCACAAGAAGAACAAAGATGGTCTTTGACGAATTTTAACTTTGGGAGACCGGTCACAATATCATTTTTCGGAAGCAAGTTGATGGTGTCAAAGTTGAGATGTGACAATCGTTGATGCCATAACCATGCATAAGATGAAGAAGCTTTAGCCATTAAGCAAATTGGACTTGTTGAAGATGTGTCTTGAAGAGTTACTGTGTAGAGATCAGAACCACGAGAACCTGTAAGAAGGTCATTCCCATCGTAGTCTCTAACATAGCAAGTAGATTTCCGAAAAGCCACTTCCAAATCCGCATCACAAAAATGACCAACCGAGAATAAATTGTGATTCAGTCCCTCGACGTAATAAACCCGTTTGATAGTGAGATTTCCTTGAACCAAATCGCCATATCCAAGTATCAGTGCAAACTGATCATTTCCAAACCGCACCGTACCCAGAAACTTCTCCACGAAGTTAATGAGAAGCTTGAGATTTCCCATCATGTGCTTTGTGCACCCGGATTCCATTATGAATAGGATGATTTCGACGAGCTGCAGAAGAATTAGAAGACAATGTAGCATTTGACAAATGGGAGACCTTGATAGAAACGGGTTCCAAAATAGTAGTGGACCTAGATTCTAAAGGTAAGCTAACATTCATAGACCCAATTAGGATAGGGGTTGTCTTAGGTACCCATTTGTATCCGGGTGGTGTAAATCTTGAATACCCCCGTGTACATGTCCTAATCATGTTCTCATAAAGCTTATTTAACCTGCTTTGTTTACCTAGAGTAGTGGATTCTAACGCACTTAGTTTCTTAAGTGGCTGATTAGTGGATTGGTTCAAAGTTCTTGTGGGTTCACTAGTACTAGTGGGCACACGAATAGGCTTCCTAGTTCTAGTATTCACGCCATTATGATTAAGAGCACAAGCATCATGATTGAAAGTACGAACACATTTGCCACATTCAACACAAACAAATTCAACATTCGAGGTCTTAGCATTTAAACTGTCATTACATGCAGTTACAGACGTTTTATTCTTAGAAAACTTAAAATTCCTACGGTGGTCTTCTACTTCCAACTTCTTTCCTTGACTATTGTTAGGCATGACCTTATCTTGAATTCTATTGCTCTTAAGCTGTGGTCCGCAAACGTTAGTAGTGGGGATTACTCCTGTAGAAGAAGACACACGTTGATTAGTTTTCTTAATATTCTAAGGTAACCGCGATGTTCCAGTTTGAGTGGGCTTAGTGTTCATCTTATACATTCCAGGTGCTATCACATTGGTACTCTTATCATTTCCTATCTTAGGCAAAGTTTGTGGGGATTGTCCCAAAATAGATGATTTAGGGCATTTAACAGCATTCGGTTGACGAACGGCTGATGGTTTCCCAAAACCGACTTTCCTTTCATTTTCTCAATGAGGGTCTGTAACTCACTTATGGCTATGTCCCTTTCTTTTAGCTGAGCTTTCAAATCATTTATTTCGAAATCTTTTTCATTTAGTTGACGAAACGAAGAAGCTGACATTTCTTGACACTTTTTAGGATTATGAGATTTTTCACCTTTTTGTAAAGCAAGTTCAAGAGAAATGGAGTGTTTCTCAAGTTGAGAAGAACTTTTCGAAAGTTTGTTATATGACTGAATTTGTTTCGAAAGCTCTACTTCAAGATTGCGACATTTTGCGTCCGATTCTGAGACTAGACATGCTACATGACAATATTGATCAAGATCGGTATACACACCAAGTATAGCATTCATATGGTCAGCATAAAAGTATTCCTTAGAAATTCGATCAATTTCGTTAGAAAGTTGGTGTTCTTGTGTTTTTAATTTAGTTTGAAGAAAATCAACTTCATCTTCAAGATATTTAACATATATTAAATCAGTTAACATTTCCTCAGTGAGAGAATTATAAAACATTTCCACATTTTTTGAAAGATCATCAATTGTTGGAACAATGCATTGTTGAATGACGACTTCTACTTGTGGGTTAGGTTTAATATTCCAAATGGTATCCTTAGAAACTTTTTCATAGTCGACGACACCTTTGTACAAATTTAAAACCCCTTGTTTTATAAACTCAAATTGCTGAACACTTTTGCTTTTCTCATCCTATTTACGTTTTTCATCCGAAATTTGTTTTTCTAACAAAATCGATTGCTTTTTGAAACTCCTTTTTAAAGAAACTTTCTTTTGGGGTTAATCACTTGGTGGTGGAACACTATTGTACATCTTTTGTTCTTTGGAAAGTTCTTTTTGAGGAACAAACTTAATATAATTATCAGAATCAGAAAGGTTTATTAAATCACTTAAGTTTGATCGACTTTCTTCTTGTTGACGAATGATTTCGTCGCAGTTAGGGGAAAGCATAAGAGCAAGATTATCAACATAACACCCGATATCATAAAGAGCAGGCTTGGTACTTTGAACTTTCTTGAGATATTCAGGCTTGACAAAACTCGTTTTCATATTTCTATTGAGCATATTCATAGTTTGAATAGACTGACCCGTTTTGTAAACAATGTGGTTTAACGTGTCGACTCTCTTTTCCAAAGCAAGAATTTTTTCAATATCCTTTTCTTCACGAGTTTTATAAAGCTTAGTTTGTTCTTTGTTAACCGACTATAATTCAGTAATTTGGAGTTTATGTAGCAGCAGTTGTTCTTCAAGGTCCAATATCTTTTGTTTTGACATATGAATTTCGTATGTTACTTCAAAACAATATTGTTCATTCAGCACCTTACGTTCATATACCAAACCATTAGCTATCGTAACCCGTCGATCAGCTTCTTTTACATAATCACACTCTTTAAGCCTGTCTATCTCCTAAGCTAAGGATGTGTTTGCTTGCTTCAAACGTTTATTAGCCTCTTTGTTTTCCTCAATTTCATGTTTTAAAGAATCAATAATAGACGCAAGAAAATCAGGGTCCTCATCCGAGTCAGTATCCTGAACAACTTTTCCGTCATCATTACACATATGCTGTGAATCCGTAGAGATATTGCTATCCTCCGTGTCCATTACATATGTGTCGTTGATGGTTTCGGGTTGCTTAGGATGCCGTCGTTCATTAGCAAACACATTATAATTATCATTTGATGGTACCTTTTCAATTGGCTCAGTGTCGAAGATTGGTCCAGAATTTTCAGCAATCTCTGGAATCACTTCTTGAATCTTTGCCATGTACACATAATGTGCCTCTAGCTCTTGATCATCGGCTTCATCATCAGTGTCATCACGCAAGTCAAATTCATCTGCTGTGAGTGGAATTATTTCTTCTTCTTTCTTGCACAGCAACATCTTTTCCTTGTGATATCCCGAATCCTTGACCCTTTTTGGCTTCTTGCATTCCCTAGCCATGTGCCCAAATCCCTAGCAATTGAAGCATTAAATCCCAGTCTTCTGAACAACCGGAGTGCCTACAGTCTCTCTATCCCCAACTTGATTCAGCATCCTTTGATTATCATACCTAGCATCACGATCATACCTAGGTGCATGATCAACTTCCTTATATCTAGCATTGGGTGATGATCTGAGGTTGTTGTTGGTAGGTTTGTAGATCTTCTTATAAGTTGTGGTGAGTGAAAACATGAGTTCCTCAATCTTCTTGTCCCTTGAAGTTTGTTCATCATCACTGTCTCCATCTGACTCGGTGTCATACTTTGGAGGTGGAGTGGGGACAATTGCTTTTTCTTTGTGTTTAGCAGCAGCTAGAGGTTTGGTGGATGAGCTTGATGACTTTGAGGAATGAGTAGGTGGTTGTTGACAGGGAACGGGTTTTGTTGAAGTAGCAGCCACAAAAGCAATAGAATTAGCAGACCGTTCTGCCTTTTCAGCCCTTAGTTCATTCACTTCATTCTGATGTTGTTTTAAGATATCATAAAGTTTGTGATAGGAGATGGTCTTGATATCTTCCCTTTGTTTAACCAAAGTCACAAACCTTTGCCATTCCGGTTTGAGTTGAAGTAGAAAATGAACATTGGCATGATGGTTGGAGATGGTGCACTGATTTCGGACAAGCTCATTCATCATTTTGTAGAATCTCGAGTAATATTAGTCAATGGATTCACCATCTTCAGATGTGAATTTTCCAAACTCCCAAAGTAGATTAGTCTCGAGATCTTGAACATTGATCGACTCACCTTGCTTCAATCGATGAATTGCATTCCACATTTCTATAGCATTAGGACATGCATCAACTGTGGAATAGATATCGTTATCAATTCCAGTGAGTATGAAGTTTACAACATCAGCTTTAGCTTGGAGGAGTTTCTTTTTCTCAGCAGAACATGTGTCAAAATCCTCCATAGCTCGTATAGTTGATGAAGTACCATCCTCTGCCTGTGTGGTAATTGGTCTGAATTCAAAAACTGGAGGTGGATTCTCAAGGCAGTGACGAAGAGCAGTTCGGTTTTCTTTTCCATCGAGAAATCTGAGAAAACGAGATCTCCATTGAACGTAACAACCGGCAGTGAGCACAGGTGGATTACCGTTGCCACCTTGTTCCAAACGAATTTGATTAGCAGTTGCAATGTTGATGTTATTGTTAGACATGGTGAATACTTGTGAATGAATTGCAGATCTTAGTGGATTTGTTGTGATGAGGTGTGGTTAAAATTTCGAAAACTCAAAAAATTTCTCAGTCCGACAATAAATTCCTCAGTTTGACAAAACGGTAAGCCGAAAATTTTTGTATCGCCAAATTTTGAAATTGAGTTAGAAATAGCCAAAAACTAGTAGGGAAAAAATTTGAATTTACTTGACCTAAAATTTTATTTTTTTTAATCTTCGTGTAAACTATGTTCCAAAACTAGTCTAGATAGTCGCTAAGTCTAAAAATTGCTCAATCAAAATTTATCTGTCCATCGTAATACCCATCGCACTCTCAGATCGTACTCTTAGATCGTACTCTTAGATCGCAGTCCTTGATCGTACTCTTGGATCGTAGTCACTAGATCGTACTCAGATCGTAACGTTGGATCGTAGTCAGTGATCGCAACAAGTGATCGTAGCCTATGATCGCACTCCTTGATCGCAGTGAGTGATCGCACTCCAGATCGTAGTGAGTGATCGCAGTGAGTGATCGCACTCTGGATCGTAACCAGTGATCTTGATATTGGATCGCAAGTGGAAACCCCAGGTTTATGCAATCGCAATACACAGATCGTACCAAGGAATCAAAAACACCTCTTTTCTCGGATAGTACTAGAACACAACAAGTTTGTGATTTTTACGCTAAAAATGAATCAAGCACCCAAAAATTTTGTGTTTTTAACCAAGATAACAATACCAAATCACTACCAATAGTAAGTAGATGATTTTTATCAAGAATGAACCATAAAAACACCAAAAAAATTTTGGTACGAGACTTTTAGAGCAAGATAGGCACGAAAAATCAAGAACACAACACACGAATATTCAATCACCTATCCACTATAGGCTCTTGATACCAAATGTTAATCTCATTTAATCCATAACACAAGATTTAGAAGATATATTTAGAGAGAGAAAGAGAAGAAAAGTAGAGAGAGAAACAAGAGAGATTTTGGAAGGTTTATCTTTACTAGAGAGAGAAAGTAAAATGAACCAACACCCTCTTCCACACATGGAAGAGGGTATATATACCCTTGGCATATGGGTCGTGGGTTTAGAATCCTTGGGCCGGGCTTGGCTTTTTTTGGGCTTAAGCCCCTAACTTATACAATATTAGCTTAAAGTCCAAGCCCGGTTTTCCTGACTAACCTATTACAATACAAGACCATTAACGACTAAGATGACCTATTACATTCTTTTTCGACTATATAAAATATAGGGCTAACATAAAGCTAAGTTAAAACAATTAAAATAAAGCTTTAGTAAAAAGGCGGGAAAAATTAAGTATTTAAAAACTAAAACAGTGAACAAAAACAAAACATAAATGTGAATATTAAAATTCTGACCATTCGGAATGGACATCACAAACATAGTTCGGAATGTATAAGTTCTGACGTAGTTCGGAATAGTTGATTCATGACCTAAGTCGGAATAAAGCCTCCCAACCTAATTCGGAAAGTGTATACCCAACCTAACTCGAAATGGAGATTCTTCACGTGAATCGCAATCAAGATCCAGGAAGTAGTTCAGAATAAGTATCCCACTTTTAGTTCGGAATCCTTAATCCGGTGACTAATTCGGAATCCTTCAACTCAAACCTAATTCGGAATCCACCATGCTGAACATAGTTCGGAATATACAATCCTTGAAACAACTCGGAAAAAAAATCTTGTACGTAACTCGGAATGACAATCTACACCTAATTCGAAATACGGAAAGCAAGACCTAGTTCGGGAAAAGAAAAACACACGTAGTTCGGAATATATGATCTGAAGCTAACTCGGAATATGCAATCAAAACGTAATTCGGGAAAATCTATACTAGACCTAACTCGGAATGTTAGGGTTTTGGAGTATGGAATGAACAAAAATTAAGCAAAAAGAAAACTTAAGCTAAAACCGAATAAGCACTTATCTAAAAGTTTAACCAAAACAAATTTAAGAAAAATCCAGTAAGCTAAAAATTAAAAACTTTTAAAAACACTAAATAATTAAAATATTTAAAATCAACTTTTTATAAAATAACTTTTAGAAACACATAATTAAAATCGAAACAAGTACATAATAAGCTAGAAAATCAATAAACTAACACAATCAAACACATAAAAACATAACAAACAATCAAATAAGCATGACAAGAAGCAAATAAGCATAAAGATTAATCAAAACAAGAAAGGTAGAATGAGAGATTAATATAAAAACTTGATTAAAAATAAGATTCAACAAAATAATTAAACTTACTGAAAATTAAAGGCAAGAATTTAAATGACAATTAAGTAAATGATAATATGAAAGTGCATGTAATTAAATGGTAGAACTATGTGTCAAATAGCCAACACCTCCTAATGACACATTAGGAGGGTATTTATAAGGAGGATTAACATGTGTTCATCTTTTCTTCCTTTTCTCGTCTTTTCGTCTTTATAAATTCTTCGACTTTTTTCGACTTTGTCTCGGGATTATTTGAATTCGTCTTATAATTTCTTCATTTATTAGACTTGAGTTCTTCGACTTCATTAAACTTCCGTCTTTAGACTTTTTCTTTGATAAATCTTCAGAATAGGCCTTGGACTTCCGTTCTTTTTGCACTCTTGATCTTTTGACTTCGTCTTTTGTCTTTTTCTTCGATAAAAACCCGTGAAAGCCCGTGTTTTCTTCCCTTTTCACATTTTGGTCCTAAATCATAACAAAACACAAACCACGCATAATTCCGACATTTACGAAAAAAAATACACGTTTTGACTTGGTTATTATTATAGTTAAGTGTTAAAAGGATGGGTGTTTTCACACCTATCAAAACCCTCTAACAAGGATTCTACCACCAAAACCGTTCATGCAATTAAATACAAGATGTCTAAAGTAAAAGAAAGATGCATGGAACACTTAAAGTTGCTTCACTCACACCTTTAGGTTCTTTCAAGAGAAGACCTAAAAGGCACTCGTCTTGAAATTGGATTCAAACGAGTATTTGTCCTACTCTTTGGTAAAGATGTTGAGACATTCACCAGATCGATGCTACATAATGTGGACCATCTTCAACACGAACTTGATAGAGATGATTTTTACGAGATTCTATGCATGGAGCTCCTTTTAGCTCTCAACATTTAATTCCAGCAATTCATTGACTCAAGTGGCTTATCCAACAACGATCAAGAGTTCACAGGCACATACTTTACCAAATACACTCTCGTAGACCCTCAACCGTTCAAAGAGACACTTCTTCATCATTTGAGTAATCTCAAGAAGTCAATTACTGAAACAACACGCCATCATAGGCAATTTGAAAGAAGAGTGAATCAAATACTGATGCAGATGAAAGAGAACAACATCGATAAGCGTCAAGCATTGGATGCTTGTTCGGTTGACACAGAAAGCAGCGAGACAGAATCAAAAAAGCAGCATACCAGCAACATCTTAGGGAATGATACAAAAACCGCTGATACAGCTATCGGACCCATATATGACGATGAGCCAATGGTTTAGGTACAATTAAATACTGATTCTGAGACTCATGAGCTCGAAACTCTGTTAGCTCAAACGACAAAAGATTTTGAGGATGCCAAACTCGAATTTTCAAAGAAAAATGACAAATTTGAAGCTTATTTTCAAAAAGTTGGAAAAGAAAATGTTGTTCTTAAACAAAAACTGGATCGTAAGATTCAAGATTTTAATGCAGAAAAAGAACATTTTTTTAAACAAATTAATTTGTTAGAATCCAAGTTGGCTTCTCAAAAACAAAGTCTTCCGCCTGCTTCATTAAGTTAAATATCTGTGCAACCTATCGACATTGTAGATAGTAATGACGCGAATGCTGTTAACGCCATATTTGATAATATGAATATTAAGTTATGTTAGCCGTATTTAAAGTGATGGTCATATAATATACCATTGCGAAGCTCGTGAAAAATACTATTCAACGGTGTCGAGAGTTCTTAGTTATTAATGTTTATGTAACGGGAATTAGTCCCGAACACACAAATGAGGAAGGCCTCCTAAACACTTACTACTTAGTATGAAAGGCCTCCTAAGCCTCATTTGTGTGTGTGTTTTCCATTTCATTTGTTTTGTAGAGAGAGAAACGTATGTGTTTCTCTCACTAGGAATTCACAACTTTGTTTTTCTCTTTTCCTTCATCTAATCTAATCTTTCTTTTTTGGTTTAATCTTCATCTTTATTTCTTGTTCTTATAAGTCGTGTGTTACAATCCAACAAGTGGTATCATTCGCCAAGGGATTCGTGGATAGCTCTTTGGTGTTGTCCTTGTTTCTTGTTAATTCCGTGGGTTTTTTGATTTTTTTTTACTAAAGATCAAAAAAATTTTCGTGTTTTTTTTGGTTATTCCAAGTATTCGTGTTGTGGGTATTTTGGTTTGCTCAAAAACACGAATTTGTTGCCTCAAAGTTTCGAATTTGTTGCCTCAAAGTTGCTAAAATCGTTGCCTAAAAAGTTGGAAAAAAAGTTCTCTTATTGCGATAGCTACAATTTCGGGAAAGGTATGTACGGTTTTGATCGCAATAACCCAAGGGTTTTACTTTGCGATCTAAGGATTTCGATACCTTATTCCGACGTGACATTCCAATCGTACATTGCGATCTGGGATTCCGACGGTCTTAAGGGTTTTTGTGAGTTGTTACTCTGTCCAGTTTATTTTGGCTATATTGCGATCTAGTTATTCCGACAGGTAATCATTCCGACAGATCACACATTCCGATCTTGACATTCCGATACAAACAACATTGCGACAGGTCAACATTCCGACAGATCCATCATTCCGATAGTGGGACATTCTGATAGAGGGACATTCCGATCGATGCACATTCCGATAGAACATTCCGATTGGCATTCCGATGGAAATTTTGTTTGAGTAATTTTTAATCTTAGCCACCATCTAGACTAGTCTCAGAACGTAGTTTACACGAAGATCAAAAAAAAAGAAAAAAAAAAGAAAAAAAAGAAAAAAAAGAGTTAAAATATTTAGGTCAAGTAAAATCAAATTTTTTCCCTACTAGTTTTTGGCTATCTCGAACTCAATTTCAAAATTTGGCGATACACAATTTTTTCAGCTTACCGTTTTGTCGGGCTGAGGAATTTATTGTCGGACTGAGAAATAAATCGGAAGTTTCGGAATTTCAACATCACCACACGCTTTCTACGAATTGAGATCCTGTTGTTCACATGACTTCTACGATGACGTCTCAACAAGATATTTATGCTGCGGGTACTGAGAATCGTCCACCCACGCTTACCAAGGAGAACTACACTACATGGGCTAGTCGTCTCCTTCGTTATGCAAAATGTAAACCTCTGGGAAAGTTGATTGTCAACTCGATTCAAAAGGGTCCGTATGTTAGAAGAACAATTATTGTGCCTGGCGACCCTACGAATGCTAACCCAGTAGCTGACTCAAGTCATGAGCAAACAGATGAAGAATTAACTAAAGCTGAATCCAAACAACTCGACGCTGATGATCAAGCAATTCAAGTCATTCTTATGGGACTTCCTGAAGATGTTTATGCTGTTGTCGATAGTTGTGAAACCGCACACGAGATGTGGCTTAGGATTCAGAAAATGATGAAGGGCAGTGAAATCGGTTTACAAGAAAAGGAAACTAAGTTGCTTCGTGAATGGGATAAATTTACGTCTACTGAAGGGGAACAAATTGAACCTTATTATCATCGGTTTTCAACCCTCATGAACCATCTTAGAAGAAACAAACATGAACCTGCACAAATCGCTGCCAACATCAAATTTCTTGATAATCTTCCTTCTGAATGGTCACGATATGTCACTCTTGTCAATCAAACCAAGGATCTTCATGTCGTGGACTACACTCAAGTTTATGACTATTTGAAGATGAATCAAGATGAAGCTAACGAAGTTAGGGCAGAAAGACGTGCCAAAACACAAGATCCATTGGCTTTTATGGCAAACTCTCCATCATCTATGTCATATCCCATGGTACCCTACCATCAACCCTCATCAAGTAACTTCCTGCCACAACAACAACAACTCACCGCTTATGGATATCAACATCCTGCTGCTATGAATTACTTACAACAACCCATTGCCTGTTTTGATGACATTACCGATCCTACTCATGCTATTAATACTGGTCTTGCCCTTCTTGCAAAGGCATTCAAATTCATCATTAGCCCCACCAACAACAATCAGAGAATCTCCTCGAACACTAGAAATAGGCAGATTGCTCAACCTTTCATGAATGCGAATCAAGATCGCCAATTGGTAGTTGCTGGAAACACGGGGACTCAGTTTCAACAATATGGTCAGAAGCATGGTCCAAATCCGGGTGTTCCGAATGCGGGTAATCAGAATGGGTTAATAGTTGTGCCAGCGGTTGGTAACCAGATGGGAAACATTGTGGCTGCAAGGGCTGAGAATACTGGTACGGGAAATGGAAACAACAATCGTCAGGTTCAGTGCTACAACTGCAGGGGATTTGGTCATTATGCTAGAGATTGCACAGCCAAAAAGAAGAGGGATGCTGCTTATCTTCAGACTCAGCTTCTCATAGCACAAAAGGAAGAGGCAGGGATTCCACTTCAAGCTGAGGAATTTGATCTTATGGCTTCTGCTGCAGAATATGATGAGGAAGAAGAGGTGAATGCCAACTACATCTTGATGGCAAACTTACAGCAAGCATCAACCTCAGGAATGCAAGATGACAGAGCTCCCATCTATGATGCAGACGGTCCCTCTGAGGTACACCCAAGTTTTGATGATAATGATATATATAATATGTCTAATCAGGAGGAAGAGTATACTGACATGCTTGAGCCCTACAATGAGACACACGAGGATCAAATGAATAATAGTAATATTATTTCAAATAAGCCTAGTGTGGACCTTAGTGTGGATCAAGTTGTTCAGCCTACAACCCTTCCTGATGAGACACATGCGTATTATAAATCTCTATTTGATAAGCTTGCTAAGGACGTAGATCATGCTACGGTGGTTAATAATAAGTTTAGAGAAACTAATGCCAAATTGACCACTGAGCTTGCGGGATATAAGGAACGAGAGAAAAGTTTTGAGATTCATCATGCTAAAATCAAGGAACTTGAACAAGCTCATGCTACATCGGTTTATCAAGAAAAATGCACCACTAAGAAATTAAATGCCTTACACTTTTAAGTAGTGCTAAAAAGACAAGCGAATTGAATGATGAAATCACTTCTCTTAATAAACAGCTTTCAACTGAAAAATCTATTATTGTGGAATTAAAAGAAGAACGAAAAAAGC
Organism: Glebionis coronaria; assembly: GCA_025667525.1. Taxonomy (NCBI): domain Eukaryota; kingdom Viridiplantae; phylum Streptophyta; class Magnoliopsida; order Asterales; family Asteraceae; genus Glebionis; species Glebionis coronaria. The sequence continues at coordinate 377,960 of JANFOE010000876.1, read as the reverse complement.
TAAAACATGATTTCAAAATTCGAGAAGATGGGCTTCTTGAGGATTTTTGCAAAGCGCAGGATAGGATTAGAGAATTAGACAACCTTTTAGTACAATGTGGCCAAACTATGCAGACGATAAATATGCTCGCACCAAAAGTGAATGAGATAAATTTCACTCGATACAAAATGGCTTTAGGTTGTCCTCTTCCCCCTAATCCAGGATACCTTAATCAAGTTCAAGCCACTAATGAAACTTTATATAATGGTAGTGTGCTATTGTCTGATGAGCATGATCCTCCTAGTGTGCATGATTCCGAGGAAACTACTGGACTTGTTGTAGAGTCTCGTTTAAGAATGAAAAAGCTTGATAAAGAAGTGATACCCGTTTATTATCCGAAAGTTAATCCTCCAACTGTTTTTGTTCGGTCTAAAACGAGTACTGAAATGCTTTTGCTACCAAGTGAGGAATTGTCTGATGACCCTCCTAAACCGAGTATCACTCGCCGATTTCTAAACGAGCTTAAAGATAACTTTGTCATCCTTAAACGTGTTGTTAATTCAAAAATAACTGGAGGTAATTTTACATCACCTGTTCATCTTGAGGTTCAGAAAATTCTTCAAAACGATATTAATCCGATTATTAATCAAGTTGATGCTCGGTTAGGAAATTTAGAAAACGCTTTTCTAAAAGAATTAGCCAACTTTGTTGAAGACTTTAAATCATTGACAAAGGAAGCTGATGAATCTCTTGATAAAATTAAAGTTTTGGAAAACGATCTTGAACGCCTCTCTAAAGCTCGTGATTGTATTGATAGTAGCCCTATTTAGTTAGGTACCTCTATGCCGCATAATGAAAACCTCCAAACTGAGCTTGATCTTATGAAAGAGAAAATGGAATCTTATGTCATTAAAAAGGATAAAGAATTTACCGATCTTTGGAATAAATTTGTCAAAAAATGTGATGAATGCAAATATGACAAGATTTCGTATGAAAAAGCTCACAATGAAATGCAACAAACTATCGCACGGTTGCAGGCTCAGTTAGGAGGGGTTTCGGAAACGAATTTGGCCTCGTCAGGGTTAGAGAGTGTTAGTGGTAGTAATGTTCAGAAGCTTAAGGCTAAGATTGCAGATTTAGAATCTGTTGTTGTTTCATATAAGCGGGCTGTTGAACAAAGTAAGTCTGTCTATCAGAAACTTATTGATAAAATCTGTGAGAACTGTAAGTTAAAGGCCTTGTTAAAAGATAAGACTTCTGAACCTAGCTCGATTTTGGATACGATGATCCAGAAACCAGCAACCTCGGGACCCACTCGTATTGCTGTGACACCTTTTCCCAAGGTTGCTGGAACGAAAACTGCTGTGATTGCCCCAGGAATGTTTCGTGTTAGTTCTCCCTCTGTGCCTAGCAAACAACGTAAAGCAAGCGTTAGGACAAAACCTATCACTATAACTCAACCACAAGTTATTGATTTAAAAAGTGCTAATTCTAATAGACGCGTGTCTTCTTCTACAGGAATAAACAACTACACTAAGAGCAGAAGGCCACAGCCTACGAGCAATACAAGGAATGATAGGGTCCCTTTTTCCTCTAGAAGTAGTCGCCCCAAGATCAATAATGTGGAAGTAGAAGAACACCCTAGGATTTTATCGCTTTTTAATCATAATCAGAAACCTAATTCATCTGAATGTAATGACTTTAAGCTTGCTATTCGGAATGAAAAATCTGAAGTTATTTGTGCTAAATGTAATAAATGTTTCTTTACTTTTAGTCATGATGCTTGTGGTTTGACTATGAATGGTTTGAATTATGGTGGTTACACTCGAATTGACAAGCTGTCAGTCAGTGAACAACAACGCACTCCTAAGGCTAAGGTGTATGTTCCAAGAAGTACGCATGTAGGGTCCACAGAAAGTCTTGCTAAGCCTAGTAGCCCTAGACTCACCTCTAAATGGTTGCCTACTGGTAGAAATTTTGACTGTAGTGGCAAAATTATCGACACTAGTAGATCTCATACTGACAGTGAAACGTCGGTATGTGATACGGCTTAATTATCTTCTAACCCTACAGGAACCTATTTCATCGGTTGCCAAAATATTTGTTTCTCTTATCATTGGCAGGCTGTTGAAATTTGTCTCTGGTGCGTGGACTCGGGCTGTTCCAAACATATGACTGGGAATTGAAGCCTTCTCAAGAACTTTGTATGGCATTTCATGGGAACTGTTCGATTTGGAAATGATCATGTTGCGGCAATTCTAGGCTATGGTGATCTTCATTGGGGAAATATAATCATCACCAGAGTCTCTTTTGTTGATGTCTTGGGACATAACTTGTTCTCGGTTGGGCAATTTTGTGATTCAGACTTGGAGGTCGCTTTCAGAAGTCATACATGTTTTGTAAGAGTTCTTGAAGGAATTGATCTGTTAAAAGGAAATCGTACCACCAACCTTTACACCATTGATCTTTTTCAAATGTCTGCTGCTTCTCCAATTTGTCTCATGGCCCGAGCCACATCAACAAAGTCGTGGTTATGGCATCAAAGGTTATCTCATCTCAATTTCGATGCCATCACCCATCTCGCAAAAGATGATCTCGTTACCGGTCTTCCAAAGTTCAAATATACAAAAGACCATCTTTGTCCTTCATGTGAGCAAGGTAAAAGTAAGAAGAAGCCTCACAAACCCAAACCTGTTCCCAACTCAACGAATAGGTTACATCTCCTACATATGGATTTGTGTGGCCCAATGAGAATCAAAAGTATTAATGGAAAGCGGTATGTCCTTGTCATTGTGGATGACTATTCTCGCTACACATGGGTTCATTTTCTTGCTTCAAAAGATGAAACCCCTGATGTAATTATTAACTTCTTGAAGAAAACATCAGTTCTACTGCAAGCCCCTGTCATTATTGTGAGAACGGATAACGGTACAGAATTCACAAATCAGAAATTGAAAGCTTATTTTGACGAAGTTGGGATTTCTCATCAAACTTCGGCTGTAAGAACTCCAGAGCAGAATGGAGTTGTGGAACGGAGGAATCGTACGTTAGTTGAAGCTGCTCGAACGATGCTTCTCTCCTCTAGTGCACCGTTATTCCTTTGGGCCGACGCTATAGCAACTGCATGTTATACTCAAAACCGCTCCATTATTCACACCCTTTTCAACAAAACACCTTATGAGAGCATTAATGGAAGAAAACCGGATATTTAATTTTTACATGTCTTCGGTGCATTATGTTATCCGAAGAATGATCGTGAAGATATCGGTAAACTTGAACCTAAAGGTGATATTGGCTTCTTCATTGGTTATTCTTCAACTGCTTGTGCTTACAGGGTTTATAATCGAAGGACAAGAAAGGTAATAGAGACTATGAACGTTACCTTTGATGAACTCTCGGGTATGGCCTCTCAGCATAGAAGTTCTCATCCCAAGCTTCAAGGTCAGACTTCTGGACACGTAAGTTCAGGACTCGCGCTTCAATTTGCACCGTCAGCAATCTCATCGTTACAACCATCGGAACGTGACTTGGAAGTTTTATTTGGGCCAATCTATGATGAATATATGGAGGGTCCTTCGTCATTTGGTGTTCCTCATAATGCCCCGGCTGCACCTGCTACGGTAGTTCAAGAACCTCCGACTGCATCTACACCATCGGCATCTACTTCTACACCATCTACGTCAACCTCAACCATAGTGACTCAAATCATTCCAACCACTTCTCTGATTGCTGACGCAACTCAACAACATTCTCAGCAAATTCCTACTCATGTTCATCTTCAGAATGAAATAGTTGCTGAAAATGCAAACAATGCGATGCTCAACGAACACGAGTTTGTTAATCCATTTGCGGCTTCCACAAGCACTACTCAGCCTTCAGCACCATATGTGGATCCGTCGAGCTCGCATCAAGTTTCTCATACACTTCCACATGAACACAAATGGACTAAGAATCATCCTTTGGTTCAAGTGATTGGCAATTTCTCACGACCGGTCTCAACACAAAATCAGCTGCGTACTGATGGTGATATGTGTATCTATGCACTATCATTCAGCACAATGGAACCAGCAAGTGTGAAAGAAGCAAGACCGATGCATCATGGATTGAGTCTATGCAAGAAGAACTCAATCAGTTCATCCGGCTTGATGTATGGGAGTTAGTACCTCGACCAGACAATATCGATCCCCTCACTCTGAAATGGTTATTCAAAAACAAGATGGATGAGGAGCAAACGGTCATTAGGAACAAAACTCGGTTAGTTGTGAGAGGTTATAAACAAAAGGAGGGAATTGACTTCGCAGAATCCTTTGCCCCGGTTGCTCGGATGGAAGCTATTAGGATTTTCTTGGCATACGCTGCACACAAATCATTCACAGTGTATCAAATGGACGTGAAGACGGCTTTCTTGCATGGGCCGTTAAAAGAAGATGTGTATGTATGTCAACCTGAAGGTTTCATCAATACTGAACATCTAAGCCATGTCTACAAGTTGAAAAAGGCAATTTATGGTTTGAAACAAGCACCGAGGGCATGGTACGACGAATTATCATCATTTCTTCTACAAAATCACTTCAGCAAAGGAACCATTGATCCAACGTTGTTTATCAAGCACTATGGCAACGACATCTTGGTGGCTCAGGTCTATGTAGATGATATTATATTTGGTTCTACTAACCCAAAATATTCCATATTATTTGCCGACCTTATGAAAAGTAGATTCGAAATGTCCATGATGGGGGAAATGACGTTCTTTCTTAGCCTCCAAGTTCACCAATCCCCCCGTGGTATTTTCATAAATCAGTCCAAGTATGTGCTTGAGATTCTAACGAAATTTGGTATGGATAACTGTGATCCTATTGGTACTCCAATAGACACTAAACACAAGCTTGATTTGGATAAGAAAGGGACATTTGTAGATGCTACAAAATACCAAAGTATGATCGGGTCCCTTATGTACTTAACCTCAAGCAGACCGGACATTGTGCATGCTACTTGTTTATGTGCTCGGTACCAGGCTCAGCCAACCGAGAAGCACCTCAAGGAGGTTAAAAGGATCTTTCGTTATCTCCGGGGAACCATTAACATGGGTCTCTGGTATACGAAGGATTCTAGTTTTAATCTCACTGGTTTTTCAGATGCCGATCATGCAGGGTGTCATGATACATTCAAGAGCACTTCCGGTGGAGCACAATTCTTAGGCGAGAAGCTAGTGAGCTGGTCATCAAGAAAACAAGACTGTACGGCGTTGTCAACCGCGGAAGCAGAATATGTGTCTCTATCCGTGTGTAGTGCTCAAGTCCTTTGGATGAGAACACAACTCACGGATTATGGCTTTTACTTTAACAAAGTCCCTATTTATTGTGATTCACAATCAGCCATAGCCATATCCTGCAACCCGGTCCAACATTCCAAGACCAAGCACATAGTTGTCCGTATCCATTTCATTAAGGAGCATGTGGAAAAAGGAACGATCGAACTGTTCTTTGTCAAGACGGACTACCAACTAGCCGACATCTTCACCAAAGCTCTTTCTCAAGACAGATTTGAATTCTTGGTTCGTCGACTTGGTATGCGTAGTTTCACTCCTGATGAACTTGAACGTCTTGCACATTCGCAGTAATCTTGTATATATTTATCAGAAAATCAAAATACAAAATATATAAAACCTATAAAAAAGAAATAAAAAAAATGAGAAAATCTTTCAAAAATACCGAAAATATTCTTCTCCGACATGTCTCTCAGCATCGATAATATGGACGTACTTAGAAATGTTGTTCAATAACGACACGGGTACGTACATAAAGTTCGAATGAGAGTTCAAATGCTTTCAAAACATTTCTTTTCTATTTTCTTCTCATAATGGCTTATAGTCACATGTCAGACTATAACCCGGTCCCTAAATAAAGGAAAGTCTTCGACTTATCCTCAACAACGAGAAATTCATTTTTCTCGGTCATGAGCTTATATCAAAACATTCAAAGTTTTAAGCTCATGAACACAATTTTTCTCGGACTTTTGAGCACAATTTTTCAAGGTATTTCAAAACAATGTGCTCATATACTCCCCTATTTAAATAGAATCTCTTTTCGAGGGGGAGTATAATGATTTCATAAACATTTGTTCCAAAGTTTCATGACACATTATTCTCTCCATGTTTCATCACTAGTTTCAAAAAATTTCAATTTCATGCAATTTTTGAGGGGGAGAATAGTGATTAAAATGTGTTATCTTGAATAAGATCTCTGATATAAGTGCTTTCTCTTCCTAATATGTGCAAAAATCTCTCTTTTTATGATGCACATATGTAGGGGGAGCGTTTTTGGTGATATAGAAAACTTTCAAGGTGTACACATTGATTTCATCAACACCTTGACTGCATTTTCAAATGAGTTTTCTGGTTACGATATCTATACCCTTCAACACATAAATTCACGATGGTATTGGTGTCAAAAGGTGATTAGGTACTCGTCCTATGATCCAACCAGAACCGGAGGGATCTTCCCAGGGACAATCCATTAGAACTTAGAAGTCCTTAGGAAAGATGGAGTAGTTAAGTGTACGGGAATAATGCCGACTAATGACTTAAGCTAGCACTGGAACAATCACAACAAGGTGCTAGTTATGACGTCTTGGTAAGCATTGAAGGGGTTGAAGAATGAAAAAGAAATGTAAGGATAAAGGGTGTAAAGAAAGAAGCCCTCCATACAACTTAGTCAGAAACCGGGTCAATACATCTATTATCAGAATCACTTTGATGATTTCTGATACCGAAGACAAAGCATCATGGACCCAGTGATGCAATGCACAACCCTTCCCAGCCTACTCAAGCTTCTCTCAAAAGAAGTTTGTTTTATTGTCACGGAGTTCAACTCATTTCTATCAACTTTCTCACTCCGAGATAGTAGATATTGAATAGGTGGCAGTCTGCTCCAGCCTCCGATCACCAAATAAACATGCACTTATAGAGTCTAGAGCCAACGAGATTCATCAAAAATCTCATTAGGACACTTGTTCCATAGATCAATTGTTGTTCATCATTAGAACACAAGCGATGATTTACAGAGTCCTACGCTCTATCCTTGTGGTATTGCTAGAACATTCAGAGTGATACTCTTTAGTATTCACAGTGATGAATGGAAATCCTTCCAGTGTTAACATCAAACAGCACTGCGGTAGGTCATATGTAAGATTCACTTGAATTAAACATATGTTAACTGGAAAGCAACAGTGGTTTGATTCTTAATTGACTCAAACTCGTTCCAGGTCTCGACACAATATCTTTATGATCTTGCCAGAACATTCAGAGTAATACTTTTCAGTATTTACAGTGACGAATGGAAATCCTTCCAGTGTCATCATCAAACAGCACTGCGGTAGGTAACTTGTGCGATTCTATATGAATCAAACTTGTGTCAACTAGAAAGCAACGATGGTGTGATTCTTAAATGATTCAGACTTGTTCTAGGAAAGTGAATTGACGACTTAATCAACAGAATGGAACTGCATGATTCACTCCTTACTTTGAGTTATCTTTTGATGTATTCAAGTATTGAGAACGGCTACCACAGCTGGAAATCCTGTCAAGGAAGTTCTTTGAACTTACCTGATCACAGGTACAGTATTCGTACTGTATAACGGGAAACCGGTGGAATGCAAACGGTGGCGTTATCTCAAGAGTCGCAATTCAAGGCCACATATTCAGGATTATTGAAGAAAGCTCAAGAACATCTAAAGACAAAGACTTCCGCTACTCTGATGATCAAGGGAGATTGTTAACAAGCTTTCATGTCAACTCAAAACATGAGTATGTGGGTAAAGACACAAGAACACAAGCTAGAAAAGTTACAAGATCAAGTCAAGGCAAAGATCAAAGATCCAAGATCACAAGTCATGAAAGGAACTATGAAAGAACTCTCAAGACAACGAGCTTCAAAGTCTGCAACACCAACGAAGTGAAGTCACATATTACATGACCACCCCTTAGGGGGAGATTGTTAGCCGTATTTAAAGTGATGGTCATATTATATACCGTTGCGAAGCTCGTGAAAAATACTATTCAACGGTGTCGAGAGTTCTTAGTTATTAATGTTTATGTAACGGGAATTAGTCCCGAACACACAAATGAGGAAGGCCTCCTAAACACTTACTACTTAGTATAAAAGGCCTCATAAGCCTCATTTGTGTGTGTGTTTTCCATTTCATTTGTTTTATAGAGAGAGAAACGTATGTGTTTCTCTCACTAGGAATTCACAACTTTGTTTTTCTCTTTTCCTTCATCTAATCTAATCTTTCTTTTTTGGTTTAATCTTCATCTTTATTTCTTGTTCTTATAAGTCGTGTGTTACAATCCAACAAGTTAGAACAACCTGTCGCTCAATTACTTCTACAAAATGAGCAATTAAAGGCTGTTGGAAATACGTTTTTACGTATTTAGGAAGGATCGGTCACTCCAACGATATATTCAAGTATTGGGATCGTGATCCGATATATAAACATATAGCCCATATAGCCCACATGTAGGGTGGGCTATATATACCCCCTCCTAGCATGTTAGGAGGGGTTGAGCAGTTAGTAATCGCATTTCTCATTTCCATCTTTCTCCCTTTCTCTCTTTCTCTCTCTAACTCTCTCTCTCTAGTTCTTTATCTTCTTCCATTCATTAGATAAATCAAAGACATATACAATCCTAAGAAACTATGATTCTACAAATGGTATCAAGAGCTTTGGTTGATTCTTAGGATTGGCGTGTTTTTATCTATTGGTTTGATGGTGTTAAATTTTTTCTAATGATTTAGTGGTTAAATTTATCTTTCTTGGTCTCGATCTCTTAATTGTTTTTGGTCAAGTTGGTTAAATCTCTCATTTATTTATTATCTCAATAACTACTTTCTTTTAAAGTCGCCTTTTGTCAACTTTTGTTTCACATATCTGCTTTTCGTATATCCGTTTTTCATCTTTTTCTGCTCCCCATTTCTTTATGAGTGTGGTTTTCATATTTTGTCAACTTTTGTTATTATCAACTTTGATCAACTTGTGGATTTTGTCTCGGGTATAATAGTTTCATATTGAGATTGATAGCTTTTTCAAGTTTTTCGATCATAAGTTTTCAGGGCTTATCACATTCCGATCGAAATATTGCGATCGCATAAACATGGGGTTTCTACTTGCAATCGAATATTCTGATAGCCACTTTATGATCGAATTTACGATCGAAGTTACGATCGAAGTTACGTTCGAAGTTACGATCTCAAATTTCGATCACGACTGCGATCACGACAGTTGATCTGATATTGCGATGAAAAAACATTTGAATGTTGCGATGGATCTTTAAATTTGTCATTGCGATGGATCATTAAATTCCACTCAAAACAGAACAACTTAACTCAACTCAACTTAACTCAACGTCACAATCAAGACTTACGACTCGAACAAAACGGACTCACTTATATCGACTCAACTTAACTAAGACTCGTCTCAAATATAATAGACTCGACTCACAAACACATTAATCACCAACACACCCTCGCACCCTTGACTCACCAACAGACCACCAATAGACGAAACCCATCTATTCTCAACAAATCCTCACAACACTCAGACTCGACCCCACACACAGATTCGACTACACAGATTGACAATAAATTGATTCAAAAAACCGACTCAACCCAAACCACTACTCACCACAAACAATTTTCTTTCGATTTAAAACACACTGACACACACTCAGACACAACCTCAACTTAAAGAAAAGATCTCCGTCACAGAAAAAACATCCTCGATCAACAAGAACATACACCAAAATTAAAATACCTACCCGAGATCAATTTTTTGATCTTGAAGCCACATCTTTCTTGGTTCACCACTGTTTGATGATATAACAACAAAGAATTCGGGTTTTATTGACCAGGATGGATTTACATGGCCTGAGATTCGTGATGTTTGATTCCAAAGAGATGAGATAAGATTTTTAAAAATGGTAAGAGATGGTTTTTGTTGCGATGGATGATTCAGTTACGTAGTGTTAGGAGATTATTTTGAGTGAGATTAGGTTTTGATAGATGCGATGGATGATTCATACTCTTCACTGTTTGATTAGGTTATTTGATTATTTTTTGGGAGGATTGGAGAAAGAGGCAGACAAAACTAAGCGAGTGTTTAGGGATAGTGGGAAGTTATTATCCTCATGTTATTTTTAGTTTGACTGGCCTTAAATCTAGGCAATCTCTGACTAAGCCACGTGTGGTGCCAATATAAACAAGGTGTGTGGTGCCAATATAGAAACAAGTATTTGGTTGACAAGTATTTGTTTCTTATACGGTCAAATATAAACAAGGTGTGTGGTGTCAATATAAGTGAAATTAAAAAAAAAAGAGGTTAGTTGGATTGAGTTCGATAAACTACTGGGCTTGGCATCCCATTTTTTATCTATTTAGATAGTAATATTTGTACATGTCTATTGTTTTGGTTATAATCGTGACGTGACAAAGTAACAACATGACAAAGTGACGTGATAAAGTGACAAGATTTAGTTGACGGGCTTTATTTTTGGAGTGAGCCGAATTTTATTGGACTTTGGTTTATTTTATTAACTCTTGAGCCGATCAAGAAATTTTTGAGCCGAGAAACGAGTTATATCATTAATCGAGGATTTTTAAGAGTTATTTACGGATCTTTCGTTGGTTTTTGTCACATTCCGTGAATTTTAATTTCTCGGTTGCTTCACGAATTGTAAAATCCCGAAAACCACCACAACCACAATCATATTTCATCAAATTTCAATGGAATCATCGAATTTGACGTTTCAAGAGGGAGACTCGCATCACATGCAAGAAAACGCTAGAAGAAGTGGCATCACATCATTTCAACTACTTCAGTCTCATCCTGTGACTCTTTCATGGATTCAAGGAGGGAGCGAATTTGTGACACTCTTTGGTGAAGATCATCATATATTCATGGAATCGATGTTCATCATCTTGAACCAACTAGCTGAGCAATTTCATAAAGAAGAATTTAATCACTCTGCATCGGAACTTGCATATAAGGCTCTTGTGACACAACTCATGCCTTTCCTCCATTCCAATATTGTCAAGTCTGAAAGTTTAGTGATTTGCCAATCATTTCTTCGAGACACACATACCGAGCTTCAAGATTTTCGTGGTACACTATTGAAACTCATGACATCGGTCTCGTCTTTGATGTATGAAAGATCTCGACTTCAGCAAGCGTATGATAATAGAGTGCAAGAATCTACGGTGCAAGAGGAAAATGGTCATACGATTGACGAATTGGAGGCTCCTAAAGATTGCTAGGACATTGAATCAACAGTTCAGCATGAACCAAGTAGCATGTCAGGTATAGATAATATTCTTCATCTGTAGTCTGAAATGAATGGGCAAATTAACAATCCTGCTAATCATTTTACGACTGCTTCTTTAACCAATTCTGCTTCTAGGATTAAAGAGCTCGAAACGATCGTAGCTCAGCAATCTAAAGATCTTGAGGATGCCAAACTTGAATTTTCCAAGAAAACGAACAAATTTGAAACATATTTTGAAAAACTTGAAAAGTCAAACATTGTTCTTGAACGAAAATTGGATCAAACAGTTCTGGATTCTAAAGCTGAAAAGGATAATCTTTTGAAACAAATTATGTTGCTTGAATCTAAGTTGGCATCCCAAGATGAATTGCTCAAAGAGAATGAGACTTTAAAGGCTTAAGTTCAGGAAAAGGTTTTTGCAATAGCGGCTTTGAAAAACGATTTAAGGAAAACTAAAGGAACTAGTGTGGACACTAAGCTTGAAAAACCATCAATCTTGGGGAAACCGCCTCAAATTCAGTCCGTTAGACAGCCGACTGCATTTAGATCCGAGCGACCACAATCCTCGAGACCACGATTTGCCTCCCAAGTTGATATGGTTCATATTTCTAGAAAAGTCACTCCACCAACTAGGCCTAATGTGACTAAATCAGCTTTTGAAAGACCTAATCACATGATTGCCTCTAGTCTCCCTAGACATAGTCCAAAGAACACGTCTCAAACTAGTTCAAATGACGTTCACCACAAGTTTGGTCCAAGGGAAGCTATTCAAAAGACACAAGTAAGAGATAGGAATTTCAAACCTAGTCAGATGCCTTCTAGATTACCCAATACTACTAACCATGGCATGTCATATCCTAGGAGCATCAATCAATCATCTAGGAATTCTAGATCTTACTCGGACATTAAATATGATACTTGTAAAACATGTAGGAAATGTGTCTTTAAGGCAAATCATGACTCTTGTGTCAAGAAACTCCTTAATGAGGTGAACTCCCGTGCTAGAATTAAATCCTAGTGGGTAGCCAAAATCAAACCCATCGGTAAAATGTGGCGCCCCACTGGTAGAATTTTCACTCTTGTAGGAAACGAGTGCCCTTTCACTTGGATAGTCTCCGATTCTACTAAGACTACTACGGAGGAAATTGAAAAGGATGATACATCACTTAAGGCTAAACTTAAGGTTTTCTATAAAAGGAAACGTTTGCCAGCTAAGATAAGTAAATCATCTCCTCAAGTCATCTCTGGCACAAGAAAAGAAAACAGTGAATCCCCGCAGGGTTCTAAAATAGATATCGCTAACCCACATAAAAGCATTCAACTTTCTAATGAGAATGCAGGTACGAAAGTTAACGCTCAACAAGAACACATCGTTCCAATCGTTGTATATCATTCAATTAAGAACACTCTCAGATTTTGGTTGTTGAAGAAGCTGATATCTAAGAAACAAGTGTCTCAGGGGATTTGCAGTTAAACTCGTGTAGATGGCTCTTCGTTAATTGACAGACGATGACCCGGATTTCAACTAAAGGAAAGTTTATCGTCGATGATAACTTATCCTCATTAACAAAAAATTATTTTTTCTCGGGCATGAGCTTATATTAAAAACATTCAAAGTTTTTAAGCTCATGCACAAAGGCTTATAGACAAATCACAGTCTGTGACCTGTTCATCAAAGAAAGGGAAGTTTATCTCGTCAACGATAACTTACCCTCCAAACGAGAAATTAAGTTTTCTCGGACACGAGCTTCTCCTAAAACCATTCAAAGATTTTAAGCACGTGTATAAGGCTCATCGTTAAATATCAGAAGATGACCCGATCTTCGAAGAAAGGAAAGTTTGTTGCCGATGATAAACTTATCCTCATTAACGAGAAATTAAATTTTCTCGGACACGAGCGAACATTAAAATTATTCAAAGATTTTAAGCTTGTATACATGGTGTATAACTATATTTCAGATTATGCCCCAGACTTCAAAGAAAGGAAAGTTTATCACCGATGATAAACTTATCCTTACAACGAGTAATTAATTTTTCTCGGGCATGAGCTAATATTAAAAACATTCAAAGTTTTAAAACCTCATGCATAATGACTTACAGTTAAATATCAGACTGTAACTCGGACTTCACTTTAGGAAAGCTTATCTTTAATGATAAGTTATCCTCGTAACGGGAAATTCATTTTTCTCGGTCATGAGCTTGTATTAAAACATTCCAAGTTTTAACCTCAGAAAGGAAAGTGTATCTTTTTAAAGAGAACTTTACCTCATAACGAGAAATTCATCTTTATCGGTCATGAGCTTTATGTTAAAACATTCAATGTTTTTTAAGCTCATGAAAACGAATTCTAAGTAAATGTCAGCTTAGGACTCGTTCTTCAGTTAATAGGAAAGTTTATCGCTGATGATAAACTTATCCTCACAACGGGAAGTTTAAAACTTCTCGGACTTGAGCTCATTTTGTAAGATATTTAAAATCTTAAGCTCAAGTAATTGTTTTTCAAAACATTGAACACAATTTTTCGAGAATTTCTCAAAAGGTTTTTCTAAATCTTTCAAAATTGTGTGTTCAAAAATGTTTTTGATTAAAAGAGCATGTCTTCTGGAATCGATAATATTTACGATACTAGAAATGTCATTCAATAATGACACGGGGTTGTAAATAAAGTTCGAGCAGAAGTTCAAATGTTTTAAAATATGCTCAAAATGGTTTGATGTTATTTCAGACAGTAACCCAATTTTCATACTCAAGTCAAGCATTTCACCGGAAAGCTTTGACTCAACAACGGAAATTAATTTTCTCGGGCATGGTTTACCTTTTAACCATGTAAGGGATTGTGTTTACGTAATAATACAATCTAACACGAATATATGTACCTGTCAGTGCATTTATTTGTTAAAACAAGAGAAATCTTGTTTTTATGAAGTTATCATCTCCACCAACCGTAGAAATTTACAATTGATATCTACATACTCGACGATGCGACTAATCAAACGGCGACTACAGCTCTTTCAATAGATCACGGGTCAACAATTGAGGGGGAGCAATTGTCCTGCATTCAGAATCTTTGACGCCGAAAGTGCCAAGTTCACATATTGGTGTCAAGACAACGATATCAATCTTACACATGGAGTCAAGAGATAACTTCAGACGTGATGAGGCGACCAACATTCGTGAACAAGAACCATGTGATTCTATAATATGATGTTCTCCATCATTCAGGTCCAACCTCGTAAATTGCTAATCTTGTGAATACATTATCATGTATGATCTTTGCACGTGATAAATACCTTACACTTGTGTTTAAAAGGTATTTAATTTACGTTTCAAGTACACCCTCATTAATTTGAGGGGGAGCTTGTGTAAATCATGAAGATAATTGGATTTGCATTTTTCTTCCTAAATTTTCTTAAAATGCTATTAAATAAATTGATATTAAAAACATCGATTTGGATAATATTTTTAATATGGGGGAGAAAATGTGATTTAATATGGGAAATGTTTAATCACAAATGGTTTGACTTAACGTGATAACTCATCCCGACATGTGCGAAATATTTTTGGATATCGCGACATATGTTACGGGGGAGCAATATGAATTTGGATATCAAAATGGATTTCATGGTGACATACACTTACCCAAAACATCTCTATTCACGATGGTGAAGATTGTGGTGACATAAGGATGGTAGGATAAGTTAAACTCTAATGATTCTTCTAGAACTGGAGGAATCTTCCCAAGGACATTCCATAGCTAGAAATAGTAGTCCTTAGGAAAGATGGAGAAAGATTGTTAACGTAGCTGAATGCCGACCAAGTACTTAAGTTAGCACTGGAACAATCACAACAAGGTGCTGGTTATGACGTATTGGTAAGCATTAAAGGGGTTGAAGAATGAAAAAGAATTGTAAAGATAAAGGGTCTAAATAAATGAAACCCTCCTTACAACCTTAGGCAGAAACCGGGTCAATACATATGCTATTGAGATCATTTTTAAATGATGATTGATATTGAAGATAATACATCATGGACCCAGTGATGCAATGCACAACCCATCCTAGTTAACTCAGATATCTCTCAAAAGATATTTGTTTTAATCACACGGAGACAACGCATTATCTATTGATTTATTCACTCCGAATAAATTGGTATTGAAATGGTGGCACTCCTCTCTAGCCTCCGATCACTAAAATCTAAAATGCACGATCGAGTCTAGAGCCATTTGAGATCATCAAATATCTCATTAGGACACAGTTTCATAATTCTTTGCTTCTTCACACACTATGAAAAGTAAGAAAGATCTTAAGAGTCCTACGCAAAATATTCATGATCTTGCCTGAACATCCGAGTAATACGAAAGTATTTACAATGAAGATGGAAATCCTTCTTGAGCGAATATCAGAAAGCTCATGGTAGGTGACTTGTGCGATTATTCATGAATCAAGTTTGTGATAACTGGAAAACAATAGTGGTTTAATTCTTAACTGAATTTAAACACGTTCCAGGCCTCTACGCAATATCTTAGTGATCTTGCCAGAACACTCAGAGTGATACCTTAGTGTTCACAGTGATGAGTGGAAAGCCTTCTAGTGTTAACCTCAAACATCACTTGGTAGGTAACTTGCAAGATTCTATATGAATCAAGCTCGTGACAACTGGAAAGCAACGATGGTGCGGTTCTTAGGTGAATTTCACTTGTTCCAGGAACATGAATTGACAGCTTTAAATCATGCGGATAATATTATCCAAATGATTCACTCTTTATGTTCGAAGTCAGCTTTGGACGGTCGAATAAAGAGAACGGGTTTACCCGCGAAATCTTGTCAAGGAGGTTCTTAATTGAAACTACCTGCCACAAGTACGATATTTTATATCGTCCAACGGTCTTCCCGACCGGAGGTAAAATGCTACCGAATTAGAATGAAATGTTCAAGGCCATTTCATCCGTGTATATGTTTTGTTGCTAACTGTCTTATGCAGCGTAACTAGAAGGTGGCATTGCGGTGTACAATCCAGAAGAAGTTGTCACCACATGCTTATACTGTATGCACTTAATACTTCAACAAGTTCAAGAAAGTCTAAAAGTCAAGTCTTCCGCTGTATCAAACTCTGAAGCTTTGAAGAATTTATAAAAGTATAAGTATGTGAAACATGAAGTCACGAGGAGACAAATATCACAAGTGATGAATGCACAAGTTCAAGGCAAGGAAACATGCTCAAGACTAAAGTCAAAGATCTCATCAGCATGTTCACAAGAACAAGATCGAAGACTCAACCATAGTATGATAGGTTTAAGATTTTGTAAAATGGTGTGACCTCCCTTAGTGTAGAATATTGATAACCTATGAATCTATGAAGTGGGTTGATGTTTTCTAGAGAGAGAAACTAGAGAGAGAAAGAGAGAGAAAACTATGTGTCTTTTATTAATATGAAAACATGAAATGAACAACAACCAACCCCTTTCCAAGGAGGAAAGGGGTATTTATACTTCCAAGCAACATTGGGCTTGGGCCGGTCCATGACAAGCCCATGGACCGGTTCTTACTTAACTTAATAAGTAACAATTAACTATTTGTTAACTACGAGCTATTACAACTTAAATCATATTGTGGAGTGACCGATACTTCTAATATACGTTAAAACGTATTTCTAACAATCTCCCCCTAAGGGAGGTCACTCCATGTTACAAAGTTCTAAACCTAGCATACTATACTTAGTCTTCGTTCTTTAGCTCGTAGTCTTTTCTTCTTTTTCTTTTTGTTGTGAATATGTTGGTTTGATCTTTTAGGCTTTGGCTTGTGAGCATTGTTCTTTGGCCTTTCACGTGCGATATTTGCCTTTCTTGTGAATTTTGCCTCCTCGTGACTTCATGTTCCACACACTTATGTCTTTTTGTTGAATTCTTGAAAGCTTCAGAGTTTGGTACAGCGGAAGACTTCATCTTGTACTTTCTTGAATATTTGCTGAACTTTGTTGCAGAAAACATAAGCATGTGGAAACGACTTCATCAGGTACACCGCAACGCCACCGTCTTCAACGGGTACACAGCAACGTCACCGTCTTCAACAGGTACACAGCAACGCCACCGTCTTTAACATGTACACAACAACGACACGAATAAAATGGCTTTGAACATTTCATTCTAATTCGGTAGCATTTTACCTCCGGTCGGTGAAGACCGTTGGACGATATTAGATATCATACCCGTGACGGATAGTTTCAATTAAGTAACTTCCTGACAGGATTTCGCGGGTAAACCCGTTCTCTTTATTCGACCGTCCAAAGCTGACTGCGAACATAAAGAGTGAATCACTTGGATAAAATATCCTTGTGATTTTAAGCCGTCAATTCATGAAACCTGGAACAAGTGAATTTCACTTAAGATTTTCACCATCGTTGCTTTCCAGTTGTCACGAGCTCAATTCATAAAGAATCTTGCACGTCACCTACCAAGTGCTGTTTGATGTTAACACTAGAAGGATTTCCACTCGTCACTGTGATCAATAAAGAGTCACTCTGAGTGTTCTGGCAAGATCATATGATAATGCGTAGAGGCCTGGAACGAGTTTAAGTTCAGTTAAGAATTAAACTACTGTTTCTTTCCAGTTTTTCACAAGATTGGTTCTAAAAGAACCGCATGTGTAACCTACCATGAGCTTGTTTGATGTTGGCTCAAGCAGGATTTCCATCTTCATTGTAATACTTGCGTATTACTCGGATGTTCTGGCAATATTACAGGAATACTGCGTAGGACTCATGAAAAATCTCTTACTTTTCACAGTGTGTGAGAAAGCAAGGAATAAATGGAAAGTGTCCTATTGAGACTTTTGATGATCTCTTGGCTCTAGACTCGATTGTGCGTTTTGATTTAGTGAGCGATGGCTGGAGAGGAGTGCCACCTATTCAATACCAGTCTATTCGGAGTGAATAAACCAATAGATAACGTGTTGATCTCCGTGTGATTAAAACAAATACCTTTTGAGAGATATTTGAGTTAGCTGGGAATTGTTGTGCATTGCATCACTGGGTCCATGATGTCTTTCTTCAATATCGAGAATCATTAACAAAAATGACCTCAATAGCATATGTATTGACCCGGTTTCTGCCTAAAGTTGTAAGGAGGGCTTCTTTCTTTACACCCTTTATCTTTACAATTCTTTTTCATTCTTCAACCCCTTCAATGCTTACCAATACGTCATCACTAGCACCTTGTTGTGATTGTTCTAGTGCCAGCTTAAGTACTTGGTCGGCATTCAGCTACGTACACAATCTTTCTCCAACTTTCCTAGGACTTCTAATTCTATCTAGGGAATTGTCCTTGGGAAGATTCCATCGACTCTGATGAATCATTGGACTAAACCTATTCCTACCACCCTTTTGTCACCACATTCGTCGTGAATTAAGCGGGTTTTGGGAAAGTATAGCCACCATGAAAAATCATTGAAAATCACATAAGGTACTTGTGACATTGAAATCAAAAGTTTTGTACCTTAGGTGTTTTGTTCATCAAAAACGCTCCCCCTTAACACGTGCTTTATACATATTAAGTTGGATAATCGTTAAGTCTTTTTCATCTTTTAGCCAAGTCTCATTTAAATCTCCTTAATCCCATTTTCTCCCCTTATCCAAAATGTTAACCATTAATATTTGGGATATTGAATGGATTAACCGGTCTTTGGGTAAAAATGAAATCGATGTTTGGCCACAGAACATGTTAATGCTCCCCCTTAAGTTAATAAGGGATAGTTGTAGTGCTTTAGTATGATATATTTTGAAAGATTTAGAATCTCGTGAGAAATTCTTGAAAAATAATCATACCTTAACACTACATCAAGCCGTACAAGCACAATATTCACAAATATACATATTCACAATTGAAAACCAATATAAAGTGGACCTGAAATGTAAGACCCATTAGATGGATCGTTGCAGTAGCTTGTGGTGCACTAGATATGGTCTACCACCAAAGAATCTTTCCAAACTCCTCATCAATCTACGTTCACGGAGCTTTTGATCAATCTTCTTGATCACATAATTCGCCATCTGCCGATAACCCTTATGTCAATCCTCGGTCATCTCTGGTAAAGTCCCACCTGAATTAAGATGCTCCAACTTTCCTATGACTTGTAAAAGAGTTCCATCACTATACTTATAAAGCTCACCCACCCTCATAAACTTCATTAATCCTCGACTGTTCAAGTAGAAAATGCCGCAATTTGGGACAGAAATGTCGGTATAGGGACATCTATCTACATGTTGAGGTAACACTTGATTCACTGGACGGGTTAGGTTAAGCTTCCTTTGATAGCTTTCGACTCCCAACTGAAGATCTTCAACTCGTTTCTTGATAACAACGCTTCGTGTGAACATACGAAGTGCTGTATTCAAGGCAATGATGTCTTCACGAGGAATACGTGTGAGTTGATCCCGGGTCATCATAAGCAACATATCTTCGATATCCTCAAGGCGAATGATAGAGAAGTCTCCCTGCTGGATTTTGTATTCTCTGTCATCCTCCCTTTTCAGACGAATCTCCGTCACATGATAATAGCCATTCTTGGCTTCGGTTTTCAGCCCTAAAATGCTGGAGATGCGAATATCGGATCTAACATTGCTTCCTGAATTGGCTAAGCAGCAACCCCTGTACACCCTTCGGACTCGTTCATCCCAATGAGATGCACCTATAACAGCATACATATCATAATTACGATTTACCTTTGGGACCCAGAGTCGGTTTACCTTTTCCTCAATAAAGGGTATTGTTCCCCAGTTGGCAGCTTTCAGCAAGGTCAGGGAGGTTGCGTACTTTGATGATCCCTTTAGAAGATACACTAGATCATTGGTGACGAAGAAGTCAAGAGCAATCTGATTATATTGAGAAGGATCAAGTGGAGGTGGAGCTCTTTCTGATTCATGAAGACCTGGCCGTTGAACGGTATTCAGAGCTTTCAGGATCTCATCGGCATAATACTCGAACTCCATTCGGGTTAACCGGGTTTTGGCGCGAATTCTCTTATCCTTCATCGCTCTCTTCACCAAAGATGGAGTAACCGAAGTCTTATACTAATGAGCAAGAAATGCACATAAGTCAATCGGACTGCGGATCCGGAGATACAAAACATCTTTGTCAGCGTCTGTGATCGGATCATATTGCACTGCTGCCGTGATCCAAGCCTGTGGCGGTGCAGTCTCGTCAATCTCCAACGTGTCTGCCCAGTCCCGTGTGCTTGATTCAGGAACAGTAGATTGAGGTTCTTGTTGTAGAGGAGTGGAAACGTGAACATCTACTGGTTCTGATTCAGGCATCTCGGCAGTGTCATAGACGGGTGAGTGTTGTGCAGCTTCAGGTTCAGTTACCGATTTTGCAATCACAGGAGAAACAACAATAGAACTAACAGGGTTAGTGGTAACAGGTATAGATACAGCAATAGATGTACCAGGAATCGATGATGCTGCAGTAGCATTCACATCGTGGCGCCACTTGGATCGTCTTGATTCCGTTGAGGTAGATTTTTCCTTTGCCACTGCATCTTTCTTAGACTTGGTTCCAGATTTAGCAGATTTCTTTGAGCTGACAACCTTATCCCCCTTTTCAGGCTGTTTACCCCCATCATTATCCTCATCCCTATCCTCGTTGCTCCCTTTAGCACTCTCCTCATTACCATCACCACCATCATTACCATCATTATCATCATCATCCTCATCATCATCATCATCATCATCATCATCATCCTCATCATCATCACCACCATCATCATCTTCTCCTTCTTCTTCTTCTCCTTCTTCTTCTTCTTCTTCCTCTTCTTCTTCACCAGTACCCTCTTCTTCTTCACTTTCTTCCCTTTCTTCCTCAGGCAGAATGTGATAGGGTACCACACTTCCAAACATCTTGAACAACTTATCATCCTCCATGATAGCGTCATTCAGGGATTTATAGAGTGTCCATTGAATCTTAGATTTATCAAATGATCCAAGTTCCCTCATACGAGCTTTGAGGATCTTCTTTAGCTCAAAATACGTCAAGTCATAGGCAATTTTGTAGGCGGATTTAGAAGGGTTGGATGACTTGATCATCAAGTTATCAGCAGCGAGTTTCTTCAACTCATCACGCAGTTTTGGCATAAGGGATTCAACGGATTCTTTCACTCTCTGCTCAATAGAGGCTTCAAGAGTTTCTTTCTGCTCTTTATAGTTATCCTTAATAGCTCGGAGTCTCGTAATTCGTGCTTCATACCTATCAGCTTCAGCCTTTTTGACCCGAGCAAGTTCTTCTACATGAGCTTTACGTGTAAATTCTATATCTGCAGCGAACTTAGCAAGCATCTCTTCTTGGGCTTTCTTAGATGCTTCTTCACTTTGCACTCTTCGAAGTAGCTCTTGGCGAAGATTATCCATCTCTCTTTTTTGATTATCCGTGTGTTTGTCCAACATCTCTGCCATGACGAATGTAGCCATTGAAGATGTTCCAGAGCTACTTTGGGAAGGTTGAAGAGGCTCGGTTGTTACTACGGTACTAAGGATGGGAGTTATCGGTGGAGGAAGAAATGGTGTTGAAACCGGTCGGGTTGGTAAGGGTTGTATTGATGGAGGTTGAGTTACTAAGGGTTGAGTAGGTACCATGATTGTAGAAGCACCGGACTCCTTTTCAACACTTGCTGAAACGGGGGGGGGGGGGGGGGGGGGGTGGATGTCTCCTTCGAAGTAGAATACTTTTCAGGTGATCCAAACTCAAAAACATCCTCTGGCTCCTCGTACTCTTCTTCAATATTTACCCGTGCACCCGAACCACTACCTCCCGTGTCTTTCTTACTCTTTTCAATAGCTATCTTCATCATTTTTCTCTCCGCCTTGTCAAGAGTAGGATCGACATCAACATCCTCTTTGTCATGTAGTACTAACTCATCAGCCAAACCCTTTCCCTTCTTAGAGACGGTCTTCTTCTTTTTGGCTTTGGGTTCAGGTAAAGTTGTTTGCTTCCGTTTACCTTTGCTCTTAACTGTGGTAGATGAGTCTTCTCCCGCTTGAATGCTTGCTCGTTGATTCTCAATTTCTTGTAGCAAGTTCTTGTAATCATCAGATGCGAGAATCTCATCTGTCAGCAGATGACTGGGAATGGGACCAGGAATAACTATATTCGAATGCGTCTCCTGCCTTAAGTCTACCAAATCATCATCATCCATCGTGTGATGACGACTACCTGCACGCTTGGCAATGGAAGCATCGTTCTCCATAAAGTAATGTATAATCAGCTTAATGAACCTAGGGTACTGGTAACTTTTAACCTTACCCTTCGTGTTTGTGAAGAGTTGAAAAGTAAACTCCTCCCACAGCAATGATGCGTAATCAATACCCATACCTTTGAACATACCATAAAACATCTTGATGATTGGCGGATGAACAACATCAAACCCAGTTGTTTTGGGTGTGAAACATCGGCTTAGAATCCCAAAAATAGCTTTCCATGGTTGACCAACTTTGGCAGTAGTAAACTCAGACACGGTTCGTATGTCAAGACATCCAATGGCAGTGAACATTTCCATGATCTGTTCCTTAGTCGGGTTGGCTGAGAATGATAGGCCTTTGAGTGTCGGCCGAAATCCAAAGATCTTCCTGAAGTCTGACAGAGTAAGTGTCTGCTGCTTGTTGTCCAAGGAAAATGTGATTTTGTTCGACGTCCTCTCTTTGGTAGCCCAGAACTCGTAAAGGTAGTCATAGGGCACTGAAGCACTTCTCCTTAGCGCATGCTTTAGATGAGATTTATCAAGTATGGCTGTACCTACCTTAAATCCATTATGGGTAGAATGAGATACCTCCTTCAAACGTAAGTTGTTTGGAAGAAACTTTAGAGTCTTGGCTTCGGCAATGGCGGTGGCTCTGGTGTCTTGTATTTGTTGTACTGTAGGGTTAGTCATCGTCTCTGCTTAAGATAAAACACAAAGGTTGAAACATACAAATATGAATATCATTATGACTAATCCGGAACTAATAGCACCGGTTCCCATCTCATGAAGCGCGGGTTCAGAGCTGCGTTGCTCAGAAGCCATCGCTGTCAGCTCATCGAAATCTGCGTCCATAGTTTCTACAATCTTACCAAGACGACGGTTGTAAATTCGGTATGCTTTCTTGGACGGTGAGTAACCAATGAAAATACCTATATCGGCTTTCGGTTGAAGCTTGCCCAAGTTCTCACTATTAATGTTTGGATAACAAAGAGCACCAAACACATGAAAAAAATGAAACATTGGGTTTGCGGTCATGTAGAAGCTCATAAGGTGTTTTTCCATGGCGTTTCCGAATGATAGAACGGTTTTGGGTGAAACATGCAGTAGATATAGCTTCTGCCCACAAGAACAATGGAGCGTTCGCATAAATAAGCATAGTCCTAGTAGCTTCCATAAGCGTACGATTCCGTCTTTCAACGACACCGTTTTGTTGTGGAGTACGTGCAGCATATTTTTCATGTGAGATACCAACTCCTTCATAGTAATCACGAAGAGTCTGGTTTACGAACTCTGTTCCATTGTCTGTACGAATACGACGGACAGTAGTATTCAAACGTACCTGAATAAATTTCAGAAAAGTGATGATAGCCTTCGGTGCTTCATCCTTTGTACGTAGAAATCTAACCCATGTAAACCTGGAGAAATCATCCACAATAACTAGAATGAATTTCTTACCGCTCACACTTTCAGTTCTCATTGGCCCACAAAGATCCATATGCAAAAGATGAAGTTTTTCTTGATTGGTGTCTTCAGCTTTGGGCTTGTAAGATTTCTTGGTACCTTTCCCCCTTGAACACGCGGAACATAAATGGTCCTTGTGAAATTTAAGCTTTGGAAGACCACGAACTAATTCGTTTTTAGCCAGATGATTAATAGCATCAAAGTTGAGATGAGATAATCTGCGATGCCATAACCAAGACTTGGTCTTAGATGCTTTAGAGAGAAGACATACTGGAGAGGCGGCCATCATGTCTTGTAGGGACAACGTATAAAGATTTGCACCACGAGATCCCTTCAACAAGTCTTTTCCTTCCAAGTTGCGGATGAAACAAGTATGTTGTCGAAAAGCAACCTCAAGGTTGGAATCACAAAACTGTCCTACTGAAAATAAGTTGTGACCAAGACCTTCTACATAGTATACCCTTGAAATCGTAACGTTTCCAATCTGATATTCACCATAACCCATTATCTTTGCAATATGATCATTACCGAATTTAACCGTACCAAGAAACTTGCTGACGAAATTTCGGAGCATCGAGCGATCTCCGGTCATATGCTTTGAACAACCGGAGTAAAAATACCACAGGATGATTTGGACCACCTGAAAATATCACCACACGAAGACAATGTAGAGGTATCGGAATCTGAGTGTTCCTTGTTATTAGCAGGTACAGATTTAATAATCTTAGATTTGCTAACTCTAGGTTTCTTAGATTTCCTAGCCTTCTTCTTCCTAGTTGGTGGTGTAGATTCTAGTTGGCTTAAATCCTGAGGTATTTCTTCACTGATAGGCACTATAGTGGGGGCAGACCTAATTAAAGGGCGTTGTTTCCATACTTTAGTGCTAGTGTGCCTAACTAAAGGACGCTCAGACCTAACCTCAATGGATGCATTCCTAGTTAAAGGGCACATTTTTCCATCTAATGTAAAGGTCCTACCAGTGGGACGCCATTGCCATCCAACTTGGGCACGAGTTCTACCAGTTGGCTTCCATTCAAGATTATTCCTAATGGAATTCATTTCATTCACATGATCAATAAGACACAAATCATGACGTTGTGAAAACATACATTCATTACAATTCCAACACTTCAAATCAGAATTCACAAATGATTTAGGCTTCTGCACAGGCGCAGAGCTTTTAGTCTTAACATGATTCTTTTTATTTAAAACTGAACTAACATTCCTATGGTGAGCTTCTACTTTCTTCTTTTTGGCACTACTAGTGGAAGGCTTGATCTTATCTTTCTTGAGTGGCGATCCTTTAGCCATAGTAGTCTCTTTTAATCCTGTAGAAGGCAAAGTGGGAACATTAGCAACAGATTTTAAAGGTGCCTTACTTGATTGTGCCAATGACGGTTTTGCTCCTGGAGTCTTATTGAATGGAGTTACAGCAATGGGCCTATTAGTAAGTAGTGCAGAGCCTGGTTTACCTATGTATTGCAAATATGCTAAGCAATATTGAACTCGCTTAATATATTCATGAGCCGAATAATAGTAGCTACTTGAGGGATCTAAGGCATAAAGATCGTCTAAAATATCCCTAACAAGATCTACATGCTTAATGGCATTCCTCATATAATCATCGTAGGTAACTGGGTTTCTCTTATGAAGCGGGTTCTTATAAAGCACTACTGACTTGGTTGTTGGAGCACTAGTGGACGGTGCAGAGTCGGTAGCTAAGTTATCAACAACTTCTTGTCGGGTGAGAAGAAGTGTCTCCTTTAACTCGGCCAAAACCATGTTTTTGTCAATGAGCAGGATGTTTAAGTCAGAGATTTCCTCACACTTTTGGTTCAGTTGTTCAACATAAGATTGTTGCTGTGCCGCATTAAAAGCGAAGCGTTCTTCTAGTGAACCATAAAGAGCGGATAGTCCCTGTCTTGTCCGATCCATCTCCCCTAGAACAGACGAAAGTCTAATTTCTAAGACCTGGTTGTTAGACTCTGCAGCCTCTAGTTCCAATTTTAGTGTTTCATTTGATGACACATCTCTCTTCAATCTCATAATCTCTTCCTCTAATGCCTTAACAATTGCAATCATCTTGTCACTCGTCTCAACACCGTTTTCACAACTATTTGTTATCAAAAGATCCTCATTTTGAGTTTGTTGTTTTAATTCTAAAGATATACAATGTTGTTCTAGTTGATTAAAGCGTTTTGACAGTAAATTGTAAGAATCTTGTAGCTTTAAAAACTCAGCGTTAGATTCGTGACAAGAATGATTATCTACCTCATTTACAGTATCAGCAACATTTACACAGAGATCACAAACATCATCCCATATATTCACAGCATCACAGGTAATCATAGCGGATGTAAGCTCATTCAAATAATTAACATTTACAGTAGTAAGCACATCACACGAGATTACTTCGGACAAGAATCGGTCATATTCGGATAAAATCTTTTCTTTTTCAATTAGTTGTAGTTCGTAAGCGGTGTCCATTTCATAAAACACTTTTTGAACTTCTCCAATTTCAAACTCAAGATTTTCCTTAAGAGATGCAAAACTTCCTTTTAGACTTTCGACAAACGGATTGATCTCATTTTTAAACACCTCGTTCATGTGTTCGAAAGCCCATTCTCTGGCGTTTAAGCCATTTGAAGTCGTACATTCCAAAATGACCTTGTCAAAATTAGTAAAGTATTGATTAATCTCTTGTAAGTTTAACCATACAGTGCTAACAGGTGGAAAATCCTTTGGAATTTCCTTAGGACCTTCCATGTTGACAAGTGTAGGAAATGTACTAGGGTTTTCTTCATTCAACATGTAGGTTGGTGCTGTAATGAGATCTTTGTCCATATGGAAGCGAATTCTAAAATCCGTTTTAGCAAGCTCCATATTCATTTTAAAATAATCACACTCGGGATATTTTGCAGAATTGTATGACCGATCCTCATCAACTAGATCCTTACTTGTTCGATCATCGAAAATAACAATCGGGTCTAAGACCAATCCTAATTGGGTTGCATTATAAAGTCTTGGACTATGTCTTAAAGCTTGTTTTGCATACCTTGGGTTAGGGGGAAGGCCTTTTTGACGTGATAAGTTAAATTCTCTAAACGAAGCATCAAATAAGTGCACTAGTTGAGAAGCAGCATATTGTCTTAAAAGCAAGTAATCTAGACTTCTAATCTTATTAGCAGCATTAATCTCCATTTCATTCTTCTTAGACTCGAGTGACTCAAAATCCGTTTGAAGTTTTTGAAAATTAGTGACCACTAACTCCTTTTCTTTAAGTTCATTAGAAAGATTTGCTCTTAATTTTTCAATTTCTTGCAAATGACCCATTTGTTTATTTCGAAAGTGATCATATTCGGGATTTGTTAGAACACTAGACGAAGGCACTAATTCCAAGGTTTGAACTTTCTCATTGCTTAAGGCAAGCTCATCAGACAAATTCTTATTCTTAGCTAGGGTTTCTAAGAGTGCAGCATTCATTTGGCTAAGTAATGTAGCAGGAACCATGACCAAATCTTGTTGAACAGGAGTAGGCGTATGCAAAATGGCTCCCGGTTGTGATTCACTCAAAGTCTGGGGACTCACATTGATATTACTATCATTGATTGTCTCCTATTTTGATAGACTCACCACCGAAGACTCATTCGAATCAGCACTCTCGTGCACAACTTGATGTGGTTGAATACTAGCATCAGTGGTATTATTGGTGGTATTAATAAGTATCTCAGATCTCTTTTCTGGCCCTAAGCTGGAGATAGTTTCCATGAGAGCAGCCTTTGCAGATTGAAATTCATCACAGTCTGAGTCATACACATCGAGATCATCTTCTTGGTATGCTGCATTCTGTGTGGTGACAGTGTCTTGTTCAGCAATCCCTGGATTAGCAAGAAATGCAAGCTCCTATTCATCAAGTTCCCTTCCTTGTGCCTGAGCATTCACCAGATAGATCTTCTCTACAAACCATTCTCCATCCCTTCTCCTCTTGGGTTTCTTGCAATCCCTGGACATGTGTCCTTCTTCCTTGCAGTTGTAGCATGTAATCATTCTCAACTTGCCTGTGGAATTAGCCCGTGGAGGATTGTTGACCATTGGAGCAGGATTGACCGTGCGAGCATTGGTGGTTGATGTAGTAGGTCTCCCTTGATATGGTTGAATAGGTTGAACCATTACCCTGCCATTCTCAATAGTAGCTTGTTGACGAGAATTGGATGAATTCCTCAACTGATTGTTGGTTAGAGCTGATCCTCTGTATCCTCGTTTGCTTAAAGTCCTTGTGAGATAAGCAGACATAGTGGTTAACACTTCAACTGGGTCAGCTCCTTGTTTGAATACAGGAATGGGGACTTCCTCATCATCACAATACATTGCTTGGTCTTGATGAGCTGCATAATCACTAGAAGGAATACTCATTTGATCAGGGTAGCTTGTTGGATATGCTGCATTCTCTTGATAAGAAGAATATGAAGGCTGAGCATAAGGTGCAATGTTTGCCGGGTGAAGTTGTGAAGCATACTGTGGTGAAGGTGCATTAAACCGATATTGTTGCTGATGTGAGGTGGGTGGTTGCGGTAGAATCGAGTATTGGGGGAAGTTCGGTGTCATGTAAGGTGATGGATGATAGGCTTGATATCCCAAGATATAAGGTGTGTTGTTGTGTGACAAGCTTGGTTGATTCGCCATCAAAGCTAAGGAATCAGGGTACATACCTCGAGGAGAACGGTGCATAATCACATGTTTCTCATGTTGCTGAAGAAAAGCATAGATTTGATCTAAATTGTTCTTATGCAAATCCCGGGTTAACTTAACATCGGTAATATACTCACCCCATTCAGCTTGAGGTAAAGTATTCAAAAACTTGGTGTTAACCTGGAATGGAGCAATCACGAGATTGTATACATTCAGATCATTCATTAGAGTAGTGAATCTGAAGTAATAGTCGTGTAGCGTTTCCCCTGGGCTGTACGTGAATCTATCAAACAGATCATACAACTGACATTCCCTTTCCTGTTTGGTAAGAGACGAACCTTGTAGCAACACCTTTAGACGTTCCCATAAATCCTTGGCAACCGTATATTGACTTACCATGCGATAAATATCATGCGGAAGAGCTTGGAGAAGAGTCTGTAGAGCCTTTTCATCAGCATCAACAATGAGTTGTTGTGCCGGTGTGAGTTCTTCATATTCTCTTGGTCGAGACACGTTATTTGCCACAATGATACCATAGTCGAGTGGACCATTCAAAATCGATTTGACCATAAGCCTTCCGTATGTTGGTTTGCCCTTCAAGTATTGCATCATGCGGCCCTGCCATGCCTCAAACACCACTTTAATAAGCATCGGTGGACGACTATCAGTTCCCGTTATGATTGAGATATCCGTAAGAGATGTCATCTGAGGCATTAATGATCTCGGATTCATTGTGATCACTTAAAAGACTCAAAGATTATCAGTTGATCGAGCAGTGAAGAAAGGTTGAGAATTTGTGTTGAGTTATTAAAATCAAGATTAAATCCACTAAAGATCGTCGAAAAAACTCAAAAACACCTTGAACTTGCTTATACGGAATAACCCTAACTCAGAATAAATCCTATTAAGAATAATCCCTATTCGGAATAACCCTATGCTGAAAAACCCTTATACTGAATAACCCTATGCGGAATAACCCTATTCTGAAAATACCCTATTCGGAATAGACCCTATGCTGAATAAACCTTATGCGGAAAAATCCTTATGCGGAATAATTCTTCAATTCGGAATGTTTGGCTATTGGCTATTCGGAAAACTTTGCTATTCGGAATGATCGGCTATTCGCAAAGCTATTCGGAAAGTTTTGGCTATTCGGAAATTTTTTTGCTATTCGGAAAGTTTTGGCTATTCGGAAAGTTTAGCTATTCGGAATATTTTTGCTATCCGGAAAAAATTTGCTATTCGGAAAGTTTCTTCTATGCGGAAAGTCTATACGGAAAAAACCTGCTATTCGGAAAACTTTCCTATTCGGAATGTCTATTCGGAATAAACTGGGAATAACAGTTCGAGACTCGGCCAGCACTTTTCAATCCGATTTTTTGATCAAAACCACAAAAAGTTTTATGATTTTTACCAAAATAAGCTAAACCCAATCCTTATCAATAAATCCCAATAACAAAAACACCAAAAACAACAAGATTCAAGATTGATTTTTTCTAAAGATCACTAATTGATTCAATAACTAAAAAAGCAACACAATCCTTACCTTAAATCACCCCATAGCTCTTGATACCAAATGTAGAATATTGATAACCTATGAATCTATGAAGTGGGTTGATGTTTTCTAGAGAGAGAAACTAGAGAGAGAAAGAGAGAGAAAACTATGTGTCTTTTATTAATATGAATTAATGAAATGAACAACAACCAACCCCTTTCCAAGGAGGAAAGGGGTATTTATACTTCCAAGCAACATTGGGCTTGGTCCGGTCCATGACAAGCCCATGGACCGGTTCTTACTTAACTTAATAAGTAACAATTAACTATTTGTTAACTACGAGCTATTACAACATAAATCATATTGTGGAGTGACCGATACTTCTAATATATGTTAAAACATATTTCTAACACTTAGGGGGAGATTGTTGGAAATACGTTTTGTGACAACCCTGGTTTTGAGGTTCGTCACTTTGTTTTATTTTGTGCTAGTTACGTGTCTTTACGTGTTTATGTGCTTATTGGTGTGTATAGATTGTGGTTTGGATATCGTTTCCGGTACGGGGTACCTTGTGAGTGAAACGATGTGTGATGATTTCATGTTCATGAGTTCACATGGTAGTGACTATGAAATGAGATGGTGTTATTTAGTGGATTTACGTATACGTATATGTATTATAGAAAATCGTATTTTTACGATTTACGGTTTAGCATTTAGAGGTCTCGGATGAGGTGTTTAGTCATATGAATATTTTTCGGGATGGTTTTAAGTCATTTAGGACTTAGTTATAAAGTTTATTTCAAATTTTGAGATTTTTATTAAAAGTGTATATTTTACGTCTTTTACGGTAAAACGCGTAAATTTGACTAGTTTTACGGTTTTGAGGTTTTGGAGGTTTTAGGAGCTGAAATAAATTAAGGTAAATTAAGGTATTATTTATAACATTATAATAAGTAATAAAAAGAAAAAAAAATAAAAAAAAGCTATAGTCGGTTTGGTTTGGACGCAAGAAAGAAAAAAGGGAAAAAGGAAAGTTTGTTTTGGGCTTGGGCTAGAACATAAGGGTATTAAAACAATATCAGTGAAGGAAAAAAAAACACATGACTCTTTATAAAAAAAAAGAGAAACGCAGCCATGGCGGAAAAAAAGGAGAAGAAGAAAAATTAGGGTTTTTCAAAATCTTGATTTTTGATCAATTGAAGGTACAATCTTGTTTAATGTTTGTTCTTATTTAATTAAACATGTATACATCATCATATGATGGATTTAGGTTTGGGTTTTAATAAAAATCTGTATTTTAAAGAGTTCATGATGATTACATAAATTAGGGCTTGTAATTAGGGGGATTAGGGTTAATTAATGAGGTTGATTTTGTTAAACCCGTTTTTAAAAACTGTGCAGAATTTTGAGTCAATTGTTTTGATCATATTAGGAGTTCTATAAACTCTTATTTTGCGATCCACATATCCCTGAAAAGTTAATTCAAGTGGCTTTCTAATGCAAGAAACTAGAACTAAATTGGAGGTTGGGAAGTGGGTCAAAAACAGGGTACAACTGTCGGAGGTCAAAAGGGTTTTGAATTCAGCCTGTTTTCTTTTTAAGTTTTGGGTTGTTTGGGGTACTTAGGGTTGCATTGGGATCTTCTCACGAACATGAGAGATGTTTTATATATTTTAGTAAGTATCTGCACTTGGGCTAAGGTTTTGGTTTAGGGTAAGACCCCCTAATCATAACAAACTTTTTGCACGTTTAAAATCAGTAACTCTGGAATGACGAAAGTATATATATATATATATATATATATATATATATATATATATATATATATATATATATATATATATATATATATATATATATATATATATATATATATATATATATATATATATATATATATATATATATATATATATATATATATATATATATATATATATATATATATCGGGGCCTTAACAGTAGCTTTAAGGTTGGGGCAAGTGGGAGGTGTTAGCTAACATATGTAAGGGTGTGAATATTACTTTTACAAAAACCATGAGTATGTTTAAGTGGACGTTTGACTTAAAGTTTGGAGACCTAAAATTGGGACTGTTTTGTGTAAAATATGAACGGGATAATTATTAAACTTAAACAAGTTAAGGACTTGTTAGGGAAGGGTAATGGGGTGTTTAGAGCATATAAATAGGGTATTTATATGGGAGTAGGCTAGATGTCCATCATAGGTTGATGAGCCATCTTAGTGATTGGTTCATGTATTGATTGCGTGTTTTTGGTTTGTTAGCTTGTTGCTAGTGCGAGGACTTTTGGAGAAGCAATCAGGTGAGTTTATAGTCCCATGTTTACTATTGATTTTGACTTCCAGATGGGATGGAAGAGACACTCTGTTGAGTTATTTTCTAAATTGATGTTGTGAATGTTTTTGTGATTTGAGATGGACTTGTGTGTACATTATGTGATTAACTGCTATGTGGTTCTTGTTTGTGTATGATTTGGATTGGGATAGGTACATAGCGTGATCGTCTATAGGACCAATTATTAATGACAAGGTAGTGGCCTTGGGATAGGTACATTGCGTGATCGTCTATGGGACCAATGGTTAATGACAAGGTAGTGGCCTTGGGATAGGTACATAGTGTGATCATCTATGGTACCATGGTGTTTGGAAAGGCTTGGAACCTTGGAATTGGTTTGGTATGATTAATCTTGAATTGTTAGTTGTTAATGCACATTTGTAACACATTGTTCATATATTTTTATTGTCCATATGTTATTGTGTTGATGGTTGTTAATCACAGCTTATAATTGATTTAGCGTTGGAGTCTAAACCTATGACTCTCACCAACTTTATGTTGACGTGTTTTAGTGTATCTTTCAGGTGATTTTATGGTTAAGCTTGAGAATAGAAATGGCTAGGATTTGGAGAGCGTAGGAAATGCATTTAGAAGGAGATCCCCGTTCATTCTTAGATTCTGTTACTTGTTTATAAGTGATACTGTTGGCACCTATATGTTTGAATTGTTATGTTATTTGTTTGTCTTGGGTACGAGGTAGGACTGTTACCTACTTACCTAGACTCCTGCATTGTTGAGATATTGTCATGACATTTGTGTCACCATTTTATGACATTTCTTATATCATTTAGTTATCTCTATAGACACGTTATTGTTGTGATGATATCCATACGTCGTGCCCCATATTCCGCCATGGTGGGGTATGACAGAATGGTATCAGAGACCAATGGTTATAGAGAATTAGGTTTCCTAGGCGCGTAGCCTAGCCTATAGCTTAAGGGTCCCTGCATATAGGCGTCATAGGAATATGTGTGCATTTTATAATAATTGATGTGTTTGGATGTTATTTATTGCGATGTTTTGACTAGTATGGATTGAACCATGGTAAGTTCATACTTAGCCACATGCTATTTTATTTTCGGGTTGTGACTAGTGCGGGTTGAACCATAATCATTCACGCTAGTCATTGTCGTATTTTGCTTAAAATGTACATTATAGTACATAATTTGGTACATGGTAGTTTTCTATCTTTTGTTGGGTTATTTTATGTACCTGAGGTACATTATTTTTCTTTTGATGCTTAAGTCATGTTCCCTAAGAATCATGTGGTGGTTCGAGTTAGTAGGAGTAGGTGGATATGAAGGATTTTAAGCTGTTCCCACTCTTACGGGCGACATGACTTATAACTGATTATGTTTTCGTTTTGGATTTAGTCTATGCTGTTTTAGCTAGACTATGGATTTACATATTTCAAGAGTTTTACCATGTTACTTTAATAGATGGGGTTTTGGACCTATTTGGTTATGTGGTTATGAGCTTATGTGAGTAGATGGATTTATGTGTTATATGTTGTATTGATTCTTATAAGTGTCATCATAGGAGGGAGTGCATTGGGGAAAGGGTAATTGTATAAGTTTGGTGGCCAACATAGTTATACAAGTACCATAACTTCAATGGGTTCTCAAGTATGATTGCATGAAAGAGGGTTAGTACATGCTTGTATATGATGAGATGTAGAATTTGGGTATACGTATAATATATGGGTTTATGTAATGGCTACCTATGATATGGCTATTGTTATTTTTGTGTTATAGGTTTTGGGTTATAGTTGTGTTGTGTGATTATGGGGTCACACGATATGGTTTGGTTTTGGAGGTGGACTTTATGCCTTGTGGTGGCACGGTGAGATTGTGATTACTCGTATGGAAAAACGAGCGTATAAAGCGATTGATTGACTTGACATGTATGATAACGAGTATGTTTGGGAGATTCGATAGGTATACATATGCGGATGTATATATACTAATAGATGTTATGTTATGATTTAAGGTCGTTCAATAGTTTTTATAACTTGAACGTACCTAGTGCTCTCTTGTGTTTAAACAATTTATTAGAGCTTGAGTTTGGTGGAGTTTCAACGACGTTTTGAGTCTTTTGAAGTGTGTCTTGTAGCGTATTCTTTGAGTTTCGTATTTCACGTGTACGTTTTAAAATGGCGTTTTTGGTTTCAAGTCTATTGAAATAACTTGGGGTTTCTTTTGAGATAATGAAATCTTTTGTGTTGGGTCTTGCATTTCTTTTGGTCGGTATGTATTGAGTTAGGTGGTTGGTTGTATTTGGTAAAATAAGGGTAAGGTGTTGGAGTCGTGTTTGAAACAAGATGTAACATAAGATTTCTTTTTAAATCAACACTTATATATTTCAAATTTTAAAAGACCTTCTTTGAAATAAAGAGAAGTAAAAATTTCTTTCTACCTACATAGTTTATATAATAGAGTTTGACCGATTTATGTCATTTATAATTATTTATACAAGGTTAAATTGAGTTTATGAAGATTTCACATACAATTATATTTGTCATTTAAAAGGGTTACATTAATCACTAAGTCTATTCTTTAGTTTTTTTTAAAACAACTAGTATAAAAATGTTTTGGTCGTAACTTGTTCGTTTTTAAAGCTTTTTGGGTGATTCAAAAGCCAAAAATTATGTACTCGAAACGTACTTTTCAAATATTCAGAATGTATAGTCATGGGAAGTCAGTATCTTGGCCGAAATTATTGTACAAGTGTCGGGTTAAAGGTTGAGTTTTGAATAGTAGTTTATTTATGTATTTTTTATGAATTGGGATGCACGTGATACCTAGTGTTTGAGTTGAGTTTTGAGTTTGTCAAGACGGTTGTTGGTAGATTGTTTGAGTCACATAGATGTGGGAGGTAATAATAAATAAATAATAATAAAAAAAGATATATATTCTTTTGGAAAAGTCGATCTTTTGCACGGTTTAAATAATATGTCACGGGGTGTAATATGTTTTGGTTGCCATTGAGTGGTTCTTGGATTATTTTTCGTTATCATGGGTCATTTTGAATTGATACACGTTCTGGGTTTGAGTTTTCTTTTGAGTCTCGTGGTTTTTGACTTGTTTTAACTGGTGCACGTGAAATGTCGTTAGTTATCTGTGGGTTTGATTCGTTGATCGTATCTGGTGGATTCAGGATGTAGTTTTGGTTTCGTATTGTTCGGGAGCGTTGGGGTAGTCGTATGAAAGACTTGGTCGCGCCTACACGATTAAGTAGGTGACCATGAGAGAACGGTCAGAATACCCTTAGTGGGGAGGAAAGAAGTTCGTAGACGAACTAATGCGGTCATGAGGTCTCTTAGGAGTACCAAGGAGATGAATAGAGATTTGTGGGATACTAGCACCAGTAACGCGCCATAGAGAGTGTTGGAAGGGGATACAATACCTCAAAGGTATTTATGATGGTTCGTAGGGCATGTAAGTTTTCCGAAAATATCCTGAAATTTAGTAGGTTTGCATATTACTGTGAGGTAGAACCATAAAAAGAGCAAGTAGGAGAAGTGGGGGGAGTTGTAGTTAGTGCCTTTCCAAGGCAAAGCGTTGATGGAGTGATTTAAAAACAAGAGCTGTTAGAAATTGCAACGGATGCAAGGTAAAAGTTGAGTTGCTTAGTAGTAGATTGGATGTGGAAAGCGGTTGAGTGGTCTGATGAGAGGAAGCATTGGTCTTTTAAGATGCGTGTAGAATTTTGTAAGAAGAACGAGGTAGGAATTTATTCGTATTGCCGCTAAGAGAGGGTGCAAGGAGGACATAGTTGAAACTGCTAAGGATGTTGTATGAACGCTTTGTGTTTACGGTTATGCATTTGGCTTCGCCAAAGCACTAGCGGTTTGCATGGTGTCAATGAACCAAGCGTGCATGAACGTGTATAAACGAGCTGTCATCGGGAGCATCGACGACATCTTGATCTACTCAAATCTGAGAAGGAGAGTGAGGCGAAGTATGTGTTGGTTTTGGAGTGGAATTATACGTGAGATTTTCAAGTGTGAGTTTTAGTATTAAATCTACCATGATGAGTAGTTAGAGATGATGGCATATCATGGAACCAGCAAGGGGCGAAGTGAAGAAGGATGAGGAAGCATTTTGGAGGCTGAAGAAGTGGATTGGATAATGAGCCGATCTTGGCATTATCGAAAGTACTGGAGGAATTCGCGAAGCATGACGATACGTGGAGCAAGGATTTAGACGCGTACGAGGATGACAAAGAAAGGCGATCGCTTATACGTTACAGGAACTGAAGATTTGGAAGAACTGGATAGACTTAGTTAGTGGAGTTGGACTGTTATATCTGCCTAGAATCCTAGAGGCATTTGGTGTATGAGACGTGGAGAATGATCTATACGGATCATGAACGTCTCCAAAACATATTCAATCATCTTGATTGAACATTTGGCAAAGGTGATGGGTGGAGTTAAGTAATGAAAGAAAAATTGCAAGGCCAAGTACCATCTGGGAAAGGCAAGCATGGTTGCCAAGACATGGAATAAGAAGAATGAAGTGAAGCTGAGACGAACTTAAACTATATGGATGACGTATTAGGGTGGTTTGGATGAAGGATGTAGGTTTCACGAGTTGAGTTGTCTAAAGCAGAGAACGCGCCAACATGTATGTTGCGTGGCTTGGACAATCATATGGAGAAAGGGACGTAGACTATACTTTCTACGTAGATAGGAGTAGCTTAGAAAGGGGAGATGTAAGGACGAAGTTGGTGAAAGGGATACATAGTGGGGTGGAGGAATAAGTACGGCGAGATATGGGTGATAGTCGATAGACTGACTAATTCATCTCATATTTCAAGAGGAATGAGAAGGCACGTAGTTGAGAAGCTGGAAGAATTGCGTACGGATGTGATGGAGTAGAGGGTTTTGCGTAAATGTTAGCCTAATATGTATGGAGTGCCTTATGAAGGATTATGGCAAGGGAAGAAACGAGGAAGCATCACATTGTGATGTATGGTAGGAGTTGAGGAAGAAAGAAGGAAGTGTGTATAGAAGCGAAGCATGAATGAAATAGGTCGAGGTAGGAACCAGAGGTAAAACTTTGGTAGAGCTTAATGAGTAGAATGAAGCATAACGCCGGCTAATACTGTCGTAGTGTGAAAAAGGAAATGGCACTGACCTATACTGGTTGTTTGGGAGGCTTAGTATCGATAATCGAATGGATGAGGAGTTATAGGTGTGATATGCTATAGGGATGAAGGGCTTGGTCTAACTGAGATAACCATCCTTTTGGATGATGTGTATAGATCATAAGATGATTTGGTTTGGAAGAACTAACGGATACGTGAAAGACCGTCATAGGTCACTTTGGAAGGAGGTTGAAATTTTTAAGTAGTTTGGGGTATGGACTAAAGGGAGTTGATGAACATGATTTGATATGAGTATATCTAGCTGACTGGAAAAGGATAGGCGAGTGAGATATATATACAACCTTAGGTGTTACACTAAGGGCATCAGTGATTGATTTAGAGGGAGTTAGGAAACTCATTAGCGGTGGCTGAGTTTTCATATAATGATAGTTATCATACTAGAAGTCGATAAATGCCATTTGAGGCACTATATGAAAGGATAGGGTGAGTTGTCCCTATTGTGGACTAGAATTGGTAAAAGAGGCTACTAATGTGGTAATGGTGTTTGTGGACAGAATGAGAGCAACAAGGGATGCTATGTAGAAAAGGAGGAAACCACTAGAGTTAGTGACAAAGTTATGTAGGAAGTTTCACCCATAGTAACGGGTGGTATGTTTTGGTAAAATGGAAGAGTTGATGTAGAGTTTTGTAGGTACATTTATGATCTTTGAAAAGATCGGACCAGTAGCATATGAGCATAGAATTACCTGGGAGAAATGAGTTGTATACATGATACGTTTCATGTATTGAGATTGGTAAAGGTTGTTTGAGAATGTATTTTGCATGTACGGTTGTTCGGGACTTGTGCTAATAAGAGTCACTTGTGAGATTTATTGACTGTGAGGTCAAGAGTTTGACAATGAGTTTAATTATTTTTGGTTTGTATATGTGGAATTTTGAACCTTGAATTAATGTTCACGTGGAAATGAGAGGAGTTCGTTTAGAACAAGTATCCTCATGTGATTTGTTGTTTGTGTGTTTGATCCTAAGGAGTAAATCTCGGGACGAGATTTCTATTAGGAGGGAGTGATGTGACAACCCTGGTTTTGAGGTTCGTCACTTTGTTTTATTTTGTGCTAGTTACGTGTCTTTACATGTTTATGTGCTTATTGGTGTGTATAGATTGTGGTTTGGATATCGTTTTCGGTACGGGATACCTTGTGAGTGAAACGATGTGTGATGATTTCATGTTCATGAGTTCACATGGTAATGACTATGAAATGAGATGGTGTTATTTAGTGGTTTTACGTATACGTATATGTATTATAGAAAATCGTATTTTTACGATTTACGGTTTAGCATTTAGAGGTCTCGGATGAGGTGTTTAGTCATATGAATATTTTTTGGGATGGTTTTAAGTCATTTAGGATTTAGTTATAAAGTTTATTTCAAAATTTGATATTTTTATTAAAAGTGTATATTTTACGTCTTTTACGATAAAACGCGTAAATTTGACTAGTTTTATGGTTTTGAGGTTTTGGAGGTTTTAGGAGCTGAAATAAATTAAGGTAAATTAAGGTATTATTTATAACATTATAATAAGTAATAAAAAGAAAAAAAAAACCTATAGTCGGTTTGGTTTGGACGCAAGAAAGAAAAAGGGGAAAAAGGAAAGTTTGTTTTGGGCTTGGGCTAGAACATAAGGGTATTAAAACAATATCATTAAAGGAAAAAAAAACACACGACTCTTTATAAAAAAAAAGAGAAACGCAGCCATGGAGGAAAAAAAGGAGAAGAAGAAAAATTAGGGTTTTTCAAAATCTTGATTTTTGATCAATTGAAGGTACAATCTTGTTTAATGTTTGTTCTTATTTAATTAAACATTTATACATCATCATATGATGGATTTAGGTTAGGGTTTTAATAAAAATCTGTATTTTAAAGAGTTCATGATGATTACATAAATTAGGGCTTGTAAATAGGGGGATTAGGGTTAATTAATGAGGTTGATTTTGTTAAACCTGTTTTTAAAAACTGGGCAAAATTTTGAGTCAATTGTTTTGATCATATTGGGAGTTCTACAAACTCTTATTTTGCGATCCACATATCTCTAAAAAGTTAATTGAAGTGGCTTTCCAATGGAAGAAACTAGAACTAAATTGGAGGTCGGGAAGTGGGTCAAGAATAGGTTCAAACTGTCGGAGGTCAAAACAGTTTTGAATTCAGCCTGTTTTCTTTTTAAGTTTTGGGTTGTTTGGGGTACTTAGGGTTGCATTGGGATCTTCTCACGAACATGAGAGATGGTTTATATATTGTAGTAAGTATCTGCACTTGGGCTAAGGTTGTGGTTTAGGGTAAGACCCCCTAATCACAACAAACTTTTTGTATGGTTAAAATCAGTAAATCTGGAATGACGAAAGTATATATATATATATATATATATATATATATATATATATATATATATATATATATATATATATATATATATATATATATATCGGGGCCTTAACAGTAGCTTTAAGGTTGGGACAAGTGGGAGGTGTTAGCTAACATATGTACGGGTATGAATATTCCTTTTATAGAAACCATGAGTATGTTTAAGTGGACGTTTGACTTAAAGTTTGGAGACCTAAAATTGGGATTGTTTTGTGTAAATATGAGCGGGATAATTATTAAACTTAAACAAGTTAAGGACTTGTTAGGGAAGGGTAATGGGGTGTTTAGAGCATATAAATGGGGTATTTATATGGGAGTAGGCTAGATGTCCATCATAGGTTGATGAGCCATCTTAGTGACTGGTTAATGTATTGATTGCGTGTTTTTGGTTTGTTAGCTTGTTGCTAGTGCGAGGACTTTTGGAGAAGCAATCAGGTGAGTTTCATAGTCCCATGTTTACTATTGATTTTGACTTCCAGATGGGATGGAAGAGACACTGTGTTGAGTTATTTTCTAAATTGATGTTGTGAATGTTTTTGTGATTTGAGAAGGACTTGTGTGTACACTATGTGATTAACTCCTATGTGGTTCTTGTTTGTGTATGATTTGGATTGGGATAGGTACATAGCGTGATCGTCTACGGGACCAATGGTTAATGACAAGGTAGTGGCCTTGGGATAGGTACATAGCGT
The DNA here is from genome assembly GCA_025667525.1 of Glebionis coronaria. Classification (NCBI taxonomy): domain Eukaryota; kingdom Viridiplantae; phylum Streptophyta; class Magnoliopsida; order Asterales; family Asteraceae; genus Glebionis; species Glebionis coronaria. The sequence goes on along the minus strand of JANFOE010000876.1, from coordinate 337,224 downwards.
GATCGTCTATGGGACCAATGGTTAATGACAAGGTAGTGGCCTTGGGATAGGTACATAGTGTGATCATCTATGGTACCATGGTGTTTGGAAAGGCTTGGAGCCTTGGAATTGGTTTGGTATGATTAATCTTGAATTGTTAGTTGTTAATGCACATTTGTAACACATTGTCCATATATTTTTATTGTCCATATGTTATTGTGTTCATGGTTGTTAATCACATCATATAACTGATTTGGCGTTGGAGTCTAAACTTATGACTCTCACCAACTTTATGTTGACGTGTTTTAGTGTCTCTTTCAGGTGATTTTATGGTTAAGCTTGAGAATATAAGTGGCTAGGATTTGGAGAGCGTAGGAAATGCATTTAGAAGGAGATCCCCGTTCCTTCTTAGATTATTTTGCTTGTTTATAAGTGATACTGTTGGCACCTATATGTTTGAATTTTTGTGTTATTTGTTTGTCTTGGGTAAGAGGTAGGACTGTTACCTACTTACCTAGACTCCTGCATTGTTGAGATATTGTCATGACATTTGTGTCACCATTTTATGAAATTTCTTATATCATTTACTTATCTCTATAGACACGCTATTGTTGTGATGATATCCATACGTCGTGCCCCATATTCCACCATGATGGGGTGTGACACGTTTTTCCAAAGAAAGTCTCGGTCACATCATTGTTAGCATAGATCACGAGCTATAGACTATTTAGGATATTGTCACTTGCAGGGACCTACCTTAGGGGGAGATTGTTAGAAATACGTTTTTACGTATTTAGGAAAGATCGGTCACTCCAACGATATATTCAAGTATTGGGCTCGTGATCTGATATATAAACATGTAGCCCATATAGCCCACATCTAGGGTGGGCTATATATACCACTCCTAGCATTTTAGGAGGGGTTGAGAACTTAGTAATACACATTTCACATTTCCATCTTTCTCCCTTTCTCTCTTTCTCTCTCTAACTCTCTCTCTCTAGTTATTTATCTTCTTCCATTCATTAGATAAATCAAACACATATACAATCCTAAGAAACTATGATTCTACAAAGGCTCAGATTCAGGAAAAGGTTTTTGCACTGACAGCGGTGAAAAATGAATTAAGGAAGCTAAAAGGATATAGTGTGGATACTAAGTTAGCAAAACAGTCAGACTTGGGGAAACCTCCTTCTCTACCATTCAGAAACTGCTCAGTTTCTAGACAACCAAATGCGTTTAAATCTGAACGACCTAAAACGTTGAATCCGAGGTTTGCATCCCAAGTTGACGTGCGTAGCAATTTTCCTAATCCAGTCACTCCACAATCTCGACCCTCCTTAAGAAAATCCGCTTCTTCAAAACACGATCACATGAATGCTTCAAGCAACTCTAGATCTAGCTCCAAGAACATGCCTAGGCGTAGTTCAAATGACACGGGTCATCAAAGCTATCTATAGGATGCTAAGAACAAGACACAAGCAAGAGATAGGACACAACCACAACATAGGAGCGCTAATCACACATTTAGGAATTTTAGACCCTTCTACGATGTGCACAAATCTGCCAACCCCAGGAACTCCAAAGCCTTCTCAGATGCTAAGCATTTTGTTTGCACGGAATGTAACAAATGCGTGTTTAATGCCATTCATGATGATTGTATCACTAAAGTCCTGAACAAGGTGAACCAAAACGTTAGAGCACCTCAAAAATGGAACCAAAAGGAAATAGGTTTTCTCAAACTAAGTCTTTCGCTGTGCGTGAGAAACCTATGTCTCCTAGACCTTGTCTTAGGTGGATACCAACGGGTAGAACCTTTAAAACAATTGGTCTTAGGTGGGTTCCTACTGGAAAGATATTTCCCTCTAGCTCGATAAAGGTTCCAGGTGTACCCCCACATGGTTCTCAGAAACATATCACTAACCCACATGCAAGCATACAAACTACTAATGAAAGTGAAGGTACCGACGTCACGGTTTAATGGGAACACAAAGGACCAATATTTGTAACCCGTTTAACAAAAGACACTCTCAAAGTTTGGTTGCTGAAGAAGCAAATATCAGAGAAATACGTGTCTCAGGGGTTTCACAAGTAAGCCTCACAATGACTTACAGTCACATATCAGACTGTAACTCGAACGTCAAAGAAAGGGAACTTTATCTCTTCAACGATAACTTACCCTCAAAACGAGAAATTAATATTTCTCGGACACGAGCTTCTCTTAAAACTATTTAACATTTTTAAGCTCATGTAATGGCTTATAGTCAAATTACAGACTGTAACCCGGGCTCACGAGACAGGAAAGTTCATCCGTATGATGACTTATCCTCACAATGAGAAATTAAGTTTTCTCGGACATGAGCAATCTGTAAAAACATTCAACGTTTTTAAGCTCATGTACAAAGACTTACAGTCACATGTCAGACTATAACTCGTACTTCAAAAACAGGAAAGTTCATCCAGAGTATGACTTGTCCTCAAAACGAGAAATTCGATTCTCTCGGACACGAGCTTACTATAAAACTATTCGAAAGTTTTAGGCTCGTATAGATGACTTCTAAGCGCATCACAGGTTATGACTCGGAACTCAAATATGGAAAGTTTATCACGGACGATAACTTATCCTTCTCAACGAGAAATTCATATTTCTCGGTCATGAGCTTCTTATAAAAACATTCAATGTTTTTAAGTTCATGAAAAAAACGACTTCTAAGTAAATTTCAGCTTAGAACTCGAATTTCAACTTAAGGAAAGCCTATCACGGATGATAACTTATCCATCACAACAGGAAATTAATTTTTCTCGATCGTGAGCTAGTCACAGAACAATCAAAGTTTTGAGCTCATGAAAAACGGACCCGAAAGGGAAGTGTACGTTTCAGTGCGCTTTCCCTAAGCAATAGAAGATAATTCTTATATCATGATTATTTTAAAAGCGTTGAACACAATTTTTTAATAATCTCTCAAAAGGTTTTTCTAAATCTTTCAAAATTATGTGTTCAACACTCCCTTCCTCATAATATGGTTTTTATATCTCAAAATTGTCATATGTTATTTTCATCAATTTTTTAGGGGGAGCGTTTTAAAACCAAGCCTTTAATGCTGTCACTAGTACAAAAAATGGTATCCGTCACACTCAAAAAGAGTGATCGTAGGCATACAGTCACACGCGGTTTTTTTGTCTTTGTGACCAAAGGTCCCGCGAAAAATGTGACCAATACTCGAAAATGTGTGACGAACTAGGTACAATATTTAGTGTTTTAGTGAATATGTGTGACGGTAAACACTCTTTAGTTACACGAGTTTTGTTTAAGAGTGACTATTGTTTATAAATTTGTCACATGAATATACAATATGTGTGACATTTACTATGTGATTAGTGTATTTTGTGTGACTATATGCATCAAATAGTCACATGAAGGGTATGTTTGTGTGACCTTTTATGACATGTAGTCACACAAATTATGCTAATGGCTTTGAGTTTGTCACATACAATTAACCAAAGAGTTACCACTAGTAGTAATAAGTGTGACTGTATGCTTTGTCAAGTCAAGCCAATTGTATTTTGTGTGACTATATGCATCTAATAGTCACATGAATTGTATGTTTGTGTTACCTTTTATGACATGTAGTCACACAAATCATGCTAATGGTACTGAGTTTGTCACATACAATTAACCAAAGAGTTACCAATAGTAGTAATAAGTGTGACTGTATGCTTTGTCAAGTCAAGCCAATTGTATTTTGTGTGACAATATGCATCCAATAGTCACATGAATTGTATGTTTGTATTACCTTTTATGACATGTAGTCACACAAATCATGCTAATGGTACTGAGTTTGTCACATACAATTAACCAAAGAGTTACCAATAGTAGAAATAAGTGTGACTGTATGCTTTCTCAAGTCAAGCAAATTGTATTTTGTGTGACTATATGCATCAAATAGTCACATTAAGGGTATGTTTGTGTGACCTTTTATGACATGTAGTCACACAAATTATGATAATGGCTATGAGTTTGTCACATACAATTAACCAAAGAGTTACCAATAGTAGTAATAAGTGTGACTGTATGCTTTTTCAAGTCAAGCCAATTGTATTTTGTGTGACTATATGCATCCAATAGTCACATGAATTGTATATTTGTGTTACCTTTTATGACATGTAGTCACACAAATCATGCTAATGGTACTGAGTTTGTCACATACAATTAACCAAAGAGTTACCAATAGTGGAAATAAGTGTGACTGTATGCTTTATCAAGTCAAGCAAATTTTATTTTGTGTGACTATATTCATCCAATAGTCACATGAATTGTATGTTTGTGTGACCTTTTATGACATGTAGTCTCACAAATCATGCTAACGGCACTAAATTTGTCACATACAATTAACCAAAGAGTTACCAATAGTAGTAATAAGTGTAACTGTATGCTTTGTCAAGTTAAGCAAATTGTATTTTGTGTGACTATATGCATCCAATAGTCACATAGAATTGTATGTTTGTGTGACTTTTTATGATATGTAGTCACACATTGGAATGTGAATAATGTGACTATGTTTCATCTTCTAGTAACCTTTCAGAATTCAATAAAAACAAATAAATTAAAATTATAGAAATCAAATTTCAATTGCATTAATATATAAAATTGAATGTACATAATCAAATCAACAAATGTAATGTTGTATTATTCTCAAGTAACATACTTTTCACATAGAATCACATTTGTAAAGACTTTGAATCACCGTATTGTAAAGTATTTTGAGCCTTGTTATTCCTAGCTTGTTTCTGCATATGAGTAATAGTCGTAAATGTACTGTCTGTTGGAATATTCATCGAGCGCTTAGATCCTATTTTTGGTGCACTTTCAACAACAGCTTTCATGGTATTTGGTGGTGTTGTTTCCTGTATGGAAACAAAATCCGTGTATTAAACATTAAACTAAATATGAAAAGATATGTATATGTAGGATGATAAATCAAGTGTCTGTACCTCTTCCAAAAAAATAACCTTTTCCTTTGGCCATGCCACAAAACTACCTTTTACATCCTTAACAGTTTTTAAACCATTATTTCCGTCATCAAGTATGAATGCTGCATTCACTATGGATTCATCAACTGAAACTTAGTAGCAATTTTTTGGTAGTGGTTCGTTATGAATCATTACATTGTCTCCATCCTTAGACTAGTATACCCTACCGTTACCAATGATAATTGTCCTAGATATGTTCCACAGTTTGCACTTAAATGTCTGAAGAAAAAATGTTTACATGCGTTAATGAGAAATAAATTAAACTAGTAATTATCTGAAAAATGATGAAATACTTACATCTGGTAGTGATGGTGGAGACTGATTTACTTTCGATTTAGAAGGTGTACGCTTATTTCGTAATGATGCAATAGGTACGTCTTGTTGTGTCGAGGGAGACAGATTTTGTTGTGATCCGGAAGCTGGATAAATATCTTCTTGAGATTGGGAATTGTGAAGTGGAGACTTCTTTTCCAACGATCTAGTCTTATTTTTTGCTAACCTAGTTCTAGTATGTACCTGCATATATACATAACACAGTAAATAAGTCATGTATAGTACAATTTAGAAACCAAACATGGTTTCTTTATAACTTACCTTCTTCGCAGTTGCAGTTGCAGTTGCAGCTGCAGTTGCAGTGTCCAAATCCTTGTTCAAAGTTACAGTTGTCTTAGACATTGGAAATAACACACCCTTCTGAAGTCCACCACCACTGATCGATGCCCTTTGCTCTTCACTAGGTATTTTGTTTAATGTATTATGTTTTAGTTGTAATACCTGTAATATATAAGTATGTTAATTGTTATTGGTATTACAGACTGAAAATCATCAAATCAAAATTAGAAAACTAGTCTTACATTTGATTGACTTGACATTAACTCGGCTATATTAACCCCTTGTGCAGACATAACTTTCAACATTTTTTCAATAGTTTCCTGTGTTTGTGATATCTTGGTGTTTAATTCAGCGACTGTATTCTCTTTTTCTTTACGCGCCTGTCTCTCCTTCTTAAGTTCATTTTCAAGCTATGCAGTCCTTACATCAGTTCCTTGTTTCCTTCTAGGTAGATCCAAGAACTTCCTGCACGTAACTCTGGCTCCCACTCCTCGTGCATACCCTCCCTTTTCCTTTCCTAATACATGTGATAATGAATCTGAGCCACTATCAACCGTCAATGTTCCATCTCTTATATGTTCCTCTGCTTCCAGCTGCACACAAAAAATGGTAAATAATTTATTATACGAATATAAACATTATATAAAAAAATTTGCAATAAAACTTACAATCTTAGTGCCAAATTTGATTGATTCATCATCTGTCTCTTTTCCTTCTTTTCTAACCCTTCCATTAAACCACAATAGACCACAGGGGGGGGGGGGTCTTGATCTGGTGTAATTTCTTTTTTTATGATCTTTCAAACATCAAATACATACAGATGAAAAGTTAAACCAACATGGACAACAGTGTTAGGATATTACACCAATAAAACCTTACCATTTGATCTTTTATATATACATAACCACCACGTCCCATTGTATGCTAATACATGGTGTTTTGGCCAAGTATGAAAGTTCGTTATTCCAGTCTTTTCGAATTGGTTTGCGACTCAGTCGTTCTTGGTGGAAAATAAAAAGGTTTGATTATCTATTTTAAACTAATAGCAATTATGAAAATGTCGTTTTGTAAAAATAAAGCTTTAAAAATTAAACTAAAAATTACTAGAAAAATACTAGGTAAAAATAGAGATTTCGAGAAGCGTGCAATTTTTGGAAATTAAGACGTAATGAATTTAAAACTTGAAAACTTTGTAAAACTAAACAATTAGCCTATCGGAATGCCCCAATCGGAATCACGTCGGAATACAGTTGGAATGAGGCAAAATGAATCCCGTCGGAATGTTGCAGTCTGAATATGATCGAAATGTGCTCGTCGGAATGTCATAAAAATCACCTCAATCGGAATGTAAGAAAAGGAACAATCGGAATGCTGGAAAACTAAAGTTATCGGAATACCAAGTTAACCCCACCGTCGGAATATAAATCGGAATAACAATCGGAATAGAAAACCCTATTCCGATACTATGTATCGGAATAATAGTGTTGCAGATCGGAATGTAAAGCCCTAATCGGAATACACAATCGGAAAGGGGTTTACCCTTTTCGGATGACTTTAAGATTCTTAATAAGCTAAGTTTAAAAGATACTTTTTAATAAGCTCAAACCAAAACTTAATCAAATCTATAATAAAATAAACTAAATAAGCACGAATAAAAACTTTTAAAAACATTAAATAAGCAAACTTTTAAATCAAACTTTAAAAAGACGAATACTTTAAGAAAACTTTAAAACAAATAAGCTAAATACAAAATAAGCCAATATGCATGTCAAGCTCAAAGCTTAAGTTGTATAAAAACTTAAAGATTGATAAAAAGATAAACTTTTTAATCAATCAAACATCAAGATAAAGCAAAATCAATGATTATAACGGATCGAAAACAACTAAAAAATAAAGAAAGGTAGAAGAAGATTAAAGATGAAAAGCTTAACTTGAACTTATATATTAATGATTCCGAAATACAAGATCAAATCAAAGTGTAGAAACTAGAAGGGGGGGTTGAATAGTTTCTCTTCGATTGGTAAACAAATTAAAATTACTTTCAATTTGGTTTGTATCAAAACTATCTTTTACTTGAGGCTAAGTTGCATAATGATTAGGTTCAATTCAAATACACTAGCAAGGATAATAGGTAAGTATAATGATAATGAAATAAGCAAGGAGTAAGGAAGGAGACAACCTAGTGGGAAGACACCAAGATTTATAGTGGTTCGACAACGAGGCTCTATCCTCGTTTCTACTCCATTCCTCGAGTACACCTACTCGAGATTTCCACTATATCCACAAGCTCCCTTATCGGCGGAGAAAACCTTACATCGTTGCTTACATTATTTTCCGACACTAAGCTAAATGTCGAGACCTAATCTTTAGCTAGGACCAATCTACACGACGTTGCCTACTTCACAATTTAATGACACAAGGCTAGATGTCGGGTTCTAATCTTAAGGTAGAACCAATCTTCACGACGTTGCCTACTTCACCATTTTACGACACAAGGCTAGATGTCGAGTTCTAATCGAAAGCTAGAACCAATCTTCACGACTCTTCACTTTGAAGCTAAGTGAGAACTTCACACAACACAACTACTAATCACTTTTAAGTTTAGTGAGAACTCACAAGACACAACCACATCACTTTATAGTTTAGTGAGAATTCCTAATCAAATCTATTACAACTCAACTAGACTTATCCAAGTACACACATGTAGCTTGAATTTACACAACACAAATCCAAGCAAACACATATGCAATGGATGTACATAAAAAATCCAAGTATCCATAAATAACTTGGATGAACACAACTAGTCCAAGTATTCATAAATACATTGGATTGACCTAAAACAAAAAGGGTATCATGATGAATATGACTAGCTCATAGATTCATCTTTATCACAACACTAGTAAGTGAGTAATCTTCTCATTGGACAAGGTAAAGGAGGGGATCAAGAGGATAATCATATGTAAAAATCCTTAACAATTTAAGTGATCATTTACTAATGATTATGCTATAGAAAATAGAAAGAGGGCTGAGAAAAAACATCCAAGAGGCTTACTGGAAAATGAGATTTGACCCACTATTTAAAGGAGACAAAGTGTAACGGATCTATAACGGCTAGCTGTGCGCGGTACCTTATCTCACCCCGCGGTTCCTTATCGCTAAGGTAACGGGTAGGTACTTAAGGTACCGCCACTAGACTCCGCTCCGTTTTTTGTCTTTTAGTGGGGTGGGAATATATGAGGTATTTGAAACCTTCAAAGGATATTCTAACAACATTTGGAATATGCTATTTTAGAATTTTCATTTTCCATTTTAATAAAACATTTTCTAAAAAAGAAAGTTTATCAAAAAGTCTTTTGTCATATTAAAAAAGTGAGTTTTAAGGATAATCATTTTGATGATCACTAATTATGATTAAGAAATATTAGTGATATTATTATTACCTTGATGATAGTGTTAGTTAAATAATTCATTTTGTGTTTTACACTAAATGTGTTGTATGGTTTGTTGTGATCAAAACTAAGAAAGATTAGTTAACACTAATAATGTTTTTAGGCATCACTTGCATTAACAATCTCCCCCTTTTTGATTACGACAAACGATAAACTCATTTACGTAGAAACACAAATATGGAATTATTAACTAGTTTATCACTATCATTTCTCCCCCTTTGTCGTAGCAAAAAGGTTAGCACAAGTCTTTGAATAACATCGAACTTTGCTAGTAGCTCCCCCTTGGTGGTTGCTCCCCCTTGCTTGGGGCACCAAGTTTGTGAGCTAAGGTGACATGCTACACAAAGGTTAGTAGAAAGGAAAGAAGCACCAATGTATATATGATCACTACCTACTAAGTAACTTGAGAGAGAGAGAGAGAAGAAATCTCAAATTAGAAGCAAGTATTTTGCTAAGTATGTCCAAAGAGGTAATTGACAAAATCAAACTTCAATCCTATGAAGATGATAAGCTTGTCAATGGGTTAAAGTTTAGAATTGATGGAATCACCCATAAGCAATTGTAAAAATTAACCATGATCAACTCAAAATAGAACTAATGAAATAACACACAAACAACACAAAGGTTACATAAAGGGAAAAAGACACAACAAAGAAGATAGTCATACACACAACATGATTATCTAGAAGCAATAAATATGGAAAATAAACCACTAAGCATAAGCTAGTCTAATAGTGATATTTTCCAAGATTGATTAAAAAAATAAAAGACTAAAAAGACGACGATGCATCATTCGAAGTTTTGTCCACCGGAACGAAAACTTGAATAGGAGGTCGAGTGAGGAGGAATTCAAGAAAATTTAACTTCTCATACACATGAGCAAGTTCAATTTGTTGAAATCGACAACAAGCACACGAGGATCCATGATGTAACACAAAATCGTTTGATGAGGGTATGGCATCAAACTTAGGGTTTGGTGGTGGTGAGGTAATGGGTTTGGGAATGTTTTCACAATGCCTTTTGAGGTTTGGGAAGGTTGAAAGGTCATTGAGTTGAGGGGTTTTGAAGGATTGTGGTGGTGGTGGAACATTTTATTTAGCTCCAGTGATGGGGTTTATGGTATAAGTCTCATTCCAATACTTGATTGGAGAGAAGGTAGGGTTTTTGGGTGGTTTGGACGAAGATGGTTCATTCTTCTTAACCCAAACAGGTCGAACCGAGATTTTCGGTTTCTTTGAAAGCTTGGATGAGGAAGCTTTGGGTGAGTGGGGTTGTGACAAAGAAATGTCAAGGTTAGGAATGTAGGAGTTAGGCATTGTGAGAGTGTGAGAATGAAATCTCAAGGTTATGTGAGAATGAATTCTCAAGGTTGGGAAGGTGTGAGAATGAAATCTCAAGGTTGGGAAGGTGTGAGAATGAAATCTCAAGGTTGGGGTATAAGTAAAATGTAATCAAGGTAAGAGTTTGAATACAAAATGTGTAGTGTCAAGGAATGTTTAGTCAATTTGAGTAAACAAAGAATCTTGACAGGGTATAGGGTTTTAAAAGTTTTGACCAAAAATTCGTCAAAAGCCACTTACTGTCCGTGGTACCTTATTGGGACCGGCGGTTCCATATCGCTAAGGAACCGCGGGACTTTAAGGAACCGCGTCCAGTGGACTTGAAACCATGTTTTTCTTGGGTTTTGGGAAAAACTAAGACTTTTTCAAAAAATTGCAAATCTTGGAATTTTACCTCTATTAGCACCGAATTATGCTAGGGTTGCATAAAGCAACACATTCACAAAGAATGTCTTGACAAAGGGTGACAAAATAATTTAGATATCATTTTGAACCAATTTTAGTCAAGTTTAGAGGTTGTGATAGATTTAGGTTCAATTTTAATTTCAAATTAAAGTTGATTAGTGTGCACAAAAGGATAGAAACACACAAAGCTAAATCCATAGATCAACAACATGAAACATTCATTAAGGAAGCAAGTACAAAGTCAAATAAAAAACTAACTAATGCATAGCTAGCTTAACATTAAATCTAGATAAGTAGTTTTCTTTGGCGTGGTTTTGTTGAAAACTCTTATTAAGAAAACTCCATCATTCATTTCCTAGGAGGAGGCATGGAGAACAAGGAAAATAAGAACTATTGCAACCTTCTATGTAGCCCATACATATTCATCCTAAGGTTGTGGATGATGTAGTGGTTGTAAAGACAACATGGACAACTAGGACCATGAGTTTGTTGAAACCCATAGTATGGATCACCCCAAAGGATGGAAAGTGGAACACCCAAAAATGGAATGTTTGAGTTGGGTGGAGGTGGAGGAGGCATGTTCTCCAAGGGTGATGTGGGTGAAAGTGGAGGCATGTTCCCTAAAGGGGATATGGGTGAGTGTGGAGGTAAATTCTCCAAGGTTGGTGAAATGGGTGAGTTGTGAGGGGTAAATGGTGAAGTCACCAAAGTGTCATCAAAGTCATTCGCAAAAGGAATGATTTGGATTGGTTGGGGTTGTGTTGTCACTTCCAAGGGTGCACTTGGAGTGAAGGGTGAAGATAGCTCATTCATTCTTGAGTTGAATGAAGAGGAGGTTGAACCAATGGAGTGGTTAGTACCATGGGTGGATGATGTCTTGCATGGTGCAAGAGGTGGGGAAGGTGATGAATAAATGAGGATAGGAGCCATCTCATTCTTTGGTGTGTGGAAAGGTGAGGAGTTAGGCTTGGCTACCTTAATCCTTATTTTGAGTGTTTTCCTTGGGGTGGAGGTCTTGGAAGTGTTTGAGGTTTTGGTACATACCATGGTTGTTTAGGGTGGTTTAAGGTTTAGAGAAGTATGTTTGATGTGTGAAGAACATGGCAAACAAGGTGGGTTTAAATGGGTGAGGGGATGATCCAAACTAGTAATGGGTTAAAATAATTTTAGGTGAATAATGAATTTAGGTAAGCTAGTTTAGGAAATGTGCAGTTTATTACTGAAAATTATGCAAGGTTTACACATATTTAAGAAAATAGTGTAAAGCAAAGATGCTGTCGTGCACAGTGACCGGCGGTTCCTTATCTAGGACCGGCGGTACCTTATCGATAAGGAACCGCGGTTCGATATGGAACCACGACCAGAGGGCTTTCAAAAATTTCTCATCCCAAATTTTGATAAACCCAGATTTTTCCCAAAAGATTCACAAGCCAAAGTTAACTACAAATCATAATCTAATAAGCTAACTATCACAAAGATGCACAAGGCTATGAAAATCACAAACATCATTACATAAGAAACATTTAGGATCAAAATAAGTAATAATCCAAACATGTAACATAAGTTAATAAACAACTAAACCAAAGTGTTAATAAGCAAATGTTTAAGCTGAAAATGATAACCAAACTTTGACACAACTCAAAGTCTTCACCTCCTTTTCTTGCCTAAATCCTTGATCATTTTTCCCAAATACTTGATTCCCTTTCTTGACTCAATCCGGTGTTCATGCAAATCACCTCGGGTTCGAAGATTTTGAAGGTAAAGTTCCTCTAAATTGAGATTATTAGGAACTTCACTAGAGGAATGGTGGGGAGGGGAAGCAATGTCATCTAAACCATCCACGAATGAGTTTGTGGAGTGGTGAGAAGAACTCGAAGAGTCAATGGGAGCACTTGTGCCAATGCCATCACCATCACTTGTTGGCATGTCCATGTCCTCATCATTGAACTCTTGTTGGTCGAATTTACGATCAGATCTTGTATTTCTCTAATATACCTCTTGAATAGGTAGTGATGAGACTGCTTTTATACATCGTCTCATCGTCCAAAACGGGTTTAAAATGGTTAAAATATCATGAAAAGTGCCAAATATATGCTTGTGTTTGTTCAATATGTATTTTAGGTACGGATATCGAGAAAATGACAAAAGATCACAAGAATCAATTAAAAATGAACACGGGAAAAGAAGCCGTACAAAGAACCGGACCCGATTGTAGATTTTGCAAAAATGCCCTTAAAGTTTGAAGAAATTACAAGTTTGGTCCTCCAAGTATGAAGATTTGTCACAATTGTCCCTTGAAGATTCATGTTATACAAGATTAGTCCTTGAACTTTCAAGTAATGATAAAAGATGCCCTTGAAGATCTCAAAATATACAAAATAAGTCCTTATACCCAGTTTATAAAGTTACAAGGACTGTTTTGTCATTTGCTCAAAGATGTTAATGAAGGATTTGGCCAGAATTTGTGTTAAACTTCGTTTGACAAACTTTTGGAAGATTAGGGGGTAAACTTGTACACTCTAAACCTAAACCCGGTTCATACCCGACCAACCCAACTACATAACCCACAAACCCACCCATCAAACCACTCCTAGCCCACTTAAAAAATCAACCAACCCGGGCCTCTTTTCCTTTTTGCTAAGCAGTCGATATAAATAACAAAACAAAAAGGTACGGATGACGGATCATTTAGAGAGAAATCAGGGTTTCACCTTTTATCACCATAGCCTCCATCTTAATCACCTCACAAACCCTTAATCCCCAAATCATACAACCCTAATCCCAAAATTCCAAATCTATCACCATCCCATCTTACCCCACCCACGTGAAGATGAGTTCAAGTCCAAAAACTTGAAGGCAAAGAAATCAAAGATTGCGACTTATCAAGGCAAGGACAAACAAACCCATGTGATGCTGACAAGAATCAAAGACCAAGATTGAAGCTTCGAATATTCGGATCTTTACAGCATATTGCAAGGGCAATTCGGGTAATCATAGCACTAGGGTTTATATTTCTAGAATCATCTGTAGCCAACTATATAAGGCATTAGGTTCTTTTTATTTTCTTTGTTCCAGATTTAATTTATAATTTAATGTAATTCCTTTTTATTGAATGAAAGTTGGTTTTTTTTTAGAAAATATAATTCCTTTTCATTAAATAAAAGTTGGTATTTATTTGAAATTAATCTGAGTTCCAATTATTTCATGTGTTTGAGGTGATTGTTGTATTTTTATTAAAACTGTTATCGAATTTTATTTGGAAATCGAAAGTTTGAGTTTATTAAATTTGTGTTTTGAATTTACGGTGATAATTCACAACCTTTTTTTTTAAAAAAAAAGAAAGAGATTGGGTAGCTTTGTGTTGCTGCCGGAAAAAAAAGGGTAAGACACATGCGTTTTTTTATGTGATGCTGCTTGATTCAAGCAAGAAAAAAAAAGAGAGATTGAGTGGTACTGTTCCAGCCAATAAAGAAAAGGGGTAATATAGTTTGATGCTGTTCGAAGGTTAAACAAAAAGAATGTGTTCTTGTGATTTTGGTTATTGTTCGAAAACATGGTTATGGTTTGGTTCGATTTGAATTTCGAGACGAAGACGGTTTTTCAGTGAGTTCTCAGTTTGGTTTTGGATTCGGAAGAAGTGATGCGAGGGTCGTGATTGTTGTTGATATTGCATCTCTTCCTGGTAACATTTTTGTTAATTAATGTATTTGTTTATATGTTTACAATGCGATTAATGGTATGTTGTCTGAATGTTGATTTTGCATCTAATCTTATGTTGCTATGTTCCTTAGTAGTGTGTATTGAGTTTCTAGTTTTTGTTATTGATTTTCAATGTGTGTACCTCTTAAAAGTTTGATAATACATGATCTTGTTATTGATTTGTTGTTATTTGTTAGTGCACGAAAAAAAAAGTAGAAGGTTTGTGATTTATAAGTTTTGAGTTCATAAAACGTAACCTGCCAACAGTAGGTCTTTGTAGGTTACTATTTGGTGTTTTTAGTTCTAATTTTAGTCTATTAAGGTTAGATTTGTTAGGATTAGTTAACATTAGGATTAGCAGTTAGGTTGCCCGTAGTTTAGGTGGAAGTTTGCTAGTGTTGTTAGTAAATTTTATTTGCGTTTTAAGTGCCTAGTGATCAACACAGCAACCGAAAGAAGAAAAAAAGAAAGTGAACCATAACTGACTGTTGGTGTATACTTTCTGTGACCAACCCACTGTTTGCATTAAGGGTGTTTGTTCGATTGCTGCTAGTCCACTGCTTGTTTCAAATAGGGTTAGAAGCTTTTAGTTGTTTATTTTTGTGTTTTGTTCGAGCATTTGGTTTGATTATCTAGTGTTTAGTACTCATTAGGTTGTTTAGCTTACAAGGAGGTCACCAATAACCTAGTTATACCCACTGTTTGAATACATAAAAAGAGACGAGAACCAAAGAACGAAGAGGATGGTGCATGCTTGCTGGTCCGGTTTGTGATTTGAGTGTGCTTGGTGGAATTTGTGTTTGTGTTCGTACCCACTGTTCCAACAGGAACCTTAAATTAAACCGAAAAGAGACCAAAACATAAAAAAAAGAGATAAGGGGGTGTCACTGTTTGCTTATTACTGTGTACCTGTGTGTTCCTTTTTTTATGTTTTAACCTGGCTGAATATTTGTTTGTTTATTGCGCTTAGTACCCACTGTCCAAACCCCAAACTATACAAGAGCAAGCATAGTTTCTGTTTGCTGACTGTGGAGTCTGTTTGCTTATTGTGTTCCTGTTGTGGTTGTGGTCATATTGCTGCTTATTTGTGCCTGTTCAAAAAAAGGGAGTAGCAGGGTTTGAACTTGTGACCTCTGCCTTTCCCACCAAACGCAACATCACACTGCAATACCATCTGTTCTGCAAGGATATTTTGTTAGTAGTCCCATTCTTTTCGTTTTCTTTTATATTGCTGTTCTTAAACACCAAACATAAAAAGAAAAGAAAAACAAAGAAAAGTGACTGTTGTGGGTATTGAACCCCTGACCTCTCAGCAAATCAGACGCAACATTCTCCACGCAATTACCATCTGCTCACTTTTTTCTTTTTGTTTAAACATTTCTTTTGTTTTCCTTTTATACCTTTTTTTTATTTAGTGTCTTCAGCTATTAATAAAAAAGAAAGAAAATGGCAAGCAGGGGGGGTTCGAACCCCTGACCTTAAAACAATACCAAACACAACTCACAGCCTTCCAACCATCTGTGCTCTAACACTTTTTTGTTATATGTTAACACTTTTTTTTATTTAAACCCTTTTAGTTTTTTTTATATAACTTAGGTAGCTTTTCATAGCTTATTAGGCAGCTTATTCGGGCTTATTGTTCTCATCTTTTATTTTTCCTAGCTTTTAAATAGCGTTTAGCTCTTTCAATAATTTTTTCAGATTTTTATAAAATCATTTAATATTTTTAAATCGTTTTATTAGTTTAACTCATATTTATTTCATAATAAATAGTTTAAAATTCAAAAAAATATAATTCTTTTTTTTTAATTTTCTTTTGTCATTTAGGACGTAGGAAAAATAAATTTGTTTTTTGTATAATTTTAGTTTTATTATTTCATTTTCTAGGATTATTCTAGTTTAAAATTTGAGAAAAGTCTTTAAAAATTAATATAAAATAATTTAAAAGTATTCAAATTTTTTTGGTTTGCGTATTTTTCTTAGTTAGGATTTTAAGAATATTTTAGTGATTCTTAATTAATTTTTAGGTGAATTTTTTCGTTGGGTCGCATTTTTACGTTCGTACGTATACGTATTTCCGACCATTTTTAGCTTAATTAGTCTCCTTTTTCTTTTCTTTTCGTCTTCCCAAAAACGTAACGACTCGATTAAATAACGTATATACTTGTTGGCTAAACACCATACCTCCACCGAGAACGAACTCGATTGTTGGTATTTGCGTTTTTCACAAAACGTAATTACTAATACTTGCTACGACTTTGGTTTTTGCTTTCTTTTTCCTAAAAGATAGTAAACGACTAAAAAAATACAACATCAAATGGCGCCGCTGCCGGGGAAAACAATTCTTATTCCTAAAGCGTAATTATTGACAATTCTTTTTCTATTTCACCTTTGTTTCAAAGTATCCCTAACCATCCCCGGCAGCGGTGCCATTTTTGGTGTTGCGGTATTTGTACACGTTTGTTTTAGGAAAAACAAAGCGACAAAAGCGGGCAAGTATTAAGTATCATGTTTTGTGAAAAACGCGAATACTCGTCGTCGAGTTCGTTCTCGAGGAGGTATGGTGTTTAGCCAAAAATATTATACGTTATTTAATCGAGTGATTACGTTTTTAGAAAGACGAAAAGAAAAGAAAAACAAAGAAAAGTGACTGTTATGGGTATTGAACCCATGACCTCTCAGCAAATCAGAAGCAACATTCTCCACGCAATTACCATCTGTTCACTGTTTTCTTTTTGTTTAAACATTTCTTTTGTTTTCCTTTTATACCTTTTTTTTATTTAGTGTCTTCAGCTATTAATAAAAAAGAAAGAAAATGGCAAGCAGGGGGGGTTCGAACCCCTGACCTTAAAACAATACCAAACACAACTCACAGCCTTCCAACCATCTGTGCTCTAACACTTTTTTGTTATATGTTAACACTTTGTTTTATTTAAACCCTTTTAGTTTTTTTTTATATAACTTAGGCAGCTTTTCATAGCTTATTAAGCAGCTTATTCGGGCTTATTGTTCTCATCTTTTATTTTTCCTAGCTTTTAAATAGCGTTTAGCTCTTTCAATAATTTTTTCAGATTTTTATAAAATCATTTAATATTTTTAAATCGTTTTATTAGTTTAACTCATATTTATTTCATAATAAATAGTTTAAAATTCAAAAAAATATAATTCTTTTTTTTTTAAATTTTCTTTTGTCATTTAGGACGTAGGAAAAATAAATTTGTTTTTTGTATAATTTAAGTTTTATTATTTTCTTTTTATTATTTCATTTTCTAGGATTATTCTAGTTTAAAATTTGAGAAAAAGTCTTTAAAAATTAATATAAAATAATTTAAAAGTATTCAAATTTTTTTGGTTTGCGTATTTTTCTTAGTTAGGATTTTAAGAATATTTTAGTGATTTTTAATTAATTTTTAGGTGAATTTTTTCGTTGGGTCGCGTTTTTACGTTCGTACGTATACGTATTTCCGGCCATTTTTAGCCTTATTTTGCAACAAAAACGATAACAAAAAGATAAACTTTGGAAAGCGTGAAGGTTTGGCAAGGCAAGTATCTATTCACCCCCCCCATACTAAAGTTAAACATTATCCTCAATGTTTCGAGTTTAGAGGTGCAAAATACCCCCATACTAGAGACGTAGTCGAATGCCTAATCTAGCATGGAAAGGGTGTAACCAATAAATTAATAGCCGTTTATGAAGTGTGCTAATAACCTAAGGTTAGAACATCAAAGGATATATCATGGATATTGAGAAAGTCTTCAAAGCAAACGATCGAGTGCTCCCATAAAACGAACACGAGAGGCTCCAATCGTGAAGATCATGATCATCTAAAGTCCACAATTCCACAAACAACCACAGAACAAAGGTTGGAAGGGCACAAATCCCCTCATTAGGTTAACTAAGAAAGCGATAATATTTACAAGGATAAACATGGGAACTCCCCCACGAGGCACCTTGTTTTTGATAACCGAGTCAAAAGCTCGACTTGAATTACGCAAACCAAGAATTATTTTAAATAAAAATTAATTATTTTTAAAAATTAATTAAAAATCACTAAAATATTCTTAAAATCCTAACAAAGAAAAATACGCAAACCAAAAAAATTTGAATACTTTTAAATTATTATATATTAATCTTTAAAGACTGTTCTCAAATTTTAAACTAGAATAATCCTAGAAAATGAAATAATAAAAAGAAAATAATAAAACTTAAATTATACAAAAAACAAATTTATTTTTCCTAGCTTTTATATAGCGTTTAGCTCCTTCAATAATTTTTTCAGATTTTTATAAAATCATTTAATATTTTAAAATCCTTTTATTAGTTTAACTCATATTTATTTCATAATAAATAGTTTAAATTCGGAAAAATATAATTCTTTTTTTTTAATTTTCTTTTATCATTTAGGACGTAGGAAAAATAAATTTGTTTTTTGTATAATTTAAGTTTTATTATTTTCTTTTTATTATTTCATTTTCTAGGATTATTCTTGTTTAAAATTTGAGAAAAGTCTTTAAAAATTAATATAAAATAATTTAAAAGTATTCAAATTTTTTTGGTTTGCGTATTTTTCTTAGTTAGGATTTTAAGAATATTTTAGTGATTTTTAATTAATTTTTAGGTGAATTTTTCGTTGGGTCGCGTTTTTACGTTCGTACATATACGTATTTCCGACCATTTTTAGCGTAATTCGTCTCCTTTTTCTTTTCTTTTCGTCTTCCCAAAAACGTAACGACTCGATTAAATAACGTATATACTTGTTGGCTAAACACCATACCTCCACCGAGAATGAACTCGATTGTCGGTATTTGCGTTTTTCACAAAACGTAATTACTAATACTTGCTACGACTTTGGTTTTTGCTTTCTTTTTCCTAAAAGATAGTAAACGAATAAAAAAATAAAACATCAGGTAGCATGACCCGTTTGACCGGTTGAAACTGAGAAAGATCAAGATTTGGAAAATCACGGCCAACCCTTTTAAAAAGGCGAGTGAGAAGCATTGCGTAAGGGAGATTTGTTTTAGGCTTGTGAATAGCATAATTGATCCGTTGAGCGATAAAATATGCCAAATTTTACTTGGTGTTGGTAAAGATGCAATATAACATATGCTCTAAACACGCCGGAACATGATCCCGGTTTCCACCAAGACAAAACACATTTTCCCTAAGGATATTGGTCCATTGAACCATATTATCATTAAGGTCGCTCAAGAGAACCTCATGACGTTTCACCGAACGTACCTTAGTATGAAGGCTTCTCTTAACGGGTCGATTACGCTTTTTGGAGACAATGTCGACAATGAAGTCAAGATCAATTTCCTCATGATCATTTGGAGGACAATTGTAGGATTCAAATAGAGCACTAAGCTTCTATTTATCCGTGAAGCGACAAGTGCCTACAAATGGGACATCAAGAATTTGACCAAACACTTCGAGAGGGTATTGGATGAGTTGATCTTTCAAGATGAACCTGACAAATATTCCATCATTGTTTTCAATGACGGAGTATGTGCTAAAGAACTCCAATAAGAATCGAGGATAGATGTCTTCCTTAATGTTCAACAAACAACCAAATCCAATGTTTTCAAACATGGACTTGATGTAGACATAATCCTTGATATCTTTTTGGACAACTCTACCCTCATGAAAGCAACGAGATTGAAGAGATGAAAAAGTATGGGCAAGGTGAGTTGAGTGACAAAAGTCGGATAGGTTAGGCATATATTGTTTGGTGAGTTGATGATCCTTTTGGTGTTGTGAAGGCATGATTAGTACCTAAATAAACACAAGACAATATTTCTCCAATCACTCATGTGAAAAATAAAAATTAAAGATCAAAAATATAAGAATGTGTTATATCAATTTCTTGACAAACATAGGATTGAATCCATATCATTCTCATGTTCACAATGCATCTATTCCATCATTAACCAAGAACACATGATCTATGTTAGATCAACAATGGATTAGAACATTGGTTTTTCAAAACAAGGTGTTTAGGTAAGCATTAACAATGTCATTACCTACTTGTTCATGGGTTCATCTCAAATCCATCATTCAACCAAAATCATTTAGCCTAAATTCGGATTTGTTCTACAAGTGGGTTTTAGTGAAATCTTAATGAATATGAACCTAAGGAATCATAGTAAAATAACCATGTCAACCCACATTCCTATTAAAGTTTTAATTCAATTTTAATTTTAAAAATCCCCAATTATGAAAGGATGAACCCTAGAACAAAATAGTTGAAATTGAAAGAAAATACTTACAATTAATTGATGTTAGATGAAGGATGAGTGAAACCCACAACTTAGAATCAATTAAATTGAGTGATTGAAGGTTTTGGAAGCTTCAACAATGGTGGAAAAAAGGTAAACCGTCGGCTGTGTGTTTTTGGGAGAGAGAGGGTTTGGTTTGAAAAAAGAATAAAATAATCAAACTGGCACTCTGACAAAAGTTACTGCCCGCGGTACCTTATCGATAAGGAACCGCGGGTTTGAGCCGCAGAGATAAGGAGCCGCCTACAGAGGCATGTTTTTATCTATGAAAAACACCAAATTTTGAAAATCAAGTTTTTCTAAAATACTTAAGATTAAATCATGAGCCTTTTAGAATATCATTGGATCATCATAACACTATGCAATATGCCTTAACGAAGGATTACGAGTTAAATCAAGATAGAAAAGAACCGAAATGGACAAACGACTACTCGTAGCAAAACGACTAAGTGGAGAGAAGTCAAGGGAAGTGAATCAATACTAGGACCAATGCTCAAGGGATTAATGAAAATCTTCAAATAGTTGTAACGAAGAGCTTGTGTCATATATAGTGGTTTAAGACGTGCCTTTCCGGCGAAATGTTAAACGCCTTTGGTAATGAATAAGCACAAAGCAATTATTCAAGTATAGACTAAGATCACTTTCAATAATAGTCTTAGTCTAAACCAAAATATGAGCAAGGTATTAATTCACTTTCTCTCCCACAAAGGGCCTGTTAACCGTATGGGTACAAACCATGGAAATCATGCTTGATACTTTAAGTTTCTACTAACTCACTCTACATCACCATAGTGAGTCAAGTATCCAAGCAATGAAGGTTTGAGAGGATAAAAGAAAAGAAACACAAACCACAAATAAATGTCAAGGCAAGGATGCTGAAAACAAGCACATAGTCAAGTAATGATCAAAAGAATGATCAAAGGGCGTGTGGAAGAACGAAAGCGTACCTTGGTCACAAAGAGCAATCCATGAAGGAATAAGTGCTATGCCCAATCAATGACTATGATGAGTACTAAGTCTTCAAGGACTAGTATCATTCCCAATCATCTTGGTATCATCATTCAAAGATGTTAAAGATCAATGAAGATGAGTCTTCTACAAGTACAAGTAACTCAATCCACAACCAATTAAGTGATTGATCTTCATGAGTACCTACACAAAGCAAGATGCAAACTAGTAGATACATTTCAAGAGTATATCTAAAATGCATAAAGGCTACTAATCTTAAGTGGGATGCAATATCATCAATTAAAAGACCTATTTTCAAAGAAAACATAGTTTTGACCAAAGAGAAACTTTAGTACAACTAGACCTTCTAATTTGAGGAGACAATGGATCGATCCAAGTTTCAAAATACAATATACTTCAAAGATCTTGAGTGACCATCGCTCTGATACCAATTGTGGAAACTAGAAGGGGGGGTTGAATAGTTTCTCTTCGATTGGTAACCAAATTAAAATTACTTTCAATTTGGTTTGTATCAAAACTATCTTTTACTTGAGGCTAAGTTGCATAATGATTAGGTTCAATTCAAATACACTAGCAAGGATAATAGGTAAGTATAATGATAATGAAATAAGCAAGGAGTAAGGAAGGAGACAACCTAGTGGGAAGACACCAAGATTTATAGTGGTTCGACAACGAGGCTCTATCCTCGTTTCTACTCCACTCCTCGAGTACACTTACTCGAGATTTCCACTATATCCACAAGTTCCCTTCTCGGTGGAGAAAACCTTACATCGTTGCTTACATTATTTTCCGACACTAAGCTAAATGTCGAGACCTAATCTTTAGCTAGGACCAATCTACACGACGTTGCCTACTTCACAATTTAACGACACAAGGCTAGATGTCGGGTTCTAATCTTAAGGTAGAACCAATCTTCACGACGTTGCCTACTTCACCATTTTACGACACAAGGCTAGATGTCGAGTTCTAATCGAAATCTAGAACTGAAAGTCCCTAATCAATGCAAGAAACCCTAATCTTAACTTAATCAACACAAGGTATTACTTTTCAAACGTAATCTTATTATTGTATAATAAAGAATTACAAGTGTTATGGATAACACCGTTTGATGACAATGTGTTGTGCACACTTTGAACAACAATAAACCTTAACTTATGAATACAGTCGTAGCTGTTTGATTCACTAAGTTATACGCACTAATGTTCTAAATATCTCAAAGTGTTGAGCATTAATGCATGGATACACATCCTATTTATAGTGTTACGAGTTTGACTTAAACAGTACTTGATGTCGACTACACAAGCTTTTACAAGTTCCCACATCAGTCACATGATGTCCTTCTATTCTTGGTAGTCTTCCATTATGCTTTAAGGAACAGTTGTCAAAAACAGTTTCCTTATTCTTCATATTCTCGAACACACAAATGGCATGTCCAAAGTGTGCTGAGAGTTATCAGGGTATTGCCACCCCTGTTAACTCTCAACCCCTCAGAGTCCCTAATACATCTTGGTTGTTATCCATCACAGCCAAGGAGTATGTCTTCAGGTAATCTTCGACTTCCCTGACAATGTCTCTGACATGGACTCCTCTGAGGTTGCTCACAGAGACTCGGATCTCTGTGAGTCTTGCGAAACTTGCCTGCCTCCTAGGCACAGGCAAAGGACTATCTATCAGCCTAATTATGTTTAAATCAATGAACAGGGAATCTAACAAGTTTAGATTCCCAACAATCTCCCCTATTTAAACATAAATAATGCTAGATCTAACTAAGTTAAGGTAAGTGAGTTTAACAGCTTCTTCTTACACATAACAGATCTAAACAAACATACCTCATGATTTTATTAAGACTTAAAGAAAAATTACAAGTTCAATACATAAGTTAAATAAAAGATGAAGGTAAAAAGGGCTGATACTATCTTCAATAGTCATCATTTTTTATTCTTTCTTCAGCTTCGGCCACATCTAATCTGTTATCAATTTCATCCTGCAAAGTCTTTGCAAACTTCTTGGAATACTCTGAGTTGATCTTGAGACACTTCTTGTGACAGAGTAGCTGAATAGTTGAAGCCAGGCACAGCTCATCTTCCCTCTGAAAAGCATACTGGCAGGCCTTGTTCATAAATGCCATTCCTCTTTCAGGCACTGAGTATGTCTGACCATCAACAGGGCCAACGATACCATTTGGAAGGATCAGATCCCTGTGCATGCCATCCACACGAACATCTTCAGTAACAAAAGTTTCATCAATAATTTGGGAAATTCTTCTTCTTTTGTTGCCTGTCTTTGGGGGTCCTTGTTCAAAAAGCTGTGGTGGGGGATCAATCTTGAGTTTGGCAGCTGTTTCCTTGATCCAGTTAAACTTAGCCTTAAGAGTTTTAAGCAGAAGGAAATTTGCCTGTCCAGACTTTTTGGCAGCTAAGGCTTCAAGTTCAAACCATTCTGATAACCCAAGTGTTTTTAACCTGAAGTTGTCAAACACATCCATATTCCTCTGTTGATTTTCCCTCCATAAGATCATCTGTGGGGTGTTTGTGGATTTGTGAATGGTGTATCTAAACTTGGTTATCTTGCCAGCAGCATACCTGTTGTTCACGCAGGCATCATAGTCAGCTTTGACTTTCTTTAAGGCCTCAGCGTGTTTAAGTTCCATTTCCCTCAACCTTTGTTTTTGTTTTTCCCTTTCAGGTGGTGTCATCTTCCTCAGAGTAGCTTCATTTAATTCTTTGGCTGCCTTGAGCTCATTTAGTCTTTTGAATTCTTCAGCCTGTTGCTCTATTTCTTCAGGCGTTAAAGGACTCTCATCGGAAGGTGTAAAGGTTGAAAAGTGGGAAAGGTCTGTTGTGGATCCTCCTGTCTCTAGCATCGCAGCTATCTTCTTAAGTTTGGTGTCAGTATCAACCAAAACTATCTCCTTACCTTTCTTCGAGATAGAGGACTCCACACTTATGTTTTTCAAATCATCAGCTCTTTTGAGAAACGCTGTCTGAGCCTGATTTTGAATAGATTTTGGGAGAGAGCTCACAATGAATTTAAGTTTCTTGGCCGCTGGTTCATCATCATCCTCAGGCTTGCTGATGTTAACTAAGATCATGGATTTAGATGAGTCAGCTCCATCTTGTATTTGTTGCTCCCCCTGAGTATCATCCTCATCATCATGTACTATAACTGGTGTGATGACTTGTAGAGGAACAGATGTTGTTGAGGGATTGGCTGAAGATGAGCCTTGTTCAGCAGATGCAAGGCTGAGTGTAGCATTCTTCTCCCCCTCAAGTTCATCCTTACTTCTCTTATGCTTGGATGAACGTGCCTGAAATCGTCTTGCAATCTGCTCCACAGAGGCAGCCATGGCACGCTGTCTTTTTCTTGACGCCCTGGCAATCTTCAGCAAGAGGTTGGCATTGGCATTGGTATTTGCCTGAACACGCCTGACAATAAAACCAGCATGATTGTATTGCCTGTTGCGAACCGCATTGAAGTGCCTGTTCATGTTGTTTTCTTGTTCATGGAACATGGCAGGGACAACTGTGTCAATTGCATCCTTGATTCGTGTCGAGAGATGACTTAGTCCCTGAGCCACACCTTTTCTTGCACCCTCCTGAATAGGCTCAGTGACAGCCTCAGTCACAACCTTCTTTATAATGCCTGGAAAAGTGACAGTAAAATTGTGCATCTCTGACTTGATCACGTCCAGCTTCCTTGATAAGCGCTCAATATCAGACTGATGATGTACGGGCTGAAGATTTTTGATATTGAGGCTTTGCTGAGCAAAATCATCCCCCCTTGGAATCAAGTCGAAGTTGGTCTGGGTAGGATGATCAAACAAGAGGAATTCAGCTGTTGGATCATATGTTGGTCTTTGGAAGACTGTTGTTGCAGATGTAGCAGAGTTTGGAGTGTCAACAGCTTCCTTGAGAGGAGAAGTCTTGTCATCTTCTTTAGGAGGAGAGGCTGACAGCTGGTCATCCTCATCTTCTTCCTCCTCTTCATCAAACATTCCCTCAGGGAATTCATCTTCAGGCATGGGTTCAAACTCAGAGACATAATCTTCTACTGAGAGCATTTCTTCATCAGCATTGAGCACAGGTTCTTCTTCATTTGGAATGTCCTGAGTTATTGTTTCAGCCTCCTTTTCATGTACCTGAGATTCTTTGACTGGCTGTACAATTTCAGCCTGCAGGTTTGTTGTAATTAGTAACAGGGAAAAATATAAGGTGAATGGTCGCCATTTCGCTGTCCCAGAGAGGCTGAGGGTGATTACTCAGCCACTCCAAAGGATAAATCCTTGGGATTCTTTTAAGTGTGAATAAATTGTGGTTAATGGTCGCCATTCGCTGCCCCTAGGAAAGCTGAGTGTGATTATTCAGCCCCCCCAAAAAGGTAAAAACCTTTGGGACTCTTTTGAGTGTGAAACATATGTTGTTTAATGATCGCCAGTCGCTGCCCCTAGGAAAGCTGAGTGTGATTATTCAGCCCCCCCAAAAAGGTAAAACCTTTGGGACTCTTTTAAGAGTGAAACATATGTTGTTGTAGGTCGCCTGTTACGCTGCCCCTAGGAAAGCTGAGGGTGATGATTCAGCTCCCCCTGAAAGGATAAATCCTTTGGGACTCTTTTAAGGAGGGAACCAAGAGGCTGTGTGAAGTACAGCTGATCAAGGTTGAGACATTAATGTATTCAGGTTGTTGTTAGCCTGAATACTGTCTAGAGGGTTCAGGGTCATCGGGGTGCTTTATAAACACAAATGAATCACTCCCTGGTGCAAAGACAGAGTGTACAGAAGTCTTAAAGTATTCTAAGTGTAATGACAGACTTCTATGGATCGAAGATTACCCTAACTTCACCACTCTCTCCTACAGACAAATGAGAGTGGTTGATTGTGAACCTCTAAAAATGTACACTGATTACCTGTGAGATATCAGCTTGGTTTGGCTGGTTTCCTGTAGTCTCTGCTGACCTAGAGACACTAGACGCCTGTTGTTTGTCAGCCAAACATTCTGTATCCACAAGAGTATCTGGACCAGAGGCGGTGTCAATCTTCTTTTCCTTGGCCTTACTAACAGCTTTGGGTTGGGAAGAAGAGGGGATTTTCTTCTTCTTTGGCTGTTGGCCAGATGAAGCCTTGGACTTAGTAGTGTGCTGCCCAGAGGTCAAAGACGTAGACTTGCCAGCGACACTAGAAGTATTCACCTTCTCAGAGGAAGGGAGCAAGGGCTTCTCAGCGTTGGGTACCTGGTTGGCAACGTTCAGCATGTGTGCAGTGACAGGGATATCCTCAGCTCCTATCTCCTTGTAGATGGCGCCTGTGATGCGATAGGGCTTCAGAGCTGTCAAGGCCTTGTTATGGTAATTCTCTCCCAGCAAACTCTCAAAGATCAGGGACAGGTAGCGCACATAACAGATGTTCTTTTCCCTGACCTGATTCCGTCCCTTCAGTTGTTCTACCAGGTTTGAGAAAAGGATGCTTCCAAAGTCGACATCAGCTCCCCAGATAAGTCCATACGCAATAGCCTGATGATTGGACGACATCTGATCCTGTGATCCCTGCATTCCTCCCAGGGACTTCACAATGTGGGTGAAGAGGACACGCCACATAGGAGTAAAATACTTAATCTTCAGAGGGGCTTTGGCAAGGACCTCAGCTGGTGTAAGGGCAGGGTTAACATTATGGCAGGGGTTTAGTATGGCTAAGGCTTCCTTGACAGCCTTTTTGTCAACAGTCTTCAAGCATTCATCTCCATGTTTGAGTCCGGCCACACTAGAAAAATCATTTAGGGAAAAGGCAAAAGGATGTTCATTGCATGAAAGGCTAAATGTAATGGTGTCTTCAACTACTTCAGTAGAATACCAGAATTCCCTAAGGTATTCTTGGTAAAAGGTGGATGGAGATTTGGTGAAGGCTTCATTTAGGTCACAATTCTGCATGAAATTTACCAGATCTGAGTAGGTTCTGTTTGGTGCCTTGATCCATCCAATGGCGTTGTTGGAGGAGATGATGCTCTCGTTGATCTCGAAGTTCACATTGGAGGCTTTTGGTACGGGAAACGCCATTGATTTAAGGTTGAAGGAGAATGAAAATGGCGGATGGTTGAGAGAGATAAGAGTTTAGAGAGAGAAGTTGATTTTAGAATGGTGGTGGGTGAGAAGAGAAAGAAGACAATATATATATTCAAACTTGAGTGAACAGTTATTCAACCGTATTAAATGCAAGGGCGAAAATGACTGCTCAAGTGGGTCCCCTTGACCTTTCAAAAAGTTTGTCTCCTCGTTATCCGAAAAATAAATGATTAAAAAATGTGAGAATGTTTTTTGCATTTACTTGGAAAATAACTACCTAGTTTCATGTGAAAAACATTTAATAAACATTTAATATAGAATCAATCATTTAATGAACACATTTAATATCAAGCCACAGGCTTTGAGATATTGAGCATCCTAAGCTCAACAACTAGCCTGTTGAACGTAGGTTCAGCCAAAGGCTTTGTAAAGATATCAGCTAGTTGCAGCTCTGTGGGAACAAAATGCAGCTCAATATCTCCCTTCATAATATGATCCCTGATAAAATGATACCTGATATCAATGTGTTTGGTACGAGAGTGAAGAACAGGGTTGTTGGATATGGCAATGGCGCTGGTGTTGTCACAAAAGATTGGTACTTTGTCATACAAGATTTCATAGTCAGCCAATTGACTTTTCATCCAGAGCACCTGAGCACAACAGCTGGCTGCAGCGACATATTCTGCTTCAGCTGAAGACATAGCCACAGAGTTTTGCTTCTTAGCACTCCATCCAACCAATTTTCCTCCTAGGATTTGACAGCTGCCTGAAGTACTTTTCCTGTCAATACAGCATCCAGCATAATCTGAATCTGAATAAGCCTTGAGATCAAAGCCTGATTCCTTTGGATACCATAGTCCTAGGGATGGTGTTCCTTTGAGATACCTGAAAATTCTCTTAACAGCCACTAGATGGGATTCTTTTGGGTTAGCTTGGTACCTTGCACAGAGACATGTGGAGAATTGGATATCTGGACGACTGGCTGTTAGATACATCAGTAACCCAATCATGCCTCTATATAAAGTCTCATTGACATAGACCCCTGACTCATCAGGGCCCAAGTCGTTGGGTGGAAGCATGGGGCATTTCACTGATGCACAATCAGCTAAGTCATATTTTTTAAGTAAATCCTTAACATACTTTTCTTGACAAATAGAAATTCCCTTAGGACATTATTTAATTTGAAAACCCAAAAAGTAAGTTAATTCACCCATCATACTCATCTCATATTTCTTGGTCATTAATTTAGCAAAACGTTTACTAAGATTGACATTTGTTGACCCAAAGATGATATCGTCCACATAAATCTGCACAATGATGAAATCACTCTTGTCCTTGAAGGTAAAGAGTGTTTTATCAATAGAACCCCTGATAAATTTGTTTTCAGATAAGAAATTTGAAAGAGTTTCATACCATGCTCTTGGAGCTTGTTTCAGACCATACATTGCCTTGTGAAGTCTGTACACATGGTTGGGAAACTCGCTGTTCTCAAATCCTTCAGGTTGTGCAACATAGACTTCCTCAGCCAAATCACCATTGAGGAAGGCACTCTTTACATCCATATGATAGACAGTGATGTTCATATAGGCAGCATAAGCAAGAAAGATTCTGATGGCCTCAAGTCTAGCAACAGGTGCAAAAGTTTCATCATAATCAATTCCTTCAGTCTGAGAGAATCCCTGTGCTACCAGTCTTGCTTTGTTCCTGATGATGTTCCCAATCTCATCCATCTTATTTCTATAGATCCATCTAGTGCCTGTGATATTCTTTCCAGGTGGAGCTGGCACTAGTGTCCATACTTTGTTCCTTTTGAACTGATTGATTTCTTCTTGCATAGCAGCTACCCATCCTTCTTCTACCAGAGCCTCAGCAACTCTTTTAGGTTCAATTTGAGAAAGAAATTCAGCAAATAGACATTCATTGGCTGAGGCTGACTCTGAGTCTTGGATTCGCTGTCTGGTTGTGACCCCTGCATTTGGTTCCCCAATAATGTTGACAAGAAGAATGTGTTGATCTCTTGACCACTTATTTTGAGGAGCTGGAGTTTCAAGAACAGGGGTACTTGAGGGCACAGCTGATACAATTTGAGTCTCATCCTGCTGACTAGGAGGGCTTTCTTCAAAGACTACTTCAGTGTCTGAGTTTTCTTCAACCACATCAAGGGAAGCTATTTCATTATCAGCAGGAGAAACTTCAGAGGTTTGAAGAATTGGTGAGTCATCAATATCATGAGAAGGACCATCAGAG
This sequence comes from Glebionis coronaria, assembly GCA_025667525.1. Classification (NCBI taxonomy): domain Eukaryota; kingdom Viridiplantae; phylum Streptophyta; class Magnoliopsida; order Asterales; family Asteraceae; genus Glebionis; species Glebionis coronaria. Next base: position 307,168 of record JANFOE010000876.1, on the reverse strand, counting down.
ATTTGAGGTTCTTCTTCATCAAGTTCCTGAGAGGTAGGAACTTCTATGTTGTGAGTAGACAGAGGGTCAAAAGCAGGAACATAAGGAGTGAGGGTGTTGGAGTGGTGATGACTGGTAGGTCTGGGTTCTGTGAACTCATCACTTGGGAAAGAAATATTTTCATTAAAATCTACTTCATCACCCTCTGTTCCTGTCCTCTGTATGACTTCATCATCTTCATTAAATCTGACATGGAAAGTTTCTTCTACTTCTTGTCTTCTGATGTTGAATACTCTGAAGGCTTTGGCTGTTGGAGAGTATCCCAAAAAGAATCCATCATCAGCTTTTTCATCAAACTTTCCAAGTTTATCCCTGTAGTTATAAATAAACACAGGGCATCCAAACACATGAAAATAGCTGACGTCTGGAGATCTTTTTCTGAAAACTTCATAGGAGGTTTTGCCATGTCTTTTGACAATGATTGATCTGTTTTGAGTGTAGCAGGCAGTGTGTACAGCTTCTCCCAAAAATTGCTTTGGTAAGGCTGCACCATTTAACATAGTTCTTGCTGCTTCAATCAGAGTCCTGTTTCTTCTTTCAGCCACACCATTTTGTTCAGGAGTGCCAGCTGAAGAGAAGTTCTGAGAAATCCCTTTTTCATCACAAAATGATTCAAGTTGATGATTCTTGAATTCTGTACCATTATCACTTCTTAGAGCTTTGACTCTAACATCATTCATATTTTCAACCTGTCTGATGAAGGACATGATGGTATCAGCTGCATCACTTTTCCTTCTGAGGAAGAACACCCATGTATATCTTGAAAATTCATCAACTATGACCAAGGTGTATTTGTTGTGATTAATGGTTTGAGGTTTGACAGGCCCAAACAAGTCCATGTGAAGGAGATGTAAGCACTTGTCAATAGAGAATGATTGCCTAGTCTTGAATGAAGACCTGTGATGTTTTCCTTTGACACAGGCAGAACAAGTTTTGTCTTTGGAAAACATTACTGAAGGTAGACCAGCAACCAAGTTTTGAGTGGCTATCTTATTGATGTTCTTGAAGTTGAGATGAGACAGTCTTTTGTGCCACAGCCAGTTGACACTTTCAGAGGCTTTGGCAAGAAAACAATTTGAACTGTCTTCAGAGCACACAGCCATGTTGATGACATAAACATCTCTCCTTCTAGGTGCAACCAGCACAACATCATTATTTTTGTTGAATATGGTTCCCTGAGTCTTAGTAAACAAAACCTTATAGTCAGCATCACATAATTGGCTGATGCTAATAAGATTATGTTTAAGACCATTCACATATGCAACTCTGGTAAAAGTGATCCCATTGCAATTCACTGAGCCATATCCTTCTGTGTCACCTGAAGAGTTATCTCCAAATACCACTTTGGGACCTGGCTCCTTTGAGTATCTGTGCAGGTATTGTTGAATCCCTGTCATGTGTCTAGAACAGCCACTATCTAGATACCATACCGATTCCTTGAGATATTTCTGCACAGATACATAGAAACAGATTAGTTCCTATGGTGAACCCACTTTCCAGTGGGTTCCCTGAATTGCTTGTTAGCAACTCTTGTGTTCCTGAAAAACTTTTGGCGTTGGGATGGACAGTTCATAGTTTCATGGTTATAACTCCCACAGATATCACACCCAGGGAAGTCACCACACTCGTCTGAGTGATGGTCTGTGAACCCACAAAATTTACAGGGAGGATAAGAATTGTAATTTCCCTGTTGTCTTTTGGAACTCTGTGGTCTGTCCCTAGAGGGTGTCTGAGCTCTTTTAGCTGCCATGTGTCTGTCATGATCTAAGGTCGAGTGGTGAGAATTCTTACAAACATTGCAATAAGGTTTGATTAACCTTTCCCCTTTGGGTTCACCTAGGACTAACTTAGGTTCATGAGAAGTAGAGCATTCAGCGGAAGGCTTAATGTGTTGTTTCAAGAGTTCTACTTCTTTCATAAGAGACAACAGGCGATCTTCAGTGGTGGGGTCAACCTTATTCACAGCTTTAGTAGAAACAGGCTTAAAAGCTACTTGTTAACCAGTTGGTTTAGCAGGCACACGAAAAACTTTGGCTGGAGGATTCTCAATATCTGTCTTAAGTTCATCCTTAGCAGATCTAGAAGAACTACTAGGTTCAACTCCAGAGAGTTTGGGCAAAGGTGGTAGCTCAGCCACATCTTCAGAGACAGGGTCATTAGTCAAAGAGGTATCTGACATATGAATAGTCTCTGTAGATTTAAAGACAATGTCTTTGGGTTTGGTGAGAATCCTCAGCTTTTTATTCTTAGCAGTTATATCCCTGTTTAAGTCAGCAGGCACTTCATCCCTAAGCAATTCATCAATAGTAAACCTAGCACACAGCCATTTTTCGATAATCTTGTTCAATTCAGTGACTTGATCATTTAAAGCTATGTTTTTCAAGGTTGATCTAGCTACTTCATTTTGCAGGGATATTTTCTCTAAGTTAACCCGCCTGAGAGTTTCACATTCAGCCTTAGTATTTATCATTTCAGTTTTAACAGAGTGAAACTTATCAAGTAGGTTCTTCCTTTGTCCCTCAACAAAGTGCAAATCAACAATGGTGTAATCAAGGACATGCTTACGTTCATCACTATCAGACATAGATAGAAGCCTGTGTACCTTTTTCATTGTGATGTCAACCCATTGTCCTGATCTTGCATCACCTTTTCCAACAGCTGGTTCATCCTCAGCTATCGCCATAAAAGCCCTGACTCTTGTGGTGTCTTCTTCATCTGAAGTCAATGGTTCATCATTCCAATCATAGGTTTCAGCAACCAACCCTTTCTCAGCCTTTTTCTCACCACCTTTCTTTTTGGACATAGCTTCAATCTTCAAGTTCATCTGTTCTAACTCAGCTTTAAGTGCCTTGTACTTATTTTTGTAATCTTTCTTCTCAGTGTCTGAAGAATTGGATTGAGATGAGTTGTTATGTTGTTTGAACTTGTAGGGTTTGGATGAAGATGATGGATAAGAGGGTGAGGATGTTTTGGTGGAAGGACATTCTTTTTGAAAATGTCCAAGCTTTCCACAGGCAAAACATGTTTCTTTTGACCTGTCAGTTGGTTTGCTAGCTGATCCTACTCTTCCAGATCTTTTGTAGTATCTTCTTTGGTTGGCTAGCAGTGCTCTTTCATGAAATTCTGCATTGAGGTCTGACAAGAACTCTTGGCTGCTACGGGTATCTTCTTCAATATCAGAATCGCTGTCAAGAGGATGTGTTGCAGAGATCAAAGCTTTGGAAGATGCTCCTTGGACTACAAATCTTTCAGTCTCTGATTTGTAGATAGTATCGATCAGCCCTTCTTCATAATTGTACTTACCATAGAGCTGAGCAAGGGTATCATTTTTGATTGAGTTGTTAGCTCTCTGAGTCTGATTCATGCTCAGCCACTTTCTTGGAAGGCTGTTGATAAAGGTGGCATTGATCTCAGCTTGACCAATAGTGACATCATTCATAGCGAGGTCATTTAGAAGAATCTTCAGCCTAGTATAGGTTTGCTGAACTTTTTCACCTTCAAGGGACTTAAAGGCATTAAACTGAAGTCTGAGTGCCTGAATCTTTGTCTCTCTTGTTTCAGAGGGTCCTTCATGGCCAAGAATGAGGTCTGTCCACATTTGTTTAGCTGTGGGACACTGAATGACAGACTTCATGATATGCTTTGGAAGACAGGAAATTATGATGCTTTTGAGACGTTTATCTTGGTTTGCTAATTTCCTATCAGCTGCGGTCCATTGTTTGACAGGCTTGGGAAGAGGGTTTTCTTCAGTAGAAGTAAGCGCCATGGGAATATATGGACCATTTTCTAAAATTTCTAAGAGAAAAGGTTCAAGTCCATCAAGGTATACAAGAAATTGACTCTTCCAACTGGCAAAGTTTTCTTCATCAAAGACTGGTACACTGGTTACGTGTGATCCACCTCTCGAGTCAAGAAGTTGGGGTAGATCATCGTCATTTGCTGGGGGGTTAAGTCTTGGTGAAGATGGGTTTGTGGAAGGTGAGTGTGGGCTAGAAGTTTCCGGCATGGTGGATCTTGATTATAAAACTGAGAACGATGTTTCTTGAAGGTTTTAATATCAAACACCGCTCTGATGCCAATTGAAAGTCCCTAATCAATGCAAGAAACCCTAATCTTAACTTAATCAACACAAGGTATTACTTTTTAAACGTAATCTTATTATTGTATAATAAAGAATTACAAGTGTTATGGATAACACCGTTTGATGACAATGTGTTGTGCACACTTTGAACAACAATAAACCTTAACTTATGAATACAGTCGTAGCTGTTTGATTCACTAAGTTATACGCACTAATGTTCTAAATATCTCAAAGTGTTGAGCATTAATGCATGGATACACATCCTATTAATAGTGTTACGAGTTTGACTTAAACAGTACTTGATGTCGACTACACAAGCTTTTACAAGTTCCCACATCAGTTACATGATGTCCTTCTATTCTTGGTAGTCTTCCATTATGCTTTAAGGAACAGTTGTCAAAAACAGTTTCCTTATTCTTCATATTCTCGAACACACAAATGGCATGTCCAAAGTGTGCTGAGAGTTATCAGGGTATTGCCACCCCTGTTAACTCTCAATCCCTCAGAGTCCCTAATACATCTTGGCTGTTATCCATCACAGCCAAGGAGTATGTCTTCAGGTAATCTTCGACTTCCCTGACAATGTCTCTGACATGGACTCCTTTGAGGTTGCTCATAGAGACTCGGATCTTTGTGAGTCTTGCGAAACTTGCCTGCCTCCTAGGCACAGGCAAAGGACTATCTATCAGCCTAATTATGTTTAAATCAATGAACAGGGAATCTAACAAGTTTAGATTCCCAACAAGAACCAATCTTCACGACTCTTCACTTTGAAGCTAAGTGAGAACTTCACACAACACAACTACTAATCACTTTTAAGTTTAGTGAGAACTCACAAGACACAACCACATCACTTTATAGTTTAGTGAGAACTCCTAATCAAATCTATTACAACTCAACTAGACTTATCCAAGTACACACATGTAGCTTGAATTTACACAACACAAATCCAAGCAAACACATATGCAATGGATGTACACAACAAATCCAAGTATCCACAAATAACTTGAATGAACACAACTAGTCCAAGTATTCATAAATACATTGGATTGACCTAAAACAAAAAGGGTATCATGATGAATATGACTAGCTCATAGATTCATCTTTATCACAACACTAGTAAGTGAGTGATCTTCTCATTGGACAAGGTAAAGGAGGGGATCAAGAGGATAATCATATGTAAACATCCTTAACAATTTAAGTGATTATTTACTAATGATTATGCTATAAAAAATAGAAATAGGGCTGAGAAAAACGTCCAAGAGGCTTACTGGAAAATGAGATTTGACCCGCTATTTAAAGGAGACAAAGTGTAACGGATCTATAACGGCTAGCTGTGTGCGGTACCTTATCTCACCCCGCGGCCTTATCGCTAATGTACCGCGTAGGTACTTAAGGTACCGCCACTAGACTCCGCTCCGTTTTATGTCTTTTAGTAGGGTGGGAATATCTGAGGTATTTGAAACCTTCAAAGGATATTCTAACAGCATTTGGAATATGCTATTTTCAAATTTTCATTTTCCATTTTAATAAAACATTTTCTAAAAAAGAAAGTTTATCAAAAAGTCTTTTGTCATATTAACAAAAGTGAGTTTTAAGGATAATCATGCTGATGATCACTAATTATGATTAAGAAAGATTAGTGATATGATTATTACCTTGATGATAGTGTTAGTTAAATAATTCATTTTGTGTTTTACACTAAATGTGTTGTATGGTTTGTTGTGATCAAAACTAAGAAAGATTAGTTAACACTAATAATGTTTTTAGGCATCACTTGCATTAACACAAAGCTTAAACATGAAAAGAAAGAGAAGATGAAGTTCTGGTGAGAGAAAGTTAAACACTTTCTGTCTCTAAAAATTAAACTACTAAAAATTGAAATTAAACTAATTAACTAACACCCTCCTAATGTGTCATTAGGAGGGTATATAAGAGGTGGGGAGTGCATGTGTTGCTTCCTTCTTTATTTCTTCTCGACTCGATTTAAATTCTTTGTCTTTCTCGACGTCGTCTCGGGATTTGTCGATATAAATTGAACTTTTCTAATAATTTTCTTCTTCTATTAGACTTGAGTTCTTCGACTTCATTAAACTTCCGTCTTTAGACTTTTTCTTTGATAAATCTTCAGAATAGGCCTTGGACTTCCGTTGTTTCTGCATTCTTGATCTTTTGACTTCGTCTTTTCACGTTTTCTTCGATAAAGCTCGTGATAGCCCATGTTTTCTTCCTTTTTCATAATTTTATCCTGAAACACAATAAAAACGCAAACCACGCATAACTCCAACTTTTACGACATAAAATACACGTTTTGGTCTTGTTATTATTGGAAATAAGTGGTAAAAGGATAAGTGTTTTCACACTTATTATAAGCTGATAAAGAGACTTGGAACGCGCCAATTTATTAGCAGCTGATTTCACCTAACAAAAACGATTACTGGATGAGAAGTTTCTAGTACGTAACAGACTGTGTTTGTCATACGGAGTTTCCAAACAATGCATGCATACGGTGTTTATAAATGTAAAACGAAATAGAAATTAACAACCTTAAATTCTTCTGTCGCTGTGTGGTTTACAAAAGCAACCCAGTGTTCGGCATTGACGATTGCTTTGTAATTCTTTGGAACTACATTTAGTTTTTCAGGATTATCTAGGTTGGGAACTATGTGCTTTGCTGTCAATTTGCTTCTGAAATTTCTTAGCAGTTCACCTAGCTTATTCATAACCAACATTTTGTAGGACACATCAAATTCAAAGTATTGCTGCACATATTAACATAATGTTAAAGTAAATGTAGGAATACGACTAATAGTTGGGTAAAAAAGTTTGTGTTTGTACCATGGTTTTAGTCCAATGTTTTTCTCTTGCTTCCTCCTTCACATCTTTCCACGATAGAATCTTCAATCCTATCTGCTCCTGAACCGTGTCTCCTAAAAAAATTGATAAACTATGATCTGTTTGGCCCTGATATTCTATTCAGTGCATCAAAGTTCACATTTATCTACATGACATCTGGTTTTCCATATTTTATCTGAAACTTGGATAACCTAGTTATACCCCTCTTATTAACAACCTTCTGTTTACTGATGTCTTCATCCTCATCTTATTGATCACCATAATCCTCTGATTCATAACCTCCTTCATTATCATGATTTACATCATCATTATTAACCAAATAATCATCATCATTAACAATATAATCTTGATCATTGTTTTCAGTGTTCATGATTATTGACATGTGTACAAGAACAATAAGTGGAAATGGTATGAAACTAGTGAAAAGGTAATTGAGATGGAGATGGAGTTAGAAAATTGTGGTATATTTTGTGATTTTTGAGAAAAATCAGGATTTGAGATGGAGATGGAATTAGAATATTATGGTAACTACATATGCATTAACTTAGCATGGACATTCAAAATTTTCGTGAAAAATTTGGCTCCAAATACAAGAATTAAACAACCAAATATTTTGAACTCCAATTTGCCTCTAAATTAAACATTCAAACTATGTAAACTTTCCCTTTGAGTTTCCTGGTAAAAATAAAATTTGAACATAATTTTATACTATTTTACACAATTTAACATTCAACCAAAAACCTTTGATAGATAACTGATAATTGCTTGAGTATAGATATTGAATTGTACATGAACTTAAAATACTTATATTAACTAGTTAACAAACCATATTGTTGATTACAGATAATTGATAATTGTTTCATAATGCTGGTAATGCATACAAATCTATTAAATTGTTGTAACCTGTAGTTTGATAATATAGCAGGTGCCTAGCAATGTTCATATTAAACAGGGAGAATTGACATCATCCAACCTTCCTTTTGCCTTTGCTGTTGCTCCCCTCTACAACATTCCTTGACCGAACCTTCTCAGCAATTTCTTTCCAAGTTTTTTTATTGGCTAGGCCAACAATGACATTTGGTCTTGGAGCTTTAGCTTGAGAAGATGGAGCTTTGTGAGTGTGCTTTGATCTGGGAGTGTGCTTTCGTCTTGGAGCATCATCTTGAGCAACTAATTCTTCATCACTAGAGTCAAAGAAAGGGCTCTTTCTAATCCAATATATGTTTTCCCATTCCTCCCGATATTTGACCACATAATGTGTTTAAAACAATTAATCGATGGTATAAACGTATACAGCTTTATGCATAAACACATAACAACTTAACTATACCTTGTCTGAAATTTTCTTATATCCTTTCGAGTAAGCAGTCGGCTTTGACTTTGAACCTGACATAGCATTAAGTTGAATAAATTAAAACTTCAGAATGTTGTACATTAAACCATAAACTTTTAGTTTAAACAGATTTACCTTTAGAATTGCTATTCTTCTTGAGTTCTCACTCATAATCCTCATCACTCGTGTCTTTCTCCTCATCACTTGTATCTTCCTCCTCATCACTAGAATCTACCTCGGCATCATTAGTGTCTTCATCCTCATTAGATGAATCTGATTCATCATCTGCAGTAGGTTTGAATAGAATAGGAGTTTCTAAACAGGGAGGACGAATAGAGGGAGGACGAACTTTTTTGGAAGATGTTGTGGCATTAGGTATACCTAAAATTTGAGTTTGAAGCAAGGCAGGACGAACAGAGGGAGGACGAACTCGAGCGGACGAACTTGTGACATTAGGAGTTTGAAACAAAGAAGGACGAACAGATGAAGATCTTATGACATTATGTATGCCTACAATAGGAGTTTGAAACAGTGGAGGACGAAAACAGGGAGTACTTGAAGAACTTCTTGGCAAACTACGAATAGGACTTGTATTGCTAGGGGTGGGCGAAATTTAGCACTTTCAGAACTAGATGATGAAGTGTCAGATTCTATATGAATTACTTCTGCAAACATGTACATATTAATGTTAGTTATATGTCAATGAAAGGAGTGTTTGGCATAATGTCTATCATGGTTGCGGTTGCCCTAATAACATTTGGATTTGGTTATACATATGTTTGTATAGGGGACCATATCCTTAAACTATAACATACCATGAAACCATATCCAGACACATTAACAAAACCCATATCCTAGATTGAAACATAGACCATATAAACACATTAAGAAGGGTTAATCCTATAAATTGAATCACGTTAATTAAATATGACATAGGTCCACATACAAGCATTATAAGTAAGTGTAAACTCTAATATCAGTAACAAACTTACAGTATTCGTATGAACCATAATATTAAATTAAACAATACTGATTTTTGCATTACCTCTTTCCTGATGTTTCATGTTGTTAATGATTTTGTAGATTGGCGACTATTGTTTATGAGGTTTTATTTTTTTGATCGGTTATTGGGTGGTTAATTTAGGGTTCGTTCTTCCTGTGTCATTGTGAAAATGGTGCTGAAAATTGTGGTGGTTACAAGATGGTTACCAGATATTGTGTTTAATGAAAATGTAAATATTAAATTTACTTAATAATAAAAGTATAATTAACATTTAACTTTTAAAAGTTAATAATAAATAAATAATTAAATAACTTAAATATATTAATAATTAAATAACTTAAATATTTTTAAAAGTTAATAATAAATTTAATTTTTAAAAGTTAATAAGTAAATAAAAAAGCATACACGTTTTATTTTTATGAAAACAAAAAATTAAAATATTACTTTAATTTTAAACATAAAATTATAGTTAAATAACTTAAATATATTAGGTTATAATAATGCTTGACAACCGCGAGATAAATATCTTTTGGTTTTTTAACGGTATGTGGGATTTAGTTGAGCTTTATACCAATCACCTTGAATAATCATCTCAAGCAATTTATTATGAATAAGGTCGATTTTTAATGGACGGTTTAATAAGGTTAGGGTTTAGGGTTTCGGGTTTAAGGTTTATGGTTTGTGGTTTAAGGGTTAATTAATGGTTTAATGTTTATAGTTTAATGTTAAATGGTTTAAGGTTTATGATTTAGTATTTAGGGTTTTTTGGGTTAAGGTTTAGGGCTTAGGGTTTGCGGTTTAGGATTTAGGGTTTAAGGTTTAGGATTAATGGTTTACTTAGATAGGGTTTGTGGTTTATTAATGGTTTAATGTTTATAGTATAAGGTTAAATTGTTTAAGATTTATGATCTAGTGTTTAGGGTTCATTGGTTTAAGGTTCAGGGATTAGGGTTTAGGATTTAAGGTTTATGGTTTGTGGTTTAAGGGTTAATTAATTGTTTAATGTTTATAATTTAAGGTTAAATGGTTTAAGGTTTATGATTTAGTGTTTAGGGTTTTGGGGTTAAGGTTTAGGGCTTAGGGTTTGCGGTTTAGGGTTAGGGTTTAAGGTTTAGGATTAATGGTTTAATTAGCTACAGTTTGTGGTTTATTGATGGTTAATTAATGGTTTAATGTTTATAGTATAGGGTTAAATGGTTTAAGATTTATGATCTAGTGTTTATGGTTTATTGGTTTAAGGTTCAGGGATTAGGGTTTAGGGTTTAAGGTTTATGGTTTGTGGTTTAAGGGTTAATTAATGGTTTAATGTTTATAATTTAAGATTAAATGGTTTAAGGTTTATGATTTAGTGTTTAGGGGTTTTTGGGGTTAAGGTTTAGGGCTTAGGGTTTGTGGTTTAGGGTTAGGGTTTAAGGTTTAGGATTAATGGTTTAATTCGCTAGGGTTCGTGGTTTAATTATTAATTAATGATTTAATGTTTATAGTATAAGTTTAAATGGTTTAAGATTTATGATTTAATGTTTAGTGTTCATCGGTTTAAGGTTCAGGGTTTAGGGTTTATGGTTTATGGTTTAGGGTTTGTGGTTTAAGGGTTAATTAATGGTTTAATGTTTATAATTTAAGGTCAATGGTTTAAGGTTTATGATTTAGTGCTTAGTATTTTTTGGGGTTAAGGTTAAGGGCATAGGGTTTGCGGTTTAGGGTTAGGGTTTAAGGTTTAGGATTAATGGTTTAATTAGCTAGGGTTTGTGGTTTAATTATTAATTAATGATTTAATGTTTATAGTATAAGGTTAAATGGTTTATGATTTATGATTTAGTGTTTAGTGTTCATTGGTTTAAGGTTCAGGGTTTAGGGTTTATGGTTTATGGTTTAGGGTTTATGGTTTATGGTTTATGGTATGCATGATTATGATTTATGGTTTAATTAAGGTTTATGGTTTACTAGTTTATGGTTTATGGTTAAATGGTTTAAGGTTTAGGATTTAGGTTTTATTATTGGTTTATGGTTTATTGTGTTTATGTTTTAATTGGTTATGTTTTATGATTTAGGGTTAGCATCATTCGAGATAGATGGGTTTGACATTCCATATTTTTTTAAAAACTTTAAGGTTTTAAATTCTATCAGATAACAAATTAATCATCGTTTATGTTACATTCATACGTGAGCTTGTTGAAATAAGTCATAAAACCGTTTAATCACCTGAATTATATTATATAATTAATAAACAAGATTTATATTATAATTATTAATATAATTATCATGATAATTAAACATGGCCATTTTATTTAAATAAACTTTAGGCTAAAATAATTATTAATATAATTATTCATGTTACATTTAATTAGTTAAGAAACATAGCTTAATTATGTTATATTAATTTTTAACCAAGGTTTAATTAAATTAATAACATGCTTTAATTTAATTATCCAATAATCATGTAAGGTAAAGTTCAATTAATAAAATCATGAAAAATTAATAAGATTATACTACTAAACTCGAATTATACTAACGTGTCTAAAAAGTGAATCGTTTAATTTGCATGCAACTTCATATATTGCACCGGTACCCCGTCCACTAATAACTCACTCACACACACACACACATACAATATCTGGAGGTCAAATAATGAATCAACCACCCACCCACCCAGATACAAACATTAACAATTCTTCAAACCCTGATAAATCAAACCTAAATGACCAGATGTATATTGATTTTAAGATCACTACTTAGATGATTGATTATGTGATGGATAAGTATGGAACGAACTGGAGATATGATGATCCTCTTGCTGACACTATTATTGAAGACATGATGTAGTTAGATTTAAAAAACCGGACTAAAGGAAAATCAAAAAAAGGTTAGGGTTTTTACTTCGCAACAGTATTATTGAAGTTTTGATGATTTATCTTTGTTTTGATGATGTTGCATGTTATAAAAATACCAATAATTGATTTTGTTTTAATATTTTTTATATAGATTGCAAGGCAGATAAGGCTACAATGGTTGATGAAGCTATGAAGGTTGATGAAGCAATGAAGGTTGATGCAGCTACGAAGGCACATATTAAAGGTCAATTTTGTGAAATTTTATGTTTATATGTTTTTCAGAAAGGCGTTAGATGGATCATTAGTTATTGTTTACTATGTAAAGTTTTAGGAGTTGTGAAAATGATAAATGGTTCAAGTATTCTGTTGGTTATATGATGATGTAGATACAGGAGATAAGGGGGTGTTTGGTTTAGCTTATATAATGGGCTTATAAGCTTATTAGCTTATATAAGCTTATAAGTTCAAACCAAGTGTTTGGCTAATTTTATATTAGTGGGCTTACAAACTTATATATGGGTGTTATGATAAGCCATAAAAATGTGGCTTTTGTTAGAAATACGCTTTTACGTATATTAGAAGTATCGGTCACTCAACAATATTATTTATGTTGTAATAGCTCGTAGTTAACAAATAGTTAATAGTTACTTATTTAGTTAAGTAAGAACCGGTCCATGGGCTTGTCATGGGCCGGCCCAAGTCCACATAAGGCTTGGAAGTATAAATACCCCTTTCCTCCTTGGAAAGGGGTTGGTTGTTGTTCATTTGTGTTTTCCACTTAATAAAATATCACATAGTTCTCTCTCTCTTTCTCTCTCTAGTTTCTCTCTCTAGAAAACATCAACCCACTTCATAGATTCATAGGTTATCAAGATTCTACATTTGGTATCAAGAGCTATGGGGTGATTTAAGGTAATGATTTGTGTGGTTTTTTAGTTTTTGATTGTATTAGTGTTCTTTAAGAAGATCCATCTTGATTCTTGGTGTTTTTGGTGTTTTTGTGATTGGGATTAGTAGATAAGTATTAGTTTTAACTTATTATTGTAGAAATCACAAAACTTTTTGGGTTATTTGGTAAAAATCTGGGCTTAATCATCATTTTTTGATCGACTGTTCATACTCGTACAAGTTTCTGATTACCCAGCAAAAGTTCCGAACCAAAAAGTTCCGGATCAACCAAAGTTCCGGACCAAAAAGTTCCGAACCAAAAAGTTCTGGATCAACCAAAGTTCCGGATCAACAAAAGTTCCAAACCAAAAGTTTCGAACGAAAAGTTCCGGATCAACAAAAGTTCCGGATCAAGGAAGTTCCGAACCAAAAGTTCCAGATCAAGGAAAGTTCTGGATCAAGGAAGTTCCGAACCAAAAGTTCCGGATCAAGGAAAGTTCCGGATCAAGGAAGTTCCGAACCAAAAGTTCCGAATCAAGGAAAGTTCCGGATCAAGGAAGTTCCGAACCAAAAGTTCCGGATCAAGGAAAGTTCCGGATCAAGGAGAAAGTTCCGGATCAAGGAAAGTTCCGGATCAAGGGAAAAGTTCCGGATCAAGGGAAAGTTCCGGATCAAGACTTCCGAACCAAAAGTTCCGAATCAAGGTATTCCAAGCCAAATCTTCCGAATCAAACTTCCGAATCAACAAAAAGTTCCGAATCAAGGGTTATTTTACTTGTTTTTTTTACGATTTTTTAGAGGATTTAATCTTGGTTTCTTACAACAAAAACTCAACACAATTCACAAGCTTTACTTCACTGCTCGATCAACCGATAATCTTTGTCTCTTTGAAGTTAACAAAATGAATCCGAATTCAGTAATGCCTCAGATGACATCCCTTACGGATATTTCCGTCATTACGGGAACGGATAATCGCCCGCTAATGCTCATCAAAGAAGTTTTTGAAGCATGGCAAGGCCGGATGATGTCTTACCTTAAGGGAAAACCGGTTTATGGGAGGCTTATGGTTAAGTCAAGTTTAAATGGTCCACTTGACTATGGTACCATCGTGGTTAACAATGTGACTCGACCAAGAGAATTTGAAGAACTCACACCAGCTCAACAACTTGTTGCAGATGCAGACGAAAAGGCTCTTCAAACCATTCTCCAAGCTCTTCCACATGACATCTATCGGATGGTAAGTCAGTATACGGTGGCAAAGGATTTATGGGAACGTCTTAAGGTGTTGCTACAAGGTACGTCTCTTACCAAACAGGAAAGGAAATGTCAGTTGTATGATCTGTTTGATAGATTCACGTACAACCCATAGGAAACGCTTCACGATTATTACTTCAGATTCACCACTCTCATGAATGATCTGAATGTATACAATCTCGTGATTGCTCCATTCCAGGTTAACACCAAATTCTTGAATACTTTACCTCAAGCTGAATGGGGTGAGTATATTACCGATGTTAAGTTAACCAGGGATTTGCATAAGTGCAATTTGGATCAACTCTATGCTTTCCTTCAGCAGCATGAGAAACATGTGATCATGCACCGTTCACCTCGAGGTATGTACCCTGATTCATTAGCTTTGATGGCGAATCAACCAAGCTTGTCTCACAACAACACTCCTTATATCTTGGGACATCAAGCCTATCATCCATCACCTTACATGAAACCAACCTTCCCCCAATACTCGATTCTACCGCAACCACCCACCTCACATCAGCAACAATATCGGTTTAGTGCACCTTCATCACAATATGCTACACAACCTCACCCAGCAAGTATTGCACCTTATGCTCAATCTTCATATTCTTCTTATCAAGAGAATGCAGCATATCCAACAAGCTACCCTGATCAAATGAGTATTCCTTCTAGTGATTATGCAGCTCTACAAGACCAAGCAATGTATTGTGATGATGATGAAGTCTCCATTCCTGTATTCAAACAAGGAGCTGACCCAGTTGAAGTGTTAACCACTATGTCTGCTTATCTCACAAGGACTTTAAGCAAACGAGGATTTAGAGGATCAGCTCCAACTAACAATCAGTTGAGGAATTCATCCAATTCTCGCCAACAAGCTACTATTGAGAATGGCAGGGTAATGGTTCAACCTCTTCAACCTTATCAGGGGAGACCTACTACATCAACCACCAATGCTCGCACGGTCAATCCTGCTCCAATGGTCAACAATCCTCCACGGGCTAATTCCACAGGCAAGTTGAGAATGATTACATGCTACAACTGCAAGGAAGAAGGACGCATGTCCAGGGATTGCAAGAAACCCAAGAGGAGAAGGGATGGACAATGGTTTGCAGAGAAGATCTATCTGGTGACTGCTCAAGCACAAGGAAGGGAACTTGATGAAGAGGAGCTTGCATTTCTTGCTGATCCAGGGATTCCTGAATAAGACGTTGTCACTACACAGAATGCAGCTTACCAAGCCGATGATCTTGATGCGTATGACTCAGACTGTGATGACTTTCAATCTGCAAAGGCTGCTCTTATGGCAACTATCTCCAGCTTAGGGCCAGAAAAGAGATCTGAGGTACTTATTAATACCACCGATAATACCACTGATGCTAGTATTCAACCACATCAAGTTGTGCAAGAGAGTGTTGATTCGAATGAGTCTTCGGTGGTGAGTCTTTCAAATGAGGAGACAATCAATGATAGTAATATCAATGTGAGTCCCCAGACTTTGAGTGAATCACAACCGGGAGTCATTTCGCATACGCCTACTCCTGCTCAACAAGATTTGGTCATGGTTCCTGCTACATTACTTAGCCAAATGAATGCTGCACTCTTAGAAACCCTAGCTAAATATAAGAATTTGTCTGATGAGCATGCCTTAAGCAATGAGAAAGTTCAAACCTTGGAATTAGTGCCTTCGTCTAGTGTTCTAACAAATCCCGAATATGATCACTTTCGAAACAAACAAATGGGTCACTTGCAAGAAATTGAAAACTTAAGAGCAAATCTTTCTAATGAACTTAAAGAAAAGGAGTTAGTGGTCACTAATTTTCAAAAACTTCAAACGGATTTTGAATCACTCTAGTCTAAGAAGAATGAAATGGAGATTAATGCTGCTAATAAGATTAGAAGCCTAGATTATTTGCTTTTAAGACAATACGCTGCTTCTCAACTAGTGCACTTATTTGATGCTTCGTTTAGAGAATTTAACTTATCACGTCAAAAAGGCCTTCCCCCTAACCCACGGTATGCAAAACAAGCTTTAAGACATAGTCCTAGACTATATAATGCAACCCAATTAGGATTGGTCTTAGACCCGATTGTTATTTTCGATGATCGAACAAGTAAGGATCTAGTTGATGAGGATCGGTCATACAATTCTGCAAAATATCCCGAGTGTGATTATTTTAAAATTAATAAGGAGCTTGCAAAAAAGGATTTTAGAATTCGCTTCCATATGGACAAAGATCTCATCACAACACCAACCTACATATTAGATGAATAAAACCCTAGTGCATTTACTACACTTGTCAATATGGAAGGTCCTAAGGAAATTCCAAAGGATCTTCCACCTGTTAGCACTGTATGGTTAAACTTGCAAGAGATTAATCAATACTTTACTAATTTTGACAAGGTCATTTTGGAATGTACGACTTCAAATGGATTAAACGCCGGAGAATGGGCTTTCGAACATATGAACGAGGTGTTTAAAAATGAGATCAATCCGTTTGTCGAAAGTCTAAAAGGAAGTTTTGCATCTCTTAAAGAAAATCTTGAGTTTGAAATTGGAGAAGTTCAAAAAGTGTTTTATGAAATGGACACCGCTTACGAACTACAACTAATTGAAAAGGAAAAGATTTTATCTGAATATGACCGATTCTTGTCCCAAGTAATTTCGTATGATGTGCTTACTACTGTAAATGTTAATTATTCGAATGAGCTTACATCCGCTATGATTAATTATGATGTTGTGAATATATGTGATGATGTTTGTGATCTCTCTGTAAATTTTGCTGATACTGTAAATGAGGTAGATAATCATTCTTGTCACGAATCTAACGCCGAGTTTTTAAAGCTACAAGATTCTTACGATTTACTTTAAAAACGCTTTAATCAACTAGAACAACATTGTATATCTTTAGAATTAAAACAACAAACTCAAAATGAGGATCTTTTGATATCAAATGGTTGTGAAAACGGTGTTGAGATGAGTGACAAGATGATTGCAATTGTTAAGGCATTAGAGGAAGAGATTATGAGATTGAAGAGAGATGTGTCATCAAATGAAACACTAAAATTGGAACTAGAGGCCGCATAGTCTAAAAACCAGGACTTAGAAATTACACTTTCGTCTATTCTAGGGGAGATGGATTGTGCAAGACAGGGAATGTCCAAACTTTATGGTTCACTAGAAGAACGCTTCGCTTTTAATGCGGCACAGCAACAATTTTATGTTGAACAATTGAACCAAAAATGTGAGGAAATCTCTGACTTAAACATCCTGCTCATTGACAAAAACATGGTTTTGGCCGAGTTAAAGGAGACACTTCTTCTCACCCGACAAGAAGTTGTTGATAACTTAGCTACCGACTCTGCACCGTCCACTAGTGCTCCAACAACCAAGTCAGTAGTGCTTTATAAGAACCCGCTTCATAAGAGAAACCCAGTTACCTACGATGATTATATGAGGAATGCCATTAAGCATGTAGATCTTGTTAGGGATATCTTAGACGATCTTTATGCCTTAGATCCCTCAAGTAGCTACTATTATTCGGCTCATGAATATATTAAGCGAGTTCAATATTTCTTAGCATATTTGCAATACATAGGTAAACCAGGTTCTGCACTACTCACTAATAGGCCCATTGCGTTAACTCCATTCAATAAGACCCCAGGAGCAAAACCGTCATTGGCACCATTAAGTAAGGCATCTTTAAAATCTGTTGCTAATATTCCCACTTTGCCTTCTACAGGAGTAAAAGAGACTACTAAGGCTAAAGGATCGCCACTCAAGAAAGATAAGATCAAGCCCTCCACTAGTAGTGCCAAAAAGAAGAAAGTAGAAGCTCACCATAGGAATTTTAGTTCAGTTTTAAATAAAAAGAATCATGTTAAGACTAAAAGCTCTGCGCCTGTGCAGAAGCCAAAACCATTCGTGAATTCTAATTTGAATTGTTGGAATTGTAATGAATGTATGTTTTCCCAACGTCATGATTTGTGTCTTATTGATCATGTGAATGAAATGAATGCCATTAGGAATAATATTGAATGGAAGCCGACTGGTAGAACTCGTGCCCAAGTTGGCTGGCAATGGCGTCCCACTGGTAGGACCTTTACATTAGATGGAACAATGTACCCTTTAACTAGGAATGCATCCATTGAGGTTAGGTCTGAACGTCCTTTAGTTAGGAACAGTCGCACTCAAGTATGGAAACAGCGCCCTTTAATTAGGTCAGCCCCCACTATAGTGCCTATCAGTGAAGAAATACTACAGGATTTAAGCCAACTAGAATCTACACCACCAACTAGGAAGAAGAAGGCTAGGAAATCTAAGAAACTTAAAGTTAGCAAATCTAAGATTATTAAATCTGTACCTGCTAATAACAAGGAACATTCAGATTCCGATACCTCTACATTGTCTTCGTGTGGTGATATTTTCAGGTGGTCCAAATCATCCTCTGGTATTTGGACTCCGGTTGTTCAAAGCATATGACCGGAGATCGCTCGATGCTCCGAAATTTCGTCAGCAAGTTTCTTGGTACGGTTAAATTCGGGAATCATCATATAGCAAAGATAATGGGGTATGGTGAATATCAGATTGGAAACGTTACGATTTCAAGGGTATACTATGTAGAAGGTCTTGGTCATAACTTATTTTCAGTAGGACAGTTTTTTGATTCCAACCTAGAGGTTGCTTTTCGACAACATACCTGTTTCATCCGCAACTTGGAAGGAAAAGATTTGTTGAAGGGTTCTCGTGGTGCAAATCTTTATACGTTGTCCCTACAAGACATGATGGCCGCCTCTCTAGTATGTCTTCTCTCTAAAGCATCTAAGACCAAGTCTTGGTTATGGCATCGCAGATTATCTCATCTCAACTTTGATGCTATTAATCATCTGGCTAAAAACGAATTAGTTCGTGGTCTTACAAAACTTAAATTTCACAAGGACCATTTATGTTCCGTGTGTTCAAGGGGGAAAAGTACCAAGAAATCTTACAAGCCCAAAGCTGAAGACACCAATCAAGAAAAACTTTATCTGTTGCATATGGATCTTTGTGGGCCAATGAGAACTGAAAGTGTGAGTGGTAAGAAATTCATTCTCGTTATTGTGGATGATTTCTCCAGGTTTACATGGGTTAGATTTCTACGTACAAAGGATGAAGCACCTAAGGTTATCATCACTTTTCTGAAATTCATTCAGGTACGTTTGAATACTACTGTCCGCCGTATTCGTACAGACAATGGAACAGAGTTCGTCAACCAGACTCTTCGTGATTACTATGAAGGAGTTGGTATCTCACATGAAACATCCGCTTCACGCACTCCACAACAAAATGGTGTCGTTGAAAGACGGAATCGTACGCTTATGGAAGCTGCTAGGATTATGCTTATTTATGCGAACGCTCCATTGTTCTTGTGGGCAGAAGCTATATCTACTGCATGTTTCAGCCAAAACCGTTCTATCATTCGGAAACGCCATGGAAAAACACCTTACGAGCTTCTACATGATCGTAAACCCGATGTTTCATTCTTTCATGTGTTTGGTGCTCTTTGTTATCCAAACATTAATAGTGAGAACTTGGGCAAGCTTCAACCAAAAGCCGATATAGGTATTTTCATTGGTTACTCACCGTCCAAGAAAGCATACCGAATTTACAACTGTCGTCTTGGTAAGATTGTAGAAACTATGGACGCAGATTTCGATGAGCTGACAGCGATGGCTTCTGAGCAACGCAGCTCTGAACCCGCGCTTCATGAGATGGGAACCGGTGCTATTAGTTCCGGATTAGTTCCCAATAATCCTACTTCTACATCATTTTTACCACCAACAAGGCCCGAGTGGGATAAACTGTTTCAACCGTTGTTTGATGAATTCTTCGATCCCCCTACTGATGAAGTTCCAGCACCTGTAGTGATCGCTCCAATCCCTGAAGTGGTTGCTCAAGCTAATGAACCTTTATCTAATGCATCTTTAATTAACATTGAACCGGATGCACCTTTACCAAGTGATTCTCAAACTACACCTGAATCATCACCCCTACTTGTGCCTAATGATGTGGAAGAGGATTCTACTGATCACGATTTAGAATATGCTCACTTAAAAGAGCTTCCTTTCTTTGGTATACCGTTCTCTGAAAACCCTTCAGCCGCGTCTACCTCAAAAGAAGCTCCTTCTATTGTTCACTCCAGACCACCTAGGATTGAAAAACATAGCACCAAATAGACAAAAGATCACCCAATTAGGAATGTCATTGGTAATCTCGATCGACCAGTCTCTACACGCCATCAATTACAAGAGAGTGCACTCTATTGCTACTTTGATGCATTTCTCTCTGAAGTTGAACCTAAAAATTGGCACCAGGCTATGACTCAATCATCTTGGATTGAAGCCATGCAGGAGGAACTAAATGAATTCCAAAGACTTGAAGTATGGGAATTAGTTCCTCTCCCTGACAAGGTTAACATCCTTACTTTGTTATGGGTTTATAAGGTTAAACTTGATGAGATGGGTGCGGTATTGAAGAATAAGGCTAGATTGGTTGCTAGAGGATATAAACAAGCCTTGGGTATAGACTTTGAAGAATCTTTTGCTCCTGTTGCGAGATTGGAGGCTATTAGACTATTCCTTGCGTATGCTGCTCATATGAACATGATCGTCTATCAAATGGATGTGAAGACGACATTTTTGAACGGTGAACTAAGGGAAGAGGTCTATGTTCGTCAGCCGGATGGGTTCGTTAGCATGGAGTTTCCTAATCATGTGTACAAGCTTAAGAAGGCTCTCTATGGGTTGAAACAAGCTCCACGCGCGTGGTACGATCTCCTTTCAACATACCTCATTTCGGAAGGCTTCTCCAAAGGCAAGGTGGACCCCACTCTATTCACTCTCAAGGAGGACAACGACATGATTCTGGTACAAATTTATGTTGATGATATAATATTTGCTGCCACTAACATGGAATTGTTAAATCGCTTTGAGAAGATAATGTCCACACGCTTTCAGATGTCGATGATGGGAAAATTTTCATTTTTCTTAGGATTACAGATTTCTCAGAATCCCAGAGGCATCTTTATTAATCAATCCAAATATGCTCTTGAATCTTTAAAGAAATATAACTTTGAAAATTGTGACCCCGTGGACACTCCAATGGTGGAGAAATCCAAGTTAGATGAAGATAGGAATGGGACTATTGTCGATCCAAAACTTTACCGTGGAATGATCGGCACCCTTCTCTATCTGACTGCTAGCAGGCCTGATTTGCAATTTGCTGTATGCATGTGTGCCCGGTATCAGGCTCGGCCTACCGAAAAGCACCTACATGTTGTGAAAAGGATCTTTCGGTATCTAAAAGGAACACTTCATCGTGGTCTATGGTATCCGAAAGATTCCTCTATTGCTTTAATATCATACGCAGATGCCGATCATGCTGGATGTCAAGACACGAGGCGTAGAACTTCTGGATCTGTGCAACTCCTTGGAGATAGATTTATCAGTTGGTCTTCAAAAAGGCAGAAAAGCGCTGCAATTTCTAGCACGGAGGCTGAATACATCGCCATGTCCGGTTGTTGAGCTCAAGTCCTTTGGATGAGATCACAATTAATTGACTACGGTTTGGGATTTAACAAAATCCCGATGTATTGTGACAACAAGAGCGCCATTTCCCTTTGCTGCAACTATGTTCAACACTCCCGGGCCAAGCACATAGACATTCGCTACCATTTCATTAAAGAGCAGGTGGAGAACGGAGTGATCGAGCTGTATTTTGTCACTACTGAGTACCAGCTGGCAGATATGTTCACCAAAGCCTTAGATCGAGGACGAATCGAGTTTTTGATCGACAAGCTTGGCATGAAATCATTCACTCCAGTGACTCTCAAAGAGTTGGCAGAAGAATCAGCTGAATAGTGGTGGTAAACTATTCAGAGTATCCTTTGTTCGTGATCATGTATATTATAGTAAATATATAAACCACAAAAGAAAAATACAAAAATATAAAACCAACAAAAACCATAAAAAATATAAAACCTAGAAAAACCATAAAAATTATAAAATCAAGAAAAACCAAAAATATCTTTCGTTTTTAAATCGGGCATGTCTTTTAGTACGGTAATATTTACGGCCTTAGAAATGTCGATCAATATTGACACGGTGCCATAAATAGAGTCCGTATAAAAGTTGTACATTTTTAAAACATGCCCATTATGGCTTGTAGTTATTTCTGACTGCAACCCGGTTTTCATATTAAAGTCACGTATTTCCTTGGAAAACGTTGGCTCAGAACGGGAATTAATTTTCTCGGGCATGATTTACAAGCCAAATCATGCAAAGGGATCAAGTTTACTTTATAACTTGGTCTAGCACGAATTAATGTACGTCTCAGTGCATTAATTTGTTAAAATAAGAGAAATCTTATTGACACCACGAATCAATCTTTTTCAAGACATTAATTGGAAATGTTTTCATCAATATTTGACTCTTTAAACAATGACTACAACTCTTTAAATAGAAAATGGGTCATCGTTTAAGGGGGAGAAAATATTAAAATCATCTTCGTCATTAAATTGATTTTCAAAAGTGATTGTGAAAAATTAATGGCTAAATGGTAAATGAGTGGTATTGCTTTAGAAAACGACTTGTGCTCGTTGAAGGTGATAGGACTTGCTTTAGATTTTGGAGATGTGCTAATAGGTTGCGATTGCTAAGTTGTGTGAAAGTTAATAGTGGCTAAGTTTAACAAGGGTTAGAAAAAATGAAAAGTAATAAACCAAAAAGGAAAAAGGTGTGAAAATGTAGGGCTAAAAGTGACAAGTTGAGAAAGTTGGGTAAAATTTGACCTAAGTCAAATGCAAACCCCCCGCCCCCTTTTTTCTTTATCTCATTCACTGTTTATTTAGCTTCTTGCCGCCATTAAAACACACACACTTGAGCTTTCTCACACACGATTTTAATCTGTTAATCAACTCCATCCGTGTTCATTCGATTTATAAGGTAATAAACATCATTCTTTGATTAAAATTCGTCTAAATCATCACTATGTCCTGCTAATTAATTCGTTTGAATCAAATCAATCTAATTAGGGTTCGTTTGCTCAAATTAGGGTTAATTAATTAGGGGTTTTTGGTGGGTTTTGCTCGGAATAGCTTTAGATGATGTTGTGTTGCCTTAGATTGCTTTAAATCTCACAAATGCGTCTAGATTAATCATCATAGGCTGCGTTTAAGAAGTTCCGAATGAACAATGATAACAACTTCCGAATGAAGGAACTTTGAACAAATTTCTGAATGAAGGAAAGTTCCGAATGAAGGACTTCCGAATGAAGGAAGTTCCGAATGAAGGACTTCCGAATGAAGGAAGTTCCGAATGAAGGAAGTTCCGAATGAAGGACTTCCGAATGAAGGAAGTTCCGAATGAAGGAATTCCAAATGAAGGAAGTTCCGAATGAAGAACTTCCGACTGAAGAAGTTCCGAATGAAGGACTTCCGAATGAAGATGTTCCGAATGAAGAACTTCCGAATGAAGAAGTTCCGAATGAAGGACTTCCGAATGAAGGACTTCCGAATGAAGGACTTCCGAATGAAGGACTTCCGAATGAAGGACTTCCGAATGAAGGACTTCCGAATGAAGAAGTTCTGAATGAAGGACTTCCGAATGAAGAAGTTCTGAATGAAGAAGTTCCGAATGAAGAAGTTCCGAATGAAGAAGTTCCGAATGAAGAAGTTCCGAATGAAGAAGTTCCGAATGAAGAAGTTCCGAATGAAGAACTTCCGAATGAAGAAGTTCCGAATGAAGAACTTCCGAATGAAGAGTTCCAAATGAAGGAAAGTTCCGGATGAAGAGTTGTTTGATTGATAGTTGTTTGCATGCTCTAAGTACTTGTTAAAATATGTTATGCTTAGAAATAAGAATGATACATATCTATATACTGTTGTGCATCAACCTTTCATGTCTTATCTTAAGCAGATACAATGACTAATCCAACAGTACAAGCAATCCAAGATTCTAGAGAAGCCGCAATTGCTGAAGCACGAACCCTCAAGTTCATACCAAACAATTACCGGCTGAAGCAAATCTCAAATCCACTCACCATGGTTTCAAAGTCGCCATAGCAATTCTTGATCAATCTCATTTCAAGAATGCTTTAAGGAGTACTGCCTCGGTGCCTTATGATTATATGTATGAGTTCTGGGCTACCAAGGAAGTCACTTCAAACAAGAACACCTTCACTCTTGACAACAAGCAGCAGACACTTAAGGTTTCAGACTTCCGTAAGATATTTGGCATTCGTGATACACCCAAAGGTATGTCATTTTCGAAGGATCCTACCAAAGATGAACTCATGGAGCTGTTCGATGCTGTTGGATGTCCTGACATACGAGTTGCGTCTTAGTTTACCACTGCTAAAGTAGGACAACCTTGGAGAGCAATGTTGGGTATTCTCAGTAGATGTCTTACACCGAAAACAAGTGGGCATGATGCTTTGTGCAGTCCTATTATGAACATCTTCCATGGAATGTATAAAGGCGCAAATGCAGATTATGCATTGTTGTTATGGGAAGAATTCACCTTTCAACTCTTCCAAAACAAGAAGCTGAAGACTAATTTCTTTGCTTACCCTCGGTTTATCAAGCTTATCATCAACTATTGCATGAAGAATGATGTTACTATTGATAGGCGTGCAGCAAGTCGTCATCACACCGAAGAAGCTGATCATACTGTAGATCTAAGGCATGAAGGACCTTCTGGTGGTGTGATTCCTGGCCCTATTCCTGATTATCTTCTGACGGATAAAATTAAAGGTTCTACTGATTACAAGCTACTGCTGCTAGAAATCAAGAAGCTAAAAGCAAGCTTTCAGACTGGAGAAGACTCGTCTACTACGGTCAAGAGTAAAGGTAAACGCAAGCAACCAGCTGCTTTACCTGAACCAGAAACCAAGAAGAAGAAGACTGAGGTTAAGAAAGGAAAGGGTAAGGCTGATGAGTTAGTTCTACGTGACGAAGAAGATGTTGTTGATCCTACTCTTGACAAGGCGGAGAGAAAAATGATGAAGATAGCTATTCAAAGGAGTAGGAAAGATACGGGCGGTAGTGGTTCAGGTGCAAGGATAAATGTTGAAGAAGAGTACGAGGAACCAAAGGATATTGATGAGTTTGGATCACCTGAACGGTATTCTACTTCGAAGGAGACATCCATTCCTGTGTCAGCAAGTGTTGAAAAGGAGTCTGGTGCTCCTACAATTATGGTGTCAACTCAACCTTTAGCAACTCAACCTCCACCAATACAACCCTTACCAACCAGATCGGCTTCAACACCATTCCTTCTACCTCCAATAACTCCCATTCTCAGTACTGTGGTCACAACCGAGCCTCTTCAATCAACCCAGAGCAGCTCTGCAACATCTACAATGGCTGTATTGGTGATGGCCGAAATGTTGGATAAACATACGGATAATCACGTAAGAGAAATGGATGAACTTCGCCAAGAGCTACATAGTCGAGTTCAAAGTGAAGAAGCATCTAGGAAAGCCCAAGAAGAGATGCTTGCTAAGTTCGCTGCAGATATGGAATTGACGCGAAAAGCTCATGCAGAAGAACTAGCTCAGGTTAAGCAGGCTGAGGCTGATAAGCATGCTGCACGTATCACTAGACTTCAAGCGATGAGGGATAAATACAAGGAGCAAAAAGAAGCACTTGAAGCTTCTGTTGAAGAGAGAGTGCAAGAATCCGTTGAATCCATTATGCCTAAACTGCGTGATGAGTTGAAGATACTAGCAGCTGATAACTTGATGATCAAGTCATCCAATCCTTCTGAATCCGCCTACAAAATTGCCTATGACTTGACGGATTTTGAATTAAAGAAGATCCTGAAAGCTCGAATGAGGGAACTTGGATCGTTTGATAAATCTAGGATTCAACGGGCTCTTTACAAATCCCTGAATGACGCTATCATGGAGGATGATAGGTTATTCAAAACGTTTGGAAGTGTGGTACCTTATCACATTCTACCTGAGCAGGACAAAGATGATAGTGAACAGGAAGAGGGTACTGGTGAAGAAGAAGAGGAAGAAGAAGGAGAAGAAGAAGAAAAGGATGATGATGATGATGATGACGATGACGATGATGATGAGGATGATGAGGATGATGATGATGATGGTGATGATGGTGGTGATGGTAATGAGGAGAGTGCAAAGGGGAGCAACGAGGATAGCGATGAGAATGATGATGGGGTTAAACAGCCTGAAAAGGGGGATAAGGTTGCCAGCTCAAAGAAACCTGCTAAGTCTGGAACCAAGTCCAAGAAAGATGCAGCGGCAAAGGAAAAATCTTCCTCAACGGAATCAAGACGATCCAAGTGGCGCCACGATGTGAATGCTACTACAGCGTCATCGATTCCTGGTACATCTATCGCTGTATCTATACCTGTTACCACTAACCCCGTTAGTTCTGTTGTTGTTGCTCCTGTGATTGCAGAATCAGTAACCGAACCTGAAGCTGCACAACACTCACCCGTTCATGACACCGCTGAGATGCCTGAATCAGAACCAGCAGATGTTCACGTTTCCACTCCTCTACAAAAAGAACCACAATCTACTGTTCCTGAATCAAGCACACGGGACTGGGCAGACACGTTGGAGATTGACGAGACTGCACCGCCACAAGCTTGGATCACGGCAGCGGCTCAATATGATCCAATCACGGACGCTGACAGAGATGTTCTATATCTCCGTATCCGTAGTCCGATTGACTTGTGTGCATTTCTTGCTCATGAGTATAAGACTTCGGTTACTCCGTCTTTGGTGAAGAGAGCACTAAAGGATAAAAGACTTCGCACCAAAACCAGGTTAACCAGAATGGAGTTCGAGTATTATGCTGATGAGATCCTGAAAGCTCTGAATACCGTTCAACGGCCAGGTCTTCATGATTCAGAAAGAGCTCCACCTCCACTTGATCCTTCACAAGATAATCAGATTGCTCTTGACTTCTTCGTCACCAATGATCTTGTGTATCTTCTGAAAGGGTCATCAAAGTACGCAACCTCTCTGACCTTGCTGAAAGCTGCCAACTGGGGGACAATACCCTTTATTGAGGAAAAGGTAAACCGACTCTGGGTCCCAAAGGTAAATCGTAATTATGATATGTATGCTGTCATAGGTGCATCACACTGGGACGAACGAGTTCGAAGGGCGTACAGGGGTTGCTGCTTAGTCAATTCAGGAAGCAACGTTAGATCCGATATCCGCATCTCCAGTATTTTAGGACTGAAAACTGAAGCCAAGAATGGCTACTATCATGTGACGGAGATTCGTTTGAAAAGGGAGGATGACAGAGAATACAAAATCCAGCAGGGAGATTTTTCTATCATTCGCCTTGAGGATATCGAAGATATGTTGCTTCTGATGACCCGTGATCAACTTACACATATTCCTCGTGAAGACCTCATTGCCTTGAATACAACACTTCGTATGTTCACACGAAGCGTTGTTATCAAGAAACGAGTTGAAGATCTTCAGTTGGGAGTCGAAAGTTACCAAAGGAAGCTTAACCTAACCCGTCCAGTGAATCAAGTGTTACCTCAACATGTCAACAGATGTCCCTATACCGGCATTTCTGTTCCGAATTGCGGGATTTTCTACTTGAACAGTCGAGGGTTAATGAAGTTTATGAGGGTGGGTGAGCTTTATAAGTACAGTGATGGGACTCTCATCTACGTCAGAGGAAAGTTGGATCATCTCAATTCGGGTGGGACTTTACCAGAGATGACTGAGGATTGGCATCAGGGTTACCGGCAAATGGCGAAGTATGTGATCAAGAAGATTGATCAAAAGCTCCGTGAACGTAGATTGATGAGGAGCTTGGAAAGATTCGTTGGTCGTAGACCATATGGAGTGCACCACAAGTTACTGCAACGATCCATCTAATGGGTCGTACATTTCAGGTCCACTTTATATTGGTTTTAATTGTGAATATGTAAATTTGTGAATATTGTGCTTTAATGGCTTGATGTAGTGTTAAGGTATGATAATTTTTCAAGAATTTCTCACGAGATTCTAAATCTTTCAAAATATATCATACTAAAGCACTACAACTATCCCTTATTTACTTAAGGGGGAGCATTAACATGTTCTATGGCCAAACATCGATTTCATTTTTACCCAAAGACCGGTTAATCCATTCAATATCCCAACTATTAATGGTTAACATTTTGGATAAGGGGAGAAAATGGGATTAAGGAGACTTAAGTGATACTTGGCTAAAAGATGAAAAAGACTTAACGATAATCCAACTTAATATGTGTAAAGCACGTATTAAGGGGGAGCGTTTTTGATGATCAAAAAACACCTAAGGTACGAAACTTTTGATTTCAATATCACAAGTACTTTAGGTGATTTTCAATGATTTTTCATGGTGGTAATTCCTTCCCAAAACACGCTTAATTCACGACGAATGTGGTGACAAAAGGGTGGTAGGAATAGGTTTAGTCCAATGATTCATCAGAGCCGATGGAATCTTCCCAAGGATAATTCCCTAGATAGAATTAGAAGTCCTAGGAAAGATGGAGAAAGAATGTGAACGTAGCTGAGTACCGACTAATTACTGATGCTAGCACTGGAACAATCACAACAAGGTGCTAGTGATGATGTATTGGTAAGTACTGAAGGGGTTGAAGAATGAAAAAGAAATGTAAAGATAAAGGGTGTAAAGAAAGAAGCCCTCCTTACAACTTTAGGCAGAAACCGGGTCAATACATATGCTATTGAGGTCATTTTTGTTAATGATTCTCGATATTGAAGAAAGACGTCATGGACCCAGCGATGCAATGCACAACCCTTCCCAGCTAACTCAAATATCTCTCAAAAGGTATTTGTTTTAATCACACGGAGATCAACACGTTATCTATTGGTTTATTCACTCCGAATAGACTGGTATTGAAAAGGTGGCACTCCTCTCCAGCCGTCGCTCACTAAATCAAAACGTACAATCGAGTCTAGAGCCAAGAGATCATCAAAAGTCTCATTAGGACACTTTCCATTTATTCCTTGCTTTCTCACACACTGTGAAAAGTAAGAGATTTTCATGAGTCCTACGCAGTATTCCTGTAATATTGCCAGAACATCCGAGTAATACGTAAGTATTACAATGAAGATGGAAATCCTGCTTGAGCCAACATCAAACAAGCTCATGGTAGGTTACACGTGCGGTTCTTTTAGAACCAATCTTGTGAAAAACTGGAAAGAAACAGTGGTTTAATTCTTAATTGAACTTAAACTTGTTCCAGGCCTCTACGCATTATCATATGATCTTGCCAGAACACTCAGAGTGACTCTTTATTGATCACAGTGACGAGTGGAAATCCTTCTAGTGTTAACATCAAACAGCACTTGGTAGGTGACGTGCAAGATTCTTTATGAATTGAGCTCGTGACAACTGGAAAGCAACGATGGTGAAAATCTTAATTGAAATTCACTTGTTCCAGGTTTCATGAATTGACGGCTTCAAATCACAAGGATAATTTATCCAAGTGATTCACTCTTTATGTTCGCAGTCAGCTTTGGACGGTCGAATAAAGAGAACGGGTTTACCCGCGAAATCCTGTCAGGAAGTTACTTAATTGAAACTATCCGTCACGGGTACGATATCTAATATCGTCCAACGGTCTTCACCGACCGGAGGTAAAATGCTACCGAATTAGAATAAAATGTTCAAAGCCATTTTATTCGTGTCGTTGATGTGTACCTGTTAAAGACGGTGGCGTTGCTGTGTACCTGTTGAAGACGGTGGCGCTGCTGTGTACCAGTGAAGACGGTGGTGTTGCGGTGTACCTGTAGAAGTCGTTCCCACATGCTTATGTCTTTCTGCATCAAAGTTCAGCAAAAAATCAAGAAAGTACAAGATAAAGTCTTCCGCTGTACCAAACTCTGAAGCTTTCGAGAATTCAACAAAAAGACATAAGTGTGTGGAACATGGAGTCACGAGGAGGCAAGTTTCACAAGAAAGCAAAGATCGCACGTGAAAGGCCAAAAGAACAATGCTCTCAAGCCAAAGCCTAAAAGATCAAATCAAAATATTCACAACAAAAAGAAAAAGAAGAAAAGACTACGAGCTAAAGAACGAAGACTTAGTATAGTATGCTAGGTTTAGAACTTTGTAACGTGGAGTGACCTCCCTTAGGGGGAGATTGTTAGAAATACGTTTTTACGTATATTAGAAGTATCGGTCACTCCACAATATTATTTATGTTGTAATAGCTCGTAGTTAACAAATAGTTAATAGTTACTTATTTAGTTAAGTAAGAACCGGTCCATGTGCTTGTCATGGGCCGGCCCAAGTCCACATAAGGCTTGGAAGTATAAATACCCCTTTCCTCCTTGGAAAGGGGTTGGTTGTTGTTCATTTGTGTTTTCCACTTAATAAAATATCACATAGTTCTCTCTCTCTTTCTCTCTCTAGTTTCTCTCTCTAGAAAACATCAACCCACTTCATAGATTCATAGGTTATCAAGATTCTACAGCTTTTTAGGAAGGTTTGGGCTTATATAACATATTTACCATTTTACCCTCAAGTTAACTTAAGTTTATATAAGCCATAGGATTATAAGTTTATTAAACATAGGCTTATATAAGAAAAAAATGGCTTATATAAGCCCATTATATAAGCTAAAAAAACACACCATAAATTTTTAAAAAAAGGGTTGGTCATACTAGAAACCTTAAACATTTTAGTTGAGATTAGGTTTGATTATCTTGATGTGAAAACGTATAGACTTCCTGGCCAACTTTTTTGAATCTAAGATGGCATCGATAGAACAACCTACATCTTTTCATTTACCCTTTTTTATGTAAGTACCTCTTACTATGGTTGTGTCATTTCCCTTTTTCATGGTCCTTGTTAACATCAACTACGGTCTTGAATAAACGACCCTTTTCTTTTCTGTTGATTGGTCGAATGTTTTCATTCCTAGTTCCCACTTTTGGGGCTTCATGAGGTAGCAAGTTATCCGAGTCACCACTATGAATGCTCTCTTTTTAGTTTAAGTTTCAGGTATCTTTTCAGTTTCAGTTTCAGTATCTTTTTAGTTTCAGTTTCAGAATCTGAATACTCTTTCCAGTTGAGTATCTAGATACAGACTTGTGTGGTTTATATCATGCATTTAGTATTTGGATTGATCCATTTGTGGATTATATTTCGATACTAAAACTCAAAGTGAGAGTGAGCGTGTTCAGAGTGACGACTCGGATAATTTGATGCCGAAATAAGCGCCAAAATTTACAAATGGGAAGGAAATCCTTTGACCAATCAACAAAAAGGAAACGGGTCGCTCAGTAAAGACCTTAGTTGATGGTAGTGATGCCCATGAAAAAGATAATGCGACGGCCATAGTAAGAGGGGCTTACATAAAAAAGGGTAAACGAAAATATGTAGGTTCTTTTGTCGATGCCATCTTAGATTCAAAAATGTTGGCCAGGAAGTCTATACCTTTTCACAGCTGCATTAGTTCATTTACTATGTTGTTTATATGTTGGTTATATGCTGATGCAGATACAAGAGCTAACTTAAAGAAAAACGAAAAAGGCAAGGGATCAACAGAAGATGATAAAGCATTTGATCCTTTTAATCTAGATAATAGAGTGGAAAAGCTTGAAAGGGAATTCAAACTTCTTAAACAGACACAGTTGCAGGGAGGTAAGTAAACTAAATTTTAATCTTTAGAGAAATATAGTTATACACTAGCTTCAGTATCACATGTATGCTATGAAGTAATACAGCTCCACATAGACGACATCTCAAGACCGTTTCCTCATCGAGGTAAATATCACCATGATTCCTCTTTCTCGTGAAAATCATCATCTTCATGCCCAATATGTGAATTCAGTATGCATTAACATATTTTTGTTTAGCCTTTTTAGTAAAGGACCTCTTACTTTGGCACTCGTGTTCGCTTTTTCATGGGTATTGATGATATTGATATCAATCAAAGACCGAATGCGAATGTCAAATTTTGAGCTACTTACATAAAAAGGATAAACGAAAAAGAAGTAGGTCCATATTGGATTCATGTATTGGGCACGAAGATGAACATGTTCACAAGATAGAGGAATCGTGGAGATATCTACCTCGAAGAGCAAACGGGCTTAAGATGTCGTTTATGTGTAGCTGTTAAACTTCTTAGCTAACATGTGAATATGTATTTGTAGTTAACTTATGCGGTATTATGGTATGTAGATACAGGAGTTGACTTGAATAACAAAGAAAAATGAAACGGTTCAATGGAAACTGATACCACAGCTGCTCTTTCTAACCTACATAATACGGTGGAAAAGCTTGAAAGGGAATTCCAACATTTCAAACAGAGACTGTCACAGGGAGGTTAGTATATTAACTTTTAACCTATAATAAGTGTAACACCCTTTTTGATAAATAGAATGTCACGCGTGATTATGGCGTGTCATCAAAGCATACAAGGATAAATGTATAACATTACATGACCATAAAGGAAATACCCGTATCAAACATCGGTAGTACAAAAGTAGAACTCATCACACACAAACATAAGTACTGTAAATGAAAGGACTAAACAATGTCCATGGAAAGAGTATCAAAGTATAGTTAAATGCATAAAGTAAAGAAGGCTAGAAAGCTTCCAGTCCATATGCACGTACACTTAAAGTCTACGAGCGTCCCTGAGTACCTGCCGTTTTGGGACCATGAAAAGGAAAACGGCTGAGCAATACGCTCAGTGCACGGATGTACAAGAAAAGCATGGATAATAAAAGCATATAAGCATGAAGCAGCGGAAGAAACTAAGTCCTGGATAACCCGGTTATATCTTAGTAAAACTGGTTTTATAGTTTGAAAAGTCTTAGGTTATCTTGTGGAAACTGTTTAACATATTTTACCGTTAGCCAATATAGGTCATGAAATATCAACGTGCATGAATACTTAGAGGGGTGACCTCGTCATGTAAATTAGAGGGGCTGCCTCTAATTTAATATATTGGTTTTGGGTAGGAGGGATCAGCTCCTTGTAAAGGATGCAAGGCACACACCACATTCACACTGAGTAATCTGCTGAAAACACGTAACTAGGATGCACCCATACGCCCCACCTGATAACAATAATATATGGCCAAAAGCTGAATGGGACACCACGAGCAATCACTCTGTCGTGGGGAAGTCATAACACCAGTGCCTCTAGTGTTATGGTTATGGTACCTCCATAACTAGGTGAAACTGGTCATGCATGTATATGGCTTTAGGTATTCTAACTAAACATAAGCAACCAAAAACATATAAAACATATACTAGGGAAAACAGTTGGCTGCATACGGGGAATCCTAATAAGGAAAGAATGTCCATACTGAAAGGACGGAGAATCCATACCTTATGTCCAGTGAACGAAGAAGACGAACGGAAGAGATTCCAACTTTGGTATCACTAATGCTACATAAATACATATGTGTATAAGTATCTGATTACTGAGTACGTAACGGATTTTATATCATGTCTTAGCTTGTTTTATATGTTCATGTCATGTTTGACTGTTTTAAGCTTTATACTGTGTTTATCGTATATTCTGTCTATTCTGATTAAGTATTACTTGTATTTCATGTATTATTATACTTGTTGTGTAATAATAAGTAACTTTTTAAAAATAGCAGGTTTCCTAAAATAGAAAGTTTCCAAAAATAGAAAGTTGCCAAAAATAGAAAGTTTCCAATAATAGAAAGTTTCCAAAAATAGAAAGTTTCCAAAAATAGAATTACTGCTTAAAATAGATAACTTTATAAAAACAGAAAGTTTCCATAAATAGATTAGCTGCCTTAAATAAATAAGTTTCTAAAAATAGAAAAGTTTCCATAAATAGATATAAGCTGGATAATTAAGCTAATTATATAAGCATAAGTGTTTTCTGATTATTATTCTAAGTCATGTGATTATATAGTATAGTTTATTAATTATTAAATGTAAATTAAATAAACTATAGGTTAAAGTATTTGATTAAATATAACATGATTTTAATTAAATAAGGTAAAATACTTAGGTTAAAACATGTATTATTATCTATTAATAATATAACCTAAGTCATGTTAATTAATTAATTATAAGTCATGGTTTTAATAATTAATTAATTATATAGTCTAATTAAAGATAAATACTTAGGTTAAAATTCATGAATTAATAATTAAATTAATAACCTAAGTCATGTAAATTAAATTAATCATGTTCATGTTTTTAATTAATTTAATTTAAGTCTAAAAAAACATAACTTGTAAAAATCATAAACCTTGCAAAAATGATTCATGAACCGGACCCGTGATTAAAACCCATGAACCGGACCCGTAACCATCACCATACCCCGACCGAGGTCGGGGTTTGCCCTTACCTTGCTGCTGTCGTGGGACCACCACAACCATACCAAGACCATATGGTCTCGGTGGTGCGAGATGAGCCAAGCCGAGACCCTTATGGGGCTTGGTTAGGCGTTTGCTAGACCACAAACACCCCTAAACCCTTGACTATATATATATGTATACATATATATATATATATATATATATATATATATATATATATATATATATATATATATATATATATATATATATATATATATATATATATATATATATATATATATATATATATATATATATATATATATATATATATATATATATATATATATATATATATATATATATATATATATATATATATATATATATATATATATATATATATATATATATATATATATATATATATATATATATATATATATATATATATATATATATATATATATATATATATATATATATATATATATATATATATATATATATATATATATATATATACATATATATATATATATATATGTATATATATATATATATATATATATATATATATATATATATATATATATATATATATATATATATATATATATATATATATATATATATATATATATATATATATATATATATATATATATATATATATATATATATATATATATATATATATATATATATATATATATATATATATATATATATATATATATATATATATATATATATATATATATATATATATATATATATATATATATATATATATATATATATATATATATATATATATATATATATATATATATGGGTTAATATACAAAGAAGTTACTAAACTTTCCAAGAAATTTGTCCTAAGGTAACGAACGTTCTTTTTGTGTTTCTAAGTTACTAATGTTCATATGAACATTTGATTAAGTTACCCACTTATAAAAAACGTGATATTTAT
The DNA here is from genome assembly GCA_025667525.1 of Glebionis coronaria. Classification (NCBI taxonomy): domain Eukaryota; kingdom Viridiplantae; phylum Streptophyta; class Magnoliopsida; order Asterales; family Asteraceae; genus Glebionis; species Glebionis coronaria. The sequence goes on along the minus strand of JANFOE010000876.1, from coordinate 271,582 downwards.
GTTACTTACCATGAAAAACCAAGACATTTATGTTACTTAACTTATCAAAAAACATGCATTCATGTTACTCAAATTAACACTAAATTATAGCGATGTATAGTTTAGTAAAGTTTAGTAACTTAGAAACATAAAATGAACGTTCGCTACCTTAGGACAAATTACTTAGAAAGTTTAGTAACTTCTTTGTATACTAACCCTATATATATATATATATATATATATATATATATATATATATATATATATATATATATATATATCTATATATATATATATATATATATATATGTATATAATATATATATATATATATATATATATATATATATATATATATATATATATATATATATATATATATATATATATATATATATATATATATATATATATATATATATATATATATATATATATATAGTGTAACTCCATGATTAGAACATGTTTATTATACTTGTTTTTAATTAGTTTATTAAAAACATCATGATTTTATGTGATTATATAAATCAAAACATAAAAAGAAAAGGTTAAAAGTTATACGGATTACGTGAAATGAATGAGGACGAACAGACAACGATCCTTGTAAAAATTCCAAGATCAAAATCAACCCGAACACCCCTTTTGTGTTCTTAAATCTGGCGGCCAAACAGGAGCAAAGAAAAGAATTAGGGTTTTGATTATTTTCTAGATTTGTGATAAATGACACATGTTTTTCCCTTAATCCCTAGTTACTAAAATTACATGGGCTAAGCCCATGTTTCTTGGTATTGCCGCGGGTAGGGGGCCCACATGGGGTAACCCGTACCTTTTTTCGTGTCTAAAATACTAGTGTGTTCTCGTGTTCGTGTTTTACGTGTTTTAATTAGTTATCGATTGTGACTTAATATATTTATTCGTGTTCGTAATAAATATATATACATACGTAATATTAGCTCGTGATTAATTTACGTTCATGATTTCATGTTCGTATGTTCGTGATTATAATTATTATTGGAATAATTATCGTGTGTTCATACGTAATAAATACTTATCGTGTTATAACACGTACGTAATACTTGTAATTCTTATTCATGAAACGTAAACGTGCTATAAAAGGAAAGTTATAATCATGTACGTACGATCTTAATGGTACTATTCATGGTAAAAGCATGCAGGTTTTACAACTCTTCCCCCCTAAAAAGAATAATTCGTCCCCGAATTATAGATAAAGTAAACTGGAAAAGAAGAACATACCTGAATTCAAAATATGAAATGAGGGTAAGAAGCCCGGATATACTCCTCGTTTTCCCAAGTGGATTCCCGCTCGGTATGATCACTCCAAAGGATTTTGACGAATGGAATCGTCTTCCTTCTCATGACTCGTCCTTGTCTGTCAAGAACTCGTTCGGGTTCTTCAATGAAAGTGAGATCTTTACGAGTCTGTTCAAGTGGATACTGAACCATGTGAAGGGGATGATACTAGTACCCTCTGAGTAAGGACACATGAAACACATTGTGTACATGCGAAAGCTGCGGAGGTAACGCTAAACGGTAAGATACTTCACCGACTCGTTCAATGATATCAAACGGTCCGATGAATCGAGGACTGAGCTTCCCTTTAATACCAAAACGTCAAACACCACGTGCCGGTGAAACCTTAAGGAAAACATGATCTCCTACGTTAAAATGTATGTCCCTACGATGCTTGTCTGCGTAGCTCTTCTGACGTGACCGTGCTTCTTGAAGCTTCTGCTTAGCTACTGCGACCCTCTCATTAGTCAACTCTATGATATCTGGTCCTACAAGTGTTCTCTCACCAACTTGATCCCAGATCGAGTATCAACTCCGGCCATGGCTTCTTGTTGTGGATGAATCAAAGCACGATTCTCGGGATCGGCTTGATGGACGGTGGTGTTCCTACTCTTTCTCTTTTTCTTCCTTTTCGGAGGAAGGGGTTGTACACCAATCGGTCTTTGTGCACGCCCGTGAGTGAGCATGCAACTCAATACGAGGAATGAGAGAGAAGCTCTCGTGTGACTTTGAAGAGAAAAGGATTATCCTCTTCGAGTTTCAATATGAAATATCCACAAGAAAATAATAATATACGTATGTACTACTTGGGTGCAAGACCCCCAATGAAGCCTTAAGTACCTATTGACCCTTAGATAGCATTTAAGTACCTAAGTACCTATTGACCCTTAGATGGCATGCAAGACCCACAAGTGAACGGGGGGTTAGGTGGCGCGAAGCACTTAAGTACCTATTGACACTTAGATGGCATTTTATAGCACATCGCCTTTCTATTCACTTAATTGTTTGTATTCTTTGCTTATCGGAAGTATTTATCTATTCTTGCTTTATTTTGTTTGATCGATACACGTGTCAAGGACCGGAACGCCCCTCAACACGGTGTATTGCCTTGGCAATACTTATGGAGAATATGTGTGTTGGTTGTTCTTATACGTATACGTATTTACTTATAATAATATATGGAAAATATTTTTGTATATATGAGTTTTTTTAAGAGAAAATACTATATGTACATAAAAACCGAGAGAATCCAATAATATATATTTTTGGGTGCAATCTCTTAGGAAAAAGATTGCTTTTTGGATTTTTTAATTTGTTTGGTCAATTCTTTAGGAAAAGAATTGTTTCGGTATTTTTTAGTTTTTATATATTTTTTTATTTTTTATTTTTTTTATTGTTTTTCATTTATGATACGTAAAAATAACGTTCACTAGGTGAACGGATCCCAAAAGCCAATGAAAACCGTCAATCGATAGTCTCTCGTAAAGTCAAAGAACCGGCAGCGGCGCCATTTGAAATTGTGTATAATTGAAGTTCATTTTCTCAGTTCTTAACCAATTGAAAGTCCTAACAAAATCGGGTTTATAATCGTTTTTGGTTGGTAGGGTTATTTGGCTTTTCTATGTCTAATTGATCAATCAAGTAAAAAGTTGAAAAATATTAACTACGTAACCGTAAAACAATTAGTCAATTACCAAATTTCTATTCAAATAAAGACAAAAATATAAATCTATGAAATAAAGGGCTAAAAATGTAAATTCTAGAAACTAATGTGCTTGAAATGTAAATTCTAGAAACTACAAGGACTAACTATGCAAATGTAACTAACAATTAACTAAAATGTAACTAATTATGAAACTGCCTAACTGAATTTGAAAAGTTTTAAAATTACAAGGACTAAAAATTGCAAACCCTAGTTTAATGCAAGTTTAACTAAAAATGAACACAGTAACAACTTGAGGGACCAAATTGCAATTAAATGCAAAATATTATCAAAAACGGGAAAACATGTTCAATAAGCTTGTTTAAGCTATCTAATGAACCAAATAAGATCTAGTAACTTGCAAAAGACTTAAAATCCAAAATTACCTAGGCTTGTAAAAGGATTTAACTTAAAAGCTTATAAAACTCGATTTAGCTTATTCTAATAAACCCATATTAAGCAAACAAGAAAATGATACTTCCACAACTTGATTTTCTTGAGAAAACTGATCAATAAGCTGACAAGGAGTATGGATTGTCTTTCAAAATGGAAAATGATCAACTGGATAAGCTGAAATTTGAAATTAAGCTAAACAAGTGCTTATTTGACTTTCGTTGACCAACTTTTTCAAGAAGCTAAAAATTTCAAAATCCACTCATGAACACTTTCTAAATGCAAATGTGAAAGAAAATTGGGAGGTTTCTGAAGTAGAAATGCTTGTAAGAGAAAACAATTGAGCTCAATATTATAGAAACTTGCTCTATCTCATCAGCTTAATGATTAGCTTATTTCTTCCTTGTTTTAGAAAATTGTATAATTTCCTAGAAAAAGCTAAAAGTTCAGATGTTAAGTGAGAGATTAGAACTGGTTTGGAGCAAATTCATCCAATAACAAAGAAATGCCAATTGAATGAAATCAAGGACTTTTTCTGAAACTCTAAGTTGAAAACTGACCCAAACTTTTTTTGTTGCCAATTGCCTTTTTGACTCTAAAATTGACTTGAAAACTGTCAAACTTTACTTAAAATGATTTAATGACTGAAAATGAACAAAACTTAACCAATTTCCAACACTTGAACAAAACTTGAAAGCTATTACCAAACACTACTTAACTGAATTATAGCAAACTTTTATGAAAGGAATTAAAGCAATTGGCTAAACTGATTAAAATGGAATATCAGACTAAGTTTGGTAAACAAAATGAAGTGTAAAGAAACCAGTAACAAACAATTTAACATGCTAGAACTCAAATTGAACTAGTGAACTAAAAATGACTGAAAACCTTATAACAGGAACAAAGATTAAGCTAATGATCAAGTATAACACTAAAAATAAGCTACTCAATCACCAAATTCAGTTCAAAAGCTATCTAAACACACTTGATCATGCAGACAAACAAGAATTAGCTAGGAATTAAGCAGGCAGACAACAATTCAGTGGAACAAAAATGCAGAACTTAAAACGTTTTAGCTTAGGCCTCCATTGATGGAGTAGAGAAGCGCTGAGCTTTCTAACTAATGCTAAACCACCACCTTAGCATCAAAATCTACCAATCAATAGCTATTATCATCATAATCACCATTGTTGAACCAGAAAGCTTCAAAATCTACAAGACTGGTACTGGATGAACAAGACAGGATCTAAACAGCTTCAAATCTTCACACTTAGCTAATCATGATCAATTGTGATCACAATACGCTAACATCAACAAGAGAATAACAGGATTGAAGGTATGAACAGAAACTGAAGAAGATGAAAGGTGAATTTTTATTGATTGAAGAATGAAGTTTGTTACAAAGCAGGTAAGGTAGTTACAACTAAGCTAACTAACTCAAGAGCTTGTCAGACTCTTAAGTTGTTAAGCTAATTCCTAACAGATTGAGAGAGAAAAAGTAAAGTGTGTGTGTTTTCACACTTTCTACATTACAACAAATGAAAGCTAGCTAGGGGTATTTATAGAGTGCAGTTGAGTGTTGGTGAGGATGAGTGACGTGTTGCTTCCAATCTTTACGTGCCACGTGGCCTAAATCTATTAATTGCTTTAACACCCCCAATTTACATTGCGCAACGAAAAATACACAATTGGGTGTTATTTACAAACATCATCATATAACACTTTAAATGACCCAAAAACAGTATATTTAAGAATAAATATAAAAATAATTTAAATCAATGTCTAAAACTTTCAATCCCGAGTAAAAACAGTTTAAAAATATATCAGAGTAGCGTACAGGTTTCCCCTAGGATCTTAATCAAAACAACGAACCTTTGACCAAAATATTTGACCATTTACTACAAAAGCTCCGCAAATCAACAACTTCAAGTACCTGAAATACATGCTTAAAATCATCAACACAAAGGTTGAGCAAGTCTATAGGTTTTACAAAATCATAATTGAACACATCGTAAAAATCATCAACAATTGTTTAATAGAATTGTGGCCAGACAATCTATCAATCAGGTATAATATATAATATAGTTATTTGAATTATATTAAGCTCATGACACCGACCCCTTAACTTAGTCACCCACGCCAAATGCCAGCATGACTAGATAAATTACCAGTGTCCCTACTAGGGTATTAATTGCAAGAATACCAATTCTCATTCACGTAAAATTATCCTTCCCAGCGGGTTACTCAGCGTAAAGCCCTGGTCTCAGATAGGGTTGTCAGCCCAATAGTACTATTATTAGAATAAGCGGCTATTCCCAACTCGCAACATCAAGTCAGAAGATAGTTAACGGCTCATGAATTTAGGGTCTTATGCAATTAGGTACTTATACAATTCATTTCATCAAAGGCAACATCGGGTCCAACAATTACTCATGACATGTGTTCATTTTACTTCAAATAGCATGTATCCCCCTCGCGGGTTTTAAAATCATTAAAACATGTAGAAAGCGAGGCTATAGACCGACCTGTAGTAATAGCAGTAGTAAGACGATATTCGACGATAGTTGATGCCCGGTAAACACAAAAACCGCAACCTATCAAATAAGGCGCGTTCATCAATAATATACTCGAGTAAAATTCATACTTAGTAATATCAAACTCAAATCATAAAATCAAAACCAATCCAAAATAAAGATAATACAAGTGCCCTTTTTATTCCATTCTATATATTTACTATTAGTTAACTCCGTCGATAAAAATCTGCCGGTACACACCAAATGTACAAGCTCGTTTACCCCACTTAAACACGTCAAATTTTTATGATACTAATCAGTAACTTCACTTACTATATATAGAAAGCCCTGTTAAAACTCATCAAAAGATTTTACTTTTAAAGTTCCCTGCCCGACACATCTTTGAACTACAAAAACCAGACAGTTTTACGTCAACAATACTTATAGTCTTTTAACACATTTATTTTTCTCCGTTTATGAAACCGATACTCAACTTTGAAAATAACTCGACATCCTCATACTTAACCTTAAAAATCAGTCCTTGACACATTTCAAAATCCATTTTATAGTCCCTGAGATTCGATCCAAATATCGACAACAATTATATATTGTGTCGGTACTCGTCTCCCGGTACACGAATTAATCAAACTAACGTAATTTTTCGCTCGTTTGGAGCTACAAGTCCTACCTTATACCAAAACGAAGGTAAAAACATCCTCAACAACAATATCTAACTAGTTCACTCAAACTCAAACTCATATTTTCAGAAAATTAAACTTAATAATCTGCCTAAAAATACATCTTTAAATATCACCCAAAATCAAATTTTCACCACATTTTAACCTCATTTTTACCATTATAAGCATTCCTACATTACTAGTTCATATCATAACACCTTAAATCATCCTAGATGATCAAATCATAAAAACCAAAATCAAAAATAATAACATGCAATCAATAAAACATGTACATATGAACATAAACACCTACTTACAACAACAATTTAAGATCAAACATCAAGAATTTCATCCAAAAATGGGTTTTATAAAAATATCAATGCATGTGTGAAAATTTCATACCAATGTGTAGAGATTGATGAAACAAAGATGGGTCTTTGATTAGAATTTAAAGATTCAAGCTCAAAATCAAAAAATTTAGGGTTGAATGGTGGTGTGGAGGTGACGGGAAGAAGAAGAGAGGAGGGAGAGAGAGAGTGTTGGTGTTGTGTTTGTGTTTGTATGTGTTTATTTGTTTTTAAAATTCCTTTTATATGGAAAAAGTTTAGGGTAGTTTTTGCCAATTGTGATTTTTTTGGACCAAAGTGTAAATACTTTGTTAAAAAGCGGGAAATGACTATTAGTCACTTTTGAAAATTTTTACGGGTCTCGGGTTTCATAAAAATGCTTCTCAAAACATAAAACGCACTCAAAATGATATATTATATAGTCCCGGCACGACTTAATACGACATTAAAATAAAAACGTCAAAATATTAAACATCGACATGTTTAAAATAAAACGTAAAATTTCTCGGGCATCCCCTCGATATCGTCATCACTAGTAATCCTCGCAACTCGTCAAAACGTAAAAACGTAAAAATAAAATTTCAACATCATCCAAACCAAATTACCAATCGTCATGAAAATCAACCTCATCAAAAATTTCAAAAATATACGTAAAAATATAATTAAATAATGACCACGGTTTTTGGGTTGTTACATCCTACCCTCCTAAAAGAGAGCGACGTCTCGGCGCTCAACCCGCCTCACACTCGCACTTCCTCACTTCTAGAGTCAACGTGACCTCTTATCCTCAAGAGATACTCACTTTTTTTTCACACCAGTCCAACTCAATTCTTATGATATCACCATATCCACAACTATTATTACACTTCAAATTCCAATTTCACCTTCTATTCTGCTAATATTACTTCATCATTCATACTCCTTCTGCATCACTTTCTCAGTTTCATTCCTACCCCAATACTCTGACATCATACTCCACAATTCAGACAACGTACATATACCACAACTCTCTGACAACATATATATACCACAACTATGTATGTTCTTAATTTAAACCTCTTAACTACTAATATGACGATTACCATCGCATAAGGATTTCATCTTCACTAGTTTCCATTAGTCCTCATAGTGAAATATTAAGATATCATCATCCCAAGTTTCTATTGCCATCGTTCAATTCATCCTTTCACTATGTCCATTGCTTTTCGAAAATACGCAATATGCCTTCTTAACTCAATTCTTCGCACTTTCTACGGAAATCTCTAATATCCAAAAGTCAATCTCAATCTCTAGGTCACGATTAATATGTTCAAGCCTTATCTAATATTCATACTCTATTACAGCTATTTCCAGTATTCAAAAATTACTCTGCCTCTATTTCCTGAGGTTACACTCAAACTAAATACAATGAGATTATCCATAATTCTGATCATTCACTTATATACTTCCCATATTCATTTTCCACTTTCATTATTTCTAACAATTTCTACACTGAATTACTGTACTTTCCATAGTACATTATTACATCTTTCTAATATCATATTACTGTTTAAATAACTCCGTTAGCCTCATATATTCAAATCCGAAATATATAAAGGGTCAAATCACTTCCTGATATCATAATATACTTTACTCCAACCATTCTGTATCAATACTTCAATTTGTTAAATCCCTTCAATACTACATGCGACACTCTCAGCACTCTAAGAATAATTATATTCTCTTTTTAATCTGAACAATTCATTCACCACTGGCCCTTTCCTTCTTAACACACTCGCTGATCTAATAGGAGAACATTTAGATAATCATAATACCCGTTTTTGTTTTTGTTTTTGTCTTTGTTTTTGTGTGACAATAACACACATCTCAACCTTCTCATTTCTATTACCATTCTATTTCAAAATTTCTAACAATATGTTGATCTTCTTTGTTTGATATTCCTTTTTCCATTAGTTTATTACCTTGATTCTAACTTTCTTTCCATTCCTTCCATTCTGCTTGTTGTGACCAATATTCCAATTATCTCAAAACTCAAGAGTCAATTCTCAATTACCTCAGAAACTTTATAAGCTCTTTTTCCTTTTCCTCCTTCTTACTAAATACTCACTAGATGATAGTGAAAGTATCCACACTTATCCTTCACAATCTGAAACACACTTCGTAATACAGAACTATAACATATCCCGTTCAAAATTTACCGATTATTATTTCCTCAGTCACATCAAGTAATCCTGAATTCCTCTTCTTTTAAAATCCCCGAATAGCATTTATACACAAGTCCTTCTTATTCCTATTTTATTCATACTTGATTCCATACAAGTAATACTTTTCAGTCCCAAAACAAATACCACAATGTCAAATCTCATGATCATACAAATCCCGTTACACTTCTTTATTCAAGTCAACACACTACTATTGCTTTCCTTTCCACTTGATATTATCCAAATATCATCATCGCAGCTCTATAATTCCTTTAGATTCCTCCAATACTAATTATACAGGCACAGAACTTCAATCTATCCTCAGCGTTCATAAACAACTTCCTCAACTACAATATCACATCTCACAACCACAACTTAAATATATTCTCCATCTATACATCTACCTCCATTCATATATTTAAGTTCTTCTTTGTCAGCTGTATCCTTAGTTCAACAATCATTGAAAACCTCCTGATAAACCTCCGATAATACTCAGCTTACACAAAGGAATTTACAAGCTTCAGTCGGTTTCGTCGGTATCGACAAAGCCTCAATCATTTCAATCTAGTCAGATTTTCACGATCACTTCAGCCATAAATCGCACATTCTAAAACATCTATAATACTCCAACTAAAATTCTTATCCAAAGAATTTTACACATCATTCCTTTTTAATAAAAACAATTTTCCAATTGTTAGGGAATACTTTTCTTTCCTTCAATCATCTATTCATCACACTGATCATTCACAGTCAATAATGGACACCGATTTCTGGTGCTTAGTTTGTTCAACCCCACATCCATCATCTTATTCACAAAACATCCAGCTTCTTTCCTTACTTTCATTATTACCTCTCTGACGACTTACCTTTCCAGTCAAATCAGATTATCCTTATAATCTCATCTGCCAATCCTTACAATCAAACATATTACCATCCTCAATTTCCTGATAATGCCATATCATAAAATATACAATCAGATTACATAACTCCTATCACCAAGCTAACACAAAACTTCCTTTTTCCCAAGACGACAGTGAACTCTACGATTTCATAGAACCACCACATAGTACCCTCAAGTACTAACTCATCTTCACATTCTTTTCCAACTACTACTAGTAAAGCGCAAAGAAAATTTTGACTTATTGTAGTTTCCTACTACATACCTTCTCATCATTGACCAATAAAATCATCAAATAGAAATTCTACTGATTACTTCCTGAAATCAGTACTCAATGTTCAACAACATTCCAAATTAATTCTTTCCACCTTTATTTATCATATCCTATGATACTATCCTTATCCCGGTTAACTTTCTCACAGTTCTGGTTCAATTAATCGCGCTATACTTCTTAATTCCATATGCTCCAAAAATATTTCCTTAATATATATATATATATATATATATATATATATATATATATATATATATATATATATATATATATATATATATATATATATATATATATATATATATATATATTATTCTTCCGTCGGTGAATTTCTCATTTCAACCCATCACAAATTCTCGTTGATTTCTCGCCCTCAGTTTTGCTAAAATCTAACATCTTCACATCTCAATATATCCTCAATAACACCTTCAAAATTTAGATACACCATCAATAACACCTTCAGAATTTAATAAAATTATAACTTAATGATTAATAGATAAGAATATACAAATCACTACATCTAAATCTCAAATCTTATCAGCATTTCCAAAATATAAACTGTGATAGCAGCAACATTCCCTTCATATTGATTTTCCAATATCTGAATAATTCCTTTATTCAATCTCCTTTACCGAAATGAAAACATTTCATTACCACAGAAATACTAATTTTTATACCACATTCCTCGTTATTCCTTCAACAGCTCGACCTCCAGCTAGTCCGTACTTACATCAAGTAAATAGATAATTACTTAAATGGTATAAAATACATGTGATCTTAATAACTCGGTTTTTACTCAGTTAAATTACTATTTTTGATGTGTGTCTAATCTTGATCTAGGTTCTATGTGTGACTCTATTGTTTTTGGTGAAACAAATATTTTTGGTTGTTTTTAAATTTAAATGTGCAAAGACTTAAAAGTAAATGTCGTTAAAGTAAAATGGCGTTGAAATAAAAGGTGTTAAAATAAATCTAAGTCTAATTAAACGAAATGGTGCGATATTAAAAACTTTGAAAAGTAAATAATTAAATGACTTAAAATTTAAGCGTGACGAGAATTAAAAATTGACAAAGTATTAAAATGAGGACTTAAAAAATTAAACAAGACAAAAATATAAAAACATCCTACCATCGGAATATATTCCGATCAAACTCGTCGGAATGTGCACAACTGTCCAATCGAAATGTTAGATTACCCCCAAATCGGAATGTAGATTGGAATACCAATCGGAATATGTCACTTGCATTGATCGGAATAACCAAATGAATACCAATCGGAATATCTTAAATCCTCCAATCGGAATGTTGCTCAACACCCTCCAATCGGAATACCAAACTTACCTTTGATCGTAATACTTGGTCGGAATACCCAATCAGAATGTATAGAAGATCTCTGATCGGAATACCTGTTACTTAACTCTGATCGGAATATCACTAAGCTCCCCAATCGGAATATTGTAAACCCTTTTCCGACCAAGCCAAAGAGCTGGTCGGAATATGAAACCCTTTTCCGGTTTGCTAGATCGGAATACGGAAGAAAAGGCACAAATTAAACTAAACACATAAGCTACTAATCAAATAAGCACAAATCTAAAATCCTAAGGCAAACCGTATAAAAATAAGCTACTAAACTGAAATTTAAAGACTTTTAAGACACGAAATGAATAAGCTTTACGAAAAACAAACTTTTATATAAAAATAACTTTTATAAGAACTTTAAAAACTTAAAGATAAATACAATAAGCTACAAAAATCAATGATCTAAAACAATCTAAAGCATAAAAACACAATCTTTAATCAAATAAGTAACACAATAAGCATGTAAACAACAAGATCAAGCAAAGAAAGAAAGGTAGAATGAGAGATCAAACAAGTAAAGTAAAGGTGCAATAAAGATAAAAGTAAACTTACTTGAAAATTAAAGTGCAAGACAAGGTAATTAAAGGTGCAAGGTAATTAAATGTGCATAAAAGTATAGGTGGAAGAACTAGTGTCACTCTAGCCAACAAAAAACTAATGAAATGAAAATGAGAAGTATTTATAGGAGATTAGGGAGATGGTTAGGGGAAGCTTCCTCCCCTCCTTCCTTTCTTGTTAATTGCACCATTAAGTCCTTCCTTCTTAGTCTTTTGTTAATCTTGGACTTTAAGGACTTTTGGCTCGGGATTTCTTTAAACTCGTCTTTTAATTCTTCAATAAATAAGACTCGAGTTCTTCGGCTTTTGGTAAACTTCCGTCTTTTGACTTTTTCTTCGATAAATCTTCAGAATTGGTCTTAGACTTCCGTTCTTTTTGCACTCTTGACTTCTTGACTTCATCTTTCATCTTTTTCTTCAATAAAAGCCCGTAAATGCCGTGTTTTCTCCACTTTTCACAATTTCGTCCTAAATCACAACAAAAACACAAATCACGCATAATTCCGACATAAAAGACATGAAATACACGTTTTGGCTCGGTTATTATTGTAATTAAGTGGTAAAAAGGATGGGTGTTTACACACCTATCAAATCCCCTACACTTAACCATTGCAATGTCCTCTTGCAATGCATTAGTTACAAAGCACGTTTACATTTTTCATCATAATCAATCCACGTTGGCCTTTATTAAAGAGATAGAAAACTATAAACATTAAAAGTAAAGAAATCAAAAACATACCTTGGGTTTTAGAAATGTCATGAATAATCATCATCCTCAAGTTTTCACTTTCTCCAAACCAAGCTTAAAAACGAGATCATTGTTATTATAAGTTAGTAGACTAACACGAACTCATGTGGGCCAATTATTTACTTAGACTCCCTTATTCCTAGGTGTATCTCTTATATTTTATTGTTGTCTTGAATGATCACGAGGATACATTGTTTGACTTATTTCGATAGTTTATTAGGCCGAAAATAAAGTGAACGATTTAATCAATAGTTAGCTAAAGGACAAAATCTTTTAAAACTACTTCTCGGGACCTCATAAAGTTCATATCTTGGCATAACTCGCTTCGCGATTTGAGACCTTTCTCGGACCTATATTTGGCAGCGACTTCATACTTCAAACCTTGAGAGACGTTCATGAAATAATGGTCTTCTCTTCATATAGTAATTCTTCACTTGAAGTTTTGAGAGCTTCATACTTGGACCACGACTTCTTCCTTTTTCTCCAATCTTTATTTTGGACTTTGATATACAACGACCCGCCTCCTTTTTTGACTTGGATCTATTTATCCTCATACCTTGCTAGGGTCTTTTGGATACACTTCTCCATGACTTTTGGGAGTTTTTGCTTTTCGTTGTGTGTCTCGATCCTTCATATTGATTTTCGATAAATGATTCTTCACATCACTTTGGATCTTTAGCAACAAAATATAGCCCTCATGTCTTGTTAGGACCTTTTTGGACTCGCCAATCTTCGCATCCCGCTTCAATAAGTTATGCCTTGGCTATGAACTCTAATCCATACTGAGAAACTTTTAAACGATCTTGGGCTAGAAGCTAAGTAACTTTTCAAATCGTACAACCTTATTTATTGCAGATAAATTTATTAGCAAGCGATGGGAGAATAGGCTTATAACTAACTCACATAAATTCACGAAAGAATATCGAACTTATAATTGGCTCTATCATCTCTCGTTCTCCACAGTTTAAAATCTCAAGGAATGAGACTCGTGGATGCTTAGCCTATTAAATCAAAGTTTTGGGTTTTCGAGTCGCCTATAGGATCTTGCAAATTCTTAGACTTTTTCAAGTGTAGAAATCGCGTTTTAAAGTTCCCTTGATAAACGACTATCTAGGATCAATTATAGGAACATGCGAAAAGTTCTTGTTCTTAACCCGTGAGAGTTAAGACATTCGCGTTTTATAGCTCCCTATATAAAAGCCTAGCAAAATTTGACTTAAACACGTTAAGGATACTAGCTAGAGTAACTTAGATAAGTAAACTCGGGTTGAGTGAAAAGATTCACAACGTTTGAAAATTAAAACCACTTTATTAAACATTTATTCTAGCAAAGAAGGAAAAATAACTATACAGAGGGAAAAACTAATGGGCCAAAATAGATTAAAAATTTTGAAAAATGTCGAAAAATTGATTTTCCAGTTAAAATGAGGACAAATACAAGGAAAAGGGCCACTTAACTTCGATAGAAGTCCCCCTACACTTAAGATAAACATTGTCCTCAATGTTTAAGCATGTGGGAGTAAACTCCCCTTCACTTAGGACATTGTGCACGTTGTTTAAATCTTGCTAAGGAAGAGATAACTAAAGAGATTCCTATTTTAATATTGAGAAAATATAAAATAGTTAATCGAAAAGAGTTTAGGATAGAACCGGGAAGAAGTGGACTCGGAATCACGGGTCGTCAAGAATCATCAAGAGTGGATCATTGAAGCTCGAATCCCTGATTAAGAAGAAGAGGAGAGGAAATAGCAAACCAACGGGTCTCCCCCTACACTTAGGTTGAAGAAAGCTAAAAGATATATGCATGGGTTGCCTCCCAAGAAGCGCTTGATTTTTGTTAACCGAGTCGTGAGCCTGACTCAACCTTGATCATCATAGGAAGAAGCATGAAACATATCTACCAGGATTAAAGACATAGTTTTCGTCCATCAAATAGCACAAGCTTAAGGCGAACAAGGTAAGCCAAAGAAGAGTAGGCAAGGTTCCCTTAAGCAGCGATGGAGCACGGTGGAAGCAAGGGTGAAGTGCAAGCATGTCTTCAAAATTTCCAAAGATTTTTCCTTTTATTTCATCAGGTGGATACTGAGATGGCTTAAGAATAGCAATACCGGGGTCGAACACCTTTTCCTTGAGGGGAAAATAGCACTCAGGCTCAGCAGAATGTGAAGAAGATCCGCGAAGAAGCACAACCTCGTCCTCAGAAGGGGGACAAAGAGGTGTTAAATCATATGTGCTATGGATATTGGTGTTGACCGGTTTCTTCTCCTTTGAAAGAATGTTCTTCAAATCCAAAGTAGGATCAAGACGATAATCTTCAAAATCTAAAGGAGGTGCATCACTCTCATGAGGGAAGTAAGTGTTGAGAAACGTAGAGAAGTCTTCCTCAAATGAGTAATCGTCCAAAGTAGGATCGAGTGATGGCGGAGGATGTTCATCATGTGAAGAATCGCTCGAAAGAGTATCAGCCTCATCGAAATCATCATACGTGGGCAGGTCGGGATACTCAGAAGTAAGGTCATCATAATCATCTGAATCTGAGCTAGACTCATCATCATAAGCATCACAGACCGGTGGAGAGTCATAAATGGGAGAAGGTTCCAAATTGGAGCGAGAATCATCCACATCATCATGAAAAAGTGGATTATCAATGCAAGAGTCGAATAGAGGATTGTCGTAGACGATAAAATCATCAAGCACATTAATCATATTCACCGATTCTTGGCCTCCAAAGGATTTTCTTGTAAGCTTCCCCATTTTAAACACTTGTGCATCATCCCCGACTCTTAAGACTAACTCACCTTCGGCCACATCCACTAAAGCTCGTCCGGTTCTCAAGAATGGCCGACCAAGTATTAAAGGAATACGAGGGTCCATTTCATAATCAACAACGACAAAGTCGACCGGGAAAGTAAATGTGCCAACTTTAATGAACACGTCTTCGGCTATACCAACGGGGTAAGCGAGAGTGCGATTAGCAAGTTCAAGAGTCATCTTTGTTGGAGTGAGGTCGGGCAATGATAGTGTTTTCCAAACACTCAAAGGCAACAAATTAATACTGGCCCCGAGATCAGCAAGGGCAGTAAATTCTTCAGTTTTGTTGAACACGCAAGGCAACACGAAACGATCTGGATCTCCAAGCTTTTTCGGAAGTTCTTTAAGAATAAATGCAGAGCAGTTTTCATTTAAGCGTGTGTTGGCGAGTTCAATCAGCTTCTCCTTCTTGTTAAGCAATTCCTTAAATGCTTTAACAAATTTGGGCATGTGGACAAGTGCTTCAAGAAAGCTAATGTTGAAGTTCATTTGAGAAATAATCTTCACATAGCGTGCCACTTCAGAGTCATCCTTGGTTAGAATTTTGGTTTTGCCTAAACGAGAGGGATAAGGGATATTGGGTTTAGGTGGTGAAGGTGCAGGTGTAGCAGGTGAAGTTTGAGATGTTGAAGGGTCCTTCCTAGGAACATTGTCATGAAGAGGCGGAGACGGAAATGGTGCACTAATACTAGGTGTAGAAGGAGTAGGGATACATGGTGGTGGATGAGGTGTAGATGATGGGGGTGGGATTGGTGGATCGACAATGGTAATTCCACTACGCGTAGTAATAGCACTCACATTTGCTCGCGGATTGGTGACAGTGTTTGAAGGTAGATAACTTGCAGTAGAAGGTTGAGCGACAGGCAAGAAACTAGCAAGCATATTCTTAATATCATTCGTCTGAGTGCTAAAGGAGGATTGAATATTATCTCGAAGCTCGGATCTTATCTCATGTCCTTGCTTGGTAATATCTCCTTTCAGATTGATAATTTGGCTCTATAGATTCTTGATTTGCTCACCGTGGGTTCTCATGATGGCTTCAACATCGGGATTAATGGGTGGGGTTTGTTGAGCGGGTGGGTGATAAGGATTAGAAGCTCTTGGTGGGATTTGGTTTCTTCTATTGTAGTTGTTGGCGGGGTTTTGGTTTTGAGGAGAAAAACCGAGTGAAAGGTAATTGTTGGATCGGTAACTCAGCAAATTTCTATCCCCTTGAGGTCGAGCTTGATAATTTTCCGGTGAATAATTACCATAAGCTGCATACACATTTTCCGGATTTCCTTGAGTCGAAGGACAACCGGTGTATGAGTGAGGACCGCCGCATGTTTCACAAGGATTAGCAACCGCTTTAACTTGTTGTTGTTGTTGGTTTGAAGCTAGAAGCGTGATACTTTTGCTCATTTCAGTCATCATGCGGGTGAGTTCGGTCATATCAGGGTTTGCTGAGGTGGAAGAAACATTAACTCTCGGGTTGTTCCTTGAAGAAGCAGAGGAATCCCAGTTTTTGTGGTGAGTAGTCATGTTCTCAATTAGCTCTCTACACTCCTCGGGTCTCCTTTTCATGAATGTGCCACCGACGGCTGCATTAATCGTATCACGATCTCGAAAAGTTAAACCGTTGTAGAAAGTATCTATTAAGGTCACAGGGAGCATGTTGTGGTTTGGACAACGATCAATCAAGACATTATATCTTTCCCAAGCATCAAAAAGAGATTCATCGGGTTCTTGCATGAAACCGCTGATTTGATTGCGAAGGCTCGTGACCATGGATGGTGGAAAGTAGCGCGACAAAAAGCGTTGAGTCATGTCATCCCAAGTGTGAATAGAATTCTTCGGGAGACGATCAAACTATTTCTCGGCATGATGTGATAAAGTATGTGGAAAGAGTTGTAGGCGAAGAACATCCATTGTGGCACCAGGCAACTTCATGCTTTGGGTGATTGTAATGAACTTGTCGAGGTGTTTGTTGGCATCATCATCAGGCATTCCGGCGAATGGATTAGTTTGCACTTGCTGAATCATGTGGTGCTTCAACGAAAACTCAGGAGCGTTGATTTGAATCGGCGCAATCGGTCCTCCTCGTCCAAACATGGTAGGTTGACAAAGTTCCTCCATGGTCCGAAGATCGGGCTGTGGAAGAACATTGTTGTTATTGTTGAGGTGCGGTGGATTATTATTGTTGTTAACACCTGACATACTTAAATCTTCTTGAGTCTCGGGCTCTTGATAATTAGAAGATCTAGTACGCATACACATGAAAATGCAAAAGAAAAAGAAACCAAACACAAAGACAATATATATACACAATAAAGATAAATTTTTTTGGATTTTTGAAATTTTTAATTTTTATGGATTTTTATCAATTTTTAATTTTTATGATTTTTTGAATTTTTTAAGGCAAGAAAATAACGCTCACAAGTGAACGGATCCCAAAAAGCAACGCGTCTCTCACAGAAAACCGTTAATCTTTACGAAAAGAGCCGGCAGCGGTGCCATTTAATAACTCGGTTTTTACTCAGTTAAATTGTTCTTTTTGATGTGTGTCTAATCGAATTGATCTAGGTTCTATGTGTGACTCTATTGTTTTTTGGTGAAACAAATATTTTTGGTTGTTTTTAAATTTAAATGTGCAAAGACTTAAAAGTAAATGTCGTTAAATTAAAATGGCGTTGAAATAAAAGGTGTTAAAATAAATCTAAGTCAAATTAAACGAAATGGTGCGATATTAGAAACTTTGAAAAGTAAATAATTAAATGACTTAAAATTTAAGCGTGACGAGAATTAAAAATGGACAAAGTATTAAAATGAGGACTTAAAAAATTAAACAAGACAAAAATATAAAAACATCCTACCATCGGAATATATTCCGATCAAACTCGTCGGAATGTGCACAACTGTCCAATAGGAATGTTAGATTACCCCCAAATCGAAATGTAGATTGGAATACCAATCGGAATATGTCACTTACACTGATCGGAATAACCAAATGAATCCCAATCGGAATATATTAAATCCTCCGATCGGAATGTTGCTCAACACCCTCCAATCGGAATACCAAACTTACCTTTGATCGGAATACTTGGTCGGAATACCCAATCGGAATGTATAGAAGATCTCTAATCGGAATACCTGTTACTTAACTCTGATCGGAATATCACTAAGCTCCCCAATCGGTATATTGTAAACCCTTTTCCGACCAAGACAAAGACCTGGTCGGAATATGAAACCCTTTTCCGATTTGCTAGATCAGAATACGGAAGAAAAGGCACAAATTAAACTAAACAAATAAGCTACTAATCAAATAAGCACAAATCTAAAATCCTAAGGCAAACCGTATAAAAATAAGCTACTAAACTGAAATTTAAAGACTTTTAAGACACGAAATGAATAAGCTTTACGAAAAACAAACTTTTATATAAAAATAACTTTTATAAGAACTTTAAAAACTTAAAGATAAATACAATAAGCTATAAAAATCAATGATCTAAAACAATCTAAAGCATAAAAACACAATCTTTAATCAAATAAGTAACACAATAAGCATGTAAACAACAAGATCAAGCAAAGAAAGAAAGGTAGAATGAGAGATCAAACAAGTAAAGTAAAGGTGCAATAAAGATAAAAGTAAACTTACTTGAAAATTAAAGTGCAAGACAAGGTAATTAAAGGTGCAGGTAATTAAAGGTGCAAGGTAATTAAATGTGCATAAAAGTAAAGGTGGAAGAACTAGTGTCACTCTAGCCAACAAAAAACTAATGAAATGAAAATGAGAAGTATTTATAGGACATTAGGGAGATGGTTAGGGGAAGCTTCCTCCCCTCCTTCCTTTCTTGTTAATTGCACCATTAAGTCCTTCCTTCTTAGTCTTTTGTTAATCTTGGACTTTAAGGACTTTTGGCTCGGGATTTCTTTAAACTCGTCTTTTAATTCTTCAATAAATAAGACTCGAGTTCTTCGGCTTTTGGTAAACTTCCGTCTTTTGACTTTTTCTTCGATAAATCTTTAGAATTGGTCTTGGACTTCCGTTCTTTTTGCACTCTTGACTTCTTGACTTCATCTTTCATCTTTTTCTTCAATAAAAGCCCGTAACTGCCGTGTTTTCTCCACTTTTCACAATTTCGTCCTAAATCACAACAAAAACACAAAACACGCATAATTCTGACATAAAAGACATAAAATACACGTTTTGGTCGGTTATTATTGTAATTAAGTGGTAAAAAGGATGGGTGTTTACACACCTATCAGATCTACACATCATACTTCCTCCTGCTTACCCGATTTATTGCAACTGCTTGAATACCATCTCTTCTTATCTTAGACTATTAAATTCCAAGTTTACTTTCTCTTAGAGTAAATAAATTCCTATTCCTTATTGTCATTCGCAACAATACCATTCCATTACCCTTTTCTGCCATACTTATTTTTGAATCGGAATCAATCTTTAATTTTCTATCTCTTTTCATCTAGTCGAACAACCCAACTGACTATCGATATATGAAACATCCATCAGTTACTTGAACTTATCCATATAGTTGCACCTTCCCAATTACCATCAATAGTCATACAGCACTCTTCATTGCTTCTTTCCTCATTCCTAATAATCTAATATACAGACACCCTTTTAAAATCTTTCAGAATAACAGCAACATCTCTAACTGGAACAGCAACATCTTCAATCTCAACAGCATCTTCAGTTTCAGCAGCATCTTCAATTTCAGCAGCATCTTCAACTAAAACAACATGATTTTCAATCTCAGCAGCATCTCGTCTCCTCTCAGCACTATCAGCTTCAAACAATCTAACAACTATTCCCACAATCATATAATCTACCCTAATGGTTGGCAACCTTTGGAGACATATTTCAAGATACTCAGTCACATACACAGGAATCCCTGCTAATGACAGAAACATATCTCACTCAACTCTTTCCATTGTTATCACATACGAAAGAGACTTGACAAGTATACACATCGAGATAGAAAGAATAGGATCTTTACATCAAGATATAACATGAATACTGCATACGCTAATGATACTTATATTTTCATTGGGGTTCAGATTATGTCTCGGTATCTTCTCGAATTGATCACGGTTCAAAGTAGAAGGGTTGTTCTTGGTTACTAAAAAGGGGTTGGTTTGATTATCTATTTTAAATTAAAAGCAAGTATGAAATTGTCGTTGAGCGAAATTAAAGCGTTTAAATATTAAACTAAAAGCTATTTAGAAAGAACTTTATAAAACTTAAAAAATTAAAAAACTTAGTCCATCGGAATATTGCAAATCATGTCCATCGGAATGAACCAAAATCACAACCATCGGAATTGTAAAACCCACATGCTTTTACCATGAATAGTGCCCTTAAGATCGTACGTTCTAGATTAAAACTTACCTCATGTAGTATTGATCACATTCATGTGCTAATAATCAAGCAAGTGCATACGTGTATGTCATGACAAGTATCGATTACGTACGACCCCATGATAAACAGTTAATAATATATCACGTGAGCATAATTAAATCATGAACACCATTTAAAATACTAATTATAATAATTACGTAAATACTTATAATATATTTACGAGCGTTAAGTTTACGATAAACGACACGTTAAAAGAAACAGAAACACGTTAAACACGAGCACGTTTAACCACGAACGAACACGAAACATCGGGACACGAGAAAGGTACGGGTACCCCATGTGGGGCCCCCATACCCACGGCACACATGCATGAAATGGGCTTGGCCCATGGACTTTACAAGTTAAGGGGGGTAAAAGTAAAAACATGTTTTCATTTTCATTTTTCAAGAAATAAACATAAAACCCTAAAAAGAGTTTTCTCCTCTCCTTTTTCTCCTTATTGTGCCGCCACCCTTACAACACCATAAGAGGGTGTTTGATTGATTTTGATCTTAAAAACAAGTGTTAGAATACGTGTTTGTTCATCCTTTTTCCAAGCTACATAGTGGTATACCTTTCTAACCCTTCTTTTTAATTCTTTTTAATTCTTTTAATCTTTGATTATTTTCATGAACATGTTATTATTTTTCTTATGAAAACAAGATAATTAATCATTGATCTAACATGTTTTGATATTAAATAAAATCAAGGAATGATTTAAAGGGGTGTTTGTTTCTAGCCGCCTAGCAAAACAAACCCGAGGGGGGTTTGGTTTGCTATTGCCGCCACCACCAAGACCACAATTGGTCTTGGTTGGCTCATGTGGGACCCACGGCAGCAAGGGGACACGTGTGCCCCGGGTTTGGCCCGGGGTACGGTGTCGAATTCATACCCGGTTCACGGTTCGTTGGTTAAAATCATGATCTATGTTACATGTAATTTTTATGAATCATGAACTTAGGATATAATTAATTAATAACATGAAATATTAATTAAATCATGACTTAGGTTATTTTAATTATTAGTTTATCATGACATTAAATTAACCTAAGTATTTTATGTTATAAGTTATAATTAATTAATTATTAAAACATGCCTATAATTAATTAATTTAGACATGACTTAGGGTATATTATTATTAATAATAATACACATTTTAACCTAAGTATTCCATTTCATTTTAATTAATACATGTTACACTTTAATTAAAATGCTTAACCTATAGTTTAATTAAAATACATGAAATAATAATTAAACTATACACTATATCGTATGACTTAAGTAGTAAGCTTATGACACTTAGACTTATATGTTAGCTTATGAAATCAGCTTAATTCTAATTATGGAAACTTCTATTTATAGAAACTTAATTAAATAAGGCAACTAATCTAATTATGGAAACCTTCTATATATGGAAATCAATCTATTTCAGGCAGCTAATCTAATTATGGAAACCTTCTATATATGGAAACTTATTTAATTAAGGCAGCTGATCTATTTTTGGAAACTTTCTATTTTTAGAAACTAATCTATTTTAGGCAGTAAATTCTATTTTTGGAAACTTTCTATTTTTGGAAACTTTCTATTTTTGGAAACTTTCTATTTTTGGAAACTTTCTATTTTTGGTAACTTTCTATTTTTGGAAACTTTCTATTTTTGGAAACTTTCTATTTTTGGAAACCTGCTATTTTTGGAAAGTTACTTATTATTATACAGTAAGTATATTAATACATGAAACACCAGTAATACTTAATCAGATAAACTAGAAATACAAGATAAACACAGTTTAAGGCTTTAAACAGTGAACCATGACCTAAAACATACCAAATCAGCTATAACAAGACACAGAACCCAGTACGTAATCAGTGAATCGATACTTATACACGTGTGTATTCATGTAGCGTTAGTGATCCAGAAGTAGGAGTCTTTCTTCCGTTCATTTCACTGGACTTGAGGTACGGATTCCCGTCCTTTCAGTATGGACATTCCTTCCTTATTAGGATTTCCCCGTATGCAGCCAACTGTTTTCCCCAGCATTTGTTTTATTGTTTTGAACTGCTTATGTGAATTTAGCATAAACTATAGCCATATACAAGCATGACCAGTTTCACCTAGTTATGGAGGTACCATAACCATAGCATTGGAGGCACCGATGTTATGACTTCCCCACGGCGGAGTGATTGCTCGTGGCGTCCCTTTTCAGTTTGGCCATATTATTATATCAGTCGGGGCGTATGGGTGCATCCTAGTTACATGTTTTATTCAGTTTATCATGGTGAATGTGGTGTGTGCCTTGCACCCTTCACAAGGAGCTGATCCCTCCTACCCAAACCAGTATATTGATTAGAGGCATCCCCTCTAATCAGCATGATGAGGTCACCCCTCCAAGTATTCATGCACGTGACCTTTTCATGACCTATATGGGCTATGGTATATATATGTTAAAACAGTTTTCACAGGTTAAACATAAGGGTTTTCAAACTATAAAACCAGTTTTCATGATACTTAACCAGTTTACTCAGTACTTAGTCTTCCGCTGTTATATGTTACATGCTTATCCTATATCATGCTATATTGTACATCCGTGCACTGAGCGTCTTGCTCAGCCGTTTTCCTTTTCATGTTCCCAAAACGGCAGGTACTCAGGGACGCTCGTAGATCTCAAACGTAGGTGCATATGGATTGGAAGCTTTACTGTCTTTCTTTACTTTATGCATTTCCTTTACTTTGATACAGTTGCTTTGGACATTGTTTCGTCCTTCCTTTTACAGTATTTATGTTTGTGTGTGATGAGCTTTACTTTGGGATACCGATGTTTGATTCCGATATTTCCTTTTATGGTTGAATAATGCTTAGACATTTATCCTTGTATGCTTTGATGACACGCCATGATATGCGTAATATTCCATTTCCAAAATGGGGTGTTACAATTATGGTATCAGAGCCAGGTTCTTCGACCTGTAGGCTCTCAAATATGACCTGTGATTAGTGGGTAGTCACTACGGTCTTCCTAGAACTGACAGTTGTTTTCATGCATTCATCATTTTTAAGCATACATATACATGTCATTGTTACAGGGTTTTTGACTAAGTAATGGTTGGTACAGGACTGGCCCTATTTAGTCGCATGTGTTTTATCGAAACTTTTAGATTTGGGACCGACCCATAGGCGTCCCCTCGATATGTCTTTTATTTTTGAGTGAACTGACCGAAGGCGTTCACTCTCGAGCATCAAAAGTTTTCATAAAACTGCATCATGCATTCATACAAAGATTTTCTTGCATAAAATTTTTCTCGTGAAATTTTGGCATAAAATTTTTCTTTTATATATTTTATGTTGAACTGTCAATCATATGTTTATGTTATACTGTCAGATGGCAAACACAGACAAACTCTGGGAGTTATTTGAAAACATGGAGGCAGAAAGGCAAGACGCCATTCTTCATGACAACGAATATCCTCCCCCACCTATCATTTTTCCCATGGAAGGAAGTAATCGACTCATGAGGGAATACTACGCCATGAGACAGAGACCCGACGAAAACTGTGGTCAGTTCATGCAGAGGTTCCTTGGGTACACAGCTGTCCTGAGGGCATCAGCAGGCACCACTGAAGAACAAGCACTACATTTTCGTTGGGGCCTTAACCCTAGGATTGCCAATAATTTATCAAATGCCCCGTTGGATACTGTGGCACAAGTGGCTGACGCAGCAAGAAAGCTTGAGATGTTGCAGGAACGTGATGAGTTCGGGGAAGCAGAAAGACCCGACAAGAGGTAAAACATTTCATGTTCTAGCGTTAACCAGACCGCATCCTATCGTTATATGTTCCATAATCATCTCTTAAACTGTATCTTCCAGGCAGAAAACTGGGGACCGGTCTCAGCCGGCTACTCAGCAGCAGCCCAATCAGCCCAAAGGAAACGGTCACTCTAACGACCGTTCTGTTGTGGAAAGGCGCAGCGGTAATGACAATTACCGTAACAATGCGGGACAGTCCAACAACAGCAGGTCCTACTATTTACGCATCTTCTTATGATTTCATGTTATATCTCTCATGCTGACACTATGTTAATCTCTACCAGGAACCACGGTCACGGAAGGGACCAGAACCACAGGGGTTCTCAGCCCAACCGTTCAGCTAACACTGGTAAGCATCTTACGACGTTTACGTCCTATACTCGTGCATATACCTTATTCTTAACACGTTCTGTCATCAGCAGGCCCTCAGCAAGCAAGGACTCCTGCTGGAGGATTCACTCATCCTCTTTGCAGCACCTGCCATCGCAGACACCCTGGCCCATGTCGTCGTGACTCCGACGTATGCTACAAGTGCGGCCTCCCTGGCCATCGTATGAGAGATTGCCGTAAGGGTGAAATGGAGGGTACTTCGGGTCATGATGATACTAAACCGCCTCCTACCACTGGGCGTGTCTACACGACATCGCGCGATCAGGCAAACAAATCTACAGGTACCATTACTGGAATTTTGTATATGTACGGCCAGGCAGCATGTGTTTTTTTTCGACACGGGTGCCACTCATTCAGTTGTTTCCACTACTTATGCTAAGAACATCAGGACACTTCCCTTGCCTTTAGAAACTAAGCTTACCATTTCCACGCCTCTGAGGGACTCTGTATTAATAACTCATGTTTACAAGAGTCTTCCTCTAGAGTTTGACGATAAAGTTCGTGCAGTAGATGCACTTCCCCTAGACATGATTGAGTTCGATATAATTCTTGGCATGGATTGGCTATCCAAGCACCATGCTACCATAGACTGCCACTCTTATCGAGTGATCTTCGGCGACATTAATGCACCAGAGTACATCCATAACGGGTTCATACCCGGACGGTCTGTACAAGTCATATCTACCTTGCAAGCACGTGCATTACTGTCACATGGCTGCGAAGGTTATCTCGCTACGGTTCATGACATGAATGCTGAATCCCCATCAATTCAGGATCAACCAGTAGTTTCAGAATTTCAAGACGTCTTCCTAGATGAACTTCCAGGCATACCACCTGCAAGAGAAGTGGAGTTCAATATCGACCTTGTTCCAGGAGCTGAGCCAATCTCTAAGGCTCCGTATCGTATGGCTCCCATAGAGCTAAAAGAACTGAAGGACCAATTACAGGAACTTCTTGAACGAGGGTTCATTAGACCGAGCGCATCTCCATGGGGCGCACCGGTCTTGTTCGTTAAGAAGAAGGACGGCAGCATGCGACTTTGCATTGACTACCGTGAACTTAATAAGATTACCATCCGCAACAGATATCCACTGCCACGTATAGACGATCTGTTTGACCAACTTCAAGGAGCCAAACACTTCTCAAAGATCGATCTAAGGTCAGGCTACCATCAGCTAAGGGTTAAAGAGCAGGATATTGCCAAGACTGCTTTTCGTACCCGCTATGGCCATTATGAGTTTGTAGTCATGCCATTCGGCCTGACTAACGCTCCAGCAGTATTCATGGATCTGATGAACAGAATCTTTAATGAATTCCTTGATAAATTTGTCATTGTATTCATCGATGACATCTTGATATTCTCAAAGTCCACGGAGGAACACGAAGATCATCTCCGTACTATACTACAGATTCTTCGTCAGAAGCAGCTGTATGCGAAATTCTCCAAGTGTGAGTTCTGGTTAAACAAGGTGGCATTCTTAGGTCACATTGTATCAGCAGAAGGGATCACTATGGACCCAGCAAAGGTTGAGGCTATCACTAAATGGCCAAGACCAACATCAGCGACAGAAGTCCGCAGTTTCTTAGGCTTAGCTGGATATTATCGAAGATTCGTGGAGAACTTTTCTCGGCTGGCATTGCCTCTCACCAAACTGATGCGAAAAGGAGAGAAATTCGTCTGGACGGAAGATCGAGAGAAGAGCTTCGAAGACCTAAAGCAGAAGTTAGTATCTGCACCTATTCTTACTCTCCCATCTGGTACAGGTGGATTTCAGATCTATAGCGATGCATCGGGGAAGGGACTGGGCTGTGTTCTCATGCAACCTGGGAAAGTGATCGCGTATGCTTCACGGCAGCTTAAGCCCTATGAAGAAAACTACCCTACGCATGACCTGGAACTTGCTGCAGTGGTGTTCGCATTAAAGATATGGAGGCATTACTTATACGGAGAATCATGCGACATTTTCACGGATCACAAGAGCTTGAAGTATATCTTCACACAGCGAGAATTGAACATGAGACAAAGGAGATGGTTGGAACTGTTGAAGGATTATGATATTAACCTACAGTATCATCCCGGGAAAGCTAATGTAGTAGCAGATGCACTCAGCAGAAAGTCCGGAATGATAAATGGCATTGAGATCAAGGAACAAAACATAAGAGACTTGGAGCGGCTTGACATTGAAATCATGGTACGTGGGCAGCACGGATACTGGGCGAATCTTACAGTAGAACCTGAGTTACTGACTAGGATTAAGGAAGCGCAGAAGGATGATGGAGAGATTTGGGCGATAATTCAGAATTTGGAGAAGCAGACAGAATTCAGAATGGACGCAGACGGTATCATTTGGCAGGGCACGAGACTTTGTGTTCCTGACAACCAAGAACTCCGGGAAGCATTGTTAGCTGAAGCTCACAGCTCCCCATTTTCTATACATCCTGGGTCGACAAAAATGTACCATGACATCAGACAGCACTTTTGGTGGAGTGGTATGAAACAGGATGTAGCCACGTATGTCTCCAAATGTCTTACCTGTCAGCAGGTTAAGATTGAACATCAGCGATCTGGCGGTCTCCTTCAACCGTTGGATATTCCAGAGTGGAAGTGGGACAAAATCACCATGGATTTTGTTACCGGTCTTCCGCCTACCAAGAAGAAGCACGATGCTATTTGGGTCATCGTTGATCGACTCACCAAATCAGCTCATTTCTTATCGATACGCAAGGAAGATCCGGTAAGTAAACTCGCAGATACGTACAGAAGGGAGATCATGAGACTCCACGGCACTCCCTCCAGCATCGTCTCAGACAGAGATCCTCGTTTCACGTCGCGATTCTGGAAAGGTCTGCAAAAAGCTTGGGGTACACAACTTAAGCTGAGCACAGCCTTTCATCCTCAAACGGACGGACAATCGGAGCGAACAATTCAGACATTGGAAGATATGTTAAGGTCGTGTGCTTTGGAATGGACAGGTGATTGGGACGATTACATCTGTTTAGTCGAGTTTGCATACAACAACAGCTGGCACGCAAGTATCAAATGTGCTCCTTTCGAAATGTTGTATGGCAGAAAGTGTCGCGCTCCAACTTGCTGGGATCAAGTGGGAGAGCGAACACTTGAAGGACCAGAGATTATAGAAATGACCAACCAGAAGATTGAGGTAGCTAAACAGAAACTGCAGGAAGCGCGTTCACGCCAGAAGAGTTACGCCGATAAGCATCGTAGGGACATACATTTTAATGTGGGAGATCACGTCTTCCTCAAGGTTTCGCCGGCACGTGGTGTTAAACGCTTCGGGATCAAGGGAAAACTCAGTCCTCGGTTCATCGGACCATTTGATATCGTTGAACGAATCGGCGAAGTATCTTACCGATTGGCGTTACCTCCTCAGCTATCGCACGTGCATAACGTGTTCCATGTGTCCTTACTCAGAGGGTACAATTATCATCCCCTTCACATGGTTCAGTATCCACTGGAACAGATACGTGAAGATCTCACGTTTATAGAAGAACCCGAACGAGTACTCGACAGGCAAGAACGAGTCATGAGAAGGAAGACGATTCCTTTCGTCAAAATCCTTTGGAGGGACCATACCGAGCGGGAAGCCACTTGGGAAACAGAGGAGTCTATCCGGGCTTCTTACCCTCACTTCATATTTTGAGTTCGGGTATGTCACTTCTTTTCAGCTTACTTTATCTATAATTCGGGGACGAATTATTCTTTTTAGGGGGGAAGAATTGTAAAACCCGCATGCTTTTACCATGAATAGTGCCCTTAAGATCGTACGTTCTAGATTAAAACTTACCTCATGTAGTATTGATCACATTCATGTGCTAATAATCAAGCAAGTGCATACGTGTATGTCATGACAAGTATCGATTACGTACGACCCCATGATAAACAGTTAATAATATATCACGTGAGCATAATTAAATCATGAACACCATTTAAAATACTAATTATAATAATTACGTAAATACTTATAATATATTTACGAGCGTTAAGTTTACGATAAACGACACGTTAAAAGAAACAGAAACACGTTAAACACGAGCACGTTTAACCACGAACGAACACGAAACATCGGGACACGAGAAAGGTACGGGTACCCCATGTGGGGCCCCCATACCCACGGCACACATGCATGAAATGGGCTTGGCCCATGGACTTTACAAGTTAAGGGGGGTAAAAGTAAAAACATGTTTTCATTTTCATTTTTCAAGAAATAAACATAAAACCCTAAAAAGAGTTTTCTCCTCTCCTTTTTCTCCTTATTGTGCCGCCACCCTTACACCACCATAAGAGGGTGTTTGATTGATTTTGATCTTAAAAACAAGTGTTAGAATACGTGTTTGTTCATCCTTTTTCCAAGCTACATAGTGGTATACCTTTCTAACCCTTCTTTTTAATTCTTTTTAATTCTTTTAATCTTTGATTATTTTCATGAACATGTTATTATTTTTCTTATGAAAACAAGATAATTAATCATTGATCTAACATGTTTTGATATTAAATAAAATCAAGGAATGATTTAAAGGGGTGTTTGTTTCTAGCCGCCTAGCAAAACAAACCCGAGGGGGGTTTGGTTTGCTATTGCCGCCACCACCAAGACCACAATTGGTCTTGGTTGGCTCATGTGGGACCCACGGCAGCAAGGGGACACGTGTGCCCCGGGTTTGGCCCGGGGTACGGTGTCGAATTCATACCCGGTTCACGGTTCGTTGGTTAAAATCATGATCTATGTTACATGTAATTTTTATGAATCATGAACTTAGGATATAATTAATTAATAACATGAAATATTAATTAAATCATGACTTAGGTTATTTTAATTATTAGTTTATCATGACATTAAATTAACCTAAGTATTTTATGTTATAAGTTATAATTAATTAATTATTAAAACATGCCTATAATTAATTAATTTAGACATGACTTAGGGTATATTATTATTAATAATAATACACATTTTAACCTAAGTATTCCATTTCATTTTAATTAATACATGTTACACTTTAATTAAAATGCTTAACCTATAGTTTAATTAAAATACATGAAATAATAATTAAACTATACACTATATCGTATGACTTAAGTAGTAAGCTTATGACACTTAGACTTATATGTTAGCTTATGAAATCAGCTTAATTCTAATTATGGAAACTTCTATTTATAGAAACTTAATTAAATAAGGCAACTAATCTAATTATGGAAACCTTCTATATATGGAAATCAATCTATTTCAGGCAGCTAATCTAATTATGGAAACCTTCTATATATGGAAACTTATTTAATTAAGGCAGCTGATCTATTTTTGGAAACTTTCTATTTTTAGAAACTAATCTATTTTAGGCAGTAAATTCTATTTTTGGAAACTTTCTATTTTTGGAAACTTTCTATTTTTGGAAACTTTCTATTTTTGGAAACTTTCTATTTTTGGAAACTTTCTATTTTTGGTAACTTTCTATTTTTGGAAACTTTCTATTTTTGGAAACTTTCTATTTTTGGAAACCTGCTATTTTTGGAAAGTTACTTATTATTATACAGTAAGTATATTAATACATGAAACACCAGTAATACTTAATCAGATAAACCAGAAATACAAGATAAACACACTTTAAGGCTTTAAACAGTGAACCATGACCTAAAACATACCAAATCAGCTATAACAAGACACAGAACCCAGTACGTAATCAGTGAATCGATACTTATACACGTGTGTATTCATGTAGCGTTAGTGATCCAGAAGTAGGAGTCTTTCTTCCGTTCATTTCACTGGACTTGAGGTACGGATTCCCGTCCTTTCAGTATGGACATTCCTTCCTTATTAGGATTTCCCGTATGCAGCCAACTGTTTTCCCCAGCATTTGTTTTATTGTTTTGAACTGCTTATGTTAATTTAGCATAAACTATAGCCATATACAAGCATGACCAGTTTCACCTAGTTATGGAGGTACCATAACCATAGCATTGGAGGCACCGATGTTATGACTTCCCCACGGCGGAGTGATTGCTCGTGGCGTCCCTTTTCAGTTTGGCCATATTATTATATCAGTCGGGGCGTATGGGTGCATCCTAGTTACATGTTTTATTCAGTTTATCATGGTGAATGTGGTGTGTGCCTTGCACCCTTCACAAGGAGCTGATCCCTCCTACCCAAACCAGTATATTGATTAGAGGCATCCCCTCTAATCAGCATGATGAGGTCACCCCTCCAAGTATTCATGCACGTGACCTTTTCATGACCTATATGGGCTATGGTATATATATGTTAAAACAGTTTTCACAGGTTAAACATAAGGCTTTTCAAACTATAAAACCAGTTTTCATGATACTTAACCAGTTTACTCAGTACTTAGTCTTCCGCTGTTATATGTTACATGCTTATCCTATATCATGCTATATTGTACATCCGTGCACTGAGCGTCTTGCTCAGTCGTTTTCCTTTTCATGTTCCCAAAACGGCAGGTACTCAGGGACGCTCGTAGATCTCAAACGTAGGTGCATATGGATTGGAAGCTTTACTGTCTTTCTTTACTTTATGCATTTCCTTTACTTTGATACAGTTGCTTTGGACATTGTTTCGTCCTTCCTTTTACAGTATTTATGTTTGTGTGTGATGAGCTTTACTTTGGGATACCGATGTTTGATTCCGGTATTTCCTTTTATGGTTGAATAATGCTTAGACATTTATCCTTGTATGCTTTGATGACACGCCATGATATGCGTAATATTCCATTTCCAAAATGGGGTGTTACAGGAATACATAAATGTAAAGCTGTCGGAATGTTAAAGTCAATTTAATCGGAATATGGCTCTGTCGCAATGTGCATCTATCGGAATATTGCTGACGAAAAATGGGCATCGTTTCGTCTTAACCAAGACCTTAGTCCCGTCGGAATATGCGATCGCAATGAGCGATCGCAATCCAGATCGGAATAAGGGGGAATGACCAACCGATCGCAAAGTAAAACCCTTAAGGGTTATTGCGATCAAAACCAGTAACCCGTCGGAATGTGGAGAATCCCCAGGATTGCGATGGAAGCTCTACTTAATCCGAAAATGGTGGCAACCTTAGAACTCAATAAGCACAATCAATAAGTTATTTTACCCGCAACTTAAACACTTCAAAAAGCTTAAATTTGACCACTTTCGAGAACATAAAATCATAAACTTTATAAACAAAACTTTTGAGTGACTAAAACCTTGATGAAATCCGAAATCCAATAAGCTAAAACAAGAAATAAGACAATAAGCATAGAGAGCTTATAGCTTATACGTGTAAGAGCTTATGTATAAACTAAGAGGTTTTAATCCTTCAATCACGAAATCATCAAATCACATGAATGAGTATGTAATTCGGATCAAAGATAAAACAAACCAAGAAATATAGAACGAGATTAAAGAACACAAAGCTTAAACTTAAACTTGAATTTGATTAATGGAATCCAAATGCAAAGATTAAAGAAAGCTTAAATTTAAAAGATGAAAACAAAGAAAAACTTAGTGAGAGAAAGTTGGGAACTTTCTCTCTCTAAAACTAGAGAAATGAAAAAAATGAAAAACTAACTAGCTCCCCAAAGTTGTGCAGTGTAGGCCTATTTAGAGGTGTTTGATTGTGGGCTTGTAAATGGGCTTCTCTTGTTCTTTCATCTTTGGTCTTTACGTCTCTTTAAACAAAGGTTTCCGACTTTGGATTTTGAGAAGTGTCGGTGAATAATTCCAACTCGTCTTATAATCTTTTGTTTAATAGACTCGAGTTCTTCGACATATATGAATCTTCCATCTTTGGCCCTTTTCTTCGATAGATCTTCAAATAGGCACAATGACTTCAAGTCTTTTGAATCTCTTGGACAATAGACTTCGTCTTGAGTCTTTTTCTTCGATGAAACCCGTGCAATCCCATATTTTCTCCAATATCCATCCGGTTGGCTCTGAAAACACAATAAACACAAAAACCACGCATAATTCCAAACAAATTATATTAAACACGCGTTTTGGTCTCGTTTTAGCCAGAATTAAGTGGTAAAAGGATGGGTGTTTTCACACCTATCAAATCCCCTTCACTTAACCATTGCCATGCCCTCATGCAATGCTTAGTGATAAAGAAATATTTACACTTTTCTCATAATCAATCAACCTTGGCCTTATTAAAATACTACTAAACAAACATTAAAGTACTAAGAGAAATTAAAATCTTTAAAGTAAACAAAAAGATAGAAACCCATTTTCACTTGAAAATAGCTATATGGAAATAACTTGCAAAGAGATCAAGGACTTACATTAGGGATTTGGTGCTGCGAAGATTTATCACCCTCAAGTTTCACGTTCCCCAAACTAAGCTTAAAAACGAGATCATTGTTATTATAAGTTAGAAAATCAAACACTTACACACATGGCTTAATTATATGCTTAAACTCCCTTATTCCTAGGTGTATCTCTTATATTTTATTTTTGTCTTAGAATGATCATGAAGATGCATTTTTGGACTTATTTCGATAGTTTATTTAGGCTGAAAGGAAAGTAGGACGATTTGATCAATAGTTAGCTAAAGGACAAAATCTCTTAAAACTAATTCTCGGGATATCAAAAGTTTTATATCTTGGCATAACTCGGTTCACGATTTGAGACCTTTCTCGGGCCGATATTTGGCATGTACTTCATACTTCATATCTTGAGAGACGTTCTTGAGATAATGTTCTTCTCTTTGTAATAGAGTTTCTTCACTTGGAGACTTTTGAGGGGTACTCCAACTTTGTTGACCACGACTTCATGATTATTTCTTCAATCTCTAATTGGGATTTTGAGATACAACGATCCGCCTCCTTTTCGGACTTGGATCTATTTATCCTCATACCTTGTTAGGGTCTTTTCGGATACACTTCTCCATGATCTTTATGGGAGTTGATTGCTTTTCGTCGTGAGTCTTGATCCTTCATATTGATTTTGGGAATAATGCTTTTCACATCACCTTGGATCTTTAGCAATAAGATTGAATCCTCATGCCTTGTTAGAGCCTTTTCGGACATGTCAATCTTCGCGCCCCGCTTCATAAGTTTTGCCTTGGCTATGAACTCTTATCATTACCGAGCAACTTTTAAACGATCTTGGGCTAGAAGCTAAGTAACTTTCCAAATCGTACGACCTTACTTATTGCAGATAAATTATTAGCAAGTGATGGGAGAATAGGCAAATAATTACACCAAGTGAGCTTGTGCAAGAACACCGACTTATAATTGTCTCTATCATTTCTCGTTCTCCACAATTTAAAATCTCAAGTAATGAGACTCGTGGATGCTTAGCCTAATAAACCAATTAAGGTCTACATGGTTAAGGATACTAGCTAGAATAAACTTGGATAAGTCTATTCGGGTTGAGTCAAAATAATCGCAACGGGCCTAATATGTCAAAGACTTCAAAACTAGCTACACCACTTTATGAATATTTTTGACTTTATTGCGGGATATATACAAATGAAAGCAACGATAAAAAATTAAAAATTACGACTATATGGCCAAAGTTAATAAAAAATTCGAAAAATGTTGAAAAAGATGATTTTCCGGTTAAATGAAGGCATTTTAATGGAAAAGTCCACTTAAAACTTCGATAGAAGTCCCCCTACACTTAAGATAAACATTGTCCTCAATGTTTAAGCATGTGGGAATAGTCTCCCCTACACTTATGACATTGTGCACGTTGGTTAAATCAAGCTAAGGAAGAGACAACTAACGTGATCAATTTCAAATATGAGTATGAAGAAAATTGAATCACGATAGTTGAGAGATATAACTAGATTTCGGATAACACGGGATCACGGTTCTTCAAAGATTCCAAAAGTGCATTCATCCCTGTAATCACATCACCACACACACAAAAACAACCTATAGAGGTCCCCCTACACTTAGGAGGTTAAAATGGAAAAAGGATAGATACTCGGGCTGTCTCGCGAGGAGCGCGTGTTTTTGATAACCGAGTCACGAGCCTGACTCGACCCAAAATTAGTTCATGGGAAACATGGTGAGGGATGGAATAATCTCATGAGAGATGTCCTCACCAAAGTACAACTTCACTCGTTGGCCATTCACCTTAAAATTAGGTCCATTAGGTTGAGCGAGCTCGAGAGTACCATATGGAAAAATTTGGGCAATGGTGAATGGGTCAGACCAACGAGATTTCAGCTTGCCCGAAAAGATTTTCAACCGAGAGTTGAAGAGTAAAACTTTGTCTCCAACTTTGAACTCTCGGTTTTTAATCTTGGAGTCGTGAATGAGCTTAGTCTTTTCCTTATAGATCAAAGAATTTTCATAAGCCTCATTACGGAGTTCATTGAGCTCATTGAGTTGGATCTTGCGTAGGTCACCGGCTTTGTTGATATCAAAATTAGCCTACTTCAAGGCCCAGTAAACCTTGTGCTCCAACTCAATGGGGAGGCACGCTTTCCCATACACGAGACGATATGGTGTACAACCAATCGGAGTATTGTATGCGATACGAAAAGCCCACAGAGCATCATTAAGTTTATCGGCCCATGAGGCATGATGCTCTCCCACGGTTCTTTCAAGAATTCGCTTTAATCCTCGGTTAGAGATTTCAGCCTGGCCATTAGTTTGTGGGTGGTAGGCGGTGGAAAGACGATGATTTACACCATACTTAGCCATGACGCTTGTGAATTGGTCATTGCAAAAATGAGTCCCGCGATCACTAATAATGGCATGAGGCACACTGAATCTAGCGAATAGCGATTTCAAAAAGTTACAAACCACCCTTGCGTCATTAGTGGGTAAAGCTTTGGCTTCAACCCATTTTGAAACGTAGTCAACGGCTACAAGGATGTATTTGTTTCCTTTAGAGGAAGGGAATGGCCCCATAAATTCGATACCCCAAACATCAAAGATTTCACATTCTTGAATGAAATTCTGAGGCATCTCGTCTTTATGTGTGATCTTGCCTTGTTTTTGGCAAGCATCACAACGTTTAACCATCTCGTGAGCATCTCGATAAATGGTGGGCCAATAAAATCCCGAGTCAAACACTTTTTTGGCGGTGTAATTAGGACCAAAGTGACCACCGGTGGGTCCTTTGTGGCAAGCGTCAAGGATTTCTAAAGCTGCCGGTCCATCAACACATCGGCGAATAATCAAATCGGCACATTGTTTGAATAGATACGGGTCATCCCAAAAGTAAGTCTTAATGTCTTTGAAGAACTTCTTCTTTTGTTGAGAGGTTAACCCGTCAACGAGAATTCCACCCGCCAAGTAGTTTGCAATGTCCGCAAACCATTGGGTTTCATCAGAAGTCGAGTTGATAGACCTTAAGGTCTCCAGGGGAAAAGAGTCATTGATCTCTTTGTTCGGATGATCCCCTTGATAAGGATCCTCAAGTCTACTGAGATGATCCGCGGCTAGGTTTTCAGCTCCCTTCTTTTCACGAATTTCGATTTTAAATTCTTGAAGTAGCAAAACCCAGCGAAGAAGTCTTGGTTTGGAATCTTGTTTAGTTAACAAGTACTTCAACGTGGAATGATCGGTGTAAACGATTGTGGTGGAAAGGACAAGATAGGGGCGGAACTTTTCAAAGGCATAGACAACAGCTAAAAGCTCTTTTTCGGTCGTCGTGTAATGCAATTGAGCCCCCGTCATTGTCTTGCTAGCGTAATGGATTGGTTGGAAGTGTTTGTTCACTCTTCGGCCCAAAACCGCTCCAATAGCAAAGTCGCTAGCATCGCACATCAACTCAAAGGGAAGCTCCCAATTAGGGGTAACCGAGACCGGTGCTTTAGTTAGCTTATTCTTAAGAAGGTTGAAGGCTTCAATACACTCGTTGGAAAAGATAAAAGGAGTATCTTTTTCCAAGAGGTGGGTCATCGGGCGAGCGAATTTAGGAAAATCTTTGATGAAACGACGGTAGAAGCCCGCATGACCGAGGAAACTTCTCACACCCTTCACGGTTGAAGGTGGAGGCAACTTAGCGATAACATCGACTTTAGCACGGTCCACTTCAAGACCGGCTTTGGAGATCTTGTGTCCTAGCACGATGCCCTCTTTTACCATGAAGTGGCATTTTTCCCAATTAAGAACAAGGCGAGTGTCTTCACACCGCTTAAGCATACGTTCTAAATTGGCAAGGCAAGCAGAGAATGAATCGCCATAAACCGAGAAATCATCCATGAAGACTTCCATAGTTTCTTCAACCATGTCATGGAAGATAGCCATCATACACCTTTGGAATGTCCCAGGAGCATTGCATAAACCGAAAGGCATGCGTTTGTAAGCAAATGTTCCATAGGGACAAGTGATGTGGTCTTTTCTTGGTCTTTGGGATCGATGGGAATTTGAAGATACCCGGATAAACCGTCTAAGAAGCAGTAATAGTCATTACCCGCAAGACGC
This sequence comes from Glebionis coronaria, assembly GCA_025667525.1. NCBI lineage: Eukaryota > Viridiplantae > Streptophyta > Magnoliopsida > Asterales > Asteraceae > Glebionis > Glebionis coronaria. The sequence continues at coordinate 233,835 of JANFOE010000876.1, read as the reverse complement.
TCGAGCATTTGATCCATGAAAGGAAGAGGAAAGTGATCTTTTCTCGTGGCATCATTGAGTTTGCGATAGTCGATACAAACTCTCCACCCAGTAACGAGACGAGTGGGAATCAACTCGTTGTGTTCATTGGGAACAACGGTTATTCCGCCCTTCTTGGGCACACAATGGACGGGACTTACCCATGGCGAATCTGAGATAGGGTAAATCAAGCCGGCATCAAGAATTTTGATAACCTCTTGTTTGATGATGTCGTGAATGCGAGGATGAACCCTTCTTTGGCTCTGGATTGCGGGTTTAAAGTCATCTTCCATGAGAATCTTGTGAGTAAAAAAGTTTGGATCAATTCCGCGGATGTCGGAAATTTTCCAAGCAATTGCCTTCTTATGAGCTTTAAGCACGGCGATGAGGCGAGTTTTCTATTCTTCTTTCAAGTCCTTCGCGATGATGACAGGCGACTTGTTGTTGTCTTCAAGGAACACTTACTCGAGATGGGACGGCAACTCCTTAAGTTCTAAATCCGGAGGATTTTCGATGGGAGGCGTATTCAAAGTCGGTTCATCGATAGCAATATCCTTGGGAGATGGTGGAGAAATATTGTCTTCTTTAAGAAGGTTCTCAATGAGGCGAAGATCTTCATCCCAATCGGTGGGAGAATCGTCATGTTCTAAGTTCACATCTCGCATGGTGGCTTCCAAATCTTTCCAAAGGAAATCACTTTCTCCAAATAGAGATAGTGATGAGTCAATAGAGGAAACGGTCTCAACATTGGAAAGAGAGGTAGGAATACTTTTACAATCATCTTTGAAGTGTTCTTCACAAGCCTCATCAAGAACGTCGATACAATTAACACTCTCGTACGAATAAGGCTGTTTAGAAAGCTTTCCCATGTTGAAGACGATTTTATCGTCACCAACTCTCATGATAAGCTCACCCGCTTCAACATCGATGAAAGTGCGACCGGTCCTCAAGAATGTATGACCAACGATCAATGGCACACGAGGGTCCATGTCGTAGCAACGACAACGAAATCTGCAGGAAAAGTGAATTTGTCGACTCCTACAAAGACGTCTTCGGCTATCCCCACTGGATAAGCAACCGTACGGTTAGCTAATTCCAAAGTCATTTTGGTGGGGACTAGCTCAAGGAGAGATAATTGCTTCCAAACGCTTAGAGGCATTAAATTAATACTGGCACCTAGATCGGCTAGGGCCATGCAATTCTCTACTCCCGGGAAGTTGCAAGGGATTAAGCAGCGACCCGGATCACCAAGTTTAGTTGGCAATTTCCTTAAGAGCACTACAGAGCAATTCTCATTAAGTTAGGTGTTAGCGATATCAAGAAGCTTCTCCTTGTCGCTAAGAAGATCTTTGAACATTTTCGCATACTTAGGCATGTGAGCGAGAGCCTCAGCGAAGGAGATGTTGAAATTTAATTGTTTAAACATTTTGAGAAAGTTCGAAACCTGAATATCGTCCTTGCTTTTGAGCTTCTCTTTCCTCAACCTTAAGGGATAAGGTATATCGGAAGAAGAGGAAGGCTTTGGAATAGTAGGATTACTCACATCCTTGGGTGGAGGAGGGGTAGAAGTAAGAGGTAGAGAAATTGGGGAAGTAGAAGATTGAGGAAGAGGAGCAGGTAACTCGTTTTCCTTAGTCACAATCACCGGTGGAGGTATACGAAGCTCGGGTTCCTTGGTACCTTTGCCACTGCGAGTGGTGATTGCTTTCATCTCCCCTCTTGGATTCGCAACGGTGTTACTCGGAAGAGTACCCGAAGAAGAGGGTTGATTACCTTGGAAGAAACTAGCCATCATGTTCCTTAAGTCATTCATTTGACTTGCCAAAGTGTTTCTCATATCAGCTCGAAGATCGTTCCCTTGTTTCACCATGTCTGCTTTCAAGTTGAGCACTTCCCGCTGGAGATTGTCCACGATCACATCATTAGTCCTCATGTAGGTTCCAATATCTTGGTGTAATGTGGTGGGTTGGTTGGGAGGAGCATTGTAGGCGGGTGGTTGATAAGCAGGTTGCTGGTAAACTGGGTTGTTTCTTTGAGGTGGATACGGTTGTTTGTGAGGTGGTAGGTATGGTGCACGAGGTTGCTGTTGAGGAGGGCGATTGAGGTTTTGTTGTTGGTTTGGGTTGTTAGGAGGAAAACCGGGAGGTGAGAGAAAGTTGTTTGAGCGGTAGCTAAGCAAGTTGCGGTCACCTTGAGGACGAGCTTGATAAGCGGTCGGAGGATAGGTACCGTATTCTGCATTAACATTCTCAGAAGGATAGTCTTGGGTGGTGGTACAAGTGGTGTAAGAGTGAGGACCCCCGCATATTTCACATGGTTGGCTAACAGCGTTGACTTGAGCGTTTTTAGCGTTGATGCTGTTGGTGTTGTTAGCGGTGTGGGTAACAAGCGATTCAAGAAGCGTAGTAATTTTGTCAAGTCTCTTGTCGTTGTCACTAGTACTAGCACTAGCGGCATTGGTCCGAACACTCTTTGTTTGCACACGAGACTTATTTTCAATAATATCCCAAGCGGCATTTAAAGTCTTAATCAAAATATTACCCCCCGAGGCACCATTTAGTGAATCTTGGTCATTCATGCTTAAACCATTATAAAAAGTATTAATTTGGTGCACTTTGGTAAAACCATGTTGTGGGCATTTTCTTAAAAGATCTTTAAAACGGTCCCAAGATTCACTAAAAGACTCATCGTACTTTTGTTCAAAATTAATGATTTCATTCCGCAAAGCGGTAGTACGAGAAGTAGTTTATGAACTTGGTCTCCAAATCCGTCCACGTCAGAATACTTTGTGGCGGTTCCTTTGCAAGCTAATGCCTGGCTTGTCCCTCTAAAGAAAAGGGAAAAAGTTGTAAACGGATTACCTCTTGTGGAACACCATTGAACTTGACCGTATTCGTGAGTTGTAGGAATCTCTTGATGTGGTCATGAGGATCATCAATGGTACGCCCCAAGAATGGTTGAGGAGAGACGATCTGAATAAAGCCGGATTTGAGCTCAAAGTTGTTGGCTGCAATCGCGGGTATGACAATTGGATCATTGTTGCCCTCCACATGTGCTTGTAACAATTTAATCATAGGGCGATTGTCCGGTAGAGGTTCATTGTTGTTGTTATTATTGTTGTTGAGAGGTGGATTGTTATTGTTGTTATTGTTTTGAGGTGGGTTATTGTTGTTGTTTTGTACACTGGCCATGTCTAAGTCTTCGAGAGGCTCGGGCTCTTGATAAGACGTTGATCGTGTACGCATGCACATGCAAAAGAACTAACAAAGCAAACAAGAAATATTTTTGGTTTTTATGTTTTTTAATTTTTAGGATTTTTTTGAAAATTTTATATTTTTAGGGTTTTTTGAAAGTTTTTATGAAAAAGTAACGTTCACGGTGAACGGATCCTAAAATCCAAGTTCTCACAAAAAACTGTTAATCATAACGAGAAGAGCCGGCAGCGGTGCCATTTGATACTTATGTTTTCATTGGGGTTCAGATTATGTCTCGATATCTTCTCGAATTGATCACGGTTCAAAGTAGAAGGGTTGTTCTTGGTTACTAAAAAGGGTTGGTTTGATTATCTATTTTAAATTAAAAGCAAGTATGAAATTGTCGTTGAGCGAAATTAAAGCGTTTAAATATTAAACTAAAAGCTATTTTGAAAGAACTTTATAAAACATAAAAACTTAAAAAACTTAGTCCATCGGAATATTGCAAATCATGTCCATCGGAATGAACCAAAATCACAACCATCGGAATACATAAATGTAAAGCTGTCGAAATGTTAAAGTCAATTCTATCGGAATATAGCTCTGTCGCAATGTGCATCTATCAGAATATTTCTATCGAAAAATGGGCAGAGTTTCGTCTTAACCAAGACCGTAGTCCCGTCGAAATATGCGATCGCAATGAGCGATCGCAATCCAGATCGGAATAAGGGGGAATGACCAACCGATCGCAAATTAAAACCCTTAAGGGTTATTACGATCAAAACCAGTAACCCGTCGGAATGGGGAGAATCCCCAGGATTGCGATGGAAGCTCTACTTAATCCGAAAATGGTGGCAACCTTAGAACTCAATAAGCACAATCAATAAGCTATTTTACCCGCAACTTAAACACTTAAAAAAGCTTAAATTTGACCACTTTCGAGAACATAAAATCATAAACTTTATAAACGAAACTTTTGAGTGACTAAAACCTTGATGAAATCCGAAATCCAATAAGCTAAAACAAGAAATAAGCCAATAAGCATAGAGAGCTTATAGCTTATACGTGTAAGAGCTTATGTATAAACTAAGAAGTTTTAATCCTTCAATCACGAAATCATCAAATCACATGAATGAGTATGTAATTCGGATCAAAGATAAAACAAACCAAGAAATATAGAACGAGATTAAAGAACACAAAGCTTAAACTTAAACTTGAATTTGATTAATGGAATCCAAATGCAATGATTAAAGAAAGCTTAAATTTAAAAGATGAAAACAACAAAAAACTTAGTGAGAGAAAGTTGGGAACTTTCTCTCTCTAAAACTAGAGAAATGAAAAAAAATGAAAAACTAACTAGCTCCCCAAAGTTGTGCAGTGTAGGCCTATTTATAGGTGTTTGATTGTGGGCTTGTAAATGGGCTTCTCTTGTTCTTTCATCTTTGGTCTTTACGTCTCTTTAAACAAACGTTTCTGACTTTGGATTTTGAGAAGTGTCGGTGAATAATTACAACTCGTCTTATAATCTTTTGTTTAATAGACACGAGTTCTTCGACATATATGAATCTTCCATCTTTGGCCCTTTTCTTCGATAGATCTTCAAATAGGCACAATGACTTCAAGTCTTTTGCATCTCTTGGACAATAGACTTCGTCTTGAGTCTTTTTCTTCGATGAAACCCGTGCAATACCATGTTTTCTCCAATATCCATCTGGTTGGCTCTGAAAACACAATAAACACAAAAACCACGCATAATTCCAAACAAATGATATTAAACACGCGTTTTGGTCTCTTTTTAGCCAGAATTAACTGGTAAAAGGATGGGTGTTTTCACACCTATCAGCCAACAACACAATACTACCTAAATTCTACAATCATCTCAAAAGAAAAGATAACAAAGACACATCAAAATACTAAAGGGTAATAGTAGATATTATCCATAAATTCGAGAAAATCGCAACAAAACCTTGTCGCTAATGTCACTTACCCTTACCATCCTAAATAACAACAATAATAATAATCCATCACAATACTACCTCACAACATCTAGATAATCCCAATACAATACACAAATAAATAAACTGAAATACAACAACAATCCATTACTACATCACTCCATCAGATGTGGTCCATCACTTTCTCCAACTTGGTTCGTTCCTGCTTCATCTTCAACTGGTCCTAACTTACAGCACCTCCCTTTTGGATCTAAACACGGTGGATCCCTAAATCCATACTTCAAAATTCCTTCTTGACACGACGGATTTATCATATAATGAGAATTAGCATACACCTCACTATCATGAAACTTCCAATGTGGTTCAAGATACGGCCCAACATGATCTACATATTCACTTAACCTGCGAAGCCTATCTATCTCTTTCTGATACTTCTCAAAATCAGTTCCATAACTTCTCACTTCTGCTCTAACCTCAGTTCTTCCAACCTCACTCTCAGTCAAATAATTATCACTATCAGATTCTACAACATTTTTATTATCATCCGTATCATCCTCGTAATCTAACCATCCACCCAAAGTCTTACGATCACCTGCATACTGATTCTGCAAATTTCATTGACCTACTGCAAATCCCCCTTTCTTGACGTAATATGGTATGTCAGACATTTTCTGAAATCACGGAAAATTTCAAAAGTACATAAGGTCATTATTCAAAAATATATATGCAATGCATAGTCATGCAAATGCAAATGAATTACGTATGCAAAATATATATGTATGCGATGCAATGCAATGCAATGAAATGCAAATGATAATTATAAAATATTCAAAAAGATGAAATTATGATGAAATTATGGTGAAAGCACTCCACGTCCTTTCATTAATACCAATACCTCATTGCAGTATTTACTTAATAAATACTCAAGAATTCTCAACAATTGTAAGGGATACATCTATAATAACAAAGCATAACAAAATAAATAATCTTACCGGAGCCTTGCAGAGAAGTTGCGTTGCTTTTATAAAATACTTTCGACACCAAAGTTATAGTTTAGGACATTTTCAAAAATCGACCTAATTCACTATAACTAAAAAGCTCTGGTTACCAATCTTTAACACCCCCAATTTACATTGCGCAGCGGAAAATACACAATTGGGTGTTATTTACAAACTTCATCTTATAACACTTTAAATGACCCAAAAACAGTATATTTAAGAATAAATATAGAAATAATTTAAATCAATGTCTAAAACTTTCAATCCCGAGTAAAAACAGTTTAAAATATATCAGAGTAGCGTACAGGTTTCCCCTAGGATCTTAATCAAAACAACGAACCTTTGACCAAAATATTTGACCATTTACTATATATTTATGACAATAGGGAAAGAATTCCGTTTTGGACCAAAATACTACAAAAGCAATCCCGCAATCCTTCTCCAGCAAGCTCCGCAAATCAACAACTTCAAGTACCTGAAATACATGCTTAAAATCATCAACACAAAGGTTGAGCAAGTCTATAGGTTTTACAAAATCATAATTGAACACATCGTAAAAATCATCAACAATTGTTTAATAGAATTGTGGCAATACAACTATCAATCAGGTATAATATATAATATAGTTATTTGAATTGTATTAAGCTCATGACACCGACCCCTTAACTTAGTCACCCACGCCAAATGCCAGCATGACTAGATAAATTACCAGTGCTGTAAAACCCGCATGCTTCAGTTACGTTATCTATAATTCGGGGACGAATTATTCTTTTTAGGGGGAGAGTTGTAAAACCCGCATGCTTTTACCATGAATAGCACCCTTAAGATCGTACGTACTAGATTAAAACTTTCTTAATATAGCATGATTACGATTACGTGTTAGGATTTTACGTATTACGTACGTGTTAGAACACGATAAGTATTTACTACGCACGATCACGTAATAATTATTTGACGATAATTAATCACGAGCATGCGATCATGAAATCATGAACGTAATTAAAATACGAACTATTATTAATTACGTATATATATATATTTATTACGAGCGTAATTAAATATATTAGATCACGATATTTACGTAACGAGAACACTTAAAACGCGAACACAAATAATCACGAACGTGTAATTTATTAATTAGACACGTAAAACATTCGGGTTACCCCTTGTGGGCCCCATTTCCACGAAATTTAGGAGGGAGGATGGGCTTAGCCCATCAAAATTTTACTAAAAGGGTTTAAGGAATTTTTCACTACTCATTTAATCTTTACAGAAGATTTTTAAGAAAACCTAAAAACCCTCCTTCTCCTTCTCCTTTATGCCGCCACCCTACAACCACCATAGAAGGTGATTAGTGATCTTGGATCTTGAAGTTTTAGTGATTGATCGTGTTGGTTCTTCGTCCTTTTGATCCACGAATTTGGTAAAACCTTTTTAAACCTTTTCTTTTGATTTAATCTTTTTATAAATTATGAACATGTAATGTTTTTACAAAAACATAATAATTAAGCATAGATCTAACATGTTTTGGTGTTAAATAAAATCAAAAGGTTGTTTTTAAGGGGTGTTTGTTTTGGCCGCAGGCTACAACCGAACCCGAAGGGGTTTCGGTTTGCCAAGCCGACCACCACCAAGACCATATGGTCTTGGTTGGTGCGTGTGGGTCCCACGGCAGCAAAGGAAACACGGGGTACCCCGAGTTGGCTCGGGGTACGGTGTCGATTTCATGTCCGGTTCATGTTTTTAACCTTGATCCGGTTCATGGTGTATGTTAGTTTTTTTTTATGTTTATGAACTTATGTTGAAATTAAATTAATAAAATGATGTGATTAATTTAATAACATGACTTAGGTTATTTAATTATTAATGATCATGAAATTATTTTAACCTAAGTATTTATATTTTTAAGACTTATAATTTATTTATTTATTTTAAAGACCATGGATATAATTAATTAATTAACATGACTTAGGTTATATTATTAATATATAATAATACATATTTTAACCTATGTATTTAACTTATTTAATTAAAAACATGTTATACTTTAATTAAATATTTTAACTTATAGTTTAATTTAATTACATGAAATAATTATTAAACTATACATTATATCATATGACTTAAGAAATAATCATGAAAACACCTAGGCTTATATACTTAGCTTATTTAACCAGCTTATTTCTAATTATGGAAACTTTCTATTTTTAGAAACTTAATTAAATAAGGCAGCTAATCTATTTATGGAAACCTTCTATTTTTAGAAACTTATTTATTTCAGGCAGCTAATCTATTTATGGAAACTTATTTAATTAAGGCAGCTAATCTATTTATGGAAACTTTCTATTTTTAGAAACTTATCTATTTTAAGCAGTAAATCTATTTTTGGAAACTTTCTATTTTTGGAAACTTTCTATTTTTGGAAACTTTCTATTTTTGGAAACTTTCTATTTTTGGTAACTTTATATTTTTGTAAACTTTCTATTTTTGGAAACTTTCTATTTTTGGAAACTTTCTATTTCTGGAAACTTTCTATTTTAGGAAACCTGCTATTTTTGGAAAGCTACTTATTATTACACAGTAAGTATAATAACACATGAAATACCAGAAATACTTAATTAGATTAAACAGAATATAAGATAAAACACAGTTTAAGGCTTTTAAACAGTAAAACATGGTAAGAACACATAAAATAAGCTAAGACATGACATAAAACCAGCTACGTATTTAGTAAGCAGATACTTATTCATGTATGTATTTATGTAGCACTAGTGATTCGGAAGTAGGATTCCTCTCAGTTCGTCTTCTTCGTTCACTGGACATAAGGTACGGATTCCCGTCCTTTCAGTATGGACATTCTTTCCTTATTAGGATTCCCTGTATGCAGCCAACTGTTTTCCCGTAGTATAAGTTATGAGTTTGATTGCTTATGTTTAATTAATATTACCTATAGCCATATACATGCATGACCAGTTTCACCTAGTTATGGAGGTACCATTACCATAACATTAGAGGCACTGATGTTATGACTTCACCACGGCGGAGTGATTGCTCGTGGCGTCCCTTCAGCTTTTGGCCATTTATTTACATTTATCATGTGGGGCGTATGGGTGCATCCTAGTTACATGTTTCAGTCAGGATTTCATGGTGAATGTGGTGTGTGCCTTGCATCCTTCACAAGGGGCTGATCCCTCCTACCCAAAACCAGTATATTAAATTAGAGGCATCCCCTCTAATTTGCATGATGAGGTCACCCCTCCAAGTATTCATGCACGGTGGATTTTCATGACCTATATCGGCTAATGGTAAAATATGTAAACAGTTTTCATAAGATAAACATAAGGCTTTTCAAACTATAAAAACCAGTTTTATGAACATGTTCCAGTTTTCCAGGACTTATACATTTTCGCTGCTATTAAGTCTCTATTATGTTTTAGTCACTTATACTATGTCTATATCTGTGCACTGAGCGTTTTGCTCAGCCGTTACTTTCCTTTCCATGTCCCAAAACGGTAGGTACCCTGGGGAAGACTCGAGTATTTGGAGGACTTGCATAGGATGGAAGCTTCCAGAGACTTCTTTTCCTTTTTGCCTTCATATACTTATGCTTGTTTAGTCTTTCATTCATTTCTTTTTCTTTATTATGTTTTGGGCTTATGTTTGGGAACCGATGTTTGATTCCGGTTTACCCTATGTTCATGTATGTCTTACTACATATTACCTTGCATGCTTTGATGACACGCCATAATTACGCGTGACATTCCATTATCAAAATGGGGTGTTATAATTATGGTATCAGAGCCAAGGCTTCGACCTGTAGGCTCTAAAACTTGACCTGTGACTAGTGGGTAGTCACCAGGAGCTTCTTAAGCCAATGCTTGTCATTCTACGTACTGACGTTTTTAGCGCATTGTTGTTTTAACCATGATGTTTTCAGCATCCTGAGGTTTTAACCTTGATGTTTTCATCGATATTGTTTTACTAATATGGATGGACAACCGTCATTCATATTTAGTTAGGTGTCATTGTTTCATGCATAATGTTCCTCGTGAACTGTGACTATGTGGACTGAACCCCAGTAGTTCATAATTAGTCACATAATCTTTTTTCTGATAAGTTTTGACATATGAGTTTCAATCATTTATGTTTCATGTATCATTATTGCAGGGATTATGACTAAGTAATGGTTGGTACAGGACTGGCCCTATTTAGTCGCATGTGCTTTTATCGAAACTTTTAACTTTGGGACCGACCCATAGGCGTCCCCTCGCCATGTCTTTTGTTTTGGAACCGACCCATAGGCGTTCCCTCGCACATATAAAGGTTTTATAAACTACATTACGCATTCATGCACTGTTTTTCATGCATAAAATTTTTCTCATGATTTAAATTGGCATAAATTTTTTTCATGTCCCCTCATAAGTTATTATGTTTTTATGTCAAGTATGTTTTCATACTGTCATGGTTAACTTCAGTTTCATGCTGATTATGTTATACACTTCTTCATGATAGATGGTTTCATGTTTCTTCATGATAATTCCGTCTTCATGTTGATTATGTCTTACAACTCTTTTGTTATTTACGCTGTCATGCAAGACATTGTTAGATTTCATTGAATCCTGCTTTCATGATAGTCATGGTTGGTTTTCATTGATCATGCTGTCAGGCGAATCATCGTTGAATTTTGTGTAACCACACTTTAACGATTCCGTTATAAAGAATGATGTCTATGCTAATACTGCCAGGTTATCATGATGGTTTTCCTAACCGTTTAACCGGTATACTTTCCTTAAATCATGACAAATGATCAACCCCATACCGATCATTTCAAGTGCATTCAACGTGTACTCCATGTACCGTGTTCCACATGTATTACACGTACCTAAATCCATGTGTATTTCACTTGCAATACTGCATGAGTATTCGCTAGCCGATTCTGAATCATCTCAGGCATATGTCCACTTGCTAATACTCTACAAATTGCTGATGTCGCTCATAACTTGGAGATGTTACTAAAGGTTGATGCTGCTGAAGTTCGGAGACGCTACGAGATGCGGATGCTGTTCACAACCTGGAGATCCTACAAGACGAAGACAAGGGCGTCGGAGCAAAGCAATTGGACGAGAAGATGCTTCACCATCAGACGATTCCCATCAATCATTGTCCCTAATTCTTAGTTACATGTCACACGTCATTTGGCTGTCATTTCAGCCATATGAGTGCAAACCGGTACCAGCCGGCCACTCAGCTGAATAGTTACATGAATCACGGTCATGAGAATGACCATCATGGAACTGACAGATAGGACGATAGTAACCACTACTATGACAGCAACTATCCTAGAAATCGCAACCGAAACTCTGGCCACGGACGTGATCAGAAATACAAGGATTAGTAGTCCAACCAATCCGCCAGTTCTGGCATAATAACCTTATATTGTGGTTATATTTGTTTCACATCTCGAGATACATGTCAAGACATCAGACAAGACACATATCTCACGTATACTTTCTGAAGACACATGTCAAGACATCAGTCAAGACACATGTCTCACGTATACCTCCTGAAGACACATGTCAAGACACCAATCAAGACATATGTCATGCTTTTAGTTCCAAGAAACGAGTCAAGACACATGACTCACGTCCAACTATGGAACATTTCTAAGAAATTCAGGGTACCCTCCAAGGGTATATCTATTTTGTTGTGCCATGTATTAATCAGGCCACAAGAATTTCTATACCATTATCAGCGCATCAGTGAGAACTGTCACGTTGTCGATGTCACTTTCATTTCTTTCACCATGGTTCATATATTCATAACCATGAAGGACGCCTTTCATATTCCCACGTATACGAAGGTTTTCCTTCAGCTTAATGATGAGATCCAAGCTGCTAACGCATTTCCTCGGACAGACACGAGATGAATTTTATTCTAATTATGTACTATGAACAGCACACCATGCTACGATTCATAATTATGTACAGTAATGTTCAGGCTCCTGAATACATTCAGCTTGATTTTCCCTCGAGAAAATCTGTACAAATTATCTATGCTTACAAGCATGTGCGTTGTTAGCCATGGTCGCTAAAATTTTCTAGTTGTCAGTAAGACACGACCACTTAAGTGTTTTACGCATAGCCAGTTGATTATTCCAAATTCTTCCCATACATTCCAGAAGAACTTACAAGAGAAGGACGGTACCATGAGATTATGTGTCGACTACCGTCGGCGTAAACAAATCACCATTCATGACCGTTATTCTCCTCCATATATTGACAACCTGTCTAATCAATCGTATGGTGTTAATCACTTTTCCAAGATCAAACTCATGATCATGCTGCCAACAGTGACGAATGAAACAGCAGGACATGTCCATGACTGCTATTCGTACACGACTCGGTCATGCTAGATTTATGATTTTGAATTAGTCTCATCAATGCTCCAACGGAACTATAAGAATGAGTTTCCATGAAATCATAGCAAATTCATCAGTGTTTTCATTGAGGATAACCTAATTTCCTCTAAGCCTAGAGAAGAACAGGAAGACCCTATCTGCACTATGTTGCAAATTCTATGAAAAGAGAAATTCTACCCTGGAAAATTTTTCCAATATCAATTCTGTTTGATTACAGTAACACACTGAATCACATGGGTTTCTATGTTTAATCTTACCATGACTCAGCTTATGCGTAAAAGAGAGAACCCTACACTACATTAGATGTTCTAGAAAATCCTACGCTAGGAGAAGTCTAGATTCAGAGACTCAGAGTTTCGCAAACTCCTATGTATCAAGTTCTACGAAGCAAGATACACTTACGTTCATATCTAAGTACCTGACATACCAACAGGTTAAGATAGGACACCAACAGACTGTGATATTTTTCATCATCTGAAATGGTGAACTGAAATGGGACAAGATCTCCATGGATTTTGGTTACCAGTTTAACGCAAACTCAGAAGAAGCATGATGCTATCTGTTTATTGCAAACAGTTCGATCAAGTCTACAGAATCCTTACATCCGTTAGGATTGCAGAACCAACAGATTGATTGGACATGTTCCAGCCAAGGCTCATCCGACCACTTGGTAATTCCTCAGTTATCGGGTCAGACAAAGATTCATAATTGTACTCCTAAATTACTTCACGTCTTCATTCTAATTCCACGACTTGCTTTCGCGCTCGCGTTCATTACACTATTCACGTTCATGATCGTATTTTGGTTTACGATTTTACGTTCATTTCTTTTCTCATTATGGGTAGTTTGCAAGAACTTGAGAGACCAGACCCAAGTTTAGTATAACTCCCTATCCTCAGATAGACGTTTCTCGTCATAATCTATGTCTCACCTTCTAGCGTTTGTCGTTACCCGCCATTATATTCTATGTTCACGATATGTTTCACATGTCATGTTCATTCCACGTTCCTCATATCATGATCAAGATATGTTACCACGTATCATGGATCACGATATGCTTACTCATACTACACTCGCCATATCTCCACATAACACGTTCAAAATTTTTCATGTATCACGTTCAAAAATTTTCACGTACTACGTTTCTTTATGTCTCACGCATCGTTTCTAGTTAACAGTTAAGTCAGATTGTCTTTCATCGTAACGTTTCAGTTACCCTTGCACGTTAACTCTTATTTTTCCTCGATCGAATTTAGGGGATCTACCTTCCGTTGATAACCAAGAATTTCTTCGGATTCCAAGTCAAGGTCAGGAGGACCAAGATTTATCTTTAGTGTCAAGATCTTCTAAAGGAACCGTTACAAGAGGGAGGCCACTTGGAAGCGGACAAGTTCATCCGAACGTCTTATCCGTTTTTCACTTACCAATTAGATATGTCCTTTCAGTCACGTCACGTTTCATGTCCTTTCAAGACATGTCACGTTCCGCGTTCCTTCTGCCAGGTCACCTGTACGTTCATTTACCTTACATACCCTCTCAGTTTGATTCGGGTATGTTTCTCCTTCAGTTACGTTATCTATAATTCGGGGACGAATTATTCTTTTTAGGGGGGAGAGTTGTAAAACCCGCATGCTTTTACCATGAATAGCACCCTTAAGATCGTACGTACTAGATTAAAACTTTCTTAATATAGCATGATTACGATTACGTGTTAGGATTTTACGTATTACGTACGTGTTAGAACACGATAAGTATTTACTACGCACGATCACGTAATGATTATTTGACGATAATTAATCACGAGCATGCGATCATGAAATCGTGAACGTAATTCAAACACGAACTATTAATTACGTATATATATATTTATTACGAGCGTAATTAATCATATTAGATCACGATATTTACGTAACGAGAACACTTAAAACGCGAACACAAATAATCACGAACGTGTAATTTATTAATTAGACACGGAAAACATTCGGGTTACCCCTTGTGGGCCTCATTTCCACGAAATTTAGGAGGGAGGATGGGCTTAGCCCATCAAAATTTTACTAAAAGGGTTTAAGGGACTTTTCACTACTCATTTAATCTTTACAGAAGATTTTTAAGAAAACCTAAAAACCCTCCTTCTCCTTCTCCTTTATGCCGCCACCCTACAACCACCATAGAAGGTGATTAGTGATCTTGGATCTTGAAGTTTTAGTGATTGATCGTGTTGGTTCTTCGTCCTTTTGATCCACGAATTTGGTAAAACCTTTTTAAACCTTTTCTTTTGATTTAATCTTTTTATAAATTATGTACATGTAATGTTTTTACAAAAACATAATAATTAAGCATAGATATAACATGTTTTGGTGTTAAATAAAATCAAAAGGTTGTTTTTAAGGGGTGTTTGTTTTGGCCGCAGGCTGCAACCGAACCCGAAGGGGTTTCGGTTTGCCAAGCCGACCACCAACAAGACCATATGGTCTTGGTTGGTGCGTGTGGGTCCCACGGCAGCAAAGGAAACATGGGGTACCCCGAGTTGGCTCGGGGTACGGTGTCGATTTCATGTCCGGTTCATGTTTTTAGCCTTGATCCGGTTCATGGTGTATGTTAGTTTTTTTTTATGTTTATGAACTTATGTTGAAATTAAATTAATAAAATGATGTGATTAATTTAATAACATGACTTAGGTTATTTAATTATTAATGATCATGAAATTATTTTAACCTAAGTATTTATATTTTTAAGACTTATAATTTATTTATTTATTTTAAAAACCATGGATATAATTAATTAATTAACATGACTTAGGTTATATTATTAACATATAATAATACATATTTTAACCTAAGTATTTAACTTATTTAATTAAAAACATGTTATAAGTTAATTAACTATTTTAACCCATAGTTTAATTTAATTACATGAAATAATTATTAAACTATACATTATATCATATGACTTAGGAAATAATCATGAAAACACCTAGGCTTATAGACTTAGCTTATTTAACCAGCTTATTTCTAATTATGGAAACTTTCTATTTTTAGAAACTTAATTAAATAAGGCAGCTAATCTATTTATGGAAACCTTCTATGTTTAGAAACTTATTTATTTCATGAAGCTAATCTATTTATGGAAACTTATTTAATTAAGGCAGCTAATCTATTTATGGAAACTTTCTATTTTTAGAAACTTATCTATTTTAAGCAGTAAATCTATTTTTGGAAACTTTCTATTTTTGGAAACTTTCTATTTTTGGTAACTTTCAATTTTTGGAAACTTTCTATTTTTGGAAACTTTCTATTTTTGGAAACTTTCTATTTTTGGAAACTTTCTATTTTAGGAAACCTGCTATTTTTGGAAAGTTACTTATTATTACACAGTAAGTATAATAACACATGAAATACCAGAATTACTTAATCAGATTAAACAGAATATAAGATAAAACACAGTTTAAGGCTTTTAAACAGTAAAACATGGTAAGAACACATAAAATAAGCTAAGACATGACATAAAACCAGCTACGTATTTAGTAAGCAGATACTTATTCATGTATGTATTTATGTAGCACTAGTGATTCGGAAGTAGGATTCCTCTAAGTTCGTCTTCTTCGTTCACTGGACATAAGGTACGGATTCCCGTCCTTTCAGTATGGACATTCTTTCCTTATTAGGATTCCCCGTATGCAGCCAAGTGTTTTCCCGTAGTATAAGTTATGAGTTTGATTGCTTATGTTTATTAAGATTACCTATAGCCATATACATGCATGACCAGTTTCACCTAGTTATGGAGGTACCATAACCATAACATTAGAGGCACTGATGTTATGACTTCACCACAGCGGAGTGATTGCTCGCGGCGTCCCTTCAGCTTTTGGCCATTTATTTATATTTATCATGTGGGGCGTATGGGTGCATCCTAGTTACATGTTTCAATCACGATTTCATGGTGAATGTGGTGTGTGCCTTGCATCCTTTACAAGGAGCTGATCCCTCCTACCCAAAACCAGTATATTAAATTAGAGGCAGCCCCTCTAATTTGCATGATGAGGTCACCCCTCCAAGTATTCATGCACGGTGGATATTCATGACCTATATCGGCTAATGGTAAAATATGTAAACAGTTTTCATAAGATAAACATAAGGCTTTTCAAACAATAAAAACCAATTTTATGAACATGTTCCAGTTTTCCAGGACTTATACATTTCCGCTGCTATTAAGTCTCTATTATGTTATAGTCACTTATACGATGACTATATCCGTGCACTGAGCGTTTTGCTCAGCCGTTACTTTCCTTTCCATGTCCCAAAACCGCAGGTACCCTCGGGAAGACTCGAGCATTTGGAGGACGTGCATTGGATGGAAGCTGCCAGAGACTTCTTTTCCTTTTTGCCTTCATATACTTATGCTTGTTTTGTCTTTCATTCATTTCTTTTGCTTTATTATGTTTTGAGCTTATGTTTGGGAACCGATGTTTGATTCCGGTTTACCCTATGGTCATGTATGTCTTACTACATATTACCTTGCATGCTTTGATGACACGCCATAATTACGCGTGACATTCCATTATCAAAATGGGGTGTTACAAGTGCCCCTACTAGGGTATTAATTGCAAGAATACCAATTCTCATTCACGTAAAATTATCCTTCCCAGCGGGTTACTCAGCGTAAAGACCTGGTCTCAGATAGGGTTGTCAGCCCAATAGTACTATTATTAGAATAAGCGGCTATTCCCAACTCGTAACATCAAATCAGAAGATAGTTAAGGGCTCATGAATTTAGGGTCTTATGCAATTAGGTACTTATACAATTCATTTCATTAAAGGCAACATCGGGTCCAACAATTACTCATGACATGTGTTCATTTTACTTCAAATAGCATGTATCCCCCTCGCGGGTTTTAAAATCATTAAAACATGTAGAAAGCGAGGCTATAGACTCACCTGTAGTAATAGCAGTAGTAAGAGGATCTTCGACGATAGTTGATGCCCGGTAAACACAAAAAACGCAACCTATCAAATAAGTCGCGTTCATTAATAATACACTCGAGTAAAATTTACTTAGTAATATCAAACTCAAAATCATAAAATCAAAACCAATCCAAAATAAAGATAATACAAGTGCCCTTTTTATTCCATTCTATATATTTATTATTAGTTAACTCCGTCGATAAAAATCTGCCGGTACACACCAAATGTACAAGCTCGTTTACCCCACTTAAACACGTCAAATTTTTATGATACTAATCAGTAACTTCACTTACTATATATAGAAAGCCCTGTTAAAAACTCATCAAAAGATTTTACATTTAAAGTTCCCTGCCCGACACATCTTTGAACTACAAAAACCGGACAGTTTTGCGTCAACAATACTTATAGTCTTTTAACACATTTATTTTTCTCCGTTTATGAAACCGATACTCAACTTTGAAAATAACTCGACATCCTCATACTTAACCTTAAAAATCAGTCCTTGACACATTTCAAAATCCATTTTTATAATCCCCGAGATTCGATCCAAATATCGACAACAATTATATATTGTGTTGGTACTCGTCTCCCGGTACACGAATTAATCAAACTAACGTAACTTTTCGCTCGTTTGGAGCTACAAGTCCTACCTTATACCAAAACGAAGGTAAAAACATCCTCTACAACAATATCTAACTAGTTCATCTCAAACTCAAACTCATATTTTTATAAAATTAAACTTAATAATCTGCCTAAAAATACATCTTTAAATATCACCCAAAATCTATTTTTCACCATATTTTAACCTCATTTTTACCATTATAAGCATTCCAATATTACTAGTTCATATCATAACACCTTAAATTATCCTAGATGATCAAATCATTAAAACCAAACTCAAAAATAATAACATGCAATCAATAAAACATGTACATATGAACATAAACACCTACTTACAACAACAATTTAAGATCAAACATCAAGAATTTCATCAAAAAATGGGTTTTATAAAAATATCAATGCATGTGTGAAAATTTCATACCAATGTGTAGAGATTGATGAAACAAAGATGGGTCTTTGATTAGAATTTAAAGATTCAAGCTCAAAATCAAAAATTTTAGGGTTGAATGGTGGTGTGGAGGTGAATGGAAGAAGAAGAGAGGAGGGAGAGAGAGAGTGTTGGTGTTGTGTTTGTGTTTGTATGTGTTTATTTATTTTTAAAATTCCTTTTATATGGAAAAGTGTAGGGTAGTTTTTGCCAATTGTGATTTTTTTGGACCAAAGTGTAAATACTTTGTTAAAAAGCGGGAAATGACTATTAGTCACTTTTGAAAATTTATACCGGTCTCGGGTTTCACAAAAATGCTTCTCAAACATAAAACGCACTCAAAATGATATATTATATAGTCCCGGCACGACTTAATACGACATTAAAATAAAAACGTCAAAATATTAAACATCGACATGTTTAAAATAAAACATAAAATTTCTCGGGCATCCGTCGATATCGTCATCACTAGTAATCCTCGCAACTCGTCAAAACGTAAAAATAAAATATCAACATCATCCAAACCAAATTACCAATCGTCATGAAAATCAACCTCATCAAAAATTTCAAAAATATACGTAAAAATATAATTAAATAATGACCACGGTTTTTGGGTTGTTACAATTGAAATCTGCAGTTGAAGAACACAATTGGGCTTTTTATCTTGAATGGATTTTAGTTTAATTGGATGGTTGGAATGAGTTCGTCTCTAGATTTTAAACACTTTTGATGTTGGAATCTTCTTCTAAAATACACTCCTTCATTTTATTGATTCTGGGCTCGTCACTTTGTTGAAGATGACACGTGTCTCTTTCTGGTTGGGCGAGGAGTGAGCACATGGATTATTATCCAAAGTGGATAATTGAATTATTGAGTGGCAAGCTGCTATTGGTTGAAATTGAGTAAGTGGAGTTCCACTGTTGCTTTGCGGCAATTAAATGAAGTGGTGACTGGTCAACATAGCTGGCAATCCAAGACTCATTTTTCCTGCATTTCTATTGGTTCTCAGCCATATCACATGGATTGAGTTTCTTTTATCTTTGAAAAATGGCAACTTTAGCCCTTGTACTTTGGCAGATTCAAAATTCAAGCTTAGAACTTCATTCCTTTGGCATAATTGGTCCTTCCACTTGCATTCTTGATAAGTTTGACCCTTTGACTTAGTTGACTGAAGAGTTGACCATGTTTGACTTTTATCTTGACTTTGGCAAATTTACATTTTTAGTCCTTCAACTTTGAGTGTTGTCAAGATAGGTCCCTTATCTTCAATGTCTTGTCACTTTTGATCCTTCTTTGTCTTTTTCATCCAAATAAGCTTGATTTTATTCTTGTTTGCTTGAAAATGCATCTTTCTTACCTATTTGTACACAAGCACAAAACATACCATATAATTCCGCTTTATAGCACAAAGGTTAGGTATTTTTATTGTGTTTTAGGGTGATTTTTTGATTAATTGATATGATTTTTTGCTCATATCAAATCCCCTACACTTGAACATTGCCATTACCTCATGCAATGCTGTAATTAAAATCACAAATTTACATTCTCCTCATAATTAATCCTCCTTGGCCAATATGGAATGCATCTACACTACTCTATACCATATGATGCATGATTTTGATTTTGAACAATGCAATGCAAAAGAAACAATTCTACTTATATTTTTTTTTCTTGAAATGGTTTTGATGGAAATAACTCATAAAGAAATCAATGACTTAGATTAGGGCTTTGGTACCATGGACACTTATCATCATCAAGTTTCACTTTCCCCATACCAAGCTTAAAAATAGGATCATTGCATTCACAAGTAAAAAGTGCATCAACTTATTCATGACAATTAAATGTGGAACCGGTTATTATTTGAGCAAATTACTTTTGGGCAAATTTGTCATTATTTAAAGCGTGAAGTATAAGAAATGCAAAATCCAAAAAATAAGGAAGCACGGTTTTAATCCTAAGTAATCCTCTCATCCATTACTTGGAAAAACGCTCACAATTAATATAATTCCATTTCAAGAGTAATATGTCATTTGCCTTATGTGTAAAATCCTCATGTCATGCATTAATAAGTAGCTACACACTCGCTAAGGAAAGAAAAATAAAACTCACGCAATAATTTACATCCGCCATCTTTTTGAGACTTTGGATCTTCAACCCCGTAACCCGTCAAGGTAATATTGGATTGGAGCAACTATTAAATCCC
Organism: Glebionis coronaria; assembly: GCA_025667525.1. Classification (NCBI taxonomy): domain Eukaryota; kingdom Viridiplantae; phylum Streptophyta; class Magnoliopsida; order Asterales; family Asteraceae; genus Glebionis; species Glebionis coronaria. The sequence goes on along the minus strand of JANFOE010000876.1, from coordinate 213,040 downwards.
CGCAACCCGTCAAGGTAATATTGGAATCTAATAGTTACTATAATTAACACTTCACTACCCATCTTGGGAGTCTTGTATAATTATTTTTTTCTCTTTTTTCTTTTTTTTCTTTTTCTAGCCACTCATTTTTTTGTAAGCCGCTCTTATTTTTCTTTATTCCTCACAAAGAAAGTTGAAAAGAATAAAATGAAAATACACCCGCTAAGTATTAAGCATGACATAAGTCTAGTACACATAAAACGTTCTAACTTAGAATCTTAAGACGTACTTATACCAACCGTGAATGATTAGACAAAAATGCGTAAGAGATTACAAACCGATTAAAACCGTTCTTGATTACTTATTAACATATATACATGCGAAGAAAATAGAGGTTAAGAAGAGAAGGGTTTAGCCACAAGTAATTATCATGAAGTTTATCTAGCCCTTTTATACTTGCTTCAACTCTATCATTTCCCATTCTCCACAAATTTAAAATCTCAACTAATGAGAGTGGTGGATGCTTAGCCTAATAGACCAATGAAGGACTACATGGTTAAGGATACTAGCTAGAGAGCGCTAAGATAAGCAAAATCGGGTTGAGTCAAAATATCTATGGCGGGCCTAATATGTCAAAGAAGTCTAAATTTGTTAAACCATGTCTGATGTATCGTTGATAGTATATGTGATAATTTGAGATTACGTTATATGGTAACTTAGAAAATTACCTTTAGGAAAAAGTAATAGACTAATACTACCAATGACGAATTCAATTAAACACGTGAGTGAATCAAGTTCGTTGTACACGAAGATGGAGTGAATTTGAGACGTTTTGCTTTGCTTTGGACAATTGATTTGAATCGTTTTCGGTTTTTTTTAAACTAAAATTAATTCTACAATTTATCCTAAAATGCATGAATCGATTCTTAAACTTAAATCTAAATAAAATTATTCAAACTATATAAAATTAATCAATTTAATTAAAAACATTTTCAAATCTATTAAAAATCTAAATAAGCAAATTTAAAAACTATTTAAAAATATAAAGTAATTTTACTTATTTAAAAATCTTACTTTTACTTTTAATAACAAAGTTTATTTAAAGGTTAACTTTTATTAAAGACTAATTATATCTAAACTAATTTTAAGCAAAACTAATTTTAAAATATATTTTTATTTATTGTATTTATTATTTATTTATTTTTAAAACTTTATTAAATCCTTTTAAAACAAATAATCTAACTTTACTTGTTGAAAACTTTAATTAAAAGTTGACTGATCCAAAACTAACAACCTATATTAAATTTTAAAACAGTATTAAAACAAAAACAACATGTTAGAACAGATGGTTAGCGCGCATGGCAAGCGAGGGGGAGGTCTCTAGTTCGAGACCCCCTGAGGATGATTCTTTTTGGAATAATAAATTTTAGATCAGATATTGATTAAAACAACAAACCAAACACCCCAATGGAAACTGAAGATAAACATTGACATCAATAGAAACAATTAAACAGGAAAATTCAATCAAACAATAAGTATCAATTCAGATAAGTAACAAGTTCATTACAGATCAATCAGACAATAATAAAACACAGACAAAAAATCAGCTAATATTAAATACACTAAATTGCAACTCAACAAGCAGTAAGAATTCATGTACTAATCCAACAGTTATAAAATAAAAGCATAGCTAAATTCAGCAATAGTAGAATGTATAACTACTGAATCCGGATTTGACCTATTAATAGCAAAAGTCAGCAAGACAAATCAAATTAAATCCTATGAAACAAATAACAATAGAAACAGTTATAGTAAATAAAGAAACTCACATTCTCCTATCTAATCTAACAATTACAGCAACTTAGAAACAATTATTCAGATAAACCTAAGCAGAAACATCAAATCTAAAATAATGACTGCTTAATGGCAGCTAATTTCGAGCAGATTTCATGAACATTCAGCCAAACTTAAATGAAACAGAGTAAATAAATGGAGGCAGTTTAAAACCTTACAGAAACAATAGAACAAAAACTCTCGACAGTTACCAAAGATCATCTACTCAACCAAGCAGAAGATACTACACTTAGAGAATTACAAGCAGACACAAACAAAAATCCCTTACAAACGTAAACTGATCAAAACCAAAGAATCAAACCGTATTTATTAAACCATCATTTCGAATCCAAATTGCAGCTAAAAAGTTAACCATACACATCTCCAATTTAACCAATAAAAATTAGTAATCGAATTCAAATCATACCAAAAGCTTACCTAATAACTATAACATACCCGAATATTAAACTAAAGCAAAAACTCGTAGCCTGGAAGATCATAGATAGACATTAAATCGGAACAAATCAAATTTCAAATGCAGGTAAGCATCTCAATAAGCAGCCCTGATATAATAGCTTAAAAGAAATGCACGCAACAGTTAATTATTATGCTTGAAACATCAAACAAGTGAACTCAATCATCCTTAATTTCGTGACATTTTAACCAATCACAGAAATTAAATCACCTTTAATCCAAATGCATTCACGACTAAGATAATACGAACAATTAAATCATAATTAATAAACAAGTTCCACAATATCCTACTACAATATTATAAAAGTAAAGACAACAAACATCTAATAGCAGATTTACTAACTAATTTATAAAAATAAAAGACGAGTAAACCTTTTTGAGGAACCTTTGAGTAGAAGGTTTGGCGCTGAGCCACCTTATACACGAATTGACATCACCATATGAATCACCACCATCATCTCGAGTCATTGACATAATTCGAATCAACAGTAACATTTATATATATAATTCATTCAGTAAGAATGAACTTGAATCCCTAATCCTTTTAACATTCCAATAAGCTATTGAATAAACTTATTTAAATGATTTATGGTTATAACAATATTTATAAAAATAGATTCGCAGTCAAAAACTAAAATCATAAAACTCAGGACAATCAAGAAAGTAAACTGAAATTTTAATTCTTCATTAAATCAAATCAAGGATTACAATATTAAAAAGAAAATTACAAAACCTAATTAAAAACTATCATTATAACACTACTAAAAAGAAAGGGATGATGATTAAAGATTTTCAGAGGGGTTTTTATAGGCTAGGTGAGGTGAGGGGTGTAGGTTGTTGGAGATGAGGAGTGCGATTTTCAGCCCTTCGATCTTTACTTCTATCTTCTCTCTCTTGTATGTTTTAATCTAATGGCTGTGATTTGCCCTTGTGCACACGGATTGACACTGTGGCACAAGGTGTGCTAGTTTGGTGGTGACTTGGCAGGCCTTGATTGGACCCTTGTCAGTATACAAAGAAATCAACCAATCAAGGAATACCTGTGACGAATCAATGGGCCACGTGGCGCATAGTGTTTAGCATCTGCGTGTAATCCACAAACTTTTCTATCCTGAATTTCTTGAATATCAGGCGCGTGTAACCCAATTTCTGCCTGAATGAACTCCCCTAAAACCTAGGGTTCTTGAGTGCTGCTTCCTTCTTCCCTTATTCTTTTTTCTCTCGTTTTCTTTTCTTCTGTTTATTCTTTGTTTTTTGTTTACTTTGACCGAAAATATTTAACTCTCAAAGTTAAATAAACTTTACTCCCATCTTTCTTTCCACTTGGACTCTAAATGGACCGACCCACATTTCATAATGGGCTGTTGACCCATTTTGGTTAAATACTAATAACCGTCTCATATGTGTAAATGGGCATTGAGCCCAATTAGTTTAGTAAAATTCCATCCGTCATTAACTACTTGTAATTTGGGCTTTTAGGCCCAATAGGCACATGTGGGTCCCACTTGGCCCAATAACTTTGATCAAACTCGAATCCCGGCTTAAAATGATTTATCATTTGAATTCATCAAAAAACGAACTTGATTTTGGCTTCTCGATCTTTTTCTTCAAACTCGTGACGGTTTTTGTCGATTTTTGCGATCTTGATACCTACACACACGAAACAAGAAAATATGCACATACAAGGTCTTTTTCATACATTTTATGCAATTATTGTTCGTTTTATGATACAAATGATATAGTAAAATCACTCATATCAAACTCCCCCTTGCTAAGCAATTGCCGTGTCCTCACGCAATGATAAAATAAAACACTAACTACACCATTATTTATCTTTTTACATTTTATTTTGCAAAGACATAATGTATTACTTTCATTATTTGAAAAATAACTTTAAGGATCATAAAACTCAAATAGATTCATCGTCCCCGACTTTTCACTTTTCCATGCCAAGTGCAAAAACAAGATCATTGTTATTATACGTTAGCAAACTAACACAAACTCATGTGGGCCAATTATTCACTTAGACTCCCTTATTCCTAGGTGTATCTCTTATATTTTATTGTTTTCTTGAATGATCACGAGGATGCATTGATGACTTATTTCGATAATTTATTAGGCCGAAAATAAAGTGAACGATTTAATCAATAGTTAGCTAAAGGACAAAATCTTTTAAAACTGCTTCTCGGGACCTCATAAAGTTCATATCTTGGCATAACTTGCTTCGCGATTTGAGACCTTTCTCGGACCGATATTTGGCAGCGACTTTATACTTCAAACCTTGAGAGACGTTCATGAAATAATGGTCTGCTCTTCATATAGGAATTTCTTCACTTGAAGTTTTGAGAGATTCATACTTGGACCACGACTTCTTCATTTTTCTCCAATCTTTATTTGGGATTTTGATATACAACGATCCGCCTCCTTTTTGGACTTGGCTTCATTTATCCTCATACCTTGTTAAGGCCTTTTTGGATAGACTTCTCCATGACTTTTGGGGAGTATTTGCTTTTCGTCGTGTGTCTCGATCCTTCATATTGATTTTTGATAAATGATTCTTCACATCACTTGGGATCTTTAGCAATAAAATATAGCCCTCATGTCTTGTTAGGACCTTTTTGGACTTGCCAATCTTCGCGTCCCGCTTCAATAAGTTATGCCTTGGCTATGAACTCTAATCCATACCGAGCAACTTTTAAACGATCTTGGGCTATAAGCTAAGTAACTTTTCAAATCGTACAACCTTATTTATTGCAGATAAATTTATTAACAATCGATGGGAGAATAGGCTTATAACTAACTCACATAAATTCCCGAAAGAATACCAAACTTATAATTGGCTCTATCATCTCTTGTTCTCCATATTGTAAAATTTCAAGAATGTGAAATCAATGGATACTTAGCGTATTAAATCAAAGTTTTGGGTTTTCAAGTCATCTATAGGATCTTGCATCTTCTTATACTTTTTCAAGTTTTAGAATTTGCGTTTTAAAGTTCCCTTAATAAACGACTTTCTAGGATCAATTATAGGAACTTGCGAAAAGTTCTTGTTCTTAACTCGAATGAATTAAGACTTTCGCGTTTTAAAGCTCCCTACATAAAAGCCTAGCAAAACATAATTCAAATACGTTAAGGAAAAGCTAAGGTTTAAAACCGAGTCGAGTCAAAAACAATTCTTATTTTCACCAACAGAAAGCCTACATTCGTGTCAAAAGCACTTATTTTATTTATTAAAACTTAAAAATAACACTAAAAATTTAAAATTTTATTGAAAAATGAGAAAAACAACTACGTTTGGACACGACAAAAGCAATTGCAAGCGATTATATCGATCGACTCCCCCATGCTAAAACCAAACATTGTCCTCAATGTTTCTTAGCTCAAGAGTAACACCCCCTTGCTAAAACACGAAGAGTCTAATGCAAAATCCTAGCATGGAAAGAGCACGCAATATATAAGCCGTTTATTAATTATGCCTCAAGATAAAACGTTAGTCGATAAAAATCAAGGGATAGAAAGTGTGCCCCTTTTGGCATTGAAAGAAGGGAAGATCAAGTGGACCAGAAAAAACCGAACACGAGAGTCTTCAAATATTAGGGTCATACCTATGATCACAACACAACAAAATACGAGCACGAGCTTGAAAGATCAAGCCTTATTAGTGTTAGAAAATAGAAAGAAGATAGAATGTATGGGACTCCCCCACAAGGCACCTCGTTTTTGTTCACCGAGTCATGAGCTCGACTTGATCCACGCATTCATTGGTCCTTAGGGAAAATGGTAAAAACCGGCATATTGGAATAAATTCCAATATAAAGCGCGATGACGGGGTCAAAGATTACATCCTCGTTGTCCGATGACAAACGAAAGGATAAAACTCCGACACAAATCTCTAAAAAGAGATGGTGGTCACAAACAATGGTATGGATGTAGCATGCTCCCCGAGATAAACTCGCACCAAAAAGTCTTTCAATAATTGCATCGGTGAAAGGCCGAGATTTCCCTAAATCAACAATTCCGGGATCGAATACCTCGTCCTCGGTGGATAAAGGAATAGACAACACGGTGTCGTTCCCCCATGCTAATCCTAAATCATATAAAGCACATGGTAATGGTGGTATAAAAGTTTCATCCATAATGGAATGAACATTCTTTGCTTTAACGACCATATCACCCTTAGGAATGTGATCAATTGGGTCATGGTACTCAATATGAGACACATGAAAAACCCGCACATTAAGGTCAAAGTGGGTGGGAGGAGGACTTGGTACGAAATCATCATCAAGTAAATTCTCTAAAAAGAGAGCGTCCCCCTCCGGGTCGAGTTCATCAACACCCGGTGGTATCGAATCATGAGAAGCAAGAAAATTATAAATCTCCTCCATAAGCGGATCACTATCCTCAACGGGAATAGGAGATGGAGAGAAAGACTTGGCATTAGGCTTAGAATTCAAAGCCTCGATCCTAGAAATGAGAAGATATACGTTTGATAACTTCTCACGAAGAATCACGTCCTCCACATCTAAATGATTAAGTTCATCGGTGAACTTCTCAAGGATCGGAATAGTCAAATCAACCTCATTTCCCGGTGGAAATGGGTCTAAAGGAGCAAGTTCAAAACTGAACCTCTCAAAAATCGGATCACTATCATCCTCATTTCCCGGTGGAAATGGGTGAAGAAGAGTAGGTTCATCGGCAAACCCCTCCAAATCCGAGTCGTGAATATCATCTTTATAAGAAAGTTCATCGGAGAACTCCTCATTAGAAAATTCACTAGAAGTAGAATCATCCTCAAAATCTTCATTTCCATCACAATTTTCATCATTAGGATTGGAGAAAATATCAAAGTGAATGGAAGATGTAGAGTCATCACAATGTGGCAAATCACACATCTCATTGGAAATACCGTCAAACTCTCTTGGGTTTTGGACAAGAATAGTGCTAATATGCTCGTCCCCCTTGCTTAGAGAATTTTCGGGTTCCACGGTGGAAGAATCATGAATAGGAGTGGTGATTTCATGAGAGATTTCCTCATCATCTAGGATGGGAGAATCCTCGGGCTCAATAGCCGGCAAGATACGAATAGGAAGCACGATTGCACTAGACGAAGGATGTAGAGCAATATGATCTCTCAAAGAAATACCACTATCCTCGTCATCATCCAAAAGAAGAGAATGCTCGATTTCACGATTAGCAAGATATTTTTCTTCCTCTTGAATTTTTTCTTTCTTTCGAATTTCAATGCTTAAACCATTATAATCTTGCGAAAGTTGTCTAATCTTAAGTTCACAATCTCGTCTAAATCCCTCATCAATTATTTCTCCATGAAATCGACGACTTCCTAATTCATTTGTAATGTCATTAATCTCTTAATTAATTTGTCTCTTTTCAAGCAACAAATCTTCAATACTTTTTTCAACAACTTCAATATTTCTTTGATTCATTGTTTCAAATCGTTCAATATCGAAAGAATATTGTGGAGATTGGTCAAAACCGGAAGGAATCGAATTATAGCGAGGATTAGGCTCATAAAAATTTTGATCTCTCGGTTGACAACAAAAACTCTCGTGAGGACCTCCACAATACTCACAACAAAGATATTGTTGTGATAAACTCGGTAAATCTTGTGCATAACAATTATCATTAAAGTTTTGATTGTAGCTCGGTTCTTGCTCGTAATTAAGCGAGAATCGATGCGAACAATCATCACCAAAATGAGAATCATTTCCACAAAACTCACACGAGGGTGTCTCGTATGTAGGGTGTGGAGGTGGATTGAAATCGAGAGAATTATTAGAAAAATTCGGATTTCCACATGAAGTAATATCATCACAAGAAGGACAAAATCCAACTCGTACATCGTTTGTTAAGTCATTTCCACAACGCTCACACGTGCACCACCGACATGGCAAAAAACCATATAACGGTTCTCCACACCCAACACAATCGACGAAGGAAGAATTAAAATTTAGAGGGTGAGGAGAAAAATAATTAAACATGATAGAGGATTAAGAAGATTATTTTTGGTATTTTTCATAAAAACGATACATACTATATAATAAGAAAATATCAAAACTTTCCTAGGACGGAAAGGGTCTTCAAATCAACGATCAACAAATTTCCACAAAGACGAATCGTACACAAGATCTCCGGCAGCGGCGCCAAAATATTTGATGTATCGTTGATAGTATATGTGATAATTTGAGATTACGTTATAGGGTAACTTAGAAAATTACCTTTAGGAAAAAGTAATAGACTAATACTACCAATGACGAATTCAATTAAACACGTAAGTGAATCAAGTTTGTTGTACACGAAGATCGAGTGAATTTGAGACGTTTTGCTTTGCTTTGGACAATTGATTTGAATCGTTTTCGATTTTTTTTAAACTAAAATTAATTCTACAATTTATCCTAAAATGAATGAATCGATTCTTAAACTTAAATCTAAAGAAAATTATTAAAACTATATAAAATTAATCAATTTAATTAAAAACATTTTCAAATCTATTAAAAATCTAAATAAGCAAATTTAAAAACTATTTAAAAATATAAAGTAATTTTATTTATTTAAAAATCTTACTTTTACTTTTAATAACAAAGTTTATTTAAAGGTTAACTTTTATTAAAGACTAATTATATCTAAACTAATTTTAAGCAAAACTAATTTTAAAATATATTTTTATTTATTGTATTTATTATTGATTTATTTTTAAAACTTTATTAAATCCTTTTAAAACAAATAATCTAACTTTACTTGTTGAAAACTTTAATTAAAAGCTGACTGGTCCAAAACTAACAACCTATATTAAGTTTTAAAACAGTATTAAAACAAAAACAACATGTTAGAACAGATGGTTAGCGCGCAGGGCAAGCGAGGGGGAGGTCTCGAGTTCGAGACCCCCTGAGGACGATTCTTTTTGGAATAATAAATTTTGGATCAGATATTGATTAAAACAACAAACCAAACACCCCAATGGAAACTGAAGATAAACATTGACAACAATAGAAACAATTAAACAGGAAAACTCAATCAAACAATAAGGATCAATTCAGATAAGTAACAAGTTCATTACAGATCAATCAGACAATAATAATACGCGGACATAAGAATCATCTAATATTAAATACACTAAATTTCAACTCAACAAGCAGTAAGATTACATGGACTAATCCAACAGTTATAAAATAAAAGCATGGCTAAATTCAGCAATAGCAGAATGTATAATTACTGAATCCGGATTTGACCTAGTAAATAGCAAAACTCAGCAAGACAAATAAAATTAAATCCTATGAAACAAATAACCATAGAAACAGTTATAGTAAATAAAGAAACTCACATTCTCCTATCTAATCTAACAATTACAGCAACTCAGAAACAATTATTCAGATAAACCTAAGCAGAAACATCAAATCTAAAATAATGACTGCTTAATGGCAGCTAATTTCGAGCAGATTTCCTGAACATTCAGCCAAACTTAAATGAAACAGAGTAAATAAATGGAGGCAGTTTAAAACCTTACAACAACAATAGAACAAAAACTCTCGACAGTTACCAAAGATCATCTACTCAACCAAGCAGCAAATACTACACTTAGAAATTACAAGCAGACACAAACAAAAATCCCTTACAAACATAAACTGATCAAAACAAAAGAATCAAACCGTATCTATTAAACCATCGTTTCGAATCCAAATTGCAGCTAAAAAGTTAACCATACACATCTCCAATTTAACCAATAAAAATTAGTAATCGAATTCAAATCATACCAAAAGCTTACCTAATAACTATAACATACCCGCATATTAAAATAAAGCAAAAACTCGCAGCCTAGAAGATCATAGATAGACATTAAATCGGAACAAATCAAATTTCAAATGCAGGTAAGCATCTCAATAAGCAGCCCTGATATAATAGCTTAAAAGAAATGCACGCAACAGTTAATTATTATGCTTGAAACATCAAACAAGTGAACTCAATCATCCTTAATTTCGTGACATTTTAACCAGTCACGGAAAGTAAATCACCTTTAATCCAAATGCATTCACGACTAAGATAATACGAACAATTAAATCATAATTAATAAACAAGTTCCACAATATCCTACTACAATATTATAGAAGTAAAAACAACAAACATCTAATAGCAGATTTACTAACTAATTTATAAAAATAAAAGACGAGTACACCTTTTTGAGGAACCTTTGAGTAGAAGGTTTGGCGCTGAGCCACCTTATACACGAATTGACATCACCATATGAATCACCACCATCATCTCGAGTCATTGACATAATTCGAATCAACAGTAACATTTATATATATAATTCATTCAGTAAGAATTAACTTGAATCCCTAATCCTTTCAACATTCTAATAAGCTATTGAATAAACTTATTTAAATGATTTATGGTTATAACAATATTTATAAAAATAGATTCACAGTCAAAAACTAAAATCATAAAACTCAGGACAATCAAGAAAGTAAACTGAAATTCTAATTCTTCATTAAATCAAATCAAGGATTACAATATTAAAAAGAAAATTACAAAACCTAATTAAAAACTATCATTATAACACTATTAAAAAAAAGGGATGATGATTACAGATTTTCAGAGGGGTTTTTATAGGCTAGGTGAGGTGAGGGGTGTAGGTTGTTGGAGATGAGGAGTGCGATTTTCAGCCCTTCGATCTTTACTTCTATCTTCTCTCTCTTGTATGTTTTAATCTAATGGCTGTGATTTGCCCTTGTGCACACGGATTGACACTGTGGCACAAGGTGTGCTAGTTTGGTGGTGACTTGGCAGGCCTTGATTGGACCCTTGTCAGTATACAGAGAAATCAACCAATCAAGGAATACCTGTGACGAATCAATGGGCCACGTGGCGCATAGTGTTTAGCATCTGCGTGTAATCCACGCACTTTTCTATCCTAAATTTCTTAAATATCAGGCGCGTGTAACCCAATTTATGCCTGAATGAATTCCCCTAAAACCTAGGGTTCTTGAGTGCTGCTTCGTTCTTCCCTTATTCTTTTTTCTCTCGTTTTCTTTTCTTCTGTTTATTCTTTGTTTTTTGTTTACTTTGACCGAAAATATTTGACTCTCAAAGTTAAATAAACTTTACTCCAATCTTTCTTTCCACTTGGACTCTAAATGGACCGACTCACATTTCATAATGGGCTGTTGACCCATTTTGGTTAAATACTAATAACCGTCTCATATGTGTAAATGGGCATTGAGCCCAATTAGTTTAGTAAAATTCCATCCGTCATTATTTACTTGTAATTTGGGCTTTTAGGCCCAATAGGCACATGTGGGTCCCACTTGGCCCAATAACTTTGATGAAACTCGATTCTCGGCTTAAAATGATTTATTGTTTGAATCCATCAAAAAACGAACTTGATTTTGGCTTCTCGATCTTTTTCTACAAACTCGTGACGGTTTTTGTCGATTTTTGCGATCTTGATACCTACACACACGAAACAAGAAAATATGCACATACAAGGTCTTTTTCATACATTTTATGCAATTATTGTTCGTTTTATGATACAAATGATATGAGTAAAATTACTCATATCAATGTCCTTATTATATTATTTTTTTTCTTTTTATATCTTTTTGATGAAAAATAAAATAAGAAATATATACAATGAAAATGTGATATGCAAAATGAAAAATGATTGATGCAAAAATATGAATGCATATTTTTGATGGCCAAAGTAGATCAAAAATTTGAAAAATAATTGAAAATTTTATTTTCCAAGTTATCATGAAGGTCAATGACAAGTTCTAGGAAAGGTCATTTCGATAGAAGACCCCCTACACTTAAGCTAAACATTGTCCTCAATGTTTAAGAGCATGGAAGTATAAAACTTCCCCTACACTTATGACAATGAATAGACTTTGCTTAACCTAAGTTAAGGAAAGATCAACTATAGTGAATTCATTTTTAAAGCACAATGTGTCTATAAAAGATCACAATAGTAACGAAGTGAACCGGATACAAGGGCCTCCTCCATAAGCTCCAAAGCATGAAATGAGAGAGCAACCCTACAAACATCATGAAGACAAAAGAAGGTCTCCCCTACACTTATCCTCAAATCTATACCCTTATTTCTAACCTACAACACTCTAAACCTAGTTATACAATGCTTGAGTTATGGAGTCTCTAGCTCGACTCTTCCCACAATGAACTAATTCATAGGGAAAATGGGGATCTCTTGGACCATTTCAACGGAAATTTCCTCCACAAACTAGTGCTTCACACGGTGACCATTCACTTTAAAATTTGGACCATCGGGTTCTGACAACTCAATAGTTCCATATGGAAATACTGAGCAATAGTGAATGGACCGGACCATCTCGACTTAAGCTTACCCGCAAAAAGTTTCAACCTTGAGTTAAAGAGGAGAACCGGCTCTCCAACTTTAAACTCACGGTTCTTGATCTTAGCATCATGCAATTTCTTAGTCTTCTCCTTATAAAGCAAAGAATTCTCATAGGCATTGGCTCTCAATTCATCCATTTCATTAAGTTGATCCTTGCTATGTGCACCAGCTTGGTTTAAATCAAAATTAGCCCACTTGAGAGCGCAAGAAGCCTTGTGTTCTAACTCGAATGGAAGGTGACATGCTTTTCTATAGACAAGCCTATAAGGGGTACAACCAATTGGTGTCTTAAAGGTCGTCCTAAAAGCCCACAAAACATCATCAAGCTTATCCGACCAAGAAGCTCGATGCTCTCCCACCGTTCTCTCTAAAATTCTATTTAAACCACGATTTGTGACCTCTGTTTGACCATTGGTTTGAGGGTGATACGCGGTAGAAAGTCTATGATTAACTCCATATTTCTTCATAACTCTCGTGAATTGATCATTACAAAAGTGCGTACCACGATCACTTATGATGGCCCGAGGTACACCAAATCTAGCAAACAATTGCTTCAAAAACTTTACAACAACTCTAGCATCATTGGTAGGTAGGGCTTTAGCCTCAACCCATTTTGACACATAATCCACCGCTACAAGTATATACTTGTTTCCCTTGGAGGATGGAAAAGGTCCCATAAAATCTATGCCCCATACATCAAAAATCTCACACTCTTGAATAAAATTTTATGGCATCTCATCACGTTGCGTAATTTTTCCTTGTCTTTGACATACATCACAAAATGTCACCATCTCTTGGGCATCTTTGTAAATGGACGGCCAGTAGTAACCCGAATCAAAGACTTTCTTGGCGGTATAGTTGGGCCCAAAATGTCCACCCGTAGGTCCTTTATGACAAGCTTCTAAAATCTTAAATGTCTCGGGCCCATCTACACACCATCTAATGATTTGGTCCGCACATTGCCTAAAAAGATAAGGATCATCCCAAAAGTAGTACTTAACTTCCTTAAGAAACTTCTTCTTTTGTTGGGAAGTAAGACCCTCTATAAGCACATTCCCCACAAGATAGTTTGCTATATCCGCAAACCAAGGGGTGGCATCCTCTTGAGAAGAGATAGACATGAGCTCCTCTAATTGAAAGGATTCATTGATTTCTTTATTAGGAAAATCTCCTTGAAAAGGATGCTCAAGTCTACTCAAGTGATCCGCCGCTAAATTCTTGGCTCCTTTCTTATCTCGAATTTCTATCTTAAACTCTTGAAGCAATAAAACCCATCTCAAAAGCCTAGGCTTAACATCTTGCTTTGTCATGAGATACTTGAGAGCGGAATGATCCGTATACACTATGGTTTTGGATAGCACAAGGTATGGTCTAAATTTCTCAAAAGCATAGACTATAGCAAGCAACTCTTTTTCCGTGGTAGTATAATGAAGTTGTGCACCTGTCATGGTTTTACTAGCATAGTGTATAGGTTGAAAATACTTATTCACTCTTTGTCCTAAGACGGCCCCCACCGCATAATCACTAGCGTCACACATAAGCTCAAAAGGTAATTCCCAATTTGGAGAAACCAAAACGGGAGCCTTAGTCAATTTCTCCTTAAGAGTCTCAAATGAATCCAAACACTCTTGGTTGAAAATGAAAGGAGCCTCTTTTTCCAAGAGGTGAGTCATTGGTCTTGCTATCCTAGAAATATCTTGTATGAAGCACCTATAAAATCCCGCATGACCTAAGAAACTCCTTACACCTTTAACCGTAGTGGGTGGGGGAAGCTTAGCAATCACATCAATTTTAGCTCGATCCACTTCTAATCCCTTATTGGATATCTTGTGTCCCAATACAATTCCCTCTTTCACCATAAAGTGACAATTCTCCCAATTAAGAACTAAACGTGTTTCCTCACAACGCTTAAGCATTCGTTCTAAATTGGTGAGACATGAGGTAAATGAATCTCCAAATACGGAAAAGTCATCCATGAAAACCTCAAGTATTTGCTCTATCATATCATGGAAAATTGCCATCATGCACCTTTGAAATGTCCCTGGTGCATTACATAAGCCAAAAGGCATTCTCTTGTAAGCAAATGTACCGTAGGGACAAGTGAATGTGGTCTTTTCTTGATCTTTAGGGTCAATGGGTATTTGGAAATAACCCGAAAAGCCATCAAGAAAGCAATAGTATTCATTTCTCGCTAATCGTTCAAGCATTTGGTCCATAAAAGGTAATGGGAAGTGATCTTTCCTAGTAGCCTCATTGAGCTTCCTATAGTCAATACAAACTCTCCAACCGGTAACAAGTCTCGTAGGAATAAGCTCATTGTTCTCATTAGGTTCTACGGTGATTCCACCCTTTTTTGGAACACAATGTACCGGGCTAACCCATGGAGAGTCGGAAATGGGGTAAATCATGCACGCATCAAGGAGTTTGATAACTTCCTTTTTAATGACCTCATGCATTTTTGGGTTAACCCTTCGTTGACTTTGAATGGCGGGTTTGTAATCATCCTCCATAAGGATTTTGTTTGTACAAAATGTGGATCAATTCCCCTTATGTCGAATATTTTCCATGCTAAAGCTTTCTTATGTTTCTTAATGACTTCAATGAGTTTCTCTTTCTCATCCTCTTTCAACTCTTTAGCAATGATCACGGGTAATTGGTCTTTGCCCTCTAAGAAAGCATACTCTAAATGGGATAGAAGGTCCCTAAGTTCAACTGGAGGTGGACTCTCTATGGAAGGTTTTACTATGGAAGGATCATCATTGGTTACTTCTTGTGGAATGGGGGAAGGAATAGGGTCCTCATTGAGCAACTTTTGGATGGTGAGAATATCTTCTTCCCAATTGATGGGAGAATCATCATTTCTAAGAAAGTTGGACTCAAATTCCTCCAAGAGGAAATCACTCTCTCCAAAAGGTGTTAAGGAGGGAGCAATTGAGGCCACGGTTTCAACATGGGGCATATCCTCACTATTACTCTTGCAAGCGTCATGAAAATTCTCATCACACACCTCATCTAGCACATCAACTATGTTAATAGTCTCACAAGGTTTAGAATCCTTAACCTCTTTCTTATCACAAACTTTCCCTAACTTAAACACCACTTTCTCATCCTCTACTCTCATAATTAGTTCTCCCTCCACCACATCTATCAAAGTATGACCCGTTCTAAAAAACGGTCTACCAACAATCAAAGAAACTATAGGGTCCATGTCATAATCAACCACTACAAAGTCGGCCGGAAATGTAAACTTTTCCACACCTACAAACACATCCTCCGCGATACCTACGGGGTAGGCTATGGTACGGTTGGCTAACTCAAGTGTCATCCTAGTGGGAGTGAGCTCGGGAAGAGAGAGTTTTTTCCAAACCGATAAAGGCATGAGGTTTATGCTTGCCCCTATATCCACCAAATCCATGCAATTTTCTACCCCGGGAAAATTACAAGGTATCAAGAAGCGCCCCGGATCTCCAAGTTTTGTTGGTAAGGTTTTAAGTAGGACGGCGGAACAATTTTCATTAAGGGATGTGTTGGGCAAATCAACCGATTTTTCCTTGTTGGAGAGTAAATCCTTGAACATCGTAGCAAATTTTGGCATGTAAGAAAGAGCTTCCGCAAAGGAGATGTTTATGTTGAGTTGCTTGAACATCCTTAAGAAATTTGAGACTTGGATATCATCCTTGTTCTTTAACTTGTCCTTTTTCAATCTTGAAGGATAAGGAAGATTTGGTTTAGTTGTAGGTGTTGTAGTGGAAGATTTATCTTTGTTAGCTTCTTCATTGGGAGTTGTGGAAGGTAAAGGAGAAGTGGGAATAGGTTGAGAAGGTGTATTTGTTTGAATATGAGCATTTGGAGGTGGTGATGTGGATGTAGAAGGCTTATCACATGTAGGAACAAAAGTAGGTTTAACAATAGGAGGTGTAGGAGGTGAAGGATCCTTTGTTGACTTTCCACTTCTTGTTGTAATAGCATTAACATTTGCCATTGGGTTTGTTTGTGTTTTAGATGGTAAAGCACCTTGTTGTCTTTGATTGAAAAGCATCATAAATTTCTTATGTGTTTCCTCATGCATTTCTTTCATCCTTTTCTCATTAGCTTGGAACCTCCTTTCATTCTCTTGATTCATTTTGTGAAGAAGCTCAATTGTGTTATAATCATGTGGCATATTCCCTTGAAAACCTTAGGGTTGGAAAGGTGGAGGTTGATTGTAAAACCCTTGATTGTTACCTTGAAAGGTATTTCCTTGATTGTGAAAAGTATTTGGTGGTCTATAGTTATTCCCTTGGTATTGTGGCCTTGGACCTTGGTTCCTTTGTAACACTTGAGGGGGATTTTGTTGAAGTTGGGTGGTGTTGGGAATAAATTAAGGCCAGATCACTTGAGCGCTGACAAGAGTAAAACAAGCGTTGACAAGAGCAAAACAAGCGATGACAGCTCAAGCGTTGACAAGACAAAGTCAAGCGTTGATACATTGAAGACAAGCAGTGATGGGAAGATATACTCTACGCGTTTATTGTATTCTAGATTACTTCTAGTAAAGATAGGAACAACAATGTATTTTCTATATTTATCTTTACCTAGAATAGCTGATACGTAGATTATTGTACAAGGCTTCTTATGTCTATAAAAGAAGACCTTTAGGTTAATGTTTCATATAAGTTTTCATTCGTAAACTACTTTCATTGTAAGCAAGTTTGATATCATTAATCAAAGTGAAAGTTTGTTTATATCATTGTGTGTTCTTGTTTAAGTGTTAATTCCGCATAACACTTAGATTATCATAAGCATATACAAAGGTTTCTCTAAGTGTATTACTTGATCTAATCTCGTATACATAAAGCTAAATCGATCTAATTTTGGGATCAACAAGTGGTATCAGAGATTGTTGAGGAATTTTTGATCTTAAAGAACACAAGAACCCTAAAAATCACCAAAACCCTAATTTTCTCAAAAACCCTAACAACATCATGTCTGAAACAATAATCTCCTCCTCCTCACCTTTACCAAACATCAAGATTCCCATGCTTGATGCAACCAACTTTGAATTGTGGAAATTCAACTTTGAGAAATATCTAGGGATCTATGACTACACACTCTAGGAGATCATTGAATATGGAAACACATTCGATAAAGGCCAAAAGATTGCTGATGCTATTACTCAAAGATCAGCTGTTGCTGGATATTCTGAAGAGGATAAGAAAGAAAAACCTGAAGATGGTAGAGTTGTGGCTGCTGAAGACATAGCAAAGAAAAGGGTTGACATGAAAACCCTAAATATTCTGAAACTCTCGTTGGGACAAGAGAACCAACATAAATATAGAGGTTATGATTCTGCTAAGCAGCTTTGGGCAGCTCTTGAAGTTGCATATGGTGGTAATGCAGATACTAGGGAAGAAAAGAAGAAACAACTTATGCATGATTATGCTGTTTTTAAAGCACAACCCAATGAGAAGCTGAGTAGTGTGAGAAGTAGATTGCTTGACATTACAAGCAAATTGTCCTTCATGGGAACACAAGTTGGTGATGTTGACATCAATGCTACTTTTCTTAAAAGTCTTGGTGAGGTGTGGAAGATTGAGGCAAGATCCATTCTTGCCAATAATACTTACAAAAGTTCCACGTTTGATGACATTTACAACAAATTGAGGTTGTTGGAAGATGAAACTCTTTTAGAGCATAGAAACAAGTCTACCAACAGTAATATGGCCTTCTTCTCTCACAGTGAAGGTCAATTCAATCAGAAGGACTCTTACATGCATCCAGTTACTGGATCATCATGTGTCAACGCTGGAACAAGTCCTGTCAACGTCTCCTTTTCAGACGCTGACACATTCAAAAGTGACTCCCCAAGAGTTAAACCTGCTGGTTTGGATTTGGATACTGTATGTGCTTATATTGATTCTTTGCCCAATGGTTCAGTGATTACATATGAGGACCTTGAGCAGATAAGTGATGAGCACTTGGAAGAGATGGACATTAAGTGGAAGATGGCTCTTGCAAGTATAAGAGCAAACAGGTGGAACAAAAGGTTTAAGAAGAAGATGACTTTCAATGCAAAAGACACAGTTGGATTTGATAAATCCAAAGTTGAATGCTACAACTGTCATCGTATGGGGCACTTCATGAGGGAATGCAGATCTCCTAGAAGATCTGATGCTGGTAAACCCTCAAGTCAAATTTATAAAGCTCAGGATCCTAAAGCCATGGTTGCAGTTCAAGGAATTGATTGTATGGGATGGGATTGGATCTATCTGACTAAGAATGTTGAAGATGATAAAGCTTTGGTTGCTGAGGTTGAAGAAGAAGAGCATGTTGAATATGCTCTCATGGCACACTCCTCTTCTTCATCTGATAATGAGGTATATAATGATGCTTTTTGTAGTAAAGGTTGTAGGTTAAACACTGAGAAACTTAACAAAGAGGTGTTAAGATTATTAAGTGATGTGAGTACTGAAAAGTGTAAACTGTCTAATTACCAACTAGCTCTCACTCAAACTGAGAAAACAGTTTCTGAATACAAGAAAATGGAATTTGACTTAAAAGATAAAATAAATATTTTAAAACATGAGTTAAATGCTAGTATGGATATTAGAAACATCATGGAAAGGGTTAATGGTGAGTTACAGGCTAAATTAGATGAGGCCATTAAGAATAAAGACAATGTTGGCCTTAAAATTCAAAGATTTGATAGAGCCACTCAAACCCTAGGAGACTGTGTGGGTAAACGAAGGGATCCTAAGGACATGACTGGGATTGGGATGAATGATTACTCTTTGGTTCCACCACCAGCTGGTGACTTCTATGGTGTCCAACAAAAGGACCTATCTTGGATTGGTTTGCCATAATTCCAAGAGGAGGAGTTCATTCCTCCACCAAGAGTTGTCACTCCAGTTGAAGAGTACCAACAAAAGTTGACTGACCTGAATGAATGGAAGAAAGCTAACCCTACTTTATTTGTTAAGGGTGGCTTGCTATATGAAAGTCCCAATAAGTCAACTCCAATTAAGGTTACAAACCAAATCACTGGTAAAGCTGTTGACCTAGGCTCAAACACTGATAGAAAACCTAGCATTAAATATGCAGAGATGTATAGGAATACTAGGTCACCCAAGAGCCAAGTTAGCAATAATGTAACAGGCTTCTTCTCTTCTAGACCTAAGGTTCAGTCTAGAAAAGCTTGTTACACTTGTGGTAGCTTTTCACACTTGGCATACAAGTGTGTCAACGCTCCAAAAGCCAGCGCTGACAGGAACAAATTCAGCGCTGAAAGGAACAAAGTCAACGTTGTTAGAAAGTCAAACGTTGTCAGACCCAAACCTTGTGTGCAGCAAAGTCCACAAGTTGTTAGACCTGCCCCATTCTTCACTAGAGGGTCTAACACTCATGGACAAAGACCATTTCAAAAGACAAACACCTGGTCGAATAGGCAATGGGTTTCTGTAGCAAACCCTAGGTTCAATGCTGACAAGGGTAATTTCAGCATTGACAAGACCAATTCCAACGCTGACAGAAACGTGACCAGACCTAAATATTTGCAACCACAGGGAAAGGGGTCTAAAGCTTCTTCAAGCTTAACATGGAGACCCAAGAAAGATCAAAACCCTAATGATAATGGGATTTCAATGACCTGCAACAGATTTAATTACATTTCAAAGGTCATTACAAAACCTATTGGGGTTAACTGGGTATTTCATCCTAAAAAGGATGAAAATGGGGTTGTTGTGAGAACTAAGTCTGTTCTTATTGAACAACCATATGAATCCAAGTCTTTTAAGACTTGGGTTCCCAAAGAAAACTAATTTGTTTTCTTTATGTGTAGGCCATTCAAAGACAGGTCAATGATTATGGATATTGGGATAGTGGATGCTCAAGGCACATGACAGGGAAGGAAGACTATTTGACCAACTTCACTCCCATTAAGGATGGTGATAAGGTTTACTTTGGAGGCGGATATGGTACTATCACAGGCAAAGGAACCCTTCTCACCAAGAACTTACGTTTTGAAAACGTATTTTTCGCAAAAGAACTTGATTACAATCTTTTTATTGTATCACAAGTTTGTGATAACAAAAATAAAGTTCTGTTTACTGATACTGAGTGTTTGGTGTTAAGCAAGGATTATAAAATCCGTGATGAGAAATATATTGAGTATAGAACACCTAGGCATAAAGACATATACAATGTGAATCTGAATGGGATTAAAATGAATAATAATATGTCTTGTCTTTATGCTAAAGCTTCAGTAGATGAGAGTAATTTGTGGCACAGGAGACTAGGGCACATAAACTTTAAAAATATAATTAGGCTTGTGAGACTTGGCTTGGTTGATGGTTTGCCTGAGAAGGCATTCCATAATGACCACTCTTGTGTTGCATGTCTTAAAGGAAAGCAGCACAAAGTCTCATTCAAGTCCAAACAGGTGCATACTAGTTCTAGACCTCTTCATATGCTACACATGGACCTCTTTGGTCCAACCAATATAGAAAGTTTGAACGGTAAGTCATATTGCTTTGTCATCACAGATGACTTTTCTAGGTTTACTTGGACATTCTTTCTAGCTATGAAGAGTGACACAGCTGATATTCTAATTGATTTTATCACTCAGATTGAGAAAAGGTCTGGAAATGAAGTTAAAATGCTTAGGAGTGATAATGGTGGTGAATTAGGAATAAGAAGCTAGATGATTTCTGTGCCAGGAAAGGAATTACTAGGCAATTTAGTATTGCTAGAACCCCACAGCAAAATGGGGTTGCTGAGAGGAAAAATAGAACCCTAATTGAAGCAGCCAGAACAATGTTGGCTGATGCTCATTTTCCTATAGCCTTTTGGGTTGAGGCTGTTAATACAGCTTGTTATGCTCAAAATAGAGCATTGGTTAACAAAATTCAGAACAAAACACCTTATGAGTTACTTTGGGGGAAGAAAACCTAATATTGGGTTTCTCAGACCTTTTGGTTGTCATGTAGTAGTTTTAGATACTAATGATGCCTTAGGGAAATTTAGTGCAAAAGGTGATGAGGGATACTTCATGGGGTATTCAGTGCAGAGCAAGGGATATAGGGTTTATCTTAAAGAGGAAAATGTATACTTGAAAGAGTACATGTTAGGTTTTTAGAGAATAAACCTAGTGATACTGAAAGTGGTCCTAATTGGTTGTTTGACTTGGAACCTTTATCTAGAACTTTAAATTACTAGACGAGTACCCGCGCATAGCGGCGGAATTTGGTTAGTGCCAAATAATTTACAGTATGTGATATTGTGGTAAGTGTTTCGTGTACGTTCAAAATAAAGCATGAAAATATCAAACTGAAATTATAGAATGTTTTAATATATGACAATTCAATGCTAGATAACATATTAAATAAACGTGTATCAAAAAGCCTATAAAAACTTTTAGTAAAGCTGAAAGTAAAACATTACATCCGAGTTTATGAGCTAACTAATAATACACTTTACTCGTTACGTAAACCCTACATATTATATTAGTTGGTAAACAATTTAGATAACCGGGTTAATCCGAGTTTACCCGATGACTCGGCCAGGTTGATTTAAAAACCGGGTTTTAAAACATTGAAAAATGGCATCGTTCATAACTCCATATGTTTATTTATTTTCGTTGCACGTCAATAATTCATATCTAAATGAATTTAGTGTGTTCACATAATATAGTTTATATATGCATTAAGATGTTTGAATTATAAATGTAGTATAGATTAGTGGGACCCACATTTTCAACCATTCAACATTTTCAACTTTCAACCAAAGGGATACACCCTTTATAATGTAGTATAGATATGCTTGTCACTAATCCAGACATTGTGAAGGTAACTTCAAATGTTTTGGAGGAACAAGTTGTTGATGTTTCAGGTACACAAGTTCATGAAAAGGTTGGATCACAAGCAGAAAAGACATCTCCTATACAAGAATATGTTACAATTCCCATTTGGATAGATGCTTTTACTACTGCTGCTGATGCTGGTAAAGATAATGGTGGTCCCCAGGTACCACCAAATACAAACATGCATGGTCCCTCAGGCGCTGACAAAGGCAAATCTAGCGCTGACAAGACCAATTCAGACGTTGATGACTCAGACGTTGACAACAACAGTTCAAGCGTTGTTAGCCCAAGCGCTGACAACCAAGATTCAGGCGTTGACAACACTTTTGCACATCTTTTCTCTTCCACTTTTGAACAAGGTGAACCTTCCAATTTCTATGAAGAAGGTCATCCCTATGTTGATGTAAGAGAGTCTGATGAAGAAGATATTGGCAATATGGAATATAAGGTTGAGGACACCAGACTTTTTGAAGGAGGAGTTCTCACTTCCACTATGAAGAATCACCCTCCTTCTCAAATCATTGGTAATGTTAATACTCTAGTTCAGACTAGACGATCTCATCAAGGTCTTGGTGGGTTTATTGCCAATATCCACAAGAAGGTTGATACCCCTCTTGTGCAAGCATGTTTGTTTGCCTGTTTTCTGTCACAACAGGAACCCAAGAAAATATTTGATGCTCTTAAAGAACCAAGTTGGGTGGAAGCAATGCAAGATGAGCTTCACCAATTTGCAATTCAGGATGTTTGGGAGCTGGTTGATTGTCCCAGATATGTCAGACCTATAGGGACAAGATGGGTTCTAAGGAACAAGAGAGATGAAAGAGGCATTATGGTCAGAAACAAGGCAAGGTTAGTGGCTCAGGGGTATACACAAGAGGAGGGGATAGACTATGAGGAGGTCTTTGCACCAGTTGCAAGGATTGAAGCTATAAGGATCTTTTTAGCTTATGCATCCTGCATGGGCTTCACTTTCTATCAAATGGATGTCAAGAGTGCCTTCCTCTATGGAACTATTGTTGAGGAGGTATATGTGATGCAGCCTCCTGGTTTTGAGGATCCAGAGAATCCAGATAAAGTTTATAGAGTCAAAAAGGCTATGTATGGCCTTCATCAAGCCCCTAGAGCATGGTATGGTACTTTGTCTACCTACTTGGTGGACAATGGATTCAAAAGGGGCACCATAGATCAGACACTATTTACAAAGAAGAAAGGTAAGGATGTGTTGCTTGTCCAGGTCTATGTTGATGACATCATTTTTGGGTCTACTGATCCAAAGATGAGTGAGGATTTCTCCAAGCTTATGACAGACAAATTCAAGATGAGTGCTATGGGGGAGATGAACTTCTTTCTTGGTTTACAAGTTCAGCAGAAAGAAGATGGTATCTTCATCTCTCAGGATAAATATGTGGCTGAGATCTTGAAGAAGTTTGGCTTTTCTCCACATGAAAAGAGGGCTACTACTCCTATGGATAGAGAACACCATTGGAGAAAAATTGGAGATGGGAAAGATGTTGATGTCAGGCACTATAGATCCATGATTTGATCCTTGATGTATCTTACAGCCTCCAGACCTGACATCATGTTTGCTGTGTGTGCTTGTGCACGCCATCAAGTGACTCCTAAAGAATGTCACCTTTATGCTGTGAAGAGGATCTTTAGGTACTTAAGATGCTATCCTAGTCTTGGTTTGTGGTACCCAAAGGATTCACCATTGGAGCTGATTGCATATTCAGATAGTGATTATGGAGGTGATAAAGTTGATAGGAAATCCACAACTGGTGGATGTCAGTTTCTTGGGAGCAGGTTGATATCTTGGCAATGCAAGAAACAAACAGTGGTGGGTAATTCTACAACTGAAGCTGAGTATGTGGCTGCAGCTGCTTGTTGTGGACAAGTTTTGTAGATTCAGAACCAGCTGTTGGACTATGGGTATAATTTCATGCATACCAAGATATTTGTTGACAATAACAGCACTTTATGCATCATTAAGAATCCTGTACATAATTCTAAACTAAACACATAGAAATTAGACACCATTTTATAAGAGATTGTTTTGAAAAAGGTTTAATACAACCAGATAGGGTTGACACTGAGGAAAATGTGTCAGATTTATTAACTAAACCTTTTGATGTTGGGAGGTTTCAATACTTGGTAACAAGTATTGGAATGGTCAATCTCACATAATATGTGTTTTGGAGTCTTTTTGTAAAAGTATGTACAGGATGATGCATTGTTATTAGTCTTATGATGATTTAGATTTTCCACTATATTTTTCTAGCACTGACAAAGGTTGCTTGAACGCTGATAAGTGTTTTTGTAATGTTGTCAGCAATATATTTGTCTAACGCTGACAAAGCTTCCCTCAACGCTGTCATGTGTTATCGGGGCGTTGTCAGCAACAATGTTAGTTTTGTGGTTTTCAATCTAAATGTGCAGATGGTGTTAGCAGTATACCATTGGATACAGAGTTGCTTATGGATCAATGGAGAAGCATTTGGACAAGTTTTTATTTATGGATGATGGTTGGAATGTTTAATTCCTATCTTGACATAAATTTTTTGTGTTCATGCATGTTTTTAGCAACTTATGTATCATAGTTTAAGGGGAGGTTTTAGGAACCTTTAGGATGTTTGGGTATTCATATGATACTCTTATCACAATTCTGGGTATCCATATGATACTCTTATCACAATTCTAGATTATGTCCACAGGTGAGTATGAGTTAGTTTTACTAAATCATGAGGCACTGTAGCATGCAAAGTTGATATACTATGCATGCTGCCAAGACATTTTTGGCCTAGAATTGGTTGTGGTCTTTTGGGAGACTTGGGAATAGTTTTGTTATGGAATTTACCTGGGAGTAACAAGGTGTTTTATAAGGTAACTTGGTTGTTAAGATTTTTGGTTAGCAAGGGACACTAAAGGACTGTTATGTCTATCTTGCTTAAGCAAGTGTGCATAACTGGACAGTGCTTGCCGCCCTATAATAATTATCAGCTTTTTGGTTATCTTCTCTAGGATAAATTACTTTGTTAAGGTCATTTTTCATTTTTAAACATTTTTATTTTTGGACGCTGACAAGTATATTTCCAAGCGTTGTTGTGACCAATTTAGACGCTGACATGGCTATAGGCAAACGTTGACAAGATTATAGCCGTTGGGCGTTGATAGGTTATTTTTGACCGTTGACACTCAATGGGTCCTACCCAGTTGTTACTTTTTGACATATGTTTAGGCCGTAATTTTGGGAGTTGTTACCTCTCATTTAATGCATGAGATAAACTTATACTTTTTCAATATTTTCATGATTGTGTTTTTGAAAATACTTGCCTATTTTTGGGCCAATCACATGCATTTTCTTCTCCTATAAATTTGGCTCCTATTTTTAAACAGGGTATCTATACTTCTTGTCTAACACAATTTTCTCTTATCAACTTCATCTTCATCAATCAATTTTAACAGCTTTCAACAATGGCACCAAAGTTTAAACCATCATAATTGGAATTGGGGTTCAGAAGCCAACACAACATGATTGCGTATCTTGAAGCTGATGATGCTCTGTTTCCCCAATACATACAAATGGTGGCGTATTTGAACGCATCTCCTATTAGGTATGCTCTTTCTCATGCACCACTCATTCCAGTCACACATATTAAACAGTTTTAGAACACTATCAGTTCCTCAACAGTTAATAGAGTGACTACATTGACTTCTATTGTTCATGGGAGACCTTGGGTGGTCACTGAGGCTTTGGTACGCCAAGCCTTGCATCTTAATGATGCTGATGGTATAGCCACCCTTCCCATTAATGAAATAGAACAAGGACTAAGGGCTTTGGGATATCCTTTTCCTGATGAAGGTACTTTAAACAAGTATCATAAACAGGAGTTTCCCCCAGCCTGGAAGTACCTCATACATGTCCTCCTTCAATGTTTGAGTCCCAAATGCACTACACACAATGAGATCAATAGATCTATTGCAAGTGCTCTTGTGTGTATTGCAACTGGGCAAAAATTTAATTATTCAAAAATGATTTTTGAGGGCATGTGTAAAAATAAGGGGAACAAAATGACTTTAGCTTATCCCCGATTTTTGCAAATGGTTGTTGATGTTCAAGGATACTGCACAAGGGATCATAATGATTTTTATGAGATCCCTGTGCAAAAGAAAGCTATTTTTATGAAGATGAACTCACCTCCCTATCGTGACCTACCCTTAACCCCAGCTATGCTTGCTGTCATTGCAGCAGCTCAACCCCAACCACAAATTGACCCAATACCTGAACAATTACCTTCACCTGAACACATGCAAATTGACCAAGAACCCTTCAACACTGACACGTTAAATGTTGGCGTTGATGTGCCTATTTCCAACGTTGACACACAACCTTCACAAACCCAAACACCCCTTAACCAACCCACCTCCATCCAATCTTCCACACCATCTTCCACACCCCCCGAATATAGGTTGATGAAACGCCAAAGGACTACTGGAGTGTTCTCCTCTGGTGGTCCTAGCCATGTAGCATAGAGAACCACCACCACAAGTGTGGCTGGTGACATGGATGAGGCTGGGACTATTGGTTCTGGCTTAGAAGCTGGCCAAGGCAGTCCCACCATCATTAAGTCCGCATCCATGCCCAATGAATCTGACTTGGGAGGTCAAATCCCCATTTTAGAATAGGGCAGACTGGAACCAATGACCCTACTTGAATTGACGGCAGTCTGCATGAGCTTGCAAAAGCAAAATGCAGACTTAGTACAAGTTGTCAGCTCACAAGGCCTTGAACTCAAGCAATTGAGGGAGAGGATTGTTGTTTTGGAGACTGCAAGTGCAAGGAGAGGTATGGAGGAATCTTCCAAAGGGGAGGAAGATCCAATAAATCTGAGTGATAAGGGCAGCCATGATGGTCAATCTTTGGATGTTGCTGAGGCCCTTACAAGTTTGAAGAAACAAACAGGTTTTGATACGTCCTTAGTCTCTCCTACAAATTTAAATTTATCATTTACAGCCATGATGGAGGAGATTGCAAAAAGCGCTGAGATAGGAAATTTGGGCATTGACAAGGAGAATTTGGACGCTGACAGAAATATTTTGGGCGCTGATAGAACAAATTTGGGCGTTGACAGACTTGCACATAAGGGTGATGTATCCCAGTCATCATCCATCATCAAGGAGGTTTCTTCACAGGTATCACCATCTACCTTACCAACCATTGATCCACTAGATAAGGGTAAGGGTATTATGGTAGAAGAGGTTGTTCCAAAGGATGCAGCTCAAGTTGAGTTTGATAGAAGATTGGCTGCACTATCATTGAACAAGATAGAAAGGAGGTGAAAGAGTCACCATTTGTTGTTACTTCAGAAGAAGGAAGTGATGGAGCTAGCTCAGACTCAAGTATTATGATTGTAGAACCAGAAAGACTTGAGTATGGAGAAGAGTTGGCCAAGGAGAAATTGAGAGAATTGAAATTGCAGGTTGACTTTGATATGCTAGAGGTGGTTCAAATGTATAATGCTTGGGAAGAAAGATGTATGGAGAATCCACACTTGACCACTTCAGATCAAATATAGGGTTTGGAGATTCTCCTAAGAGTTCAAAAGGATTGCCAGGTAATTTTGGAACACAAGGCAAGCAATATTCTCTCAGAGTTGAAAAGGGATAGAAGGGAGCTATACTGCATGTTGCTCAGATGTCATGGAGTAGGATGGACTTATCAGAAATTAAGGGCATTGACATTTGATGAGTTGGAATGCAAGGCTTATCCCATTTGGGTGAGAGTACAAGAAGCAAACACTCTCAGACTTCTTTCTGATGAAAGAAAGGAAGAACTTGCAGAAGAAATAGAGCTCAAGAAAGCTATGTTTGTTCCCAAACCAGTGAAAAAGGGGATTTCTCTTGAGTTTCCCAAAGATATAGATCCACTATATCCAAGTGAAGCTGTCATAAGAAAGAGTCTCAAGCTCTCACCATTAGAAGCTTCAGATATGGTGCAAGTGTTACCACTAGATTCCAAAAACCCAATTGTGAGCTATGAAGAAGATGAATGTGGGTTTTGGAAAATTGGCAGATATGGCAAAGAGGTACACACTTTTACCACTCTCATATCTTTGTTTGCAAGTTGTGATAGAGAAGACTTGGTAGACCTATGGAGGTTGCTAGAGACCAAGTATGGGGCTGAAGCACCAACTTCAGCTAATGGAATAAAACTGTGGTCCATATTCAAGAGAATGTGTGGACCAAAAGATGAGGATCCTGATATTCGGAAGGATCTTGAAGATGACCTCAGTGGTCTTCAATGGAGATTATATTCAGCTGCTGGTGTTTATCATTTGAGTTCTACAAAGTTTGTTGAGTATCTACTTGTGGATGGTCAGTATTTCATATCCAAGGCTATCTTGGAGAAGATGAAGAACACTCAGCTGGAAATTGATTATTCAAGTGACGTGGCAAAAGACTTGATCAGATTTATTTATTACCAATATGAGAAGGTTTGTAAGATATCTCCTAGTCCTTAATGCTTATTCAGAAACTTGATCATAAGAGTGGATATCAAGTTTAGGGGAGGATTGTTGGGAATAAATTAAGGCCAGATCACTTGAGCGCTGACAAGAGTAAAACAAGCGTTGACAAGAGCAAAACAAGCGCTGACAGCGCAAGCGTTGACAAGACAAAGTCAAGCGTTGATACATTGAAGACAAGCACTGATGGGAAGATATACTCTACGCGTTTATAGTATTCTAGATTACTTCTAGTAAAGATAGGAACAACAATGTATTTTCTATATTTATCTTTACCTAGAATAGCTGATACGTAGATTATTGTACAAGGCTTCTTATGTCTATAAAAGAAGACCTTTAGGTTAATGTTTCATATAAGTTTTCATTCGTAAACTACTTTCATTGTAAGCAAGTTTGATATCATTAATCAAAGTGAAAGTTTGTTTATATCATTGTGTGTTCTTGTTTAAGTGTTAATTCCGCATAACACTTAGATTATCATAAGCATATACAAAGGTTTCTCTAAGTGTATTACTTGATCTAATCTCGTATACATAAAGCTAAATCGATCAAAGTTTAGGATCAACAGGTGGGAGGTTGGGTTGGGAATCCCGGTGGTGCAAGATAGTTTTGAGACTTATAAGAAAGGTTATTTTGATTGATGTTGGGTTTGAAATGTTCACGATGTTCCTCTTGGTAAAGCATAACATTTCCCTTGATAACTTTGCACCTTATCACATTGTTGATAGGAATGAGGACCTCCACAAGTCTCACATGAAAGGGTAATAACATGCACATCATTTGTGGAATTGTTCAATGAAAGGCTCTTAATAGCTTGAATCAATTCTTGATGTGCCTTAAAACTCATCTCATGATCCCTATCTATCTTTTGAAGTATCTCTTGGTGACTCTTGAGGAATTGGTTATCACAAGGTGTTTGAGAATTGTTTTGGATAACATGAACCCTTTCTTCAAATTGAGTGTTTGTTTGTACCATTGCTTTGCTCTCAATAATATCCCAAGCCTCTTTAATGGATTTAAGAAGAATATTTCCTCCCGCGGAAGCATTGAGTGAGTCTTGGTCATGAGGTTTAAGGCCATTGTAGAAACTATTGATTTGGTGAACTTCATCCAATCCATGGTTAGGGCATCTCCTCAATAACTCTCTATACTCCTCCCAAGCATCACTAAATGTTTGACTAGGTTTTTGTTGGAAGCCTATAATTAAGTTCCTCAAAGCCGTGGTCTTAGATGGGGGAAATAATTTGTTCAAAAACTTCGTAGTGAAACCATCCCATGTGGTAATGCTCTCGGGTGGTTGTGTATCTAACCAATGCTTAGCCGGACCCTCTAGTGAAAATTGCACCAATATCAACTTAATGGCATCATGGGGAACTCCATTGTACTTAATGGTATTGCAAAGAGCGAGAAATCTCTTAAGGTGATCATGTGGATTATCATTCTTGTTCCCAGAAAAAGGTGTGTTTGAAACCAAGTTAATCATGGATGTTTTTAGCTCAAATGTGTTTGCGGGAATATCGGGTATCTTGATAGCATCGGCATATCCATGCACATTGGATTGCAATTGCTCCATCAAAGATCGAGTATCAACTCCGGCCATGGCTTCTTGTTGTGGATGAATCAAAGCACGATTCTCGGGATCGGCTTGATAGACGGTGGTGTTCCTACTCTTTCTCTTTTTCTTCCTTTTCGGAGGAAGGGGTTGTACACCAATCGGTCTTTTTGCACGCCCGCGAGTGAGAATGCAACTCAATACGAGGAATGAGAGAGAAGCTCTCGTGTGACTTTGAAGAGAAAAGGATTATCCTCTTCGAGTTTCAATATGAAATATCCACAAGAAAATAATAATATACGTATGTACTACTTGGGTGCAAGACCCCCAATGAAGCCTTCCTTCTTAGAATACTCACAAGTGAACGGGGGGTTAGGTGGCGCGAAACACTTAAGTACCTATTGACCCTTAGATGGTATTTTATAGCACATCGCCTTTCTATTCACTTAATTGTTTGTATTCTTTACTTATTGGAAGTATTTATCTATTCTTGCTTTATTTTGTTTGATCGATACACGTGTCAAGGACCGGAACGCCCCTCAACACGGTGTATTGCCTTGGCAATACTTATGGAGAATATGTGTGTTGGTTGTTCTTATACGTATACGTATTTACTTATAATAATATATGGAAAATATTTTTGTATATATGAGTTTTTTTAAGAGAAAATACTATATGTACATAAAAACCGAGAGAATCCAATAATATATATTTTTGGGTGCAATCTCTTAGGAAAAAGATTGCTTTTTGGATTTTTTAATTTGTTTGGTCAATTCTTTAGGAAACGAATTGTTTTTGGTATTTTTTAGTTTTTATATATTTTTATATTTTTGATTTTTTTATTGTTTTTCATTTATGATACGTAAAAATAACGTTCACTAGGTGAACGGATCCCAAAAGCCAATGAAAACCGTCAATTAATAGTCTCTCGTAAAGTCAAAGAACCGGCAGCGACGCCATTTGAAATTGTGTATAATTGAAGTTCATTTTCTCAGTTCTTAACCAATTGAAAGTCCAAACAAAATCGGGTTTATAATCGTTTTGGGTTGGTAGGGTTATTTGGCTTTTCTATGTCTAATGGATCAATCAAGTAAAAAGTTGAAAAATATTAACTATGTAACCGTAAAACAATTAGTCAATTACCAAATTTCTATTCAAATAAAGACAAAAATATAAATCTATGAAATAAAGGGCTAAAAATGTAAATTCTAGAAACTAATGTGCTTGAAATGTAAATTCTAGAAACTACAAGGACTAACTATGCAAATGTAACTACCAATTAACTAAAATGTAACTAATTATGAAACTGCCTAACTGAATTTGAAAAGTTTTAAAAATACAAGGACTGAAAATTGCAAACCATAGTTTAATGCAAGTTTAACTAAAAATGAACACAGTAACAACTTGAGGGACCAAATTGCAATTAAATGTAAAATATTATCAAAAACGGGCAAACATGTTTAATAAGCTCGTTTAAGCTATTTAATGAACCAAATAAGCTCTAGTAACTTGCAAAAGACTTAAAATCCAAAATTACCTAGGCTTGTAAAAGGAATTCACTTAAAAGCTTATAAAACTCTATTTAGCTTATTCTAATAAGCCCATATTAAGCAAACAAGAAAATGAAACTTCCACAACTTGATTTTCTTGAGAAACCCGATCAATAAGCTGACAAGGAGTATGGAATGTCTTTCAAAATGGAAAACGATCAACTGGATAAGCTGAAATTTGAAATTAAGCTAAACAAGTGCTTATTTGACTTTCGTTGACCAACTTTTTCAAGAAGCTGAAAATTTCAAAATCCACTCATGAACACTTTCTAAATGCAAATGTGAAAGAAAATTAGGAGGTTTCTGAAGTAGAAATGCTTGTATGAGAAAATAGTTGAGCTCAATATTACAGAAACTTGCTCTATCTCATCAGCTTAATGATTAGCTTATTTCTTCCTTGTTTTAGAAAACTGTATAATTTCCTAGAAAAAGCTAAAAGTTCAGATGTTAAGTGAGAGATTAGAACTGGTTTGGAACAAATTCATCCAATAACAAGGAAATGCCAATTGAATGAAATCAAGGACTTTTTCTGAAACTCTAAGTTGAAAACTGACCCAAACTTTTTTTGTTGCCAATTGCCTTTTTGACTCTAAAATTGACTTGAAAACTATCAAACTTAACTTAAAATGACTTAAGGACTGAAAATGAACAAAACGTAACCAATTTCCAACACATGAACAAAACTTGAAAGCTATTACCAAACACTACTTAACTGAATTATAGCAAACTTTTATGAAAGGAATCAAAGCAATTGGCTAAACTGATTAAAATGGAATATCAGACTAAGTTTGATAAGCAAAATGAAGTGTAAAGAAACTAGTAACAAACAGTTTAACAAGCTAGAACTCAAATTGAACTAGTGAACTAAAAATGACTGAAAAGCTGATAACAGGAACAAAGATTAAGCTAATGATCAAGTATAACACTACAAATAAGCTACTCAATCACCAAATTCAGTTCAAAATCTATCTAAACACACTTGATCATGCAGACAAACAAGAATTAGCTAGGAATTAAGCAGGCAGACAACAATTCAATGGAACAAAAATGCAGAACTTAAAACCTTTTAGCTTAGTCCTCCATTGATGGAGTAGAGTAGCGCTGAGCTTTCTAACCAATGCTAAACCACCACATTACCAATCAACAACTATTATCATCATAATCACCATTGTTGAACCAGAAAGCTTCAAAATCTACAAGACTTGTACTGGATGAACAAGACAGGATCTAAACAGCTTCAAATCTTCACAATTAGCTATTCATGATCAATTGTGATCATAATACGCTAACATCAACAAGAGAATAACAGGATTGAAGGTATGAACAGAAACTGAAGAAGATGAAAGGTGAATTTTTATTGATTTAAGAATGAAGTTTGTTACAAAGCAGGTAAGGTAGTTACAACTAAGCTAACTAACTCAAGAGCTTGTCAGACACTTGAGTTGTTAAGCTAATTCCTAACAGATTGAGAGAGAAAAAGTAAAGTGTGTGTGTTTTCACACTATCTACATTACAACAAATGAAAGCTAGCTAGGGGTATTTATAGAGTGCAGTTGAGTGTTGGTGAGGATGAGTGACGTGTTGCTTCTAATCATTAAGTGCCACGTGGCCTAAATCTGTTAATTGTAATCTACAGTTGAAGAACACAATTGGGCTTTTTATCTTGAATGGATTTCAGTTTAATTGGATGGTTGGAATGAGTTCGTCTCTTGATTTTAAACACTTTTGATGTTGGAATGTTCTTCTGAAATGCACTCCTTCATTTTATTGATTATGGGCTCGTCACTTTGTTGAAGATGACACGTGTCTCTTTCTGGTTGGGCGAGGAGTGAGCACACGGATTATTATCCAAAGTGGATAATTGAATTATTGAGTGGCAAGCTGCTATTGGTTGAAATTGAGTAAGTGGAGTTCCACTATTACTTTGCGGCTATTAAATGAAGTGGTGACTGGTCAACATAGCTGGCAATCCAAGACTCATTTTTCCTGCATTTCTATTGGTTCTCAGCCATATCACATGGATTGAGTTTCTTTTATCTTTGAAAAATGGCAACTTCAGCCCTTGTACTTTGGCAGATTCAAAATTCAAGGTTAGAACTTCATTCCTTTGGCATAATTGGTCCTTCCACTTGCATTCTTGATAAGTTTGACCCTTTGACTTAGTTGACTGAATAATTGACCATGTTTGACTTTTATCTTAACTTTGGAAAATTTACACTTTTAGTCCTTCAACTTTAGAGTGTTGTCAAGATAGGTCCTTTATCTTCAAAGTCTTGTCACTTTTGATCCTTCTTTGTCTTTTTTCATCAAAATAAGCTTGATTTTCTTCTTGTTTTCTTGAAAATGCATCCTTCTTAACTATTTGTACACAAACACAAAACATACCACATAATTCCGCTTTATAGCACAAAGGTTAGGTATTTTTCTTGTGTTTTAGGGTGATTTGTTGATTAATTGATATGAGTTTTTAATCATATCACATACAACATCTCAAACCGAGCACACTTGATACTTGCGTGCCAACTGTTGTTGTATGCAAACTCCACCAAACAGATATAATCGTCACAATCACCCGTCCATTCCAACGCACATGACCTCAACATATCTTCCAATGTCTGAATCGTTCGCTCCGACTGCCCGTCTGTTTGAGGATGAAAAGCCGTGCTAAGCATAAGTTTTGTACCCCAAGCTTTCTGCAAACTTTTCCAAAATCACGAAGTGAATCGAGGATCTTTGTCTGAGATGATGTTGGATGGAGCACCGTGGAGTCTCATGATCTCCCTTCTATAAGTATCGGCGAGTTTATTGACCAAATCTTCCTTGCGGATCGGTATGAAATGAGCTGATTTGGTAAGTCGATCTACGATAACCCAAATTGCATCGTGCTTCCTCTTGGTTGGCGGAAGACCAGTAACAAAATCCATGATGATTTTGTCCCACTTCCACTCTGGAATATCTAACAGTTGAAGGAGACCGCCAGATCGCTGATGCTCGATCTTAACTTGCTGGCAGGTAAGACATTTGGAGACGTAAGTGGCAACATCCTGTTTCATACCACTTCACCAAAAGTACTGTTTGATGTCATGGTACATCTTGGTCGAACCAGGATGTATAGAGAATGGGGAGCTATGAGCTTCAGCTAACAAGGCTTCCCGGTGTTCTTGATCATCAGGAACACAAAGTCTCGTGCCCTGCCATAAGATACCATCTGCATCTACTCTGAATTCTATCTGCTTCTCCAAATTCAGAATTATCGCCCAGATTTCTCCATCATCTTTCTGAGCTTCCTTGATCTTAGAGAGTAACTCGGGTTCTACTCTGTTAGCCTCAAAATATAGAGTCAAACAAGAATGTTCGGTCATAGGTTTCTATTGTAATATTTATTAGAACGTTGTAATAGGTAGTTAATTAGTCGTGGTTTACGGGCTTGGATTTAAACTAATTAAAGTCCAAAAGACAAGCCCGACCCAATATATAGCCCATTAAAGCCCGCATGTGGGTGGACTATATATACTACCCTCCTAGCATGTTAGGAGGGTGGATGGTCATTTGTATCTAATTTTCTTCTAATCTAATATTCACCAAATTAATCATCCTTCTCTCTACTTTCTCTCACTACTTTCTCTCTCTAGGAATCCATCTCTTATCATCTACTTTCTATCATTAATCATCATAATATTATGGGACAACATTTGGTATCAATCGCCACGGGGTAGATTGTGTTTGGTTGATTGGTTTGTATTTGATTCGGTTGATTTTTCCATATAAATCATCCCGAATTAAATTTTGTTTAGTATTTTCGGGCTAGAAATCTTGATATAAATCATTTATATCGATTTGGTAGGGACTTGGTTTGGTTTTCGTGGTCAAAATCGCAAGATTTTGAGGTATTTGGATTGTTTTTGAGTTACGGTCTCTTTGCCTCAAGAACATTCCGAAAAGAAAATTTTCAGAAAAGGGTTTATTATTCCGAAAAAACAAATTTTCGCAAAAGGGTTTACTATTCCGAAGAAGTGAATATTCTGAAAAAGGAATTTTTCTGAAAAAGTGGTTTTTCCGAAATTTTTTCTGAAATTATCATTATTCCGAAAAAGATTCCGAAGAATTGTTTCTCCAAAATCTACTTATTCCGAAGAAACGTTTATTCCGATGAAGGTAAGTTTCTCTGAATTTTTCATTTTCTCTGAATTTGGTATTATTCCGAAGATTATTCCAAAGATTCTTCCGAAGATTATTCCGAAGATTATGCCTAAGATTATTCCGAAGATTATTCCGAAAAGTCTCATTTTGTGAAAAAGCATTTATTCCGAAGATTATTCCGAAGATCCACGTTTTTCTGAAATCACCATTATTCCGAATAAATTGTTTTTTCCTGAAAACATCAATTTTCCGAAGATCCACGTTTTTTCTGAAAAGACCATTATTCCGAAGAAATTGCTTTTTTTGAAAACATCAATATTCCGAAGAAAGGCATTTCTCTGAAAAACTTGTTATTCCAAAATACTCAATTTTTCTGAAAATATTAGTTATTCCGAAAAAAACCCCAAAACTTAAAATTTTTAACACGTGTGTTTTTTCGCCTTCGATTTTTTGGTTTCTTGTGAAGACAATTTTTAGGGGATTTTAACATTTTTCATCGACAACTACAATCAACACACATCTACTTAAGATCCATTTTCACTTCATCGATTTCAAGTCTCTAGATATGGATTCTACTCAAGAGTATCGTGTCACAAACAACAATATCATGGTGGCGGGAATAAAGAGAGACCACCAATGCTTGTGTCTGGTAGGTATGCTCAATGGCAATAACGTTTCATACGATATCTTGATACAAGACCCAATGGTGATGCCTTGAGGAAATGTATTACTCATGGACCATATGTATTCAAGAAAATCTCAATTCCTCCAAGAGCAGCCACAGATACTACTGATCCAATTCCTGCTAGTGAACGTGATGAAACAAGAGCTGATCTCACACCTGAAAATTGTGCTTTGCATGATGCGGAGAAGGAAGCCATATATATGGTTCTAAGTGGGATTGGAGATGACATTTATTGCACTGTTGATGCATGTCCTACAGCACATGAAATGTGGACTGCGATTGAACGCTTGCAACAAGGAGAATCACTCAATAAACAAGATGTCAAAACAAACTTGTTTTGGAATTTTGGCAAGTTTACTTCAAGGGATGGAGAATCAATTGAATCTTACTACTCCAGGTTTTATAAGATGATGAATGACATGACAAGAAATAATCTGCAAGTCTCCACCATGCAAGTCAATGTCCAATTTCTTCAACAACTTCAACCCGAGTGGACACGGTTCGTCACTTTGGTGAAACAACAAGAAAAGTTAGACGAGGTCTCATATCATCGACTCTTTGATATCTTGAAGCAATTTTAGAATGAAGCAAATGAGATTCGAGCTGAACGTGTTGCCAAAACGGCTAATCCACTTGCTTTAGTGACTACAACTCAACATGTTAAAGGTCATAACTCTCGTGCTCCTAAGTCATATTCCACTACATCATCTTCACCACGATCTTCCACATCATCTAAGTCTTCATCATCCACAAGATCTCGAGGTAAAGTGCAACGAGCATCATCACCACCATCTGAGTCCTCATCTGAAGAAGATAGTGATGAAGACCAAGCTCAAAAGAACCGAGAGATGAAACAACAAATTGCTTTCATAATGAAGACTTACAAGAAAATATACAAACCTACCAACAACAATCTTCGTACATCATCTAACACAAAGAACCGATATGTTGAGAGTCCTCCAAGGTATGACACGCGTCGACGTGGTGAAAGACCTTCTAGGTATGATCGACATAATCCAACAAATGTTGAGGGTTCTGCAAGGTATGATCGACAAACTGCCAAGTATGATACTCAGATGATTGCTGATGCTACTGGGAATAGGGACACTATTGGAAGTCAAGTGGTTCAGGAGAGTGGGATTCAATGTTTTAATTGCCAAGGTTATGGACATATGGCAAAGGAATGCAGGAAGCCGAAAAGGGTTAGAGACTCTAGCTATCACAAGGAAAAGATGCTGCTATGCAAGAAAATGGAAGCAGGGGTTAAATTGTCAGCTGAGGAAGGAGCAATGCTTGATGATACTGATGATGAAGATTCTGATCAAGAGCTCGATGCACATTACTCTTACATGGCAAAGGTTGAAGAAGTTCTCAAAGTCACTAAAGATGACAATGGCCCTATCTTTGACACTGAGCCAATCGATAAGGTACATACTAATGATGAATATAATGTGTTTGGTGATATTCCTGAGCATAGTGATCTACCCAAAGCCATTAATGACACGGTATGATGGAAACGGTTGATAGCAATACCACACCCGATTCATCAGACATGTGCAATAATGAGTCTGAGGATGATCAACATGCAAATGAATATGATGAAGAGGAACGTATTGCGCTTGCTAATTTAATTGCTACTTTACAAAAAGATGTCACTGAAAATAAAAAGAATCAAAAGCAATTAAAGAAGGCAAACGTTACGCTCACTCAAAGTTTTGAAGAATGCAAAGATGCTCTTATCAAATCTACTGAGATGACTGAAAGCTATAGAGATGAGCTCCTTCAAAAGCCAAAGAGCTTGAGGGGTACAAGGGAAGTGCGTTAAAAAGTCAAAAGGACGATTTTGAAAACAAATATAATACCACTCTTGAGTTACTAGCCAAATAGAAGCGTCAATATAATGTTTTCTTAATGGATGAACGTCAAAAAACGTACCTTGCCAATACCAAAGTTAATGAACTTGAACAAAAGCTCTCTATGACCACTAAAGATTCTGCTAAAATTCTTTAGGATAAGAAACAAGAGGTAGATGCGTTAAAACAAGACTTCAAAAGTAGATATGATAAGTAAACCGAAAAAGTAACGAAACTAGAAGCACAAGTCGAATTTTTGAAGAACGTTGTTTATAAAACGCATGATTCTATTCAATCCGTAAGAATGCTAGAACCTCCGTCGATGTTTAAGGGTCAAGCTAGCTTTGCAAGTCCTGAGTACCTTGCCAAAGCTCAAGCTGCGAACCCGCATATTTATCTTGTTGAGACTGAGAGGACTGATCTTGATTGCATGCCTGTTAGTGCCGATAGTGAAGAGACTGTCCTTTGGGATGATGATAGTCAACCACTTGTCAATAAGGAGTTTGTGAAACCATATAATTATGCTTATGAGAATAGTCTTTATGGTCTTTTCAACAAACAAACTCAGAAAACTCGTGAGGAAGTGTTTCTAGAATGCAAACAAAAGAGAATTTAATGGAAGAAAGCTTTTGCCCCTAAGAAATATAATGTTTAAAAATACATAAACTACCTCCCTCTAGATGAATCTAAAAACAAGAGTAGGAAAACATTAGGTATTCTTAAACACCACATCGATAATGTAAAATCTATTGTTGAAAGAGACTGGGCAAAACGTGAAAATGCTGAGTGGACACATCCGATTCCTCAAGATATTACCTTGCTTGTGAAAGAACTCTTAATTCCTAACACGGCGTTGATTAAAGAAACTGTTCTTCAATTTGAGGAGTTCATTCGGACTGAAATGTATGATGATTTAAAATATGTTGAATCTCTTGAGAAACACATTGAAGATCTTCAAATGGAGAAGTCTGATTTTTCAGATGAATATGATTTACTCTTGCAAGAATGCGTTTCTAAAGATGTTATGTGTGCTTATTTTACATCTTGTGCTGATATTGATGCATATTCTGAAGTTGCATGCCAATATCTTGATAAAAGCAAAGAATGCGAATGTCTTGAAATTGAGCTTCCGAAACGTAAAGAAAATGTTGATAAAAAGGCTTTTGAGTTACTTCAACACAAAACTGATTTCCTTCAAAAACATTGTCATTCTCTTGAACTTGCTTTGCAAAAAGACGTTGGTAGTTTTCCACATGATAATAAATTGCAAGAAAAACTTTCCCAAACGTTTCGAGAAATGAATGAGCAGAATTTGGAAATTAAAGGGTTGAAAGCTCAGATACAAGACAGGGACAGAGCGATAGCAGAGTTGAAGAAACTCGTTGCTAAAATGGGTGGGAAAATCGTGGAACCTAGCATTAAGAAACCTGTTGTTAGACAACCCAATGCTTCTAAAGTGAATAGATCCTCTATCTTGGGAAAACCATCTGCTTTATCAAATTCCTCGTTTGCAAAACCTGTGTTTGCCCTCAAGATAGATGGAAAGGAAAGGTTACCACCGACTCAACCCATAAGGAATGTCATAGCACCAAGCGTTAAACACAATAATGTGATTAAACCAGGGATGTATAGAATGACCACTAAGCCCACAAACAAAGTTACTCAATCGCATAAGACTTCTAGAAACACTAATATTCGTGTGTCTTCTACTACAGGAATAGTCTCCACTACTAGTGTTAGCCGGCCTCAGCTTAAGAGCATTCAAGTGAATGATAAGGTCTGGAAACACAAGAATCAAGGGAAAATGAAGGAAGTAGAAGCACACCCTAGGAATTTGAATGTTTTTAAGAATAAAAAGTCTGTAATCGCATGTAATGACGATATGAATGATGTGAATGATTTGAATGCTATGAATGTGAAATTTGTTTGTGTCAAATGTGGTAAGTGTGCTAATGCTAATCATTCTATGTGTACTATGAATAATGTCAAAGGCGTAGATACTAGAACTAAGAAGCAAGTTGCGATGCCTATTAGAGCTAGTAAACCCAAACGCAAAGTGAACCATTCTGGTGCTACCCCCACTAAGAAAAGTAATGCATCATACTCCACCACTAAGAATCCTAGAAGAAAAATTAAGGAATTATATGAGTCTGCTAGCAAGTCTTGGAAATGGTGGTATGCTAATCAATGTCCTCCCGGATATAAATGGATGCCGAAAGCTAGGATAGAAAATGTGAAAACGAGTGTTAGTTTGCCTTTAAATGTTGATAAGGACACTAGTGATTCTATTATCACAACTACTGTGTTATCCAATTTAGCAAATGCTCCATCGTGTTCTAACTCTTCTGCAGGTGATACAAATAATTATCTTCATACTGGACTCCGGATGCACGAAGCACATGACGGGGAATCTCAAGCTTCTAATTAACTTCGTGGAGAAGTTCCTGGGTACGGTCCGATTCGGAAATGATCAATTTGCACCGATCCTAGGATATGGAGATTTGGTTCAGGGGAATATCACGATTAAAAGGGTATACTACGTCGAAGGGCTCAATCACAATCTTTTCTCGGTTGGTCAATTCTGTGATGCGGATTTGGAAGTTGCTTTCAGAAAGAAAACATGTTTTGTTCGTGATTATGATGGGAATGACTTTTTTACCGGTACACGGGGTACTGATCTTTACACAATTTCACTGCAAGACACAACTTCATCAACCCCAATTTGCTTCATGGCTAAAGCTTCAACAACTCAGGCATGGTTATGGCATCAACGTCTTTCTCATCTCAACTTTGATACCATTAACTTGCTTTCCAAGAAAGATATTGTGAGAGGCCTTCCAAGCTTGAAATTCATCAAAGATCATCTTTGTTCTTCTTGTGAACTTTGTAAAGCTAAATGAAGTAGCTTCAAAACAAAGACCACACCAAGCTCTAAGGGACGGTTAGATCTTCTTCACATGGATCTGTGTGGTCCCATGCGTGTTCAGAGTATCAATGGAAAGAAATATATTCTGGTAATAGTCGATGATTACTCACGGTACACATGGACTCACTTCTTGAGGTCCAAGGATGAAACACCCGATGTTCTCATCAGCTTCCTTAAATTGATACAACGTGGTCTTCAAGCTCAAGTTAAAGTAGTTCGTACTGACAAAGGTGCTGAATTTTTGAATTCAAAACTGAGAAACTATTTTGACGCCGAAGGGATTGAACATGAAACATCTATTGCTCGAACACCCGAACAAAACGGAGTTGTTGAAAGACGAAACCGTACTTTAGTTAAGGCTGCTCGAACATTATTATCCACTTCAAATCTTCCACTGTACTTTTGGGCCGAAGCCGTGTCAACCGCATGCTACACACAAAACCGCTCCTTAATTATCCCAAGACACGAAAAGACACCATATCACATAATTCATGATCGAAAACCTTCACTCAAACACCTTCATGTTTTTGGATGTACTTGTTACATTATTCGAGATGGTGAAAATTTGGATAAAATGAAAGAGAAAGGTGATGCATGTATTCTTGTGGGATATGCAACTCAGTCTAAAGGGTATAGAGTGTGCAACAAGAGAACAAAATTGATTGTCGAGACCATTAACATTCGATTTGATG
The DNA here is from genome assembly GCA_025667525.1 of Glebionis coronaria. Classification (NCBI taxonomy): domain Eukaryota; kingdom Viridiplantae; phylum Streptophyta; class Magnoliopsida; order Asterales; family Asteraceae; genus Glebionis; species Glebionis coronaria. The sequence goes on along the minus strand of JANFOE010000876.1, from coordinate 170,616 downwards.
AATTGCAAGAAATGGCGCTTGAACAGAACAGTTTAAGTCCCGATCCACAACGACAAACGACTTCCGTTCACAACCGCACGGAAATCGGAACTCAAGACCACAGCAATGAACCGTCAAGTTCAACGCTGGTTCCAGAATATGTTCCTAGAGCTGATATGACAGTCGACACGACAATTAAAGAGTTGTAAATATTCTAGTTAGGCAAATTGGTATGAGTTGTTTGACTCCAGCAGAACCGGAGATTCTGGCAAAGAAGCCTGCTTGATTCATCTATCAAACATCTATCTTGTAAATATTAATGAAAAAGCAAAATACAAAATTAAAAAATCTTTGATAATCCAAAAATATTCTTCTCGACATGTCTTTCAGTATCGATAATATGGACGTACCTAGAAATGTCGCTCAATAACGACACGGGTGAGTACATAAAGCTCGAATAAAAGTTGTAAATATTTTTCAAAACATGTCATTTCTATCTTTTCAAAAGGAAAATGTCTATTTTGGACAATATTTCCAAACAACGGGTAGAGCAATATATCACGGGTTGAGCTAGTCACAAAACATTCAACGTTTTGAGCTCAACACAATGGCTTGTAATCACTTTTAGATTGCAACTCGGCTCTAAATTCACGGGGGAGTGTACGCTTTTGTACCCTTACCCTTAGAAAAAGAAGTTAAATCTTCTTACACTTGAGTGGATTCGAAATGACATTCAACGTCTATGAACTCAAGGTTATGCTTTAGAAAAACCTTTTCGACAAAAAGAATTGATTTTTCAAAAAGCGTAGAACACAATTTTTTCAAGAATTTTTCAATGATATTCAAAATCTTTCAAAAATTGTGTGTTCAACAACTCCTATCCTCAAAAGTTTAATGTGGATCAAATCCTCGTAATGACAATTCCATTGGATCAATTTTGAGGGGGAGCTTTCCAAAATTCATGCTAACATTGACACCTCTTTCTCCCGAAGTTTTTTAAGACTATTTTTTCAAATTATATTTTAATCAAATTTGGTATCTCTAATATCAAAGGATTTTATATATTAGAGATAGGGGGAGAAAATGTGATTAAAATGTGATCTAAAGACTCAAGCACTCATGGTTATGAGCAAAAACCCACAACATCTTTAATTCACGACGTTATTGGTGTCAAAAGGGTGGTTAGGTTTAAGTCCTATGATCCAACCAGAACCGGAGGGATCTTCCAGGGACAATCCAATAGATTATTAGAAGTCCTTAGGAAAGATGGAGTAGAATGTGAACGTTGCTGAATGCCGACTAAGTACTTATGATAGCACTGGCACAATCACAACAAGGTGCTATTAATGATGTCTTGGTAAGCATTGAAGGGGTTGAAGAATGAAAAAGAAATGTAAGGATAAAGGTTTTAAATAAAGAAGCCCTCCATACAAATTAGGCAGAAACCGGATGAACACATCATGAAGACAAACTCATCATGGACCCAGTGATGTAAAGCACAACCCTTTCCTAGCTACTCAGGCTTCTCTCAAAAGAAGTTTGTTTTATTGTCACGGAGATCAACACGTCTTCTATTGACTTTCTCACTCCGAGATAGTTGGTATGGAATAGGTCGCATCTGCTCCAGCCTCCGACCACTAAAAGTGCACAAATCGAGTCTAGAGCCAAGAGATCAATCAAATATCGTTAGGACACACGGATTAAGATCAAGAGAGTCCTACGCTATATCCTTGTGATATTGCTATAACACTCAGAGTGATACTACTTAGTATTCACAATGATGAGTGGAAATCCTTCCAGTATTAACATCAAACAACACTGCGGTAGGTCATATGCAAGATTCTTTATGAATTAAACATATGTAAAACTAAAAAGCAACAGTGGTTTGATTCTGAATTGACTCAAACTCGTTTCAGGTTTCTACGCAATATCTTTATGGTCTTGCTATAACATTCAGAGTGATATTCATTAATATTCACAGTGACGAATGGAAATCCTTCTAGCGTCAACATCAAACAGCGCTACGGTAGGTGACTTGTGAGATTCTTATGAATCAAACTTGTGTCAACTGGAAAGAAACAATGGTAAGATTCTTAATGAATCAAACTTGTTCCAGGAATTTGAATTGATGACTTTAATCAAGCGGATATTTATCCAATTGATTCACTCTTTATGTTCGCAGTCTTGCTTTGAGACGGTCGAGTAGAGAGAACGGCTAGTACAGCCGCGAAACCCTGTCAAGGAGATTCTTAATTGAATCTACCTAATCATAGGTATGGTATTTAATATCGTATAACGGTCTTCACCGACCGAGGTAAAATGCTACCGATTTAGGACGAATGTCAAAGCCATTCAGTCCGTGTTAATGTTTTGTCTCGAGAAGGTGGCGTCACGGTGTACTCAGCAAAGTCAAAAGTTCAAAACCACATATTCATGCCCAAAGACTTATTCAACAATTAATAGTGTGAGCATGTGGATAAACACACAAGATCGCAAGATGGCAAAGACGAGTCAAGAATGATTTGAAGATCTCAAGATAAAAGACAACGTCGAAAGACAATGATAAAGGCTCAAAGATCACAGCATGAAGGAACAAAACTACTGTTACACGTTCAAGACTCATTTATGACGAAATTCATAAATCTCCATTGGAATCCAAATATCAAAGAGGAATGACCTCACATTGGGGAGATTGTTAGCCTTAAAATATTGAGTCAAACAAGAATGTTCGGTCATAGGTTTCTATTGTAATATTTATTAGAAAGTTGTAATAGGTAGTTAATTAGTCGTGGTTTACGGGCTTGGATTTAAACTAATTAAAGTCCAAAAGACAAGCCCGACCCAATATATAGCCCATTAAAGCCCGCATATGGGTGGACTATATATACTACCCTCCTAGCATGTTAGGAGGGTGGATGGTCATTTGTATCTAATTTTCTTCTAATCTAATATTCACCAAGTTAATCATCCTTCTCTCTACTTTCTCTCACTACTTTCTCTCTCTAGGAATCCATTTCTTTTCATCTACTTTCTGTCATTAATCATCATAATATTATGGGACAACATACTATAAGATTATCCCAGTAACCGTGTTGTCCACGTACCATGATCTCTATGTCTAGTCGCTCCAAGTCTCTTATGATTTATTTCTCAATCTTAATGCTGTTGATCATTCTGGACTTCCTGCTAAGTGCATCTGCTACTACATTCGCCTTGCCGGGATGATACTGCAGATTAATGTCATAATCCTTCAACAGCTCTAACCATATCCTCTGTCTCATGTTCAATTCACGTTGAGTGAAGATATACTTCAAGCTCTTGTGGTCCGTGAAAATGTTGCATGATTCTCCATATAAATAGTGCCTCCATATCTTCAATGCAAACACGACTACAGCAAGTTCCAAGTCATGCGTAGGGTAATTTTCCTCATAAGGCTTAAGCTGCCGTGAAGCGTATGCGATCACTTTCCCATGTTGCATGAGAACACAGCCAAGTCCCTTCCTCGATGCATCACTGTAGATTTGAAATCCACCCGTACCAGATGGGAGAGTAAGAGTAGGTGCAGATACTAACTTCTGCTTCAGGTCTTCAAAGGTCTTCTCTCGTTCTTCAGTCTAGATGAGTTTCTCCCCTTTCCGCAACAGTTTGGTCAATGGTAGTGCTAGGCGGGAAAAGTTCTCCACGAACCTACGGTAATAGCCAGCTAAGCCTAAGAAACTGCGGACTTCAGTCGCTGATGTTGGCCATGGCCACTTAGTAATAGCCTCAACCTTCGCTGGATCCATAGTGATTCCTTCTGCTGATAAAATGTGGCCTAAGAATGCCACCTTGTCTAACCAGAACTCACACTTGGATAATTTAGCATACAGCTGCTTCTGGCGAAGAATCTGTAGTACCGTACGAAGATGGTCTCCGTGTTCCTCCTTGGACTTTGAGAAAATCAAGATGTCATCGATGAAGACAATGACGAACTTGTCCAGAAATTCATGGAAGATTTTGTTCATCAAATCCATGAACACTGCTGGAGCATTGGTCAGGCCGAATGGCATGACTACAATGGCCATAGCGTGTACGGAAAGCAGTCTTGGCGATGTCCTGCTCCTTAACCCGTAGCTAATGGTAGCCTGACCTGAGATCAATCTTGGAGAAGTGTCTGGCCCCTTGGATTTGGTCAAACAGATCATCCATACGTGGGAGTGGATACCTATTCCTGATAGTAATCTTGTACAGACCTACCGGGTACGAACCCATTGTGAATGTACTCTGGCGCATTAACATCACCGAAGATGACTCGATATGAATGGCAGTCTATGGTAGCATGATGCTTGGATAGCCAATCCATGCCCAAAATCATGTCAAAGTCATTCATGTCCAGCGGAAGTGCGTCAACTGGACAAACCTTATCATCAAACTCTAGGGGAAGGCTCTTGTACACATGGGTTATAAGAACAGAGTCTCTCAAAGGCGTAGAAATACTGAGTCTATTCTCTAGTGGCATGTGGAGTATCCTAACATTCTTGGCATAAGCAGTAGAAATGACCGAGTGAGTAGAACCCGTATCAAATAGAACACATGCAGCTTGACCATACATATACAAGACTTCAGTGATGGTACCTATAGACTTGTTGGCCTGATCTCGAGATTTCGTGTAGATGCGTCCAGTGGTAGGAGGTGGCTTGGTATCAGCATGTCCTGATGTGCCCTTCATCTCGCCCTTGCGGCAGTCCTTCATACGATGGCCAGGAAGACCACACTTGAAGCATGTGTCACTGTCACAGCGATATGATCCCTGGGTGCCTACGATGGCAAGTAGAGCCAAGAGGATGAGTACATCCTCCAGCAGGTGCTCTGGCTGGCTGAGAACCTGATAAACCATTATTCATGAGACATAATAATAAGGTACAAAGGACAATGCGGATAATCATAAGATTGAATACCAGTGATAGCTGGACGGCTAGGCTGTGAACCTCTCTGGTTTTTGTCCCTACCGTTTCCATGGTTCCTGGTAGAAGATTTGCTAATGTGTCAGAATTATGAGTTATAACATGAAATCATAAGAAAATGCGTAAGTATAAGGACCTGCTGCTGTTGGAGTGTCCAGCGTTGTTACGGTAATTATCATTACCGCCACGCTTATCCGTAGCAGAACGGTCGTTAGTCTGACCGTTTCCCTTGGGCTGATTAGGCTGCTACTGAGTAGCCGACTGAGACCGCTCCCTAGTCTTCTGCCTGGAAGATATAATTAAAGGAGATGACAAATTGACATATACTGAAAGAATACGGGTTGGTCACCGCTTGAATACGAATGTTTACCTCTTACCGGGTCTCTCTGCATCCCCGAACTCATCTCTCTCCTACAGCATCTCCATCTTACGTGCTTCCTCGTCCACTTGTGCTACCGTATCCAACGGAGCACCTTCTAAGTAATTGGCAATCATTCGATTAAGGGCCCAACGAAAATGTTGTGCCTGCTCTTCAGTGGTGCCCGCAGCTGCTCTCAGGACACCGGTGAATCGAAGGAAACGTTGCATGAAGTCATTGCTGTCTTCCTCAGGTCGCTGTCTAATGGCGTAGTACTCTCTCATGAGTCTATTCCTTCCTTCCGTGGGAAAAATGTTGGGCGGGGGAGGATAGTTGTCATTCTGATGAAGGATGTCTTGCAAATTTGCATTGTCAGCTGCAACGATCTCCCGAATATTGTTGTGTTTGCCATCTGACAATATAACATAAAATACATGATTAAACTGATCAAAACATAAAATATATACATGAAAAAAAAATTAAAAATTTATACCAATAAATCATGAGAAAAATTTTATGCAGGAAAACTAGTACATAAATGCATGATGCAGTTTTATGTAAACTTTTGTATGCTCGAGAGTGAACGCCTATGGTCAGTTCACCCAAAATAAAAGACATGGCGAGGGGACGCCTATGGGTCGGTCCCAAATTTAAAAGTTTCGATAAAACACATGCGACTAAATAGGGCCAGTCCTGTACCAACCATTATTTAGTCATAAACCTACGAAAATGACATATATATATGTATGCATGAAAATGATGAATGCATGAAACCCGAATGTCAGTTCTAGGAAGATCATAGTGACTACCCACTAATCACAGGTCATGTTTTGAGAGCCTACAGGTCGAAGCCTTGGCTCTGATACCATAATTGTAACAACCCATTTTGATAAATGGAATGTCACGCGTGATTATGACGTGTCATCAAAGCATACAAGGATAAATGTCTAACATTACATGATCATAAAGGAAATACCGGAATCAAACATCGGTAGTACGAAAGTAGAAATCATCACACACAAACATAAGTACTGTAAATGAAAGGACTAAACAATGTCCATGGAAAGAGTATCAAAGTATAGATAAATGCATAATGTAAAGAAGGATAAAAAGCTTCCAGTCCATATGCACGTATGCTTAAAGTCTACGAGCGTCCCTGAGTACCTGCCGTTTTGGGAACATGAAAAGGAAAACGGTTGAGCAATACGTTCAGTGCACGGATGTACAAGTAAAGCATGAATAATATAAGCATATAAGCATGAAAAAGGGGAAGAAACTAAGTCCTGGATAACCCGGTTATATCTTAGTAAAACTGGTTTTATAGTTTGAAAAGTCTTATGTTATCTTGTGGAAACTGTTTTTACATATTATACCATTAGCCAATATAGGTCATGAAATATGAACGTGCATGAATACTTAGAGGGGTTACCTCGTCATGCAAATTAGAGGGGCTGACTCTAATTTAATATATTGGTTTTGGGTAGGAGGGATCAGCTCCTTGTGAAGGATGCAAGGCACACGCCACATTCACACTGAGTAATCTACTGAAAACATGTAACTAGGATGCACCCATACGCCCCACCTGATAATAATAATATATGGCCAAACGCTGAAAGGGACGCCACGAGCAATCACTCCGCCGTGGGGAAGTCATAACACAAGTGCCTCTAGTGTTATGCTTATGGTACCTCCATAACTAGGTGAAACTGGTCATGCATGTATATGGCTTTAGGTATTCTAATTAAACATATGCAATCAAAAACATATAAAACATATACTAGGGAAAACAGTTGGCTGCATACGGGGAATCCTAATAAGGAAAGAATGTTCATACTGAAAGGACAGAGAATCCGTACCTTATGTCCTGTGAACGAAGAAGACGAACAGAAGAGAGTCCTACTTCGGTATCACTAATGCTACATAAATACATACGTGTATAAGTATCTGATTACTGAGTACGTAACTGATTTTATATCATGTCTTAGCTTGTTTTATATGTTCATGTCATGTTTTACTGTTTTAAGCTTTATACTGTGTTTATCGTATATTATGTCTATTCTGATTAAGTATTACTTGTATTTCATGTATTATTATACTTGTTGTGTAATAATAAGTAATTTTCTTAAAATAGCAGGTTTCCTAAAATAGAAAGTTTCCAAAAATAGAAAGTTGCCAAAAATAGAAAGTTTCCAAAACTAGAAAATTTCCAAAAATAGAATTACTGCTTAAAATAGATTAGTTTCTAAAAATAGAAAGTTTCCATAAATAGATTAGCTGCCTTAAATAAATAAGTTTCTAAAAATAGAAAGTTTCCATAAATAGATATAAGCTGGATAATTAAGCTAATTATATAAGCTTAAGTGTTTTCTGATTATTATTCTAAGTCATGTGATTATATAGTATAGTTTATTAATTATTACATGTAAATTAAATAAAGTATAGGTTAAAGTATTTAATTAAATATAACATGATTTTAATTAAATAAGCTAAAATACTTTGGTTAAAACATGTATTATTATCTATTAATAATATAACCTAAGTCATGTTAATTAATTAATTATAAGTCATGGTTTTAATAATTAATTAATTATATAGTCTAATTAAAGATAAATACTTAGGTTAAAAGTCATGAATGAATAATTAAATTAATAACCTAAGTCATGTAAATTAAATTAATCATGTTCATTTTTTAATTACTTTAATTTAAGTCTAAAAAAAACATAACTTGTAAAAATCATAAACCTTGAAAAAATGATTCATGAACCGGACCCGTGATTAAAACCCATGAACCGGACCCGTAACCATCACCATACCCCGACCGAGGTCGGGGTTTGCCCTTACCTTGCTGCTGCCATGGGACCACCACCACCATACCGAGACCATATGGTCTCGGTGATGCGAGATGAGCCAAGCCGAGACCCCTATGGGGCTCGGTTAGGCGTCGGCTAGACCACAAACACCCCTAAACCCTTGATTGATTTAAACCCCATGATTAGAACATGTTTATTATACTTGTTTTTAATTAGTTTATTAAAAACATCATGATTTTATGTGATTATATAAATCAAAACATAAAAAGAAAAGGTTAAAAGTTATACCGATTACGTGAAATCAATGAGGACGAACACACAACGATCCTTGTAAAAATTCCAAGATCAAAATCAACCCGAACACCCCTTTTGTGGTCTTAAATCCGGCGGCCAAAGAGGAGAGAAAAGAATTAGGGTTTTGATTATTTTCTAGATTTGTGATAAATGACACATGTTTTTTCCCTTAATCCCCTAGTTAGTAAAATTACATGGTCTAAGCCCATGTTTCTTGGAATTGCCGCGGGTAGGGGGCCCCACATGGGGTAACCCGTACCTTTTTCCGTGTCTAAATTATTAGTGTGTTCTCGTGTTCGTGTTTTACGTGTTTTAATTAGTTATCGATCGTGACTTAATATATTTATTCGTGTTTGTAATAAATATATATACATACGTAATATTAACTCGTGATTAATTTACGTTCATGATTTCATGTTCGTATGTTCGTGATTATAATTATTATTTGAATAATTATCGTGTGTTCATACGTAATAAATACTTATCGTGTTATAACACGTACGTAATACTTGTAATTCTTATTCATGAAACGTAAACGTGCTATAAAAGGAAAGTTCTAATCATGTACGTACGATCTTAAGTGTACTATTCATGGTACAAGGATGCGGGTTTTACAATAAGTTTGTATATGAATGTTTTATTGTTTTGAGAATCTGGGTGGTTGTTAGTATCTGAATTTATTAAAATTTGTCTTGTAAATTAAAGATGTTATCATCATTGATTCCTCTGAAAGCTCTAAAGAAGATACGCTATCATCGTATGAAAGCTTTGAAAGCTCTGAGGAAGATTTGTTGTCATTAGATGAAAGCTTAGAACATGTAAACACTAAAGACTTCCAGCGCCCATTTCATGAAGACCAGGATGAACCTTCCAAGTACTCCAGCACCTCTGCAGATGATTGTAGTTCGGATGATACTTGAGGAGACACTAATTCACCATCCAAGAAGAAAGGAAAAGCTATTGGCTCATCCAGTCAGACTGCAGGCAAGGTAAGTGGATCATCCAAACAGATACTCAGTCCAAGGGTTAGCAAGGGATGTACACCAAAAGCAGAGTCATCTTCTCGCTCTCCATTTTCTACAACAAAAAGGCCCCCACCTGTCAGAAATGCATTATGTTTCCTGCCTTGTCCAAAAAAGTGAAAGAATTTGAAACAAATATAGGAAAAAAGAAGAGGGGGTAGGCTATGGAGGAATCTGTAGGGGGTAGGCTATGGAAGAACTTGTTATCTCTATTTTATGGATGTTTCTGATGAATCTTCTTTAGACTATTTTGGTTAAGTATAGGTATAGTTTATGTAAACAATTTTAAACACTAATATGCATGGATGGGTGTATCCATTATTTTTTGGAATAAAAATATGTTGTCATTCACATTTTGTATGAACCTGCAATATTATCATCAATATTATGAAATTAGACTTGTACTCATGGATGTAAACATGGTTCATCTTCTATTTTATTTATTCATGTTGTGAGTTGTATAATCCTAGATGCATAACACATATAACCAAGATTTTTGTGTCAAAGTTACCTGTTACACATCCGGTTAAGGCTTTCCACTTCGGTGGATCTTATAACCCAATTTTTCCCCCCTAATTCTCCCGACAAAACTAATTAAGCTTTTAGCAGTTTATGTTTTCGACTTAGCTTAACTCTAAGGTGCTTTTAAATTTTTGCCCTTACATCTACAATTATTTTCCAATTGGATATAAAGTTGTTAGGCTCTTGCCTTATTCTTCTGAAGTTCTGAGCATATGTTTGTAACAATACTTCTAGGCCATTCTTCACTCAGAACTAAGATAATATTGACTATTTCCTTGAAAATCTGCTTGTTTCGGCTTATTTTGTTTTTAATCATTATCTAGTCAAGCATAAGTTTAGATTTTTTTATCTTTTTAATCTATTTTCAGTAGTCCTCCCATGTAACACCCCATTTTGATAAATGGAATGTCACACGTAATTATGGCGTGTCATCAAAGCATAAAAGGATAGATGTCTAAAACAATACATGACCATAGGGATAACTGGAATCAAACATCGGTTCCCAGCCATAAGCCCAAAACATAATAAAGCAAAAGAAATGAATGAAATACTAAACAAGCATAAATATATGAAGGCAAAAAGGAAAAGAAGTCTCTAGCAGCTTCCATCCTATGCACGTCCTCCAAATGCTCGAGTCTTTCCTAGGGTACCTACCGTTTTGGGACATGGAAAGGAAAGTAACGGCTGAGCAAAACGCTCAGTGCACGGATATAGACATAGTATGAATGACTAAAACATAATAAAGACTTAATATCAGCGGAAATGTATACGTACTGGAAAACCTGGAACATGTTCATAAAACTGGTTTTATAGTTTGAAAATCCTTATGTTTATCTTATGAAAACTGTTTAACATATTTTACCATTAGCCAATATAGGTCACGAAAATCCACCGTGCATGAATACTTGGAGGGGTGACCTCATCATGCAAATTAGAGGGGCTGCCTCTAATTTAATATAATGGTTTTGGGTAGGAGGGATCAGCTCCTTGTGAAGGATGCAAGGCACACACCACATTCACACTGAGTAATCTGCTGAAAACATGTAACTAGGATGCACCCATACGCCCCACATGATAAATATAATAATATGGCCAAAAACTGAAGGGAACGCCATGAGCAATCACTCCGCCTTTGTGAAGTCATAACATCAGTGCCTTTAATGTTATGGTTATGGTACCTCCATAACTAGGTGAAACTAGTCATGCATGTATATGGCTATAGGTATTCTAATTTAAACATAAGCAAATCAAACATATAAACTTATACTACGGGAAAAAAATTTGGCTGCATAAGGGAATCCTAATAAGGAAAGAATGTCCATACTGAAAGGACGGGAATCCGTACCTTATGTCCAGTGAACGAAGAAGACGGACTGAGGAGAGTCCTACTTCGGTATCACTAATTCTATATAAATACATACGTGTATAAGTATCTGATTACTACATAAATAACTGGTTGTATGCCATGTCTTAGTTTATTTTATATGTTCATGTCATGTTTTACTGTTTTAAGCTTTAAACTGTGTTTATCTTATATTATGTCTATTCTGATTAAGTATTACTTGTATTTCATGTATTATTATACTTACTGTGTAATAATAAGTAACTTTCTAAAAATAGCAGGTTTCCTAAAATAGAAAGTTTCCAAAAATAGAAAGTTACCAAAAATAGAAAGTTTCCAAAAATAGAAAGTTTCCAAAAATATAAAGTTTCTAAAAATAGATTAGCTGCCTTAATTAAATAAGTTTCCAAAATAGAAAGTTTTCATAAATAGATTAGCTGCCTTAATCAGTTATTATTCTATAAGCTTAAGTGTTTTCTGATTATTATTCTAAGTCATGTTGTTATAAAGTATAGTTTATTAATTATTACATGTAAATTAAATAAACTATAGGTTAAAATGTCACACCCTACCATGGCGGAATATGGGGCACGACGTATGGATATCATCACAACAATAGCGTGTCTATAGAGATAACTAAATGATATAAGAAATGTCATAAAATGGTGACACAAATGTCATGACAATATCTCAACAATGCAGGAGTCTAGGTAAGTAGGTAACAGTCCTACCTCTTACCCAAGACAAACAAATAACACAAACAAACAAACAAACATATAGGTTCCAACAGTATCACTAGATAAATGAACAAACAAAGCTAAGAAGAAACGGGGATCTCCTTCTATATGCAATCCTAAGGCATCCAAGTCTAGCCACTTCTATCCTAAAGCTTAACCACATTCTCACCTGAAAGAGACACTAAAACACGTCAACATAAAGTTGGTGAGAGTCATAGGTTTAGACTCCAATGCTAAAATCAGTTACAAGCTATGAATAACAACCATCAACACAATAACATATGGACAATGTGCTACAATTATGTATTAACAACTATCATTCAAAATCAATCATTCCAAACCAAAATCCAAGGCTCCTACCTTGCCAAACAACATGGTACCATAGATGATCACACTATGTACCTATCCCAAGGCCACTACCTTGTCAAACCACAAGGCCACTACCTTGTCAAACCACAAGGCCACTACCTTGTCAAACCTCAAGGCCACTACCTTGTCAAACCACAAGGCCACTACCTTGTCAAACCATAATAACTGAGACGGCACGTGTCCCCCGATCCAAATCATACACAATCAAAAATCACATAGCAGTTAATCATATAATGTACACACAAGTCCATCTCAAATCACAAACACATTCACAACATCAATTTAGAAAATAACTCAACACAGTATCTCTTCCATCCCATCTGGAATTCAAAATCAATAGTAAACATGGGACTATGAAACTCACCTGATTGAGCTTCCCCAAACATCCGCGCACTAGCAAAAAGCTAACAACCAAAAACACATAATCAAAACATGAACCAAACACTAAAATGGCTCATCAACCTATGATGTACATCTAACCTTCTCCCATATATATACCTCATATATATGCTCTAAGAATCTCATTACACCCCTCTATAAAGCCCTTAACTCGTTTTACTTCATAACACATCCCGTTAACATTTTATCAAAAACAGTCCCAGTTTTAGGTCTCCAAACTATAAGCCAAACGCCCATCTAAACACACCCATGATCTTTGTAAAGGGAATATTTATTCCCTTACATATGTTAGCTAACATATCCCACTTGCCCTAACCTTAAAGCTACTGTTAAGGCCCCGATATATATATATATATATATATATATATATACTTTTGTCACTCCAAATTTACTGATTTTAAACTTACAAAAAGTTTGTTAGGATTAGAGGGTCTTACCCTAAACCACAACCTTAGCCCAAGTGCAGATACTTACTATAATATATAAACCATCTCTCATGTTCGTTAGAAGATCTCAATGCAACCCTAAGTACCCCAAACAACCCAAAACTTAAAAAGAAAACAGGCTGACTTCAAAACTGTTTTGACCTCCGACTGTTGTAACCTATTTTTGACCCACTTCCGCACCTCCAATTTAGTTCTCGTTTCTTGCATTGGAAAGCCACTTCAATTACCTTTTCAGGGATACTTGGATCGGAAAATAAGAGTTTGTAGAACTCCCAATATGATCAAAACAATTGACTCAAAACTCTGCCCAGTTTTTAAAAACGGGTTTAATCAAATTAAACTAATTAATTAACCCTAACCCCAATAATTACAAACCCTAACTTATGTAATCATTATAACCTCATTATTATAACATTAATTTACTGTTTTTAAGTTAAACCCTAACCTAATTCCATCATAAGATGATTAAACAAAACATAAAAACAATTAAATTAAAAAGGGATTTGAATATTTACCTTTGATTTATGAAAACCCCAAAATTTTATGAAGAACCCTAATATTCTCCATTAAATTCGACCTAAGCTTGATCTCCAGGGGATTATGATGTGTTTTTAGTTAATAAAAGTCTTTATATAATTACCATACTAATCCTAGCCCAATACAATGTTTCCTTTTTCTCATTTTTTTTCCTTTTTTTCCTTTTTTTTCTTTTTTTTTTTCTCTTTTCCAACCGTCTATACCCTTTCCATATCCATTAAATTTCGTTTTTTTTTTCTTTTTATTGTTTAATATTATGTTATTAACAATACCTTAATTTACCTTAATTTATTTCAGCTCCTAAAACCTCCAAAACCTCAAAACCGTAAAACTAGTCAATTTTTACGCGTTTTATCGTAAAAGTCGTAAAATATACACTTTTAAAAAAATCTCAAATTTTGAAATAAACTTTATAACTAAGTCCTAAATGACTTAAAACCATCACAAAAAATATTCCCGTGACTAAATACCTCTTCCGAGACCTCAAAATGCTAAACCGTAAATCGTAAAAATACGATTTTCTATAATACATATACGTATACGTAAAACCACTAAATAACATCATTTCAATTCATAGTCACTACCATGTGAGCTCATGAACATGAAATCATCACACATCGTTTCACTCACAAGGTACCCCGTTCCGGAAACGATATCCAAACCACAATCTATACACACCAATAAGCACATAAACACGTAAAGACACGTAACTAGCACAAAATAAAATTAAGTGACGAACCTCAAAACCACGGTTGTCACATCACTCCCTCCTAATAGAAATCTCGTCCCGAGATTTACTCCTTAGGATCAAACACACAAACGACAAATCACATGAGGATACTTGTTCTAAACGAACTCCCCTCATTTCCACGTGAACTTTAGTTCAAGTTTCAAAATACCACATATACAAACCAAAAATAATTAAACTCATTGCCAAACTCTATAAATCTCACAGATGACTCTTTGATAAAACAAAGACTCTTATTAATACAAGTCCCGAATAACCGTACATGCAAATATGCATTCTCAAACAACATTTACCAATCTTAATACATGCAATATATCATATATACCACTCATTTCCCCCAGTTAATTCTATGCTCATAAGCTACTGGTCCGATGTTTCCAAAGATCATAAATGGACCTACTAAACTCTACATCAACTCTCCCATTTTACCGAAACATACCACCCGTTACTATGGGTGAAACGTCATACATAACTCTGTCACTAACTCTAGTGGTTTCCTCCTTTTCTACATAGCCATTAGTTCTTCGAATCCAAATCAACTTATGATATATACACATCATCAAAAAGACGGTTATCTCGGTTAGACCAAGCCCTTCGTCCCTATGGCACATCACACCTATAACTCCTCATCTATTCGATTATCGATACTAAGCCTCCCAAACAATCAGTATAGGTCAGTGCCATTTCCTTTTCCACACTACGACAGCATTAGCCTACGTTGTGCTTTATTCTACTCATTAGGCTCTACCAAAGTTTTACCTTCGGTTCCTATCTCGACCTATTTCATTCATGTTTCGCTTCTATACACACTTCCTTCTCTCTTCCTCAACTCCTACCATTCATCATGATGTGATGCTTCCCATCGTTTCTTCCCTTGCCATAATCCTTCATAAGGCATTCCATACATATTAGGCTAACTTTTACGCAGAACCCTCTATTCTATCCCATCCGTACGCAATCCTTCCAACTTCTCAACTATGTGACTTCTCCTTCCTCTTGAAATATGTGATGAATTAGTCAGTCTATCGACTATCACCCAACTCCCATCGTACTTAATCCTCCACCGCATTATGTATCCCTTCCACCAACTTCGTCCTTACATCGCCCTTTCTAAGCTACTCCTATCTATGTAGGAAGTATAGTCTATGTCCCTTTTCTCCATATGATTGTCCAAGCCACGCAACATACATGTTGACGCGTTCTCTGCTTTAGACAACTCAACTCGTGCAACCTACATCCTTCATCCAAACCACCCTAATACGTCATCCATATAGTTCAAGTTTGTCTCAGCTTCACTTCATTCTTCTTATTCCATGTCTCATCAACCATGCTTGCCTTTCCCAGATGGTACTTGGCCTTGCATATTTTTCTTTCATCACTTAACTCCACCCCTCACCTTTGCCAAATGTTCAATCAAGATGATTTAATATATGTTGGAGACGTTCATGATCCGTATAGATCATTCTCCACGTCTCGTACACCAAATGCCTCTAGCATTCTAGGCAGATATAACCGTCCAGCTCCACTAACTAAGTCTATCTAGTTCTTCCAAATCTTCAGTTCCTGCAACATATAAGCGATCGCCTTTCTTTGTCGTCCTCGTACGCGTCCAAGTCCTTGCTCCATGTATCGTCATGCTTCGCGAATTCATCCAGTCCTTCCGATAATGCTAGGATCGGCTCACTATCCAATCCACCTCTTCAGCCTCCAAAATGCTTCCTCATCCTTCTTCACTTCGCCCCTTGCTGGTTCCATGATATGCCATCATCTCTAACTACTCATCATGGTAGACTTAATACTAAAACTCACACTTGAAAATCTCACGTATAATTCCACTCCAAAACCAACACATACTTCGCCTCACTCTCCTTCTTAGACTTTGATTAGATCAAGATGTCGTTGATGCTCCCGATGACAACTCGTTTATACACGTTCATGCACAATCGGTTCATTGACTCCATGAAAACCGCTAGTGCTTTGGCGAAACCAAATGCATAACCATAAACCCAAAGCGTTCATACAACATCCTTAGCAGTTTCAACTATGTCCTCCTTGCACCCTCTCTTAGCGGCAATACGAATAAATTCCTACCTCGTTCTACTTGCAAAATTCTACACGCATTTTTAAGATCGGTACTTCCTCTCATCGGACCAATCAACCTCTTTCCTCATCCAATCTACTACTAAGCAACTCAACTTCTATCCGGCATTCCTTGCAATTTCTAACAGCTCTTGTTTTTAAATCACTCCATCAACGATTTGCCTTAGAAAGGCATTAACTACAACTCCTCTCACTTCTCCTACTTTCTCTATTTATGGTTCTACCTCATGGTAATAGGCAAACCTACTAAATTTCAGGAAATTTTCGGAAAACTTACATGCCCTACAAACAATCATAAATACCTTTGAGGTATTGTATCCCCTTCCAACACTCTCTATGGCGCGTTACTTGTGCTAGTATCCCACAAATCTCTATTCATCTCCTTGGTACTCCTAAGAGACCTCATGACCACATTAGTTTGTCTACGAACTTCTTTCCTCCCCACTAAGGGTATTCCGACCGTTCTCTCATGGTCACCTACTTAAGCGTGTAGGCGCGACCAAGTATTTCATATGACTACCTCAACGCTCCCGAACAATACGAAACCAAAACTACATCCTGAATCCATCAGATACGATCAACAAATCAAACCAACGGATAACTAACGACATTTCACGTGCACCAGTTAAAACAAGTCAAAACCATGAGACTCGAAAGAAAACTCAAACCCAAAACTTGTATCAATTCAAAATGACCCATGACAACGAAAAATAATCCAAGAAACACCCAATGGCAACCAAACATATTACGCCCCGCGACATATTATTAAAACCGTGCAAAAGATCGACTTTTACAAAAGAATATATATCTTTTTTTATTTATTATTACCTCCCACACCTATGTGACTCAAACAATATACCAACAACCTTCTAGGTGATCTCAAAACTCAGCCCAAAGACCAGATATCCCGTGCACCCCAAATAAAAATAAACTACTATTCAAACTCAACCTCTAACCCGACACTTGTACAATAATTTCGGCCAAGATACTGACCTCCCATGACTATACATTCTGAATATTTGAAAAGTACATTCCGAGTACAGAATTTTTGGCTTTTGAATCACTCAAAAAGCTCTAAAAACGAACAAGTTATGACCAAATCAGTTTTATACTAGTTGTTTTAAAAAAACTAAAGAATAAACTTAGTGATCAATGTAATCCTTTTAAATGATAGATATAATTGTATGTGAAATCTTCATAAACTCAATTTAACCTTGTATAAATAATTAAAAATGACATAAATCGGTCAAACTCAATTATATAAATTATGTAGGTAGTAAGAAATTTTTACTTCGCTTTATTTCAAAGAAAGTCTTTTAGAATTTGAAATATATAAGTGTTGATTAAAAAGAAATCTTATGTTACATCTTGTTTCAAACACGACTCCAACACCTTACCCTTATTTTACCGAATACAACCAACCATCTAACTCAATATATACCGACCAAAAGAAATGCAAGACCCAACATAAAAGATTTCATTATCTCAAAAGAAATCCCAAGTTATTTCAATAGACTTGAAACCAAAAAACCAATTTAAAACGTACACGTGAAATACGAAACTCAAAGAATATGCTACAAGACACACTTCAAAAGATTCAAAACGTTGTTGGAACTCCAACAAACTCCAGCACCATAAAACACGAACAAACACAAGGTACGTTCAAGTTATAATAACTAGTGAACGACCATATACCATAACTTAACACATAGTAGTATATATACATCCGCATATATATACCTATTAAATCACCTAAAACATACTCGTTACTATACATATCAGATCAACCAATCGCGTCATACACTCGTTTTTCCATACGAGTAATCCCCATGTCACCATCTCACCATGCCACAACAAGGTACAAAACCCATTACCAAAACCAACCCGTATCGTGTGACCTCATAATCACATAACACGACTATAACATATAACACACTAAAAAAATAGCCATATCGTAGGCAGCCGTTACATATACCCATATATTATAAATATACCCAAAATCCACATCTCATCATATACAAGCATGTACTAACCCTCTTTCATGCAATCATACTTGAGAACCCGTTGAAGTTGTGGTACTTGTATAACTATGTTGGCCACCATACTTATACAATTACCCTTTCCCCAATGCACTCCCTCCTATGATGACACTTATAAGAATCAATACAAAATATAACACATAAATCCATCTACTCACATAATCTCATAACCACATAACCAAATAGGTCCAAAACCCCATCTATTAAAATAACATAGTAAAACTCTTGGAATACCAAAATCCATAGTCTAGCTAAAACAACATAGACTAAATCCAAAACGAAAACATAATCAGATATAAGTCATGTCGCCCATAGGAGTGGAAACAGCTTAAAATCCTTCCTACCCATGTACTCCTAGTAACTCGAACCACCACACGATTCTTAGGGAACATGACTTAAACATCAAAAGAAAAATAACATATCTCAGGTATGTAAAATAACTCAACAAAAGATAGAAACTACCATGTGCCAAATTATGTACTATAATGTACAATTTAAGCAAAATACGACAATGACTAGCGTGGACGATTATGGTTCAACCCACACTAGTCACAACCCGAAAAGAAAATAACATGTGGCTAAGTATGAACTTACTATGGTTCAATTCATACTAGTCAAAACATCACAATAAATAACATCCCAACACATCAATTTATGTAAAATGCACACATACTCCTATGACGCCTATATGCAGGGACCCTTAAGCTATAGACTAGGCTACGCGACTAGGCAACCTAATTCTCTATAACCATTGGCTCTGATACCATTCTGTCACACCCCACCATGGCGGAATATGGGGCACGACGTATGGATATCATCACAACAATAGCGTGTCTATAGAGATAACTAAATGATATAAGAAATGTCATAAAATGGTGACACAAATGTCATGACAATATCTCAACAACGCAGGAGTCTAGGTAAGTAGGTAACAGTCCTACCTCTTACCCAAGACAAACAAATAACACAAACAAACAAACAAACATATAGGTGCCAACAGTATCACTAGATAAATGAACAAACAAAGCTAAGAAGGAACGGGGATCTCCTTCTATATGCAATCCTAAGGCATCCAAGTCTAGTCACTTCTATCCTCAAGCTTAACCACATTCTCACCTGAAAGAGACACTAAAACAGGTCAACATAAAGTTGGTGAGAGTCATAGGTTTAGACTCCAATGCTAAAATCAGTTACAAGTTGTGAATAACAACCATCAACACAATAACATATGGACAATGTGCTACAATTATGTATTAACAACTAGCATTCAAAATCAATCATTCCAAACCAAAATCCGAGGCTCCTACCTTGCCAAACAACATGGTACCATAGATGATCACACTATGTACCTATCCCAAGGCCACTACCTTGTCAAACCACAAGGCCACTACCTTATCAAACCACAAGGCCACTACCTTGTAAAACCTCAAGGCCACTACCTTGTCAAACCACAAGGCCACTACCTTGTCAAACCATAATAACTGAGACAGCACGTGTCCCCGATCCAAATCATACACAATCAAAAATCACATAGCAGTTAATCACATAATGTACACACAAGTCCATCTCAAATCACAAACACATTCACAACATAAATTTAGAAAATAACTCAACACAGTATCTCTTCCATCCTATCTGGAAGTCAAAATCAATAGTAAACATGGGACTATGAAACTCACTTGATTGAGCTTCCCCAAACATCCGCGCACTAGCAAAAAGCTAACAACCAAAAACACATAATCAAAACATGAACCAAACACTAAAATGGCTCATCAACCTACGATGGACATCTAACCTTCTCCCATATATATACCTCATATATATGCTCTAAGAATCTCATTACACCCCTCTATAAAGCCCTTAACTCGTTTTACTTCATAACACATCCCGTTAACATTTTATCAAAAACAGTCCCAGTTTTAGGTCTCCAAACTATAAGCCAAACGCCCATCTAAACACACCCATGATCTCTGTAAAGGGAATATTTATTCCCTTACATATGTTAGCTAACATATCCCACTTGCCCTAACCTTAAAGCTACTGTTAAGGCCCCGATATATATATATATATATATATATATATACTTTTGTCACTCCAGATTTACTGATTTTAAACTTACAAAAAGTTTGTTAGGATTAGGGGGTCTTACCCTAAACCACAACCTTAGCCCAAGTGCAGATACTTACTTTAATATATAAACCATCTCTCATGTTCGTTAGAAGATCCCAATGCAACCCTAAGTACCCCAAACAACCCAAAACTTAAAAAGAAAACAGGCTGACTTCAAAACTGTTTTTACCTTCGGCTATTGTAACCTGTTTTTGACCCACTTCCCCACCTCCAATTTAGTTCTAGTTTCTTGCATTGGAAAGCCACTTCAATTACCTTTTCAGGGATACTTGGATCGCAAAATAAGAGTTTGTAGAACTCCCAATATGATCAAAACAATTGACTCAAAACTCTGCCCAGTTTTTAAAAACGGGTTTAATCAAATTAAACTAATTAATTAACCCTAACCCCACTAATTACAAACCCTAACTTATGTAATCATTATAACCTTATTATTATAACATTAACTTACTGTTTTTAAGTTAAACCCTAACCTAATTCCATCATAAGATGATTAAACAAAACATAAAAACAATTAAATTAAAAGGGGATTTGAATATTTACCTTTGATTTATGAAAACCCCAAAATTTTATGAAGAACCCTAATATTCTCCATTAAATTCGACATAAGCTTGATCTCCAGGGGATTATGATGTGTTTTTAGTTAATAAAAGTCTTTATATAATTACCATACTAATCCTAGCCCAATACAATGTTTCCTTTTTCTTATTTTTTTTTTCCTTTTTTTCCTTTTTTTCCTTTTTTTTCTCTTTTCCAGCCGTCTATACCCTTTCCATATCCATTAAATTTCGTTTTTTTTTCTTTTTATTGTTTAATATTATGTTATTAACAATACCTTAATTTACCTTAATTTATTTCAGCTCCTAAAACCTCTAAAACCTCAAAACCGTAAAACTAGTCAATTTTTACGCGTTTTACCGTAAAAGTCGTAAAATATACACTTTTAAAAAAAATCTCAAATTTTGAAATAAACTTTATAACTAAGTCCTAAATGACTTAAAACCATCCCAAAAAATATTCCCGTGACTAAATACCTCTTCCGAGACCTCAAAATGCTAAACCGTAAATCGTAAAAATACGATTTTCTATAATACATATACGTATACGTAAAACCACTAAATAACATCATTTCACTTCATAGTCACTACCATGTGAGCTCATGAACATGAAATCATCACACATCGTTTCACTCACAAGGTACCCCGTACCGGAAACGATATCCAAACCACAATCTATACACACCAATAAGCACATAAACACGTAAAGACACGTAACTAGCACAAAATAAAATTAAGTGACGAACCTCAAAACCACGGTTGTCACATAAAAGTATTTAATTAAATATATCATGTTTTTAATTAAATAAAGTAAAGTACTTAGGTTAAAACATGTATTATTAATTACTAATAATATAACCTAAGTCATGTTAATTAATTAATTATAGTCATGGTTTTTAATAATTAATTAATTATAAAGTCTAATTTAAAAATAAATACTTAGGTTAAAATTCATGATCTAAAAATTAAATTTATAACCTAAGTCATGTTAATTAAATTAATTATGTCATGTTTTATTAATTTTATTTTTAACATATAACTATTAAAATCATAAACCTTAGCATAAACAATGAACCGGACCGTGACTAGAAACCATGAACCGGACCCATAATCAACACCATACCCCGAACCACTTCGGGGTTTCCCCTTGTTTGCTGCTGCCATGGGACCCACACCACCAAAGCGAGACCATGAGGTCTCGGTGGTGGTTCACAAGCCAAGCCGAGACCCCTTAGGGGTTCGGTTTAGGCGTCGGCTAGACAAACACCCCTAAAAACCCTTGTTTTGATCTACCCCATAATCATAGACATGTTTAATAAATGTTTTTAATTAGTTTTTTAAAAACATCATGATCTTATGTAATTTATTAAATCAAAACATAAAAGAAAAAGGTTAAAAAGGTTATACCGAATGCGTGGATCAATCAAGGACGAACATACACGAATCCTTGCATAATTTCCAAGATCAAAGTCAACCCGAACACCCCTCCATGGTGTTTATAGGTAGCGGCCAAAAAACAAAAGAGGAGGAGGAGGAAAACTTTTTAGGGTTTTGTTATTTTTCTTGTTTTGTAAAAATGACACAAGATTTCTCCTTTTTCTTGTTTAGTAAAAACTGATGGGCTAAGCCCTTTTTCCTTCCTAATTTCGTGGTATATGAGGCCCACATGGGGTAACCCGAACATTTTCCGTGTCTAATTAATAAGTGTGTTCTCGTGTTCGTGTTTTACGTGTTTTAATTAGTTATCGATCGTGACTTAATATATTTATTTGTGTTCGTAATAAATATATATACATACGTAATATTAGTTCGTGATCAATTTACGTTCATGATTTCATGTTCATATGCTCGTGATTATAATTATTATTGGAATAATTATCGTGTGTTCATACGTAATAAATACTTATCATGTACTAACACGTACATAATACTTAAAATTCTTATACGTGAAACGTAACGCGCTAAAAAAAGGAAAGTTCTAATCTTGTACGTACGATCTTAAAGGCATTATTCATGGTAAAAGCATGCGGGTTTTACAACTCTTCCCCCCTAAAAAGAATAATTTGTCCCCGAATTATAGATAACGTAACTGAAAGAGAAACATACCCGAATCTAACTGAGAGGGTATGTAAGATAAATGAACGTACAGGTGACCTGGCAAAAGGAACGCGAAACGTGACATGTCTTGAAAGGACATGGAACGTGACGTGACTGGAAGGACATATCTAACTGATAAGAGAAAAACGGATAGGAAGTCCGGATGAACTTGTCCGTTTCCAAGTGGCTTCCCTCTTGGAACGGTTCCTTCACAGATCTTGACACAAATGATAAATCTTGGTCCTCTTGACCTTGACTTGAAATACGAAGAAGTTCTTGGTTATCAACTTAAGGTAGATCCCCTAAATTTGATCGAGGGAATAAGAATTAACGTGTAAGGGCAACTAAAACGTTATCGTGCAAAACACTTCTAACTAACTGATAGTTAGCAACGATGCGTGAGACATAAGGAAACGTAGTACGTGAAAAATTATGAACGTAATACGTGAAAAATTTTGAACGTAATACGTGGAGATATGATGAGTGTAATATGAGTAAACATATCGTGATCCATGATACGTGTAACATATCTTGATCATGATATGAGGAACGTGGAATGAACATGACATGTGAAACATATCGTGAACATAGAATATAATGGTGGTAATGCCAAACGCTACAAGGTGAGACATAGAATATGACGAGAAATGTCTATCTGAGGATAGGGAGTTATACTAAACTTGGGTCTGGTCTCTCAAGTTCTTGCAAAACATACCAGAATGAGAAAAATAAACGTAACATCGTAAGCCGAGATGCCATCATGAACGTGAATAGTGTCATGAACGCGAGCGCGCAAGCAAGTCGTGAAATTTGAACAAGGACGTGAAGTAAATAAGGAGCAGAATTATGAATATTTGTCTGACCCGATAACTGAGGGATTGCCAAGTGATCGGATGAGCCTTGGCTGGAACATGTCCGATCAATTTGTTGGTTCTAAAATCCTTGCGGATGTAAGGATTCTGCAGACTTGATCAAACTGTTCGCAATAACCTAGATATCATCATGCTTCTTCTGAGTTTGCGTTAATCTGGTAACCAAAATCCGTGGAGATCTTGTCCCATTTCAATTCACAAATTCAGATGATGAAAACATCCCAGTCTGTTGTTGTCCTATCTTAACCTGTTTGTATGACAGGTATGAAGATATGAACGTAACTATATCTTGCTTCATCGAACTTGATACATAGAAGTTTGCGAACTCTGAGTCTATGAATCTAAACTTCTCTTAGCGTAAGATTTTCTATAACACCTAATGTAATGTAGGGTTATCTCCTTTACGCATAAGCTGAGTCATGGTAAGATTAACCATGCAAATCCATGTGATCCAGCATGTCACTGTAATCAACCAGAATTGATATTGGAAATTTCCAGGGTGGAATTTCCCCTGTCATAGAATTTGTAACATGGTGCCAATATGGTCTTCCTGTTCTTCTCTAGGCTTAGTGGAAAATCAGGTTATCCTCAATGAAAAAACTGATGAACTTGCTTATGAGTTCATGGAAACTCTATTTATTAAGTCCATAATGTTGTTGGAGCATTTATGAGATTAATACAGAATCATGAATTTAGCATGACCAAGTCGTGTACGAATAGCAGTCATGGACATGTCCTTCTCTTTCACTCGTCACTATTGGCATCATGATCATGAATCCGATCTTGTAAAGTGCTTAACGCCATATGGTTGATTGGACATGTCGTCAATATGCGGAGGAGAATAACGGTCATGAATGGTGATTTGTTTAAATCGACGATAGTCAACACATAATCTCATGGTATCGTCCTTCTCCTTGAAGGTTCTTCTGGAATATATGGGAAGATTTTGGAATAATCAACTGGCTATGCGTAAAAGGACTTAAGTAGTCGTGTCTTACTGACAGCTAGAAAATTTTAGCGACCATGGCTAACAACGCACATGCTTGTAAGCATAGATAATTTGTACAAATTTTCCTGATGGAAAATCAAGCTGAATGTATTCAGGAGCCTGAACATTACTGTACATAATTATGAATCGTAGCATGGTGTGCTGTTCATAGTCCATAATTAGGATAAAATTCATCTCGTGTCTGTCCGAGGAAATGCGTTAGCAGCTTGGATCTCATCACTAAGCTGAAGGAAAATCTTCGTATACGTGGGAATACGAAAGGCGTCCTTCATGGTCATGAATATATGAAATATGGTGAAACAAATGAAAGTGAAATCGACAACGTGACAGTTCTCACTGATGCGCCGGTAATGGTATTGAAATTCTTGTGGCCTGATTAATACATGGCATAACAAAATGGATATACCCTTTGAGGGTACCCTGAATTTCATAGAAATGTTCCATAGTTGGACGTGAGTCATGTGTCTTTACTCGTGTCTTGGAACTATAAGCATGACATATGTCTTGACTGATGTCTTGACATGTGTCTTCAGAAAGTATACGTGAGACATGTGTCTTGACTGATTTCTTGACATGTGTCTCGAGACGTAAAACAATAGAACTACAATATTAGGTTATTATGCCAGACTTGGCGGATCGGTTGGACTACTGATCCTTTGTATGTCTGATCACGTACGCGGCCGGAGCCTCGGTTGCGATTTCTAGGATAGTTTCTGTCATAGTAGTGGTTACTATTGTCCTATCTGTCAGTTCCATGGCGGTCATTCTCATGATCGTGATTCATGTAACTATTCAGCTGAGTAGGCGGCTGGTACCAGTTTGCACTCATATGGCTGAAATGACAGCCGAATGACGCATGACATGTAACTAAGAATTAGGGACAATGATTGATGGAAATCATCTGATGGTGAAGCATCTTCTCGTCCAATTGCTTTGCTCTGAAGCCTTTGTCTTCGTCTTGTAGGATCTCCATGTTGTGAACAACATCCGCATCTCGTAGCGTCTCCGAACGTCAGTAGCATCAACCTTTAGTAACATATCCAAGTTATGAGCGGCATCAGCAATCTTGTAGAATATCAGCAATTGAAAATACGCCTGAGGTGATTCAGAATCGACTAGCGAATACTCGTGAAGTATTGCAAGTGGAATACACATGGATTAAGTTACGTGTAATACACATGAAATACGGTACGTGGAGTACACGTGGAATGCACATGAAATGATCGGTATGAGGTCGATCATTTATCATGATTTAAGGAAAGTATATCGGTTAAACGGTTAGGAAAACCATCATGATAACGTGGCAGTATTAACATAGACATCATTTTGGTTATATCGAAAAACGTTAAAGTGTGGTTACACAAAATTCAACGATGATTTGCCTGACAGCATGATCAATGAAAACCAACCATGACTATCATGAAAGCAAAATTCAATGAAATCCAACTATGTCTTGCATGAAGGCATAATAACAAAAGAGGCGTAAGACGTAATCCACATGAAGATGGAATTATCATGAAGAAACACGAAACGATTCAACATGAAGGAGTGTATAACATAATCAACATGAAACTGAGTTTAACCATGACAGTATGAAAACATACTTGACATAAAAATATAGTAACTTATGAGGGGACATGAAAAAAATATAAAACAAATTTTATGCCAATAAATCATGAGAAAAATTTTATGCATGAAAAACAGTGCATGAATGCGTAATGTAGTTTATAAAAACCTTTATATGTGCGAGGAGACGCCTATGGGTCGGTCCCAAAATAAAAGACATGGCGAGGGAACGCCTATGGGTCGGTCCCAAAGTTAAAAGTTTCGATAAAAGCACATGCGACTAAATAGGGCCAGTCCTGTACCAACCATTACTTACTCATAATCCCTGCAACAATGATACATGAAACATAAATAAATGAAACTCATCTGTCAAAACTTATCAGAAAAAATTTTTTGTGACTAATTATGAACTACTGGGGTTCAGTCCACATAGACACAGTTCTCGAGGAACATTATGCATGAAACAATGACACATAACTAAATATGAATGACGGTTGTCCATCCATATTAGTAAAACAATATCGATGAAAACATCAAGGTTAAAACCTCAAGGTGCTGAAAACATCATGGTTAAAGCAACAATGCGCTGAAAATATCAATACGTAGAATAACAAACGTTGGCTTAGGAAGCTCCTGGTGACTACCGACTAGTCACAGGTCGATTTTTAGAGCCTACAGGTCGAAGCCTTGGCTCTGATACCATAATTGTAACACCCAATTTTGATAAATGGAATGTCACACGTAATTATGGCGTGTCATCAAAGCATACAAGGATAAATGTCTAAAACATTACATGACCATAGGGATAACCGGAATCAAACATCGGTTCCCAGACATAAGCCCAAAACATAATAAAGCAAAATAAATGAATGAAAGACTAAACAAGCATAAATATATGAAGGCAAAAAGGAAAAGAAGTCTCTAGCAGCTTCCATCCTATGTACGTCCTCTAAATGCTCGAGTCTTTCCTAGGGTACCTGCCGTTTTGGGACATGGAAAGGAAAGTAACGGCTGAGCAAAACGCTCAGTGCATGGATATAGACATAGTATGAATGACTAAAAATAATAAAGACTTAATAGCAGCGGAAATTTATGCGTACTGGAAAACCTGGAACATGTTCATAAAACTGGTTTTATAGTTTGAAAAGCATTATGTTTATCTTATGAAAACTGTTTAACATATTTTACCATTAGCCAATATAGGTCATGAAAATCCATCGTGCATGAATACTTGGAGGGGTGGCCAAACCATGAAAATTAGAGGGGCTGCCTCTAATTTAATATACTGGTTTTTCGTAGGAGGGATCAACTCCTTGTGAAGGATGCAAGGTACACACCACATTCACACTGAGTAATATGTTGAAAACATGTAACTAGGATGCACCCATACGCCCCACATGATAAATATAATAATATGGCCAAAAGCTGAAGGGCCGCCACGAGCAATCACTCCGCCGTGGTGAAGTTATAACATCAGTGCCTCTAATGTTATGGTTATGGTACCTCCATAACTAGGTGAAACTGGTCATGCATGTATATGGCTATAGGTATTCTAATTTAAACATAAGCAAATCAAACATATAAACTTATACTACGGGAAAACATTTGGCTGCATACGGGGAATCCTAATAAGGAAAGAATGTCCATACTGAAAGGACGAGAATCCGTACCTTATGTCTAGTGAACGAAGAAGACGAACTGAGGAGAGTCCTACTTCGGTATCACTAATGCTACATAAATACATACGTGTATAAGTATCTGATTACTACATACGTAACTTGTTTTATGTCATGTCTTAGCTTATTTTATACGTTCATGTCATGTTTTACTGTTTTAAGCTTTAAACTATGTTTATCTTATATTCTATCTATTCTGATTAAGTATTACTTGTATTTCATGTATTATTATACTTACTGTGTAATAATAAGTAACTTTCTAAAGATAGCAGGTTTCCTAAAATAGAAAGTTTCCAAAAATAGAAAGTTACCAAAAATAGAAAGTTTCCAAAAATAGATAGTTTCCAAAAATTGAAAGTTTCCAAAAATAGATTAGTTTCCTTAATTAAATAAGTTTCCAAAATAGAAAGTTTCCATAAATAGATTAGCTGCCTTAATTAAATAAGTTTCTAAAAATAGAAAGTTTCCATAATTAGATATAAGCTGGTTAAATAAGCCAATTCTATAAGCTTAAGTGTTTTCCGATTATTATTCTAAGTCATGTTGTTATAAAGTATAGTTTATTAATTATTACATGTAAATTAAATAAACTATAGGTTAAAAGTATTTAATTAAATATATCATGTTTTTAATTAAATAAAGTAAAGTACTTAGGTTAAAACATGTATTATAAATTACTAATAATATAACCTAAGTCATGTTAATTAATTAATTATAGTTATGGTTTTTAATAATTAATTAATTATAAAGTCTAATTAAAAATAAATACTTAGGATAAAATTCATGATCTAATAATTAAATTTATAACCTAAGTCATGTTAATTAAATTAATTATGTCATGTTTTATTAATATAATTTTAACATATAACTAATTAAATCATAAACCTTAGCATAAACAATGAATCGGACCGTGACTAGAAACCATGAACCGGACCCGTAGTCAACACCATACCCCGAACCACTTCGGGGTTTCCCCTTGTTTGCTGTTGTCGTGGGACCCACACCATCAAACTGAGACCATGAGGTCTCGGTGGTGGTTCACAAGCCAAGTCGAGACCCCTTAGGGGTTCGGTTTAGGCGTCGGCTAGACAAACACCCCTAAAAACCCTTGTTTTGATCTACCCCATAATCATAGACATGTTTAATAAATGTTTTTAATTAGTTTTTTAAAAACATCATGATCTTATGTAATTTATTAAATCAAAACATAAAAGAAAAAGGTTAAAAAGGTTATACCGCATGCGTGGATCAATCAAGGACGAACATACACGAATCCTTGCATAATTTCCAAGATCAAAATCAACCCGAACACCCCTCCATGGTGTTTATAGGTGGCGGCCAAAAAACAAAAGAGGAGGAGGAGGAAAACTTTTTAGGGTTTTGTTATTTTACTTGTTTTGTAAAAATGACACAAGATTTCTCCTTTTTCTTGTTTAGTAAAAATTGATGAGCTAAGCCCTTTTTCCTTCCTAATTTCGTGGTATATGGGGCCCACATGGGGTAACCCGAACATTTTCCGTGTCTAATTAATAAGTGTGTTCTCGTGTTCGTGTTTTACGTGTTTTAATTAGTTATCGATCGTGACTTAATATATTTATTTGTGTTGGTAATAAATATATATACATACGCAATATTAGTTCGTGATTAATTTACGTTCATGATTTCATGTTCGTATGCTCGTGATTATAATTATTATTGGAATAATTATCGTGTGTTCATACGTAATAAATACTTATCGTGTTCTAACACGTACGTAATACTTAAAATTCTTATACGTGAAACGTAACGCGCTAAAAAAAAGGAAAGTTCTAATCTTGTACGTACGATCTTAAAGGCATTATTCATGGTAAATGCATGCGGGTTTTACATCCCAAGTATTTATTCCAATTCGTGTCTAATTTCACATAAACAACTAATTTGTTCAAACAATGTGTTTAATTATTAATCAAACTGAAAATGAAAAGTTTGAAATTACTGAAGTAAAATAAAAATAAGACAAGGTGAAAACTGATCAAACATAAATTCAATTAAATAATACTAAAGGATTACAGGTTTTAAATAAAACAAACATTTTGTTTCTCTAACTAATCAAACATTAGAGATTTTTCAGGATCGAAAGCCAAATGAAGTTCATCGTAATCTAAAGCCTCTTTGAACTCGTCTTCGTCTTCTTCAATTTCATGCTCAGAAGAATAAACATCATCATCAATGATTTGACCTTCTTCCTCCAGTTGCCTCCTATACACTTCCCCCCTCTGTCGCTGTTCCTCTTGCCTCCTTCTAAAGGAAGCAGCTTCCTCCCTCTCGCGTTGTTCTTGATCCTGTTGCCTCCTTCTTAAGGAAGCAGCTTTCTCCCTCCGGCATTTTTGTTAAAGTCGGACATTCTCTTCGTCTTCCAGCTTCCATTTTCGTTGTTCGTAAGCATCCTCAACATAGCAATCGTACTCATCATATTTATCATCGTAAGGACAATCAACAGGGAACACTCCATCTACATTAGCTATTACTTAGGGAACCACACAAGGTTTCCTGAAAAGAACATAAAAGATTATTAGTACTAAATGATAACAAAGATACAACGTTAATAAAATAAATAATGATACATACTTGTTAGGAACTGCACTGGTATCTTCAAAAGCAGCAGAAAATGTTCTTTTTTTATGAATAAGCCATTTTTTGATTCTTAAAATGCTGATAATTAAGTGTTTGTTGTGTTTTTGTTATGATTAATTTCATTACTTAATCCTTGTTTATATAACCAAGGATGGAATACAAAGGGTCAGCAACCTACATAAACATCTAATGCATATTCATGCATTTAATTAATTTTTGTGAAGTTCCAAGAATTAGCATTCTCATTAGGCGTGTAGAAAGTGTGTGCTTTCTGTGTTTTTAGGGTTTATTGTGTTTTAAAAAAAATAGCAAAAAACAAGGTGTAGGACTCGAACCCTAGACCTTCCATTCAAACACTAACACACTTAACCAGTTTGCCACATGAACATATTTGGTTCTAAATATGTGACTAATATTAACATTAGTGAAAATAGAGATTACATTTGGTTATAAACATTTGTCACATGAATATTTTACTGTGTGACGTTTTCAATGTGTTGTTCATAGTTAATCCCATTATAATGTGACCATAAGTATAATTTAGATACACATTTCTCAAATGTTGTGATTATTGGCAATCATATTGTCACATAATTGTTTGACGATTTAATATGATCATGTATTATATTTGATCATAGTCTTCAAGTAATTGTAAAATATTTGTCACATTTAAATAAATATAGTGGCAAATGTTTCAATACCTACTTTCAATTTGCCACACACACAAAATTCATGTGTGGTTAACATTTAACAAAATATACTAGTCACATTAAAATAATGTGTGTGACAACCTTGTTTATCAATTTGTCACTTGTAAAATAAGTCTATGTGACCATATATGATTTTTGGTCACATTAAATGTGTGTATGACAAATATTTGCCACACATGTATATGTATAATGTGACTACTACTTGAACCAGACTTTGATTCGGTAACACTCTCAAATTATTAAGTGACTAACGACTCATCCAAAAAGCATTTGTTAGCCCTAGTCACGTAAATATTCATATGCGTGAAAAACAAAATACGAATTGGTCATACAAACTGACTTCAAGTGTGATTGTTTATTTATGACTAGCGAATTCAGTCACACAAAAAAAATATTTGTGACCACACGAAATTTGGTATGTGTGACCGAAACCCATTTTTGTACTAGTGTGTTGGGTACATCTAAGAAATTGTCATATTTTATGTATCTAACACATTCCAAAATGGTTTAAATCTGTCATAAGTAATAAATTATATCGGATAAGGCATCTCAACTCCGTACCTCAACATATTTTGTGGTGTCGTTTTTCCAAAATATTGTCAAATTTTGTTTCATGACACACATATATTTTTTAGGGGGAGCAACCCGACTGAAACAGTTTCATGATTCATGCGTGCATACATGTTTCTCTCCCAATCGGTTTTTAGAAATTTTCATATTTTAATCAATTGGTATCTCTAATATTATGTTTTTTATATTAGAGATAGGATAGAAAATGTGATTAAAATGTAATATAACGCAACATGTGATCTTAAAGACTCAAGTGCAACTCTTTCCTTCACATGCTAAACTATTTCGTATATCGATGCATGTGTGTAAGGGGAGCTTTTCGGAAATGTAAAACTTTCAAGTGTTAAAATTTTTGATTTTTATCAACCACTTTGAATGGTTTTCAATGGTTTATGGTTACTATCTATACCCAAAACAATCTACTATCCACGACAGAATGTTGGAGTCAAAAGGTGGTTTAGGATAGGAAACTAAGTCCTATGATCCAACCAGAACCGGAGGGATCTACCCAAGGACATTCCATAGCTAGAAATAGTTGTCCTTAGGAAAGATGGAGCTGAATGAAGCTGAACGCGGACCAATTACTTAAGTTAGCACTGGAACAATCACAACAAGGTGCTAGTGATGGCGTATTAGTAAGCATTGAAGGAGTTGAATATTCTTTGCAACCATTAGGAAGAAACCAGGTTAACATATCTTTTGAAGACTAGTGTCATGGTCCCAGTGATGCGATGCACAACCTTTCCCCAGCCATTCGAGTTTCTCTCAAAAGAAACTTGTCTCATTGTCACGGAGATCAACACGTATCTATTGACTTTTTCACTCCGAGTTAGTTAATACTGAAAAGGTGGCAATCTGCTCCCGCCTCCGATTACCAAATGTACTTATTGAGTCAAGAGCAAAAAAGATATCAATCTATCATCTCATTATGAAACAATCGATTCCTACGCATTATCCTTGTGATATTGCCAGAACATCTGAATGATACGATTCACAATGAAGATGGAAATCCTGCTTGAGCCAGCATCAAACAAGCTCATGGTAGGTAACTTGTGTGATTCTTCACGAATCAAACTTGTGAGAACTAGAAAGCAACTAAGTTTGTATTTTTTAAATGATTCAAACTTGATTCCAGGTTTCTTCGCAAAATCTGTGTGATCTTGCTAGAACATTCAGAGTAACACTCATTAGTGTTCACAGTGACGAATGGAAATCCTTCCAGTATCAACATCAAATAGCACTGGGGTAGGTAACTCGCAAGATTCTCTATGAACCTAGCTTGTGACAAACTGGAAAGCAACAATGGTGCGATTCTTATAGAATCAAACTTGTTCCAGGAATTCTGAATTGACGACTCTAATCAGACGGATAATTTATCCTCATGATTCACTCTTTATGTTCGTAGTCTGCTTTGAGACGGTTGAGTAAAGAGAACTGGCTACTACCGCCAGGAAACCCTGTCAAGGAGGTTCTTAATCGAATCTACCCTATCACAGGTACGGTATCTGTACCGTCTAAAGGTCTTCACCGACCGGAGGTAAAACGCTACCGAGTTAGGATGAAATGTTCAAATCTATCCTATCCGTGTCTATATATGTTGTTGCATATCAAGAAGGTGGCGTAGCTTTGTACTAACCGAAGTCGTCTTCACATGTTCAAACTAAAAGGTAAAGTCTTCTGCTACTCTGATGGATATTTGATGGACTAACTTCAACTATATTTGTATGGGAGATTGTTAGCCATTTAAAATCAACAAAGTATGAACATGTCGATTCAGAAGTCACAAGAGTACAAGATGGCGATAATCAATATACCTAAGAATGTAAGAATGTAATAGGTCATCTTAGTCACAAGGAGTACTAGATGAAGATCTCAAGCGCTCAAAGTCAAATGACAAAGGCTCTAGATAAAGATCACAAAAGCATGAAGGAACAAAGCCGTTACAAACAAGATCAAAACCAAGATACAAGACCAAAGAAGGAAGATCACCTCCACAAGAATGTATTCACTCAATCATCTTATGCATTTAAAGATGACCGATACATTAGGGAGATTGTTAGCCCTATATTTTATATATAGTCGAACAAGAATGTAATAGGTCATCTTAGTCGTTAATGGTCTTGTATTGTAATAGGTTAGTCGGGTTAACCGGGCTTGGACTTCAAGCTAACATTGTATAAGTTAGGGGCGTAAGCCCAAGTGCAAGCCAAGTCCGGCCCAAGAAACAAGCCCATGAGCCCACCAAGCTCATGGGTATATAAACCCTCTTCCATGTGTGGAAGAGGGTGTTGGTTACCATTAGTTTCTCTATCTAATTAGTGTTTAACCATCCATTCTCTCTTGTTTCTATCTCTACTTTTCTTCTCTTTCTCTCTCTAAATATCTCTCTAAATATTGTGTTATGGATTAGAATGGGATTAACAGGATTCATTAATCGAGACCTTTGATTAGTGGATAGATTTTTGGATTTATTTAACTACGTAATACACCAAAAATCCAAAAAAATAAATAAAAAACCATTAAAAACCAAAAAATTTGAAAAAGTTTAAAAACCCCAAAATGAATCTTCTTTTCTACCACCATTCTATGTTTAGTACATGCGCACTCGTTCGTGTGATTATCCAAATTCTAACAACGTTTCGAATCGACGTAATCGAAATCAAAGGAATCGACAACGAAGACAAAACTTAGAAACTCACGTTCCTAGTATCGTTTTTGAAACCGTAGACGAGATGGCCGAGAATCATACAATGATGGAATTGCTCCAAGCACCCACAGAGGGTTATGGAGACACGATCGTAATCCCCGCAATCGAAGCGGAGAATTTTGAGATAAAATCCGGCATGTTGGCATTAATTCAAGCGACAAAGTTTAAGGGTCATGAGGCGGATAATCCTCACGATCACATTCGGATTTTTAATCGTCTTTTAGCTACGAGCAAGTTTAAGAACGTTGACACTAATGTAATCAAGCTTATGCTTTTTCCTTACACGCTCGATGGCTTCGCCAAGGATTGGTACAAGAAAGGACCACCTAACTCCATAGTTACGTGGGACGATCTCGTTTTCAAATTCGTTAATCATTTTTTCCCACCGTCAGAAACCACGTTTTTCAAAAAAGAAATCACGAAGTTTGAGCAAAAACCAAATGAGTTGTTTAGAGATGCGTGGGATCGTTTTAAGGAATTGCTTAGGCAATGTCTCACCATGGTTTTTCTAAGTTACACCAAGTCGACACTTTTTATAACGGTCTTAATTTTTACAAAAAAGACTCGTTAAATTCCGCCGCGGGTGGTAACTTTTTGCGTAAAACTCCTAGGGAAGCTTTATTGATTATCAAAAATATATCTAAGGTTTACCAACTCCGTAGCACACCGAGTGTTGCCAATGTTAGCCATGATAATCGCAATATTGAAAGGGTTGACGCGAAAGTCGATGATGAATGTGTTTATGTCGTTCTTAATTGAGATGCAAAAGAAAGACGCTTCCGCTATGGTGAAAGCGGTTGAGGTTTCGTGTATGTTGTGTGGTGGACCTCATAATTATTATGAGTGTGAGGCTACGGATGGCCAAACGTCGAGTGTTAACCCCTTAAATGGAAATTTTCAAAATCAAAATAACGCGGGTCCATCACAAGGAAATTACAATCAAGGCAATAATTTTCAAAATAAATATCGTAACAATTTAAAAGGAAATAATCGACAAACTAATCAAGGATATAATCACGGTCTAAATTTGAATTGGCAAAATCGAGATTTTAACAACAACAATCAAAACTCGAATTTTCAAAACAACAACAGTCAAGGCAACAATTTTTCAATGGGTAATCAAGGAAATTTTCAAAGAAATAATCAAAACCAAGGGAAATTTAATCAAAATCAAAGCAGTTTTTCAAACGATTTTCAAGAATATATGAAAACCAGTGAGGCTAATATGAGGAGATTAGAGGGACAAATTGGTACCTTGAAAAACGAATTTTCCAACACTTTGAAAGGGTAAAATAATTAAATTGAGCAAGGTCAAAGTGAGATTAAGAATATGTTTGCGGCTTTAATGAACAAACCGTCGAGTTCGTCTTCGAGCATGTTACCAAGTGACATCGTGACTGATCCGAAGGAACACGTCAAATCCTCCTCGTCTCATGGAAAAAATCATGTGATTACCCCAAACCTTGATGGTTTCAAAGTTGTGCATTCGACTATACCCTCGACCTCTAAAACGACTTCATGTTCAAAAGTCTAAGGAAAGAAGGTGGTGACCAAGGAAAAGAGTGCACACTCTCTTGTACCAAATTTCATCCACGGTTCAAAAAGAGAGTTTCATAGACCTTACAAATGTTCACCTTGAGGAAACTTGTGCTTTGATTCTTCTTAAAAAAACCTAAAAGGCATATTCCAAGAAAGGAAGAAGATCCGGGCCAATTTCATTTACCTTGTGATTTTTCCAAAATTGAGGGATGTTTAGCAGTAAAACCCGCATGATTTTACCATGAATAGTACCCTTGATAACATACGTACATATTAGAACTTTCCTTTTATAGCATAAACACGTGTCACGATTAGTAATTACAGAATTTATGTACGTATTATAATTACGATAAGCATTAAGTACGTGTTAGTACACGATAATTATTAGCAATAATAATTATAATCACGAACATGAAATCATGAACGTAAGAATCACGAACATATAATTAGGTATTACGTATATTATTAATACGATTAATATCGTTATGTACAAGTATTTATAATAACACGAATTATTAGCAATAATAATTATAATCACGAACATGAAATCATGAACGTAAAACGTAAACACGAACACACGAACACGTAATAATTAGACACGAGAAAAGGTTTCGGTTTTCCCTTGGTGGGCCCGACATGCTGCGGCACAAGAAGAAGAGAGGGGCCCAACCCATTAGATTTTTACCAAATAACAAATAAAGGAAAAATACTTTCATTCACAGAAGATTTTTAAGAAAATCAAAAACCCTAAATCTTTCTCTCTCCTTTGGTCGGCGTCAAGAACACACCACAAGGGGGTGTTTGTTTGATCTTGATTAAAGAAATCATACGAGTGTGTTCGTGTAATCATTTTCTATTCATTCCACGTGTTTTCGTAATCCGTAACCCTTTTTTTCTTTTATTTAATTAATCATCACATGAACATGTAATAAATAAAAACATGGATAAAAACATGTCATGGGATCAAGGGGTAAATTAAAAGGGTTGTTTTGGGTTGTTTGTTTCGTCCGCCACATAAATCGAGAGCCAAGGTCTCTCGACGTCGGTTGGTTTACACCACCAACCGAGACATATGTCTCGGTGGTGTTGGTGTTCGGTCGACAGCAGGTACAAGGCACCCCGACTTGCGTCGGGGGTGCCCTTGTGGTTTATAGGTCTAGCGGCAGCAAACCACCACCACCGGCACACAACCGGTGGCTAGGTTGGTCAAGCAGGGGGAACCGCAGGCGGCGCAGCAGGGGGCCACCGGCACACAGCCGGTAGGAACCCTTGTGGTGTCAGCAGCTAGCCGAGAGAAGCAAGACCACTGGCTTAAGCCGGTGGTAACTTACCGAAAGCAGGGGCAACCAGCTCAGCCGGTTTGCCACTGTTTTAGGGGTGTTTGGTTCAGACCGGTTCACGGGTTTCATGGGTCCGGTTCCTGGCTAAATTTTACTAGCTTAATTATTTTACAAGAATATAATTTTACAAGTTAATTAAATTAATTTAACATGTCATGTAATTAATTTAGTTAAACATGAAACTTAAGTTATTATTATTATTAAATAATACATGTTTTAACCTAAGTATTTATTTATTTATTTCACACAATAGTATTAATTAATTATTAAACATGACATATAATTAACTAATAATCATGACTTAGGTTATATTAATATAGTATTAATACATGTTTTAACCTAAGTATTTTTATACACTTTAATTTAATTAAATCATGCTTATATTTAATTAAATCGTATAACCTATAGTTTATTTAATTAACAAAACATTATTAATAAACTATACTATAACTACATGACTTATGATATTAATTCAACTTAATTCTAAACATGGAAACTTTCTAATTTAGAAAACTTACTATTTTTGGAAACTTTTTATTTTTAGAAACTAATCTGTTTTAAGCAGTTAATCTATTTTTGGAAACTTTCTATTTTTAGAAACTTTCTATTTTAGGAAACCTGCTATTTTTAAAAAGTTACTTATTATTACACAACAAGTATAATAATACAAGGAATACAAGTAATACTTAATCAGAATATATAGAATACATGATAAACACAACATAACGTTAAAATCAGTAAAACAAGACATGAACATATAAACAAGCTAAGACATGATATAAAACCAGTTACGTACTTGGTAATCAGACTACTTTTACACGTATACTATTTATGTAGCATTAGTGAGATCGAAGTAGGACTCTCTTCCATTCGTCTTCTTCGTTCACTGGACTTAAGGTACGGATTTCCCGTCCTTTCAGTATGAACATTCTTTCCTTATTAGGATTTCCCCGTCTACGGCCAACTGTTTTCTTTGTATTTGTTTTATATGTTTGATACTTACTTTAGATTAAGAGCCTAAGCCACATACATGCATGACCAGTGTCACCTAGTTATGGAGGTACCATAACCACAGGAGGCACTAGTGTTACGACTTCCCCACGGCGAAGTGATTGCTCGTGGCGTCCCTTTTCAGTTTTAGCCATTATATTATATTATCATGTGGGGCGTATGGGTGCATCCTAGTTACATGTTTAGCAGTATTATCAGAGTGAATGCGATGTGTGCCTTGCATCTTTCACTAGGAGTTGATCCCTCCTACCTAGACTATTTAATTAGAGGCAACCCCTCTAATTGTATGACGAGGTCTCCCCTCCAAGTATTCATGAACGGTGGAACCTCATGACCTATATGGGCTATTTGGCTAATTAAAACAGATTTTCATAGAAACATAAGTCTTTTCAAACTATAAAACCAGTTTTATGAACATGAATCTAGATTTCTTAGAACTTATGATATTCCGCTGCTATTAGCCTTATATGCTTACGTTATTCCATGTCGTACTTGTATATCCGTGCACTGAGCGTTATGCTCAGCCGCTTTCGTTTCATGTTCCCAAATGGCAGGTACTCAATGGCTCTCATAGACATTAAGCGTACGTGCATATGGATTGAAGCTTCCTAGCCTTCTCTACTTTATGACTTTCATCATACATTTTGCTACTTATTTATATGGACATTGTTTAGTCCTTTTCCTTTACAGTACTTGTGTTTGTGTGTGATGAGCTTATACTTTGGGGTACCGATGTTTGTTTCCGGTATTTCCTTTTATGGTCATGTAAGGTTTTAAGACATTTTCATTGTATGCTTTAATGACACGCCATAATCACGCGTGACATTCCATTTACCAAAATGGGGTGTTACAATTATGGAATAAAAGCCCCAGGCTTATACCTGTAGGCTCTCAAAACACGGCCTGTGATTAGTGGGTAGTCACTATGGTCTTCCTAAAACTGACAGTCGGTTTTTATGCATTCATTGTGTTCATGCATTCATATATATGTCATTGTCGTAGGTTTATGACTAACTAATGGTTGGTACAGGACTGGCCCTATTTAGTCGCATGTGCTTTTATCGAAACTTTTAACTTTGGGACCGACCCATTGGCGTCCCCTCGCCATGTCTTTTGTTTTGAGTGAACTGACCATAGGCGTTCACTCTCGCGCATATAAAAGTTTTCATAAAACTGCATCATGCATTCGTGTACTAGTTTTCCTTCATAAAATTTTTCTCATGATTTATTGGTATAAATTTTTTCATGTATATATTTTATGTTTTGATCAGTTTAATCATGTATTTTGGGTTATACTGTCAGATAGTTCTCACACACGAGCATGAACAACTCAATGCAGCAGTCCAAACTGCGATGCAAGCTTTGCTTCCTCAGTTGAGGAACGAAATCAGGGCTGAGGTGCAGGCTGCCAAAAATCAGCAACAACACCTATTACCTACTCCTCCTCCTCCAGCAACATTGGTCACATGGATGGAGAGATTCAACAAGCAACATCCTCGATCCTTCGAGAGAACTGATAGCCCCAGTGAAGCTGAAAGCTTGTTGACTCATATCGAGAAGATATTCGATGCAATGGGCTGCGACCCCGTCTTAAAGTCGAGGTTGGCCTGTTACAAGTTCAAAGGCAACGTGTTAGGATGGTGGGAAGGCAGTCAAGCAGTCTGAGGGAGGCGAAAATTGGGTGGTTGGTTTGACTTGGGCTCAGTTTAGGGAGTTAGTGATGGGACAGTTCTTCCCCAAGGCTGAGCAAGACAAGCTGAAGAGGAAATACCACGGAATCAGGCAGAGAGTTGGGGAGAACAACAACGAGTTCATGCAGCGCTTTCTTCGTTTGGCTGGTTTTCTTGGCACAGCAACAGGTACTGCCGAAGAGCAAGCATACCACTTCCGGTGGGCTTTTCGTACATCGGTCGCCAACAACTTGGTGTGTGCTACCTTTAACACGGTGGTAGAAGTTGTTGATGCAACACGTAAGCTAGAGATGCTGCAAGAAAGAGAGGAGTTGGGGGAATCAAAGAGACCTGAGAAGAGGTATTTATTCGTTATTGAGCGGTGACCATTTCGAATTCGTTCAGTACTATCCAATATTTATATCTCTCTTTAAACTGCATCTTTTAGGCAGAAGACTGGGGACTGGTCTCAGCCGGCTACTCAGCAATAACATACTCAGCCCAAGGGTAACGGTTAGACTCAAGACCGTTCTGCTACGGATTGGCGTGGCGGTAATGACAATTACCGTAACAACGCTGGAAACTCCAACAGCAGCAGGTCCTTACACTTACTCATTTCCTTATGTTACATGTGATATTTCAAAATTCTGACACATTAGCAATCTTCTTCTAGGAATCATGGTATCGGGAGGGACCAGAACCAAAGAGGTTCACAGCCTAACCATCCAGCTATCACTAGTATTACATCTTACGATTTTTCCGCATTGTCCTTTTGTACCTATAAGTCATGTCTCATATGTACTTTTACAAACAGGCTCCCAGCCAGCAAGGGCACCTGCTGGAGGGTATACTCACCCTCTTTGCACTACCTGCAACTGTAGACAACCAGGGTCATGTCGCCGTGAAAACAATGCATGCTACAAGTGTGGCCTTACTGGTCATCGCATGAAGCAGTGCTGCAAGGGCGAGATGGAGGGCACATCTGGACATGCCGACTCTAAGCCACCTCCTACTAGTGGACGTGTTTACACGACTTCTCGCGACCAGGCCAACAAGTCTACATGTACCATCACTGGAATCTTGTATATGTATGGTCAAGCTGCATGTGTTTTATTTGACACGAGTGCTACTCATTCTGACATTTCTACTGCTTATGCTAAGAATCTTAGGATATCCCCTATGCCATTAGAGAATGTCCTAAACATTTCCACGCCTTTAAGAGACTCGGTACGCATAACCCATGTTTATAAGAGCCTTCCCCTAGAGTTTGACGACAAGATTCGTTCTGTTGACGCACTTCCTCTAGATATGTGCGATTTTGACATGATATTAGGCATGGATTGGTTATCCAAACATTACGCCACCATAGACTGCCATACATATCGGGTCATCTTCGATGATGCAAATGCACCAGAGTACATTCACAATGGGTTCATACCCGGAAGGTCTGTACAAATCATATCGACCTTACAAGCACATGCACTACTGTCACATGGTTGTGAAGGCTATCTTGCTACTGTTCATGATTTGAAGGCTGAAGCTACATCTATCCAGAATCAGCCGATCGTGTCAGAATTCCCAGACGTGTTTCAAGAAGAACTTTCGGGCATACCACCTGCTCGTGAAGTGGAATTTAATATTGAGCTCGTCCTAGGAGCTGAGCCAATATCCAAGGCTCCTTATCGCATGGCTCCCATAGAGCTGAAGGAGTTAAAGGAACAACTGCAGGAACTTTTAGAACGCGGTTTCATTTGACCTAGTGCTTCTCCATGGGGCACACCTATTCTGTTCGTAAAGAAGAAGGACGACATCATGCGTCTATGCATAGATTATCGTGAGCTCAACATGATCACCATCAGGAATAGGTATCCACTGCCACGCATTGATAACTTGTTTGACCAACTCCAAGGGGCCAAACATTTCTCCAAGATTGATCTGAGGTCGGGCTACCATCAGCCACGGGTTAAAGAGCCAGATGATTGTGGTAAATTACACCCTTTAGGAAAAAGGCGTAAAAGCGGTAAGTATCGAACAAATGACTTTAGGAAAAATCAAGTGTTAATGACCCTTAATGGTGTGAAAGTTCGTTTCCCAAGGAGGTATATGTGTGTGAGAAATTTGTTAAATGTTTGTGATTAATGATTGGTTTAGAAGGGGATTAGAAGAGAAAATGACGAAGACGTAAAAATAAAAATTAACACAAAATCACTACTAGAAAGTTAAAACGTAGAACCTTAAAAACCACAAAAATAAAAATAAATTCTAAAAATTACCAAAAATTCACCAAAAATAAAAAATAATAAACTAAGAGTTTACCAATGATCAAAACTTTTTCAAACCTTTTAAATAATTAAATATTCAATTTTTAAATGCTAATTAAAGCCCTAAAAATCAAATAAATTATCAAAAAGCCCAAATAAAGATTTTTCAATTGATAAAACTCAAAAATGACCTAAAATGATTAAAAACTATTTTTAGAAATTATAAAACTAATAAAAACTATTTAAAATGATTTAAAAACTATTAAAACTTAAAATAATTATAAAAATTAATCTAAAAGTGATAAAATTATTCTACAAGTTGCTAAATTCCTATTTTAATGTAATTAACCTAAGAAAAATGTAAAAAGTTGGAAAATGTGAAATTTTAAAAATAATAATAAAATAATAATAAAATAATATTAAAAATCAAAAAATTATAAAAAATTCTAAAAACTTGCAAACTAGTTTATTTTATCCTAAATAATCAGAAAATCAAAGTGAAAATACCAAAATACCCCTAATGGGCCCTCAAATGGGCCAAATCCAAATTCAGTCAACACAAATGGGCTTTTGGGCCCAAAAAGTCAAACTTGGCCCAATTGACTTGGAAAAGCCCTATCTGACTTAAAATTCAATTCTAAGAACAAAACTCTAAAGGCCCAAAAGCTGAAAATGTGCTTATCACAGCTTATTGAACACAAAGCTTATTCTTATTGGGCTTTTCAGCCCATTAAGCCAAAAGCTAATGCCATAAGCTCTAATTTGACACACAACCCTCTTTTAGGATGCTTAAGAGATCTGTCAAAAGAAATTTCCAATAAGCTAACTCAATAAGCCAGAAAATAGAAAAGCAAAAATTCACAAAACGACAAAATAGTCGTTTTTGAGAAATAATGCACCTCAAAGGCTGATTCAACTTGCAAAAGCTTTCAAATGGACTCAATAAGCAAAATCAATCAACAAAAATCCAATAAGCACAAGAAATAAGCCAGAATAAGCACAAATGAACTTATGTAAAAGTCAAAGGAGTTGGTTTTCTAGTCAAACCTAAAAGTCAACCACCCAAATGCTCCAGTATGAACAAATGGGTCAAAATATGAGCACCTATTACAAAAACAAAGTTGTTGCTGGTTAAAATAAGCTATTATAGCTTATTGATAAGCTGACACCAAAATTGCACTATTAGTGGCAACCAGCAGGGGAAAGGAGTTCCCACTGCTTTGACTATTTGACCAAGCTTTTATGAGAGTTCTGGTTTGATTCAATTGGAAACAAAGGCACCCTTGTGATCAGTGAACCACAAGGAGTCAATAGCAACAATAAAATCACAAAATGATCCACACAATAAGCCACAATAAGCCAAACAGTCCACAGATATGCTCCAGATATG
Organism: Glebionis coronaria; assembly: GCA_025667525.1. Lineage (NCBI taxonomy): Eukaryota > Viridiplantae > Streptophyta > Magnoliopsida > Asterales > Asteraceae > Glebionis > Glebionis coronaria. The sequence continues at coordinate 126,253 of JANFOE010000876.1, read as the reverse complement.
CAAATAAGCAGTTAGCACTTAATAAGCAGATTTAAGCAAAATAAGCCAACCAAACTTAACCAGATGCATACACAAGCTATATAAACTAACAATAAACACAAAGCAACAAGAATCAAACACTGAATCAAAGAAATCAACAAGATCAAAGCACTAGAAGTTACTGATGAACAAAGAACAATATGCAGAAACAGTTTGCTGATATACTTGACACTTGATCCAATTTCAAGCCTCAAATCCTTCTACCCCGGTGTGATTAACTATGATTTAGCACTTGTTAGACCTAGCCTATGCTTAGATCTAGGTGTCCTCAAAATCCTATCCAATTTTACCAAGTTATTAAGATTTTATAGCCAATCTAAGAATCAATGTGTTCAAAGCCTCAAAACCTGCAAACAGATGAACAAAAACACCCAACAAACAGATACCAATACTTGCAAACAACACACAAGCACTTAACAAGCCACAAATCTAACTTATGCAGTAATCCAAAACACCCTTTTAAAACTTGATTTCACAAATTTTCAAAGGCTTATGAAGATTCAACCCACAAATCAGATCAGTAACACCTCAATAACATCAAATCAAGCCAAATCAACAATAATCACCCACAATAACACAGATTCAAGCAATAATCCACAAAAATCACAAATAATCAGAAACTTAAAGAGAAAATGAAAAGGGAAGAAGGGGCAAACCTCCAAGACCTACATCCAGGCCTTGGATTGTTTGAGCTGAGGTACTAGCAAAACAAGTACCAGCTTCCAATGCTGCTAAGATGAACAAACAATTAGGTGAGATCAAATAAACAAGCACTTTCTGATTTTTGAAACCCAAGCTTTATCAACTAAAACCTTGCCTCAAAAACCTTCAAACATATAAATGGAACTCAGAATTAGGCTATTCCAACACCAACTTTTAATAAACAAGAACAAGATTTCTCAAAATTCAGAAAATCAAAATTTTATTACTTAAAAAGGAATTACAAAGATTGATAGCCTAAAACTGGAACAAAGGGACTCTCACATGTTGAGGTCTCCTTTTATAGGCAAATGCCTGGCTAAACACTATTCACAAACCCTAGAACTGAATTCCCTATTATGCCCTTGAGTCTTCTAGACGTTTTTTGAATTTGAGCTGTCCAATTTGATCAAGGCTGTTCATTTTAGCTTTTGAATGAAGCAAATGATGTGGGCTGTTGATTTTGCCATGTCAGATAACTTGGAGGCCAAGGTGTCATGTGATTGGTTAAACGGGAATTGGGGGTGGGGTCCATAGTGAGTGGGATTAAGGGTTTTAAGGTTGGGATAGGTTTCTGCATGTGTGAATCACACATGTGCAAAGGTAATTGATTTTTACCCTAAGTTTAAGTGGAGTAAAATCTAGGGGTGAAGAATGGTAAACAGTGAAGTTTTTGATCCGATTTTGGGGGAAAAGTGTGTGTTTGGCGCATTTTTATGTTTAAATGTTTAATATGCACACTTTCAGTCCTTGTTCTTTGGTATTTTTGGTAAACAAAGTTTTTCAGCCTAAAAACGTATTTCCCTTTGCAAATAAGTTTCACCTCTTGTCACTTTTGGCACCAAACTTTGGAAAAAGGATTTCAAGGGTTATTTTTACCATTTTTGGATAATTCAAGGGCTGATCTTGGACATTCTTGATCTTCAAAGGTCTTCAATGTATCTTTGGCTTTATGAGGGACCATTGTTGGCAATTTTGATTTGTTGAGGGACTAATCTTGCCATTTCTTCAAAGTTGAAGGACCATTTGTGTAATTTTGACAAACTTAAGGGACCAAACTTGTAATTATGAATATACAAGGGTTTTAAGTGTCATTTCTTCAATAAATGAGGATCAATCTTGTTTGTCTTCAAATCTTCAAGGGTATTTGTTGAGAAGCCCGGTTCTTTGTACGGCTTCGTTTCTCATGTCCGTTTTTCCTTGTATCTTGTGATCCTTTGTCCTTTTCACGATATCCATACCTAAAATACACAAGTAAACAAACACAAGCATATATATATGGTATTTTATGACATTTTTATGCATTAAAAGCCCGAAAAGAACGATGAGATCATGTATAAATGCCATCTCATCACTCCCCCATACTAAGCCATTGCCGTGCCCTCACGCAATGCTAGAATAAAGTATCTAAGCATCACCAAAGTTCAAATTTTATTAACCTTTATTGAAAAGTAAAAGACTTGCAACATACTACGAGGATGTGAAAAGACATAATGTATGATTTTCATCACAAAAAGTGACTTTTAGGGTCAAAGAATAGAAACAAGTAAATGTCCCTTAGAGTAAACTTCGTCATCCTTGATTGTCATACATTCCATGCTAAGTGCAAAAACAAGATCATTGTTGGTACAAGTCACAATGCTAACACTACTCATACGTCCAAATTGTGTAATACTTTTTCTCCCCGCAATCCTAGTTATTATAAAAGGAAATGGGTTACTAGAATTTTTTATCTATTTGTCATGGATCACAAGTGATTCATATTGACTTATTTGAGTAGTTATTAGTCCGAAAGCAAAGTAGCACGATTTGATCAATAGTTAGCCGAAGGACAAAATCTTTTAAAACGGCTTCTCGTGTATCTCCTTAAGTTCATATCTTGGCATAACTCGTTTCACGATTTGAGACCTTTCTCGGACCGATATTTGGCATGTACTTCATACTTCAAATCTTGGGAAGACGTTCTCGAAATTATGGTCTTCTCTTCATATATTTGGAATTTCTTCACTTGACGTTTTTGAGAGATTCTTCATATTGGACCACGACTTCATCATTTTTCTTCAATCTTTACTTTGGATTTTGATATACAACGATCCGCCTCCTTTTCGGACTTGGATATATTTATCCTCATACCTTGTTAGGGTCTTTTTGGATAGACTTTCTCCATGATCTTTAGGGGAGTAATTGCTTCTCGTCGTGTGTCTCGATCCTTCATATTGATTTAGGAATAATGATACTTCACATCATCTTTGGATCTTTAGCAAAAATAGAGCTCCTCATGCCTTGTTAGGGCCTTTTTGGATAATCGCCAATCTTCGCGTCCTGCCTTAATAAGTTATGCCTTGGCTATGAACTCTATTCAACCCCGAGCAACTTTTAAACGATCTTGCGCTAGAGGCTAAGTAACCTTTCAAATCGTACGACCTTACTTATTGCAATTATGATTTATTCCTAATGCATTGATCTTATGGGAAGAAAAAGCCACAATTAAAAACACATGAGTTTTTGAAAGAACACTTTCATGTTCTACGTTTAGCATGATCACTTGTCTAACTCTATCATTTCTCGTTCTTCACTATATAAAGACCTCTAATTAAAGAGACTCGTGAATACTTAGCCATGTAAGTCAAAATTAAGCCAAATTTGGATTAGCTTTCATTAAGACTATATCAAATTAAAGTTTTGGGTTTTCAAGCCACCTATAGGATCTTGTACTTTCTTGGACTTTTTCAAGTTTAGAGAATGCGTTTTAAAGTTCCCTTGATAAGTGACTTTCTAGAATCAATTATAGGAACTTGCGAAAAGTTATTGTTCTTAACCCTTATGAATTAAGACTTTCGCGTTTTAAAGCTCCCTATATAAAAGTCTAGCAAAACTTGAATTGAGCGGGTTAAGGAATGTAAATGGCTCCAAATGCCCATCAAGTCAAAAATTAACTCTTATTCTACCCATCGGAAAATATACATTCGTGTCTTAAAAACACTTATTAAAACTAAGAAAAAATTTTAAAATTTTGCCATTTTTAGCCTTATTAGCAAAACAAAACATTGAAAATTGGAGAGCGTGAGGGCATAGCAAAGCAAGTATCTATTCACCCCCCATACTAAAAGTAAACATTGTCCTCAATGTTTCGAGTCTAAAGGTGGAGCACTCCCATACTAGAGACGAAGAGTCGAATGCTTAGGATCTAGCATGGAAAGGGTGATCAACAATATATCTAAAGCCGTTTATTAAGTATGCTAAAAGATAATTGTTAGAACAATAAAGGATATGTCATGGATTCGTGAAAAACTTCTTCAAACGAACGATGGAGGCTTACGTAAACGAACACGAGAGTCTTCAATCGTAGATGATGATGATGATCTAGATAACACAATCATAAACAACCACGAGACAACGAGTTGAAAGGATACAAGTCCCCTTATTAGTGAATAGTGAGCATAAAAGATAAGCATGGGATCTCCCCCACGAGGCACCTCGTTTTTGATTACCGAGTCATGAGCTCGACTCGATCCCCTCAATGCTAATTATCATTGGGGAAGGTGTCTTGGTCGGGGGCAACCATTGAAGGAATTTCCCCACCAAAGTAGTGCTTAAGCCTATGTCCATTCACCTTGAAATTAGGACCATCATCTTGAGCTAGCTCAATGGTCCCATATGGAAACACTTGTGTAATGGTGAACGGACCCGACCAACGAGATTTCAATTTCCCGGAAAATATCTTAAGACGAGAGTTAAAAAGCAACACTTGATCACCAACGTTAAAAACCCGGTTTTTGATCTTTGAATCATGAAACTTTTTAGTCCTTTCTTTAAAAATTAATGAATTTTCATAAGCGTTATCCCTTATTTCATCCAATTCATTCAATTGTATTTTCCGGTGATCTCCCGCGGTCTTCAAGTCAAAATTAGCATGCTTAAGGGCCCAATATGCCTTATGCTCCAACTCAATGGGCAAATGACAATTCTTCCCATAGACTAACTTATAAGGAGTGCAACCGATAGGTGTCTTATAAGCGGTCCTAAAGGCCCATAAAGCATCATCGAGTTTGTCGGACCATGAAGCACATTTTTCTCCAATTGACCTTTCTAAAATCCTCTTCAAAGCTCGGTTCGAAACCTCGACTTGCCCACTCGTTTGCGGGTGATAAGCCGTAGAAAGGCGATGTGTAACCCCATATTTCTTTAGAACCTTTTCGAATTGGTCATTACAAAAATGGGTTCCACGATCGCTTATAATAGCACGAGGGGTTCCGAACCGAGAGAATAGTTGCTTCAAAAACTTCACTACCACACGAGCATCATTAGTAGGTAAAGCCTTAGCTTCCACCCACTTAGAAAGGTAGTCCACCGCGACGAGGATATATTTGTTGCCATGAGACGATGGGAACGACCCCATAAAGTCTATTCCCTATATGTCGAAAATCTCACATACTTGAATTATGTTTTGCGGCATTTCATCACGTTGAGACGATTTTCCTTGACGTTGGCACGAATCACACGACTTCACAAGTGCGTGTGCATCACGATAGATAGAAGGCCAAAAGAAACCGGCATCGAACACTTTCTTAGCCGTGAGATTAGCACCGTGGTGACCACCCGTGGGTCCCTCGTGACAAGCTCTAAGGATATTAGAAGCTTCGGCACCAAACACACAACGTCGAACGAGTTGATCCGCACAAATCCGAAAGAGATAAGGGTCGTCCCAAAAATAGAACTTGACGTCACGAAAGAATTTTCGTTTTTGTTGTGTCGTCATACCCTTGATTATGAAATTGCCCGCATGGTAATTTGCAATGTCGGCAAACCATGGGGTTGTGTCTTTAGAATTCACTACACCGAGAGTCTCAAGAGGAAATGTTTCGGTAATTTCCTTGTTCTCGAAAACATCTTTGTGAGGATCTTCTAGACGAGAGAGATGATCGGCCGCTAGATTCTCGGCTCCTTTTTTGTCAAGCACGGTGACATCAAATTCTTGGAGGAGGAGCATCCAACGAAGCAATCTCGGCTTAGCATCTTGTTAGCTAAGAGATTCTTGATAGCCGAATGGTCGGTATACACGATGCTTTTCGTTAAGACGAGATAAGGTCGGAATTTCTCAAAAGCATAGACCACGGCAAGGAATTCCTTTTCCGTTGTGGTATACTTTAATTGAGCCTCGCTCATCGTCTTACTAGCATAGTGGATAGGACGAAAATGCTTGTCATAACGTTGCCCTAAGACGGCCCCTATAGCATAATCACTAGCATCGCACATGATTTCAAAGGGTAATTCCCAATTAGGAGCAACAAGAATGGGAGCTTCGGTAAGTTTCCTTTTGAGAGTTTCGAAAGCCTTAACACAATCCTCATTGAAGTTAAAAGGAGCATCCTTCTCGAGAAGGTGTGTCATAGGACGAGAAATTTTCGAAAAGTCCTTGATGAAACGACGATAAAAGCCCGCATGGCCTAGGAAACTCCTAACTCCCTTAACGGTTTTGGGATGAGGTAACTTGGCGATGACGTCTACCTTAGCTTTATCGACCTCAATCCCTGCCTTCGACACCTTATGTCCTAAGACGATTCCTTGTTTACACATGAAATGACATTTCTCCCAATTAAGCACAAGATTGGTTTCTTCACAACGTTTTAACATTTGTTCGAGATTAGATAAACATGACGTGAACGAATTACCAAACACCGAGAAGTCATCCATAAACACTTCCATCGACTTCTCGATCATATCGTGAAAAATCGCCATCATACACCGTTGAAACGTACCGGGTGCATTACAAAGTCCGAAAGGCATCCTACGATAAGCGAACGTTCCATAAGGACACGTAAACGTAGTCTTCTCTTGATCACGAGGGTTGATAGGGATTTGAAAGTAACCGGAAAAACCATCTAAAAAGCAATAGAATTCATTTCCTGCAAGTCGCTCCAACATTTGATCCATGAAGGGCAAAGGAAAGTGGTCTTTACGAGTGGCGTCATTTAACTTTCGGTAGTCAATACACACCCTCCAACCGGTCACAACACGAGTGGGAATTAACTCGTTGTTTTCATTAGGCACAACGGTCATTCCTCCCTTTTTAGGGACACAATGGATTGGGCTCACCCATGGGCTATCGGATATAGGATAAATCATTCCCGCGTCAAGGAGTTTAAGGACCTCCTTTTTAATGACATCGTGAATTTTGGGATTCACCCTTCTTTGACTTTGAATTGCGGGTTTGTAGTCCTCCTCCATTAAAATCTTGTGAGTACAAAATTTTGGGTCAATACCCTTAATGTCGGATATTTTCCACGCAATTGCCCCTTTATGAGCCTTAAGAACCTTCAAGAGCTCGGTTTTTTCATGATTAGCAAGTCCTTTTGTAATAATAACCGGCAACTTGTCATCACCTTCTAAGAATGCGTATTCAAGGTGAGAAGGAAGATCTTTCAATTCAAGGATAGGTGGTTCCTCGATTGAAGATTTTGGTTCAACACTCATAACTTCCATCGGCGAAAGAAATGGTGGAATAGAAGTATCATCACTAATCAACACCTCATCTTCATTGTCGATTTCATTTGAAGTAAAATCGCCTCCTTGGAATGGAGTGAGATTTGGTGTGGAATTAGCAAGAATCGGATCCAAAATAATAGGATTGCCACTTGACGAGCTATCGGAAAAACCCAACACTTCTTGTGAAAACTCATCGCAAACCACATCAACGATGTCAATGTGATTGATGGTAGCGATTGCATAAACATGAGAAGGTTTCGAGTTTTGAGTAGCGTTTATAACAAGTTCCTCTTCGTTGAATCTCAAAGTGATAGTTCTTGCATGAACATCGATAAGCGATCTCGAAGTATCTAAAAATGATCGACCTAAAATTAGAGGAACTTGAGGATCCGCGGGGATGTCAACTACTATAAAATCAACGGGATAGTAGAACTTCCCCACTTTCACGAAAACATCTTCGGCTACTCCACATGCCATAATCGTAGAATGATCGGCCATCTCGATGGACATGTTCGAAGGAATGAGACCCGGAAGTGAAAGCGATTTCCAAATGGAAAATGACATCAAATTAATGCTCGCACCAAGATCGGCCAAGGCGAGGCATTCTTTCATATCTTGTATGTCACAAGGAATGAGAAAATTTCCGGGATCACCAACTTTTTCCGGTATGCGGTTAAGATAAACCGAAGAACAATTAGCAAGCTTTGAAAGCTTTTCCTTATCGCTCATCATACTTTTAAAAGTGGAAGCGAAACGAGGCATATATAACAACGCGTCGGCTAAACTCACATCAAAATGCACTTGTTGAAACATTTTTATAAAAAGCTCGATTTGTTGTTTGTTACGTTCTTGCATTTTCTCCTTGTTTCGTCTCGAAGGGTAGGGTAAAGGTGGTGTGGGTTGGTCATTAGGCAACGGCCTTGGAAACTCGGGTTCCACAATTGGTATTGGTTCAACCGTAGGTGTGGTATGAGCGGTACTTCGTGGGATTGTAATGTGCTCCTTTTCGACCATCACCTCGGGTTCTTTCTCGATTTCCTTCTCCGTAGAAGTACTTGGACGAGAGATTGGTTCCTCGAAAGTTTTACCACTTCGTGTAGTAATAACCTTCATTTCTCCCTTCGGGTTTGCAATGGTATCACTAGGAAGACCACCCGAAGAAGAGGGTTTACACATGATTGCTTCGAACATCTTAGCCATTCGGTCCTCAAATTTTGATTGCCTAGCATCCGCTTTTAATAACTCTTGCTTAATCTCATGTTGTCCTAATTCCATCTTTTGTTGATTTTGTTGAAGACGTTGGACATTTCCTTCCATTTTGTTTGCATGAGTTTTAAGTTCATTAGCAAGTTCATTTTTAAGCTCGTTTTTCAACTCGGATCTTAAGCTAATCATCTCTCGTTGCATATTATCAAATTTAGCATCATTTGCTTTTGCATAATCCAAAAATTCTCCTTGCAAATTTTTAGTGTGAGCATTTTGAAAACCTTGTGTAGTGTTTTGAAAATCACGGTTTTGGTTTTGATTAGAAATTTGTCCATTCCCACTTTGATAATTCCCTTTGTTGTAATTGTGTGTGTTGCCTTGGTAATTACCTTGGTTGTTGTTTCGATAATTGTTAACATTTTGATTTGGTGGAGCTTGATTTTAGCGGGAACCTTGACCGTTTTGGTTGTAAGTTCCCGTTGCTACATAAGCACTCGAAGTGTTACCATCCGTGGTAATGCACTCGGAAAGATCATGAGCTCCCCCACAAGATAAACAACTCTTAGCAACTGCTTTAACCGAAGCGGAATTGGAAGCTTCTTGAGCCTTCCAATGGGACAGATTAGCAAATCTATCAAAAAAACGATTTTTCTCATTAGCTTCATCATGTAAGGCGTTAATGCTATGAGACGATTGTGACAAAGATGACGAACCCATATTGGCAACACTCGGTGTGTTACGAGGGTTATAAACCTTAGATCGATTTTCAATGATTTGTAAAGCCTCATTTGTCGTCTTGCACAAAAATTACCACCCGCGACGGCATTCAAATAATCTCGTTCATGGTCATTAAGCCCATTATAAAAAGTATCCACTTGATGCAATTTCGTAAAATCATGGTGTGGACATTCATGTAACATTTCTTTAAATGTTCCCATGCCATTGAAAAACTTTCATTATTTCTTTGCTCAAATCGTGAAATCTCATTTTTCAAGTGTGTTGTTTTAGATGGTGGAAAAAACTTGTTCACAAACTTAAAAACGAGATCGGCCCATGTCAAAATCGAATTTGGCGGTTCTTTCTCGAGCCAAATTTTTGCGGGTCCATCCAACGAGTATGGAAACAACATCATCTTAATGGCGTCATGTGGAACATCCTTAAACTTGCTAGTGGCGGTGAGACGGTTAAAATTCCTAATATGGTAATGCGGGTTGTCTTTCTCGTGACCTCTAAACTTATTTGCTTGCAACATCGACATTAAACCCGTCTTAATTTCGAAATTCTCCGCAAGGATGGCGGGAATCACAATAGCCTCTCCAAAACCCTCGGTGGGTGCTTGTAGCAACTCCATCATAGTACGATTAGCCATGACGACTTCTTGTTCTACAATAGGTTCAACAATTGGAGGTTCTTCAACAATCAACGTCTCTTGTTTGGCTTGCTTTTGAAGTCGTTTACGAGCTCGTTTTGCTTGATTACGAGTGATCATAAACTTCACGAAGAATGGGAGGTGAGCAAAGAAGATTCTTTTTGGGTGTTTTGTGAGTTTTCAATTTTTTTGTGTTTTTGATGATATTTAATTTTTTTGGATTTTGGTGTATCTTCGTAGACAACAATCTACAAAATCTCTCCTCGAATCAAACTCTTGATTAAAGAAGCCTCAAAGGAATGAAAACGATCACGTGGAGTGAACGCCTTCGAATGACTTTAGAACTTTGGTGAAAACCAAATTGTTCAAGAGGGTTTAATCACAAAGAAAACAAAGCAAATATATTATACGTAATAATACTTTGGGCGGCAAAACCCTCGATTAGCCTTCAATCTCAAAATACTCACAAGCAAGCGGGGAAACGAGGCGGCGCGAAGCACTTAAGAGCCTTTTTCCTTAGGGTATATTTTATAATACCCGCCTTATACCCACCTTATAGTTTGTATCTTTCAAAATCGAGCTTCACGAAAGTATTTATCTATTTTTGCCTTTTTCTTTTTGTTTGAGATTCGAATACAATAATTAGGAGATCAAATCCCAATTAAGGTTGTGTTTTCACACTTTTGGAGATATTGTAAATTTATTTTGATACTTAATACAATATAGTAATAATATTTGTACAAGAAAAACCAAGAAAAACCGATAATACGTATTAGTAGAGTTCTACTAATACAAATACTATTTGGTTAATATTAAAAACAACAATGCAAATTAATCACGACACACCTCCCCGGCAGCGGCGCCAAAGTGATTGTGGTAAATTACACCCTTTAGGAAAAAGGCGTAAAAGCGGTAAGTATCGAACAAATGACTTTAGGAAAAATCAAGTGTTAATGACCCTTAATGGTGTGAAAGTTCGTTTCCCAAGGAGGTATATGTGTGTGAGAAATTTGTTAAATGTTTGTGATTAATGATTGGTTTAGAAGGGGATTAGAAGAGAAAATGACGAAGACGTAAAAATAAAAATTAACACAAAATCACTACTAGAAAGTTAAAACGTAGAACCTTAAAAACCACAAAAATAAAAATAAATTCTAAAAATTACCAAAAAATCACCAAAAATCAAAAATAATAAACTAAGAGTTTACCAATGATCAAAACTTTTTCAAACCTTTTAAATAATTAAATATTCAATTTTTAAATGCTAATTAAAGCCCTAAAAATCAAATAAATTATCAAAAAGCCCAAATAAAGATTTTTCAATTGATAAAACTCAAAAATGACCTAAAATGATTAAAAACTATATTTAGAAATTTTAAAACTAATAAAAACTATTTAAAAGGATTTAAAAACTATTAAAACTTAAAATAATAATAAAAATTAATCTAAAAGTGATAAAATTATTCTAAAAGTTGCTAAATTCCTATTTTAATGTAATTAACCTAAGAAAAATGTAAAAAGTTGGAAAATGTGAAATTTTAAAAATAATAATAAAATAATTTTAAAAATCCAAAAATTATAAAAAATTCTAAAAACTTGCAAACTAGTTTATTTTATCCTAAATAATCAGAAAATCAAAGTGAAATTACCAAAATACCCCTAATGGGCCCTCAAATGGGCCAAATCCAAATTCAGTCAACACACATGGGCTTTTGGGCCCAAAAAGTCAAACTTGGCCCAATTGACTTGGAAAAGCCCTATCTGACTTAAAATTCAATTCTAAGAACAAAACTCTAAAGGCCCAAAAGCTGAAAATGTGCTTATCACAGCTTATTGAACACAAAGCTTATTCTTATTGGGCTTTTCAGCCCATTAAGCCAAAAGCTAATGCCATAAGCTCTAATTTGACACACAACCCTCTTTTAGGATGCTTAAGAGATCTTTCAAAAGAAATTTCCAATAAGCTAACTCAATAAGCCAAAAAATAGAAAAGCAAAAATTCACAAAACGACAAAATAGTCGTTTTTGAGAAATAATGCACCTCAAAGGCTGATTCAACTTGCAAAAGCTTTCAAATGGACTCAATAAGCAAAATCAATCAACAAAAATCCAATAAGCACAAGAAATAAGCCAGAATAAGCACAAATGAACTTATGTAAAAGTCAAAGGAGTTGGTTTTCTAGTCAAACCTAAAAGTCAACCACCCAAATGCTCCAGTATGAACAAATGGGTCAAAATATGAGCACCTATTACAAAAACAAAGTTGTTGCTGGTTAAAATAAGCTATTATAGCTTATTGATAAGCTAACACCAAAATTGCACTATCAGTGGCAACCAGCAGGGGAAAGGAGTTCCCACTGCTTTGACTATTTGACCAAGCTTTTATGAGAGTTCTGGTTTGATTCAATTGGAAACAAAGGCACCCTTGTGATCAGTGAACCACAAGGAGTCAATAGCAACAATAAAATCACAAAATGATCCACACAATAAGCCACAATAAGCCAAACAGTCCACAGATATGCTCTAGATATGCAAATAAGCAGTTAGCACTTAATAAGCAGATTTAAGCAAAATAAGCCAACCAAACTTAACCAGATGCATACACAAGCTATATAAACTAACAATAAACACAAAGCAACAAGAATCAAACACTGAATCAAAGAAATCAACAAGATCAAAGCACTAGAAGTTACTGATGAACAAAGAACAATATGCAGAAACAGTTTGCTGATATACTTGACACTTGATCCAATTTTAAGCCTCAAATCCTTCTACCCTGGTGTGATTAACTATGATTTAGCACTTGTTAGCCCTAGCCTATGCTTAGATCTAGGTGTCCTCAAAATCCTAGCCAATTTTACCAAGTTATTTAGATTTTATAGCCAATCTAAGAATCAATGTGTTCAAAGCCTCAAAACCTGCAAACAGATGAACAAAAACACCCAACAAACAGATGCCAATACTTGCAAACAACACACAAGCACTTAACAAGCCACAAATCTAACTTATGCAGTAATCCCAAACACCCTTTTAAAACTTGATTTCACAAATTTTCAAAGGCTTATGAAGATTCAACCCACAAATCAGATCAGTAACACCTCAATAACATCAAATCAAGCCAAATCAACAATAATCACCCACAATAACACAGATTCAAGCAATAATCCACAAAAATCACAAATAATCAGAAACTTAAAGAGAAAATGAAAAGGGAAGAAGGTGCAAACCTCCAAGACCTACATCCAGGCCCTGGATTGTTTGAGCTGAGGTACTAGCAAAACAAGTACCAGCTTCCAATGCTGCTAAGATGAACAAACAATAAGGTGCGATCAAATAAACAAGCACTTTCTGATTTTTGAAACCCAAGCTTTATCAACTAAAACCTTGCCTCAAAAACCTTCAAACATATAAATGGAACTCAGAGTTAGGCTATTCCAACACCAACTTTTAATAAACAAGAACAAGATTTCTCAAAATTCAGAAAATCAAAATGTTATTACTTAAAAAGGAATTACAAAGATTGATAGCCTAAAACTGGAACAAAGGGACTCTCACATGTTGAGGTCTCCTTTTATAGGCAAATGCCTGGCTAAACACTATTCACAAACCCTAGAACTAAATTCCCTATTATGCCCTTGAGTCTTCTAGACGTTTTCTGAATTTGAGCTGTCCAATTTGATCAAGGCTGTTCATTTTAGCTTTGGAATGAAGCAAATGATGTGGGCTGTTGATTTTGCCATGTCAGATAACTTGGAGGCCAAGGTGTCATGTGATTGGTTAAACGGGAATTGGGGGTGGGGTCCATAGTGAGTGGGATTAAGGGTTTTAAGGTTGGGATAGGTTTCTGCATGTGTGAATCACACATGTGCAAAGGTAATTGATTTTTACCCTAAGTTTAAGTGGAGTAAAATCTAGGGGTGAAGAATGGTAAACAGTGAAGTGTTTGATCCGATTTTGGGGGAAAAGTGTGTGTTTGGCGCATTTTTGTGTTTAAATGTTTCATATGCACACTTTTAGTCCTTGTTCTTTGGTATTTTTGGTAAACAAAGTTTTTCAGCCTAAAAACGTATTTCCCTTTGCAAATAAGTTTCACCTCTTGTCACTTTTGGATAATTCAAGGGCTGATCTTGGACATTCTTGATCTTCAAAGGTCTTCAATGTATCTTTGGCTTTATCAGGGACCATTGTTGGCAATTTTGATTTGTTGAGGGACTAATCTTGCCATTTCTTCAAAGTTGAAGGACCATTTGTGTAATTTTGACAAACTTAAGGGACCAAACTTGTAATTATGAATATACAAGGGTTTTAAGTGTCATTTCTTCAATAAATGAGGATCAATCTTGTTTGTCTTCAAATCTTCAAGGGTATTTGTTGAGAATTCCATGTTTAGGGCCCGATTCTTTGTACGGCTTCGTTTCTCGTGTCCGTTTTTCCTTGTATCTTGTGATCTTTTGTCCTTTTCATGATATCCATACCTAAAATACACAAGTAAACAAACACAAGCATATATATGGTATTTTATGACATTTTTATGCATTAAAAGCCCGAAAAGAACGATGAGATCATGTATAAATGCCATCTCATCACCAGACATCGCCAAGACTGCTTTTTGTACACGTTATGGGCACTACGAGTTTGTAGTCATGCCTTTTGGCCTTACTAATGCTCCAGCAGTCTTCATGGATCTGATGAACCGTATCTTTTATGAGTTCCTGGAAAATTTCGTCATTGTCTTCATTGACGACATCCTGATTTTCTCTAAGTCCAAGGAGGAACACGAAGACCATCTTCGTACAGTATTACAGATTCTTCGCCAGAAGTATGCTAAATTCTCCAAGTGTGGGTTCTCGTTAGACAAGGTGGCGTTCTTAGGTCACATTGTATCAGCAGAAGGAATCACCATGGATCCAAGAAAGGTTGAGGCTATTACCAAGTGGCCAAGACCGACATCAGTGACTGAAGTTCGTAGTTTCCTAGGCTTAGCTGGTTACTACAGTAGGTTCGTAGAGAACTTTTCCCGTTTAGCTGTAACACTCTCAAATTTCGTATCGGGTCAGCGGAATGGTCAATAGAGTGTTACGGGATAGCACAACAACTCCAATCATAGACAATGCATAAAAATGGTTGTACAAGGTTTAACATACATTCATTCGAATAAAAGTTTAAGTTTACAGCAGGTCCCCAAATTACACAGTCATAAAGTTTACAAAACATAGATCGAATGAAAATTTTTATGTGGGCCATCAGAGTCGATCTCCATCCAAGTTACCTTCAAGCACCTGAGATAAAACATGCGAAAATCATATCAGCGAATGCCGAGTGAATTCATAGAGTTTAATAAAACCGTTACATAAAACATTCATAGAAATCATAACACAAGTATAATATCAGAAGTAAGTCCTCGTATTGCTAGTCAGGCAATATATATATAAATCAAGTCATACATCTTAAACCGTCCATGAAACTGTAGTCTCAGTATTACCATAATAGGTAACATTATTATTTTAGATAATTGGATTATATGGATTGTATTGGATTACATTAGATTGTATTGGATTACATTGGATTATATTGGATTATTACTAGCCACATGACATTGCTACCTTACTATAACAAACAACGGGCCGCGAACCCGACAAAAAATTTGCCCATCTAAGTTTGTGTGTCGTCACAAAAATCACGCTATGTAAATCTTCTCATACATAAATTCTCTTACCAATCAATGTGGCACGACGGGGATCAACCGTCTAGGGACGAACTGTGGTGATCTTCCCCAAATAGTGCTATTATATGCATAAGCGTCTATCAAATCCTGGTAGTTCATAATTCATGCTAATGGGACTTTAAGTGACATAACCTAACTACTAATAATCCATTTCATCTCACTCATTGGGTCATAGCATCATTTGGGTCCATATCAATAAGCATACCATCGGGACTACTTGTGTTCTATTTTATCAGAAACTAGCATGTTATCTCCCTCGCGGGTTTAGAAAACATTTCATAAAACATTTAAAAGAGTGCGGTGCTATGAACTCACGTTGATTAAGAAAGGCGGGTTATCGGCGACGGTACGTGCTTCAATCACGGAAACCTATATAAATAATACTAGGTCTTAGACTTTTGTCCAGTGAATTTATATAAATAATGGCTATGTATATATATGATGATATTATAAGTATGATGATGATCAAGTAGGATTTTATATCTTTATTCAATCATTATAGTGTTATGTGTTAGTAAATTTTTAAACTAGTTACACTAGTTTTAACTTGTTTACATATTAAGGCCCAATAAGCCCATTAAAAGCCCAATACATTATATTAGTCCATTTTATACTTTTAATACCAGGCCTATACTCATATGTTGGGCCCAAGTGGGTTAAGCCCATGAGTAAGTCCATTAGTGTTTAGCCAAACTAGTTGGGTTAATAGTCCAATAAGGCTACTTTGGCCCGTTAATGTCCATATGTTATAAAGCTCGGGTTTTATCAGTTTTTACTTGTAAAATACAATTATATATCAGTAGATGAGTTATAAAAATTTTACATTAGACGGGTCCGACCGTCTAAGTTTTATTTGACAAAAACGTTAATCTTTCGGTTTTTAGCCAAAAAGACGTAAAACTTATATATATAGTTTTATAACTTAGAAAACATATCAATTTGTAATTTTATAAAATGTCATACTTATTTATCAAAGTATACAACTTATTTTATAAGTATTATCATAAGTTAGTGGGTTTTATACGTGTATTTTATAATAAGATTACTTGAGTGCTTATTTTATATTATATACTTTTATTTCCAAATCTGATTATCAAAATCACTTTCACCATTCTTGCTATATCTTGAGTTATACAAGGAGATAGAAGCTCAAATTTGGGCAGCACAAACTAAATAATATGTGATACAATTAACTCCCTTTTAGCTACTGCTCATTCATCCTCTAAGTGTCCCTAATAATTCGTCCAAAACAGACTATACAGATTTGAACCTTAATAGTATTTTCATCATATCATGCTCATTTTATTGATTCCATTTAGTGGCCAACTCTCCACACATGTAAAAATCATATATATTACTGTATATTCAATAATCCAAGTCATTTTATCAAGTTATCATATGATTACTTACTGTTTTATACAGCCTATAATTTTAGTCAAGATTTTAACATCTTTACATGTAGGTTTTAGTTTTTTTTAACCAAATTTATCAACACAAGATCCCCACATAATACTTTGATCATCATTTACCATCATATGCATATACATTTATAAAGAAAACACAAGATTACATTTACAAATTAACAAGGTAATAGAAGAAATGATCTTGTTACCAACCAAGATAGTGAAAGTTAAGAATAAGACTTGGTTTTTGATAACCAATCTTATGATAAACCAAGACGACCTTCAAGATCACCTGAATATATGAACACCTTGATAAAAATCAGCCCTAGACTCCAAGGAAACTTTTTTGTAGATGTTAGGATCACCTCAAATCAACAAGACTTCAAAAGGCTTTCATCTTGTGTAAGTTTAACACAAGATTCATGGTTAAATTTTGATCAAATGAGGTGTTTTGGGTAGAGTATGGGATGGCAATAGAGAGAGCTAGAGAGAGTTTGTGGTGGTTTTGCATGTAACAAATGAGTTAGCTAGTTTATGGTGTGGTTGTTTCAAGTGTAAATGGTTTTGATGTGTAACTAAGGACAACTGTCCTTAGTTATCGTGCATCTTGACACCTAATGAGGTGTGTTGGCTAAGCTTGGCCGCCCCTTAGTGGGGGTGGGGCAAGTGTTAACTTGTCTCAACCCCACTAATTTACGGGTACTCCTCGATTCTAGTGTCCTTGATTTGCGTGCCCTCGGGTCGTTTTACGAAAAACGTTTTTATAAATTATGAATCAACGGCACAAAACGAATCTAATAAAAAATTTCTCATCAAAAACGGAGTTCAAAAACGTAAATACGTAAACCTAGGGTTTCCGGTTTAGTCGTAAAGGACGTTAAATTATGCACGTAAGCCCTAATTTCAACCCGTAAATTATGAGTTCATAAACCAACACAAAAATAAGTTTCAAAATAATATACGAGAAAATAATTTACTACCTGAAAATGTTAGTTTGTCACATCATTTCCTCCTAAAAGGGATAAACGTCCTCGTGATCCATTTCATTTTGATGTCCGTTTCTTATTGAAATCAAAGAGGTGTGGGTATTTCTTCCCCATTTCATCCTCTCGTTCCCAAGTAAATTCTGGTCCATGCTTTGAATTCCACCGGATCTTGACGATAGGTATCCGACTTTGTTTAAGTTGCTTTACCTCACGATCCATAACCTCTACGGGTCTTCGATAAAATGAAACTTTTCATCAATTCGGACCTTATCCAACGAAATTTTCTCATCACACACTGCTAAACATTTCTTCAGATTAGATACATGGAATGTGTTGTGAACACCATGAAGTTCTTGGGGTAACTCTAGTTTGTAAGCCACCGGACCTACTCTAGATAAAATCTTAAAGGGTACAATATAGCGGGGATTCAATTTCCCTCGCTTTCTAAATCTTATGACGCCTTTACATGGCGACACTTTCAACATCACACGGGAACCCACTTCAAACTCCATTGGTTTCCGCCGCACATCCGCGTAACTTTTCTGTCTACTTTGGGCATTCAACAGTCGATTCTTAATCTGAACTATCATCTCCGTAGTCTCCCGGATCAATTCCGGTCCTGTGAGCTGGGTATCCCCAACTTCACTCCAACATACAGGAGATCTACACTTCCTACCATACAAAGATTCAAACGGTGCAGCCTTAATACTAGCATGATAACTATTGTTATATGAAAATTATGCTAAAGGCAAATGTTTATCCCAATTCTTACCAAAATCTATCACACAAGCTCTCAACATATCTTCTAGTGTTTGTATCGTCCTTTCACTATGCCCATCAGTTTGGGGGTGATAAGCAGTGCTCATGCCGAGATTTGTTCCCAAAGATCTTTGGAGGGATTTCCAAAAATTCGATGCGAATCTAGGATCTCGATCAGAAATAATCGATACAAGCACTCCATGCTTACATACAACATTCTCAAGATAAATACGAGTCAGCTTCTCCAATGAGAACTGCTCTTTAACCGGAATAAAGTGTGCTGATTTGGTCAGTCTGTCGACAATGACCCAAATCGAGTTATTTCTAGAAGATGTTCTAGGAAGCTTAGTGATAAAGTCCATCGTGATTCGCTCCCACTTCCATTCAGGAATCTCTGGTTGTTGAAGTAGTCCTGATGGATTTTGATGTTCAGCTTTGACTCTTGCACAAGTCAGACATTAAAGAACATACATAGCAATATCAGCTTTCATATTCGGTCACCAGTACAACTTCTTCAAATCATGATACATTTTATCAGATCCATGATGAATAGAATATTTAGATTTATGGGATTCCAACATGATTAAATCTCTTAAGCCTACAAACTTAGGTATCCACATACGACCTCTTATGCATTTCACTCCATCAGCTCTAACCTCTAAAGATTCTCCTTCACCTCGAAACCCTTCATTATCAAACTTTTCTTTCTTACAGGCTTCTATTTGCGCATTTCTAATTTGCTTAGGAAAATTATTGTGCACAGTCAAGACTAGAGAACGTAACCTGATAGGCTCTCTATCTTTTCTACTTAATGCATCGGCAACAACATTTGCTTTTCCTGGGTGATATTGTATATTACAATCATAATCAATTAACAGCTCTATCCATCTTCGTTGCCTCATGTTTAATTCCTTTTGATCGAGAATATATTGTAGGCTTTTATGATCGGTAAACACCGTACACTTGGTGCCATACAGATCATGTCTCCACAACCTAAGAGCAAAGACTACATCTCCTAACTCAAGATCATGAGTAGTATAATTCTACTCATTTGTCCTTAATTGCCTAGAAGCATAAGCTATCACCTTTTCTCGCTGCATCAAGACAGCTCCGAAACCTCTAAGAGACGCATCATAAAATACCACATAATCTTCACTACCTTCGGGTAATGATAAAATAGGTGCCCTACATAATTTTTGCTTCAATACCTGAAATGCTTCATCTTCTTCACTTCCCTAAACGAAAGGTTTATATTTCTGAGTTAGCTTGGTCAGGCGTTTAGCTATTAAATAAAATTCTTTAATGAATCGTCTATAATAGCCAGCCAATCCTAAGAATTGTCGCACCTCCATTGGCGTTGTCGGTGCAGACCAATTCTTAATGTCTTCAACCTTTGCTGGATCAACATGAATTCCATCTTTGTTAATCACATGACCAAGAAATTGCACAGAGTCCAACCAAAAATCACATTTTGAAAACTTAGCATACAACTTTTCATCCTTTAACAAAAGGATCAAGATAATCCTTAAGTGTTCTCCATGTTCCTCTTTATTCTTAGAATAGATTAGAATATCGTCAATAAACATGATCACAAATTTATCCAAATAGGGTTTGCACACTCGATTCATTAGATCCATGAAGACCGCAGGTGCGTTAGTTAACCTAAATGGCATTACTTGAAATTCATAGTGTCCATAACGAGTTCTAAATGCAGTTATTAGAATATCTTCTTCACGGAACGAAGTTGGTAATATCCAGACCGCAAATCTATCTTAGAATACACACTAGATCCTTGCAGTTGATCAAATAAATCATTAATCCTTGGTAAAGGATATCGATTTTTAATTGTCAACTTATTCTGTTCCCGATAATCAATGCACATACGGAAAGATCCATCCTTCTTCTTAACAAACAAGACTGGAGCTCCCCAAGGCGACGAGCTCGGGCGAATAAAACCTTTATCAGACAACTCCTTAAGTTGTTCGGATAATTCCTTTAATTCAGAAGGTGCTAATCGGTAAGGTGCACGTGCCACCGGTGCAGCACCAGGAATTAAATCGATTCGAAACTCGACTTGCCTTATCAGCGGAAGTTCGGGTAAATCATTAGGAAATACCTCTGGAAAATCACAGATAATAGGTACATCTTTCAATCGTTTCTCCTTAGACTCATTCCCTGTCACTTGAGCTAAGAATAGCTCGCAACCGTTCCTAATGTACTTTTGGACTTTAATACATAAAACGATTTTCAAACGGGATTCACCTCGATTACCATCTATTACTAACGTCCTATTCCTAAGAGGAATCTTAACCTTCTTTTCTCCACATAAAATTGTAGCATTATTCAACGATAACCAATCCATACCAATAATATCAAAACTACCTAGTTCTATCAACATCAAATCAATCGGAAAAGAATAGTTTAAGAGATTTATAGAGCATCCTTTTAACAGCTTATTAGTTTTCACTAATTTACCATCAACCAATTCCACTTCGTAACTGGTATCTATCTCAACAGGTTTAATGTCAATAAAGGCACTAGATTTAGTGGATACAAATCTTCTATAAGCACACGAATCAAATAAAGCAACAACATAATGATTGTTGAGTAAAAACGTACCAGTAACTACATTTAGATCCTCTTTCTTAACCTCAACCGTTCCAAGTTGATAGGCACCACTAATAAGTGTGAAAACACTCATCCTTTTACCACTTAATTATAATAATAACCAAGCCAAAACGTGTATTTAGTGTCGTAAGTGTCAGAATTATGTGTGGTTTGTGTTTTAATTGTGTTTTAGGATCAAAATGTGAAAAGGGAAGAAAACACGGGCTTTCACGGGCTTTTATCGAAGAAAAACACTAAAGACGAAGTCAAAAGATCAAGAGTGCAAAAAAACGGAAGTCAAAGGCCTATTCTGAAGATTTATCGAAGAAAAAGTCTAAAGGCGGAAGTTTAACGAAGTCGAAGAACCAAATCTAATTAATGAACAAATTAGAAGAAGAGTTCATTTTATTTATCGACAAATCCCGAGACAAAGTCGAGAATAACGAGTTTATTATCAAAGAAGAAAGACGAGAAGACAAAAGAAAGAAAGAAGGAAGCAACTTACTCCACCCCTCCTCCTATAAATAGAGAACTTAACCTCATTTGTGAGGTGTTAGCTAATTTGAAAAATTACTTCTTCACATTTATTTTTCAATCACTTTCATATTGTCATTGAAATTCTTGTCTATAATTTCATGTAAGTTTTAATCTTGTCTTTAATCTTTATCTTTAAAATTCAAAGCTTTTCATAATCATCTCATTCTTCCTTTCTTGTTTTTCAATATCTTGTTTTGTTTGATTAATCTTGAAGATTTGTTTAATCTTGATGTTTATTTGATAAAGTTCTTATTTTCCATTGTTTTTTTATCATTTTCATGCAATTTACGTTCTTTCCTTATTGTGTTTTTAGCTTATTTCGTGTTTAGCTTATTTTCTTTTAAGTGTTTTCAAAAGTTTGATCTTTTTAAAGTTATTTTATAAATCTTGTTTATTTAGTGTTTTAAAAGTTTTTAAATCGGTGCTTATTTAGTTCTTCTTATTATTGTTTTAATTAAGTTTTTTGGTAATTGCTTATTGTTAAAGTGCTTATTCGGGTATTGCTTATTTGCTTTTTTGTGTACCGTCGTAATATTCTAAGGGTTTACTTGTTACGATCTAGTTTCGTGATCACATAAACCTAAGGGTTTCTACTTGTGATCAGTGACTACGATCACTGAGTGTGATCACTGAGTGCGATCACTGAGTGCGATCACTGAGTGTGATCACTGAGTGTGATCACTGAGTGTGATCACTGAGTGCGATTACTGAGTGCGATCACTGAGTGCGATCACTGAGTGCGATCATTGAGTGCGATCACTGACAATTTTTTGTTTTATTTCATGTTTTTATTTTAAGTTTTCAAATTAATCTTTTCCCGCCATTTTTACTTAGTGTTATTTCAAAATTGTTTTGTCTTAGTTTTATTTTTAAGGTTTTAAATTTTACTTTATGTCGAGTTTTAAAATTTCGTCATTTGCTTTAAAGTTTGCATTTTTATTTTACTCAACGACAACTCTTTCTTTTATCCACCAAAGACGACTGAGTCACACATTTAACCGTGATCAATTCGATTAGACATACTTCAAAGAACGATTTTTTGTTATTAAAATGGCGCTGCTGCCGGCTCTTTTCGTGAAGATTAACGGTTTTTGTGAGAGACGCGTTGGATTTTGGAATCCGTTCACTCGTGAACGTTATTTTTCGTGTCAAAAATTTTCAAAAATCCTAAAAAAATATAAAAAATTTCAAAAGTCCAAAAAAATATAAAAAAGATAAAAAAACCAAAAATATTGTATTTCATTTTTAGTGTATGCGTACTCGATCTTCGCCTTATTCTGAGCCCGAGACTCTTGAAGACCTAGATATGGCCTGTGTGCACAACAATAATAATCCACCTCACCCAACATGAATAATAACAACCATGCTCCTCAACCCTACTTTCGTACGATGGAGGAGCTTTGTCAACCGACAATGAATGGACGTGGAGGACCGATTACGCCGATGTAAATCACGGCTCCTGAATTTCCATTGAAGCATCACATGATCCAACAAGTTCAAAATACTTGTCCATTTCACGGATTACCAGATGATGATACCAACAAACACATCGACAAGTTCATTACCGTCACTCAAAGCATGAAATTGCCTAGTTTTACCATGTTTTTTCTTTGCCTTTATCTAGTTCCACACACTTTATCCCACCATGCCGAAAAATGGTTTGATCGTCTTCCGAAGAATTCAATTCATACATGGGACGAAATGACTCAACGATTTTTGTCGCGCTACTTTCCACCATCCATGGTAACGAGCCTTCGGAATCAAATCAGTGGTTTCACTCAATAACCTGATGAATCACTTTTCGATGCTTGGGAACGTTATAATGTCTTGATCGATCGATGTCCTAATCATCATATGCTCCCCGTCACTTAGATTGATACTTTCTACAACGGTTTAACTTTTCGTGATCGTGATACGATTAATGCAGCCGTCGGTGGCACATTTATGAAAGAAGACCCGAGGAGTGTAGAGAGCTTATAGAGAACATGACCACTCATCACAAAAATTGAGATTCATCCGCATCTTCAAGAAATAATCCAAGGGTCAATGTTTCTTCTACTTCTTCCAGCCCCGAGATGACCGAACTCGCCCGCATGATGGCCGATATGAACAAAAATATCCAACTCATGGCTACGAATCAATTACAACAAGTTAAAGCTGTAGCACTTTCTTGTGAGATTTGCGGTAGTCCTCATTCATACACTGATTGTCCTTATACTCATGACAATTCGGAAAACGTGTATACGGCTCATAGTAACTATTACACGGAAGGCTATCAAGCCCGAACTCAAGGTGATCGTAACTTGCTAAGTTATCGTTACAACAAATTTCTTTCACCCGGTTTTTCTCCTCAATACCACAACCCAAACAACTTCAATAGAAGCAATCCAAACCCACTTCGAGCTTCTACTCCATATCACCCACCCGCTCCCCAAGCTCCACCCATCACTCCACCACGACATATAATCAAGATGTTGAAACTTTTATGAGGACCCAAGGAGAGGTGGTTAAGAATCTTCAAAGCCAAATCATTAACTTGAAAGGTAATATTACTAAACAAGGGAATGACATTCGAACCGAGCTTAGAAATGATATACAAACTTCTTTAAGCAATCAAACGAATGATTTGAGGAATATGATGGCTAGTTTCTTCCAAAACACTCAACCCTCTACTTCGGTCTCTCTTCCTTCGGAAACCGTCACCAACCCAAGAGAAAATGTAAGTGCAAGAGAAAAAGTCCGTTAAGAATAAGCTGCTTGTTATAAGCTAGCTTATTTCACATTTTCAGCTTTTGGGCCTTTGGAAAAAGTTGTTTAAAATCAAATTTTGAGTCAACCTGTGCTTTTTGGGCTTATTTTGAACACTTTTTATTATTGGGCCCAAATTTGGCCCAATAAGCTACTGTTTTGGGTTTAGCCCATTTTCTAGGCCCATTAAGGGTATTTAGGTAATTTCACTTTCATTTCTGAGTAATTTAGGTTAAATTAAGCTAGTTTGCAAGTTTTTAGAATTTTTTATGATTTTTGGGTTTTTAATATTATTTTAATATTATTTTATTATTAAAAATTAAAAGTCTGATTTTCTAAGTTTTTACATTTTTCCTAGGTTCTAAACACTTAATTAGGAATTTTGCAACTTTCCAAATATTTTTAGAGTCTTTTAATTATTTTCTAGAATTAATTTAAGTTTTAATTGATTTTAGTAGTTTTTAATTGTTTAAAAATAGTTTTTATTGGTTTAAAATTTTGAAAAATAGTTTTTAGCTTAATTAGAGTATTTTTGAGGTTTACATATTGTAAAATCTTGTTTAGGACTTTTTAATAATTAATTTTGATTTATAGGGCTTTAATTAGCATTAAAAAGTCATTATCTAATTAATTAAAAGGTTTTGGCAAGTTTGGATTTTTGTAAACTCTTAGAACATTATTGTGGATTTTTGGTAATTTTTAGGAATTTTTAGGGTAAAATTTTAATTTTGGTGCTTTTTACGGTTTTACGTGATCGACCTTTTCGTCTTATTGTATTTCGTCATCGTAACCGTCATTCTCTTCTTACCCCATTTCTATTTTCTTTTCTCTCAATCTTATAATCACAAAAATATAATCAATTCATTACACACACACCAAGCCTCCTTGAGAACGAACTCATTTTAGGATCATTTACACACGGTTTTCCTAAATCGTCGTGCTTACCCTATTTGTTGATCTTTTCCTAAAGGGTATACAAAAACTCAACTATCATTTCCCTCCCCCAGTTACTCCATCTACACCTCCTCCAACCCCATTTATTCCTCCTACTTCCACGCCGAGTACTAGTTATATATTAACGTCTCCACCTATTACGGAAGAAGTATCAAAGAAAAACCCTTCACCATCCAAACTTTCACCCTCTCAACCCTCAACATCTAATTCTACACCTAGCACACCTTCACCTTCTACACCTACACCAACTAAACCCAATATCCATTATCCTTCTCGGTTAAACAAGTGAAAGTGCTCACTAAAGAGGATGCTCAAGTTACTTCCTTTTTGAAGATGATTACATAAATGAACTTTAACATTAGCCTCGTTGACGCACTTGTCCAAATGCCAAAATTTGTGAAAGCAATCAAGCAATTGCTTAGTAAGAAGGAGAAGATGGTCGAGTTTGTTAATAATCGATTGAATGAGAATTGTTCTGCAGTCCTTCTTAAAGAACTTCCTGAAAAACTTGGAGATCCCGGTTGTTTTGTTCTACCATGTACTTTTAACTAAACCGAATAATTTACTGCCTTGGCCGATCTCGGGGCAAGTATAAATTTGATTCCATTAAGTGTTTGGAAAAAGTTATCATTACCCGATCTTACACCAACAAAGATGACTCTTGAGCTAGCAAATCGAACTCTCGCTTACCCCGTTGGTATTGCCGAAGATGTGTTTGTTAAAGTTGGTACTTTCACTTTTCCGGTCGATTTTGTTGTTGTTGACTATGAAACGCACCCTCGCATTCCCTTAATACTTGGACGGCCATTCTTAAGAAACAGAAAAGCTTTAGTCGATGTTGCCGAAGGTGAACTAATCTTAAGGGTCGGGAATGATCAACAAGTTTTTAAAATGGGGAAGATGACAAACAAATCCAATTGAAGAGAATCGGCGAATATAATTGATGTGCTTCAAGACGAGCTTGACACAACTCCTTTGGAAAGTACAAAGCTTGATGATTTTGTTGTCTACAACAACCCTCTTTTCGAGCCTCTCTATGATAATCCACTTTTTTAAGAAAATGTGGAAGACTCTGAAGATCCTCTCTCCAATTTGGATGCCCCACCAATATATAATGCTCCACCAATCTATGATGATGATTTTAGTTTCGATGTGGATGATTATGATGATTTTTCTTCAAAGTATAAAGACATGCCAACTTATGATGATTTTGATGATGTTGATACTCTTTCGAGTGATTCTTGAAATGATGACCTTACTCCTACTTTTGATGAAGATCCTCCACCAAACACTCTTGATACTTTGGATAATTACTCATTTGAGGAAGATTTCGCCACTTTTCTCAATACTTCCCCAATGAGAATGATTCTCCTCCTTTGGATTTGATTTTGGTCTTTATCCTCCTTCGGATATTAAGAAACCCGTTTCAAAGGAGAAGAAACCGGAACACACCGACATCCACAGTACTTATGTTTTGACACCTCTCTATCCCCCTTCTAAGGATGAGATTGTGCGATTTATGAGCGGATCTTCTTCAAGGTCTACTGAGTCTAAGTCTTATTTTCCCCTAAAGGAAAAGGTGTTCGATCCGGGTATCACACTTTTTAAGCCATCTCAGTATCCAACTGATGAAATAAAAGGAAAGATTTTGGAAACAATGGAGATATGCTTACACTTCATCACACTTTCTACCACCGTGCTCAACAAATGCTTAAGGGAACCTTGCCTACTCTTCTTTGGCTTTCCTTGTTCACCTTAAGCTTGTGCTATTTGATGGACGAGAACCATGTATTGGACCCCAGTGGATGTTCTTCAATGTTCTTACCATGCTAATCAAGGTCGAGTTAGGCTCACGACTCGGTGAACAAAATCAAGCGCTTCTCGGGAGGCAACCCGAGTATCTATCCTTTTTATCCGTTTTTATAATAAGTGTAGGGGGAGACCCTCATATGTGTTTGTTGTTTTCTTTCTTATGATGTGCAGGGATTCGAGCTTTCAAAGATCCATTCTTGATGACTTTTGACGACTCGTGATTCCGTGTATCTGTCTTCCCGGTTCTATCCTAAACTCTTTTGATTCACTATTTTATATTCTTCAATATTAAAATAGGAATCACTTTAGTTGTCTCTTCCTTAGCAAGATTTAAACAACATACACAATGTCCTAAGTGTAGGGGAGTTTACTCCCACATGCTTAAACATTGAGGACAATGTTTATATCAAGTGTAGGGGGACTTCTATCGAAGTTAAGTGGGCTTTTCCTTGTATATGTCCTCATTTTAACCGAAAAATTGATTTCTCGACATTTTTCAAAATTTTTGGATCTATTTTGGCCTATTAGTATTTTCCTTTGTTATCGTAATTTTCTTTCATTAGAATAAATTTTAATAAAATGGTTTTAAATAGTTTAGATGTCTTTGATATATTAGGCCCGTCATGAATCTTTTGACTCAACCCGAGTTTACTTGTCCAAGTTTACTCTAGCTAGTATCCTTAACGTGTTTAAGTCAAGTTTTGCTAGGCTTTTATATAGGGAACTTTAAAATGCGAAAGTCTTAACTCTTACGGTTTAAGAACAAGAACTTTTCGTAAGTTCCTGTAATTGATCCTAGAAAGTCGTTTATCAAGGGAACTTTAAAATGCGAATTCTAAAACTTGAAAAAGTCTAAGAAGTTGCAAGATCCTATAGATGACTTGAAAACCCAAAACTTTGATTTAATAGGCTAAGCATCCACGAGTCTCATTCCTTGAGATTTTAAATTGTGGAGAACGAGAAATGATAGAGTCAATTATAAGTTTGGTATTCTTTCATGAATTTAAGTGAGTTAATTATGAGCTTTTTCTCCTATCGCTTGTTAAATAATTTAATTGCAATAAGTAAGGTCGTACGATTTGAAAAGTTACTTAGCTTGTAGCACAAGATCGTTTAAAAGTTGCTCGGTAATAATTAGAGTTCATAGCCAAGGCATAACTTATTGACGCGGGATGCGAAGATTGGCGAGTCCGAAAAGGCCCTAACAAGGCATGAGGGCTACATTTTGTTGCTAAAGATCCAAAGTGATGTGAAGAATCATTTATCAAAAATCAATATGAAGGATCAAGACACACAACGAAAAGCAAATACTCCCCTAAAGATCATGGAGAAGTCTATCCAAAAAGGCCATAGCAAGGTATGTGGATAAATAGATCCAAGTCCTAAAAGGAGGTGGATCGTAGTATATCAAAATCCCAAATAAAGATTGGAGAAAAATGATGAAGTCGTGGTCCAAGTATGAAGAATCTCTAAAAACTTCAAGTGAAGAAATTCCTATTATGAAGAGAAGACCATTATTTCATGAACGTCTCTCAAGATTCGAAGTATGAAGTCACTGCCAAATATTGGTCCGAGAAAGGTCTCAAATCGTGAAGCGAGTTATGCCAAGATATGAGCTTTAAGAGGTCCCGAGAAGCAGTTTTAAAAGATTTTGTCCTTTAGCTAACTATTGAGTAAATTGTCCTACTTTATTTTCAGCCTAAATAACTATCGAAATAAGTCAACAATGCATCCTCGTGATCATTCAAGACAACGATAAAATATAAGAGATACACATAGGAATAAGGGAGTCTAAGTGAATAATAACTGGATTTTCACTCAGTTATAAAAAGTGTTATCGTTGTTCCAGACTTTTCGAATTGATAATAGTTAACAGTGTGACTCAGTCGTCTTTTGGTGGAAAACAATAATAGATTGGTCGTTGTAGTAAAGTAAATGTGCAAAACGTTAAAGTAAATGACGGTAATTAAATCTAAAACTAATTAAAACGTAAATTGTGCAATATTAAGAACTTTTAAAAGAAAATTAATTAAATGACAAAAATTTAAGCTTGATGAAAAATAAATTTGACGATGTAATAATAATGCAAACTTGAAATTAAAATAAAGCTAAACAATTAAAATAACACTTAAAAAAATTGCGGGAAAAATAAATGCTTGAAAATAAAACAGAGGATAAACAAAACCCGAGTCGGTATCCAAAATACTGTCACTATTCGGAATACCCAACAAGCTGCTTATCCGGAATAAGGCTGTCACCCTTATCCGCAATCTGAATCCTTACACTATCCTGAATCCAAGAATTCCAAAGCTTATCCGGAATAAACAAAACTCACCTATCCAGAATAAGGGATTCGGGGCTTATCCGGAATTCGTTCACCAAGTCCTTATCCGGAATACCTTTAGCTCCTTATCTGGAATACAGTTCTGAACACTATCCGGAATTACTTAACAAGCCCTTATCCGGAATAAGTGATTAACCACTTATCCGGAATAAACACTAAACCTTTTATCCGGAATTCGAGTTTGGGAAGCTATCCGGAATACCCTTCTGAACTATATCCGGAATAACCCAAGATGGCTTATCCAGAATATCAACCGAGTCACTTATCCGGAATACCTTCTTCAATTCCTTATCCGGAATATGATTGAGTTTCTTATTCGGAATACCACACCAAACCTTTTATCCGGAATAATGCGGATGTTGGTTATTCGGAATATTGGGGTTATGAAAACCCCAGATAACAGAAAGATTCGAATAAGCTAAAAACTAAAATTAAGCTAAAAACAATTAGGCACTTAACTAAAACTTTTACCAAATCAAATTTAAGAAAAAGCAAATAAGCCAAAATTCAAAAACTTTTAAAAACACTAAATAATAAAAATATTAAAAATCAACTTTTTATAAAAATTAACTAATAAGCACTTAATTAAATTTAAGAAAAACACAATAAGCTATAAAATCAATAAGCTAACACAATCATAAACATTAAAACATAACAAATAATCAAATAAGAATGACAATAAGCACATAAGCATAAAGATTAAATCAAGAACAAGAAGGGTAGAATGAGAGATTAAATAAAAGGTGCAATTAAGTAAATGACATTAAGAAAAGTGCAAGTAATTAAAATGGAAGACTAGTTTGTCAAAATAGCCAACACCTCCTAATGTATCATTAGGAGGTTATTTATAGTGATTAGGGAGGTTAAGCATGTGTTGCTTCCTTCTTTCTTTCTTTCTCGTCTTTTCGTCTTCTAAATTCTTCGACTTTTTCGACTTTGTCTCGGGATTATTTAAACTCGTCTTGTAATTTCTTCTTTAATTAGACTTGAGTTCTTCGGCTTTATTAAACTTCCGTCTTTAGACTTTTCTTCGATAAATCTTCAGAATAGGCCTTGGACTTCCGTTCTTTTTGCACTCTTGATCTTTTGACTTCGTCTTTTGTCTTTTTCTTCGATAAAAGCCCGTGAAAGCGCATGTTTTCTTCCCTTTTCACATTTTGATCCTAAATCACAACAAAAACACAAACCACGCATAATTCCGACATTTACGACATAACATACACGTTTTTGTTTGGTTATTATTATAATTAAGTTGTAAAAGGATAAGTGTTTTCACACTTATTAAATCCCCTACCCTTGACCATTGAAATGTCCTCATGCAATGTATTAATTACAAAGCAAGTGTTACATTTTCCATTATAATCAATCCACCTCAGCCTTTATTAAAGAGGCAATAATATTCAAAAGAAGAAAACAAGTAAAAAGATCAAAAACATACCTTAGGGTTTTGGTAGGTCATGAATGATTATCAACCACAAGTTTCACGTTCCCCATACCAAGCTTAAAAACGAGATCATTGTTATTATAAGTTAGCAGACTATCACAAACTCATGTGGGCCAATTATTTACTTAGACTCCCTTATTCCTAGGTGTATCTCTTATATTTTATTATTGTCTTGAATGATCACGAAGATGCATTGTTGACTTATTTCGATATTTTATTAGGCCGAAAATAAAGTAGGATGATTTAATCAATAGTTAGCTAAAGGACAAAATCTTTTAAAACTGCTTCTCGGGACCTCATAAAGTTCATATCTTGGCATAACTCGCTTCACGATTTGAGACCTTTCTCGGACCGATATTTGGCAGTGACTTCATACTTCAAATCTTGAGAGACGTTCATGAAATAATGGTCTTCTCTTCATAATAGGAATTTTTTTTGAGAGATTCTTCATATTTGGACCACGACTTCTTCATTTTTCTCCAATCTCTATTTGGGATTTTGATATACAACGATCCGCCTCCTTTAGGACTTGGATCTATTTATCCTCATACCTTGTTAGGGCCTTTCTGGATAGACTTCCTCATGATCTTTAGGGGAGTTTTTACTTTTCGTTGTGTGTCTCGATCCTTCATATTGATTTTTGATAAATGATTCTTCACATCACTTGGGATCTTTAGCAACAAAATGTAGCCCTCATGTCTTGTTAGGACCTTTTCGGACTCGCCAATCTTCGCATCCCGCTTCAATAAGTTATGCCTTGGCTATGAACTCTAATTAATACCGAGCAACTTTTAAACGATCTTGGGCTAGAAGCTAAGTAACTTTTCAAATCGTACAACCTTATTTATTGAAAATATATTTATTAACAAGCGATGGGAGAAAGCGCTCATAATTAACTCACATAAATTCATTAAAGAATACCAAACTAATAATTGACTCTATCATCTCTCGTTCTCCACAATTTAAAATCTCAAGGAATGAGACTCGTGGATGTTTAGCCTATTAAATCAAAGTTTTGGGTTTTCAAGTCATTTATAGGATCTTGCAAACTCTTAGACTTTTTCAAGTTTAGAATTCGCATTTTAAAGTTCCCTTGATAAACGACTCTCTAGGATTAATTATAGGAACTTGCGAAAAGTTCTTGTTCTTAACCCGTAAGAGTTAAGACTTTCGCGTTTTAAAGCTCCCTATATAAAAGCCTAGCAAAACTTGACTTAAACATGTTAAGGATACTAGCTAGAGTAAACTTGGATAAGTAAACTCGGGTTGAGTCAAAAGATTCACAACGTTTGAAAATTAAAACCACTTTATTTAAAATTTATTCTAATAAAGAAAGAAAACAACTATACAAAGGTAAATACTAATAGGCCAAAATAGATTAAAAATTTTGAAAAATGTCGAAAAATCAATTTTCCGATTAAAATAAGGACAAATACAAGGAAAGGCTCACTTAACTTCGATATAAGTCCCCCCTACACTTGATATAAACATTGTCCTCAATCTTTAAGCATGTGGGAGTAAACTCCATACACTTAGGACATTGTGCATGATAGGTGTGAAAACACCCATCTTTTTACCACTTAATTACAAATATAACCAAGCCAAAACGTGTATTTTATGTCGTAAATGTCGGAATTATGCGTGGTTTGTGTTTTTATTGTGATTTAGGACGAAAAGGTGAAAAGTGGAGAAAACACGGGCATTCACAGGCTTTTATCGAAGGAAAAGACGAAAGATGAAGTCGAAAGATCAAGAGTGGAAAAAGAACGGAAGTCCAAGACCAATTCTGAAGATTTATCAAAGAAAAAGTCAAAGACGGAAGTTTACTAAAAAGCCGAAGAACTCGAGTCTAATAAATAAATAAATTATAAGACGAGTTTAATTAATCCCGAGACAAAGTCGATAAAGTCGAAGAACTTAAAAGACGAGAAGACGTGAAGAAAGAAAGAAAGGGAAGGCAACACATGCACCTCCCCATTTCCTATAAATACCCTCCTAAATTCATTTAGGAGGGTTGGTTAGTTTTTAGTTTAGCTTAGTTTTCCTTTCATCTTTGTAGGTGATTCTAGAGAGAGAAAGTGACAGTTTCTCTCCCTAGGATCCCAATCTTTCATCTTCCTTTCTTGTTGTTTTTAATCAAGTCTTTACCTTTGTTAATTTAATTCTTGTTTTAATCTTATTCTTATTCTACCTTTCTTAGCTTTTTATTTGTGCTTAATCCGAAATTTCTTTACACGATTTGTTTAAGCTTCACGTTTGATTTATTAAAAAGTTTATCTTTTTGTTAATCTTTAAGTTTTCATACGAATCAAGCTTTGAGCTTGACATGCTTATTGGCTTAATTTGTGTCTAGCTTATTTGATTTTTAAGTTTTCTTAAAAGTTTTTATATTTTAAAGTTTGCTTATTTTGTGTTTGCTTATTTTTTGTGTTTTTATAAAGTTTATGAATTTCATCTTTTAAAAGCTTTCAAATTTATGTTTATCAAGTTGTTTAAGTTTCGGTGTAGTAGCTTATTGGTCGTGCTTATTGATTTTCAAGCTTAAATTCATTTTCGGATTATTGCTTGTGCTCATCGCAATATAAGGGTTTATACACATTCCGACGGGCAGCCTATGTTCCATCGCAATAACCATTCTTTGTTCTACTTTGCGATGGCTTGTGTTTCATCCCCCTTATTCCGATCGGGATTGCGATCGCTCATTGCGATCGCATATTCCGACGGAGTTTAAGGTTTCTTTAAGTCGAAATGCTGCCCAATTTTCTATAGCCATTTTCCGATGGATTTTGATACTTGACTTATTCCGACAGTTTTTATTTTTTAGACATTTTTGTAGTTTAAAAAAAAAAAAAAAAAAAAGAATAAAAAAATAAAAAATATATATATTACGATACAACAATTATTCCGATACTACAATACACATTGCAACCAAACACATGTCTTCCTACTTCCTAAATTGGCGCCAATTTGAGCTAGCAGGTTGCTAGCTTGAGCTAGCTGCCTGCTAGCTTGTTTGTTTATTGTTTTTTTTCTGTAATCGTTTAGTTTAATCTGAAAGTTGTTCCGATTTTATTTCTGAAAGTTACGTATTTTTAGTTGAATTTTTCTTCTAATTTTAAAATTAATATTTTTTCGTAAAGCTCAAGTTTTATCTCTTATTTAGTACCCGCTTTAGGTTTTGACTCGTTTAGCTTTAAAGTACCATTTTAGTTTTATTCTCTCCTTTTTCCATTAGTAAACTTTATTTTCGAGTCGATAATTAATTTCTTCGTTTAGTTTTATTTTTATTAATTGTTTCGCTTTAAATTACGTTTTATTATTTGTTTTACTATTAGTTTTAATATCGTTTTAACTTTTAGTTTTTAAAATTCTCCTTGTTTTACTTTTATTATTTGTACTTGTCTTTAGTTTGTTTTTAAACACTTTTCGCATTTACTTTTTAATTAGTTATAGATAATCAACTTCCCTTTTTCTTAACCAAAAACAATTGAGTCACACATTTAACCGGAAATCAATTCGATTAGACACCAAGAAAACGAACTTTTTCAACTAGCAAAATCTTTGTTATTAAAATGGCGCCGCTGCCGGCTCTTTTCGTGAAGATCGAAGGTTTTTTGTGAGTGACGCGTTGGCTTTTGGGATCCGTTCACTTGTGAACGTTATTTTTCGTGTCCAAAAATTTTCGAAAATTCCAAAAATATTTGAAAAATCATAAAAAGCATTTCTTTTCAAAGTTTTGCACCAAAAATATTCTTCTTGCTTATCTATCTTTCTTTATGGATTTTTATGTCCATTGCGTCCGGTGTGGGAAACAATTATCTGGGAACAACTCTTATCAATGGTGTACATGTGAGCAGTGTGGAAACGATATCGACTACACACAATCCGGATTTTGTCCCTTATGCAACTCGACTAATTCATTCTTTTTGAACCCACCTCCTGTTCCCCCGTGCATCTATTGTGGAAGCGATTCTCATTGGCATGTTTCGTGCCCGGTTCAATACCCGTATAGACACGGGCAAGAACCGGGTTACAATTATGACAATGATAATAGCTATCCACAAGACGTACCTGATTTTTCTCCATACTCGGTTTGCAACAACTGTGGGGGTCCTCACGATACCTATTATTGTCAACCAATGAATTATTATGAGCAAAATCCGGATCCTCAGTTTTCTTCACCTATGGATTATTATGAACCAAACCCGGTTTCTAATTCTTCTCAACCGATGAACAAATATGAGCCACATCCGTGCTATAATTCCGGTTTTCAAAATTTTGAGCCCCCACCGCACTCACTCGATCATCAGCCTCGTCACGGGATGAGTTACCAAGAACCAATTGTCGATCTTGCTACAGCCTTTCAAGAACAAAGAAACGATCTTGCTACAACTTTTCAAGAGCAAACGAAAGAGCTTTTACACACGCTGCAAACTTGTATGGAGTCATTTTTACAGCAGCGAGATCAGACAAGTACTCATATCCCTGAGCATATTATTAGCCTTATAGATAAAGAGGAGAGCGATGACGATATTGAGGTTATTTTCGACGAGGAGGAATTTCTAAAGCAACGTAAGACTCCTTCACCTACCCCTCACATTCCTGAGATCGATGAGTTTCTTGATATTGATACACCCGTGGAATACATATCCGGGTATTCTGATGTGGAGGGAGATATACTTTTTCTAGAGGATTTATTACACGATGACACTATACCTTCTATCCCAGAGATGGAAAGACTTGACTCTACTGAAAAAGGGACGCAGGTGGAAGGTAATTGTTCTCATACCTCTCATATTATATTACCACCTCATCCTTCCACGTGCACACCCAAGCGGGTGATGTATCACTTTTACTCTACTCGTTTTACACCGGGAAATGAGGATGAGTGCTTTGATCCGGGAGGTGACATTGATTATGCTATGATTGATACTATTACGGCTTTGCCGTTTGCTCAGCATCCATTGTCTTTGGGGGAGGACAATCTGCTTACTATACCCAACCCACCTCCCGTGGATCTTGAATTCACATACAATACGTATGTTGAAAGGACCTTTCTCCCTTTCAAGACTTATCCCCCCGCCTCTACTTTGTTGATGTCAACCGGGAACGAGGACAAGGTCTTTGATCCCGGTATTACATTCGAGGCTTCCCCATGGACCATTTAATTCGGGGACGAGTCAGGCTCGTGACTCGGTTAACAAAAACAAGCGCTTTTTGGGAGGCAACCCAATTATCTATCTATTTTCACCATAAGTGTAGGGGGGAGCCCCGTTGGTGTTTCTTGTTCTCTTTCTTATCATATGCAGGGATTAGAGCCTCAAAGACACACTCTTGATGACTTTTGATGAACCGTGATTCCGTGTTCCCTTCTTCACGGTTCTATCATCAACTCTTTTCGATTCACTATTTTATATTTCTCAATATTAAAATAGGAATCTCTTTAGTTGTCTTTTCCTTAACGAAATTTAAACAAAGTGCACAATGTCCTAAGTGTAGGGGAGTTTACTCCCACATGCTTAAACATTGAGGACAATGTTTATATTAAGTTTAGGGGGGACTTCTATCGAAGTTAAGTGGCCTTTTCCTTGTATTTGCCCTCATTTTAACCGGAAAATCAATTTTTCGACATTTTTCAAAATTTTTAATCTATTTTGGCCTAGTTGTAGTCTCCTTTATTTTTGTTACTTTCTAGCATTTTAATAAAATGGTTTTAGCAAGTTTAGATATCTTAGATATATTAGGCCTGTTGTGAATATTTTGACTCAACCCGAGTTTACTTATCCAAGTTCACTCTAGCTAGTATCCTTAACCATGTAGACCTTAATTGGTTTATTAGGCTAAGCATCCACGAGTCTCATTCCTTGAGATTTTAAATTGTGGAGAACGAGAAATGATAGAGTTGGTTACAAGTTTGGTATTCTCTCATTAACTTATGTGAGTTAATTATGATCTTTTTCTCCCATCACTTGCTAATAAATTATCTGCAATAAGTAAGGTCGTACGATTTGAAAAGTTACTTAGCTTCTAGCCCAAGATCTTTTAAAAGTTGCTCGGTAATGATAAGAGTTCATAGCCAAGGCATAACTTATGAAGCGGGGCGCGAAGATTGGCGAGTCCGAAAAGGCCCTAACAAGGCATGAGGATTCAATTTTATTGCTGAAGATTCAAAGTGATGTGAAAAGCATTATTCCCAAATCAATATGAAGGATCAAGACTCACGACGAAAAGCAATCAACTCCCATAAAGATCATGGAGAAGTCTATCCGAAAAGACCCTAACAGGGTATGAGGATAAATAGATCCAAGTCCGAAAAGGAGGCGGATCGTTGTATCTCAAAATCCCAATTAGAGATTGAAGAAATAATCATGAAGTCGTGGTCAACAAAGTTGGAGTACCCCTCAAAAATCTCCAAGTGAAGAAACTCTATAACGAAGAGAAGAACATTATCTCAAAAACGTCTCTCGAAGATATGAAGTATGAAGTACATGCCAAATATCGGCCCGAGAAAGGTCTCAAATCGTGAACCAAGTTATGCCAAGATATGAACTTTTTGATATCCCGAGAAGCAGTTTTAAGAGATTTTGTCCTTTAGCTAACTATTGATCAAATCGTCCTACTTTGCTTTCAGCCTAAATAAATTATCGAAATAAGTCAACAATGCATCCTCGTGATCATTCAAGACATCAATAAAATATAAGAGATACCCATAGGAATAAGGGAGTTTAAGTGATTAATTGAACCACATGAGTAAATGTTTGTTATGCTAACTTGTACTAACAATGATCTTGTTTTTAAGCTTGGCATGGGGAACGTGAAACTTGAGGGTAATGAACATCCATGACAACAAGCCCTAATGTAAGTCTTAGATTTCTTTACAAGTTTCTTCCTTGTTGCATCTTGTTATTTTCTATCTTTTTTATTTTCCTTAGTTGTTTAATAAAGGCCAAGGTAGATTGATTATGATGGAAAATGTAAAACGTGCTTTGTAACTAATGCATTGCATGAGGACATTGCAATGGTTAAGTGTAGGGGATTTGATAGGTGTGAAAACACCCATCTTTTTACCACTTAATTACAAATATAACCAAGCCAAAACGTGTAT
The DNA here is from genome assembly GCA_025667525.1 of Glebionis coronaria. Lineage (NCBI taxonomy): Eukaryota > Viridiplantae > Streptophyta > Magnoliopsida > Asterales > Asteraceae > Glebionis > Glebionis coronaria. Next base: position 88,030 of record JANFOE010000876.1, on the reverse strand, counting down.
TTTATGTCGTAAATGTCGGAATTATGCGTGGTTTGTGTTTTTATTGTGATTTAGGACGAAAAGGTGAAAAGTGGAGAAAACACGGGCATTCACAGGCTTTTATCGAAGGAAAAGACGAAAGATGAAGTCGAAAGATCAAGAGTGGAAAAAGAACGGAAGTCCAAGACCAATTCTGAAGATTTATCGAAGAAAAAGTCAAAGACGGAAGTTTACTAAAAAGCCGAAGAACTCGAGTCTAATAAATAAATAAATTATAAGACGAGTTTAATTAATCCCGAGACAAAGTCGATAAAGTCGAAGAACTTAAAAGACGAGAAGACGTGAAGAAAGAAAGAAAGGGAAGGCAACACATGCACCTCCCCATTTCCTATAAATACCCTCCTAAATTCATTTAGGAGGGTTGGTTAGTTTTTATTTTAGCTTAGTTTTCCTTTCATCTTTGTAGGTGATTCTAGAGAGAGAAAGTGACAGTTTCTCTCACTAGCATCCCAATCTTTCATCTTCCTTTCTTGTTGTTTTTAATCAAGTCTTTACCTTTGTTAATTTAATTCTTGTTTTAATCTTATTCTTATTCTACCTTTCTTAGCTTTTTATTTGTGCTTAATCCGAAATTTCTTTACACGATTTGTTTAAGCTTCACGTTTGATTTATTAAAAAGTTTATCTTTTTGTTAATCTTTAAGTTTTCATACGAATCAAGCTTTGAGCTTGTCATGCTTATTGGCTTAATTTGTGTCTAGCTTATTTGATTTTTAAGTTTTCTTAAAAGTTTTTATATTTTAAAGTTTGCTTATTTTGTGTTTGCTTATTTTTTGTGTTTTTATAAAGTTTATGAATTTCATCTTTTAAAAGCTTTCAAATTTATGTTTATCAAGTTGTTTAAGTTTCGGTGTAGTAGCTTATTGGTCGTGCTTATTGATTTTCAAGCTTAAATTCATTTTCGGATTATTGCTTGTGCTCATCGCAATATAAGGGTTTATACACATTCCGACGGGCAGCCTATGTTCCATCGCAATAACCATTCTTGGTTCTACTTTGCGATGGCTTGTGTTTCATCCCCCTTATTCCGATCGGGATTGCGATCGCTCATTGCGATCGCATATTCCGACGGAGTTTAAGGTTTCTTTAAGTCGAAATGCTGCCCAATTTTCTATAGCCATTTTCCGATGGATTTTGATACTTGACTTATTCCGACAGTTTTTATTTTTTAGACATTTTTGTAGTTTAAAAAAAAAAAAAAAAAAAGAATAAAAAAAAAAAAAATATATATATTACGATACAACAATTATTCCGATACTACAATACACATTGCAACCAAACACATGTCTTCCTACTTCCTAAATTGGCGCCAATTTGAGCTAGCAGGTTGCTAGCTTGAGCTAGCTGCCTGCTAGCTTGTTTGTTTATTGTTTTTTTTTCGTAATCGTTTAGTTTAATCTGAAAGTTGTTCCGATTTTATTTCTGAAAGTTACGTATTTTTAGTTGAATTTTTCTTCTAATTTTAAAATTAATATTTTTTCGTAAAGCTCAAGTTTTATCTCTTATTTAGTACCCGCTTTAGGTTTTGACTCGTTTAGCTTTAAAGTACCATTTTAGTTTTATTCTCTCCTTTTTCCATTAGTAAACTTTATTTTCGAGTCGATAATTAATTTCTTCGTTTAGTTTTATTTTTATTAATTGTTTCGCTTTAAATTACGTTTTATTATTTGTTTTACTATTAGTTTTAATATCGTTTTAACTTTTAGTTTTTAAAATTCTCCTTGTTTTACTTTTATTATTTGTACTTGTCTTTAGTTTGTTTTTAAACACTTTTCGCATTTACTTTTTAATTAGTTATAGATAATCAACTTCCCTTTTTCTTAACCAAAAACAATTGAGTCACACATTTAACCGGAAATCAATTCGATTAGACACCAAGAAAACGAACTTTTTCAACTAGCAAAATCTTTGTTATTAGTGCACTTTGTTTAAATCTTGCTAAGGAAGAGACAACTAAAGTGATTCCTATTTTATTATTGAAGAATATAAAATAGAGAATCAAAAGAGTTTAGGATAGAACCGGGAAGACGGGTACACGGAATCACGGGTCGTCAAAAGTCATCAAGAATGGATCTTTGAAAGCTCGAATCCCTGCACATGATAAGAAAGAAAAAAACAAACACATACTAGGGTCTCCCCCTACAATTATTATATAAAACAGAGAAAAATGGATAGATACTACGGGTTGCCTCTCGAGAAGCGCTTGTTTTTGTTAACCGAGTCGTGAGCCTGACTCGACCTTGATTAGCATAGGAAGAAGCTTAAAGCACATCCACCGAGATCAAATACATAGTTTTCATGCATCAAGTAGCACAAGCTTAAGGCGAACAAAGCAAGCCAAAGAAGAGTAGGCAAGGTTCCCTTAAGCAAAGATTGAGCACGATGGTAGACAGTGTGATGAGGTGCAAGCATATCTCCATAAGTTCCAAAAATCTTTCATTTTATTTCATCAGATGGATACTGAGATCGCTTGAAAATTGCAATACCGGGATCGAACAGCTTTTCCTTTAGGGGAAAATAACACTCAGGCTCAGTAGACCTTGAAGAAGATCCGCTCATAAATCTCACAATCTCATCCTCAGAAGGTGGATAGAGAGGTGTGAAGACATAAGTGCTGCGGATATCGGTGTCGACCGACTTCTTCTCCTTTGAAATGGGTTTCTTCATATCCAAAGGAGGATAAAGACCATAATCATCAAAGTCCAAAGGAGGAGAATCACTCTCATTTGGGAAGTAAGTGTTGAGAAAAGTAGCAAAGTCTTCCTCAAATGAGTAGTCATCCAAAGTAGGATCAAGTGTCGTTCGCGGAGGATCTTCATCAAAAGTATGTGCAAGGTTATCATGTGAAGAATCACTCGAGAGACTATCAGCATCATCAAAATCATCATATGTGGGCATGTCTGGATACTCAGAAGCAAAATTATCATAATCATCCCCATCGGAACTAGAATCATCATCATAAGCATCATAGATCGGTCGAGAATCATAAATTGGTGGAGGATCAGAATTGGAGAGAGAATCATCCACAACATCTTAAAACAGTGGATTATCGTAGCAAGAATCGAAAAAAGGATTGTTGTAGACGAGAAAATCATCAAGCACATTAATCATATTCGCTGATTCTCTTCCATTTGATTTGGTTGTGATCTTCCCCATTTTAAACACTTGTGCATCATTCCCGACTCTTAAGATTAACTCACCTTCGGCAACATCGACTAAGGCATTTCCGTTTCTCAAGAATGGCCGACCAAGTATTAACGGAATACGAGGGTCTATTTCATAATCAACAACAACAAAGTCGACCGGAAAAGTAAAGGTTCCAACTTTAATGAACACATCTTCGGCAATACTAACGGGGTAAGCGAGAGTGCGATTTGCTAGCTCAAGAGTCATCTTCGTTGGAGTAAGATCGGGTAATGATAACTTTTTCCAAACAATTAAAGGCATCAGATTTAAACTTGCCCCGAGATCGGCTAAGGCAGTAAATTCTTCAGTTTGGTAAAAAGTACATGGTAGCACAGAACGACCGGGATCTCCAAGTTTCTCCGGAAGTTCTTTAAGAAGGACGGCAGAACAATTTTCATTCAATCGAGTATTAACAAACTCGGCCATTTTCTCCTTCTTATTAAGAAATTCCTTAAACATCTTAACAAATTTAGGCATTTGTGCTAGAGCTTCAACAAGGCTAAAGGTGATGGTCAGTCCCGAAATCTTCTTCAAATAGTTCGACACTTGAATGTCATCCTTGGTTTGCAGTTTCGCCTTGTCTAAGCGGGATGGATAAGAAATGTTGGGTTTAGTTGGTGTAGGTGTAGCAGGTAAAGGTTGAGAGGTTGAAGGTTAAAAGGTGGAAGGTGGGGTTGGTGAAGGGTTCTTCTTAGGTACTTCAGTAAGAGATGGAAACGGTAATGGAGAACTAATACTAGGCGTGGGAGTAGGAAGGATAAATGGTGGTTGAGGAGGTGTAGATAGAGTAACTGGGGGAGGGATAGATGGTCCTACTAAGGTTGCTCCACTGCGTGTAGTAATAGCACTCACATTCGCTCTCGGGTTGGTGACGGTATTAGAAGGTAGAGAGCCTGAAGTAGAGGGTTGAGTAGTTTCTAAGAAACTAGCCAGCATATTCTTCAAATCATTTGTTTGAGTGCTAAAAGAGGTTTGTATATCATGTCGAAGCTCGGATCTAATATCATTACCTTGCTTAGTGATATCTCCTTTCAAATTGATAACTTGGCTTTGCAGATTCTTAATTTGCTCTCCTTGGGTCCTCATGAACGCTTCAACATCTTGATTAATGGGTGGTGCTTGTTGAGCGAGTGGGTGATAAGGATTAGAAGCTCGTGGTGGGTTTGGGTTGCTTCTATTGTAGTTGTTGGGATTGTGGTTTTGAGGAGAAAAACCGGGTGCAAGAAAGTTGTTAGAACGGTAACTTAGCAAGTTATGATCACCTTGAGGTCGAGCTTGATGGCTTTCCGTTGAATAGTTACCATAAGCTGCACATACGTTTTCCGGATTGTCATGAGTAGAAGGACAATCAGTGTATGAATAAGGACCGCTGCAAGTCTCACAAGAAAGTGCAACAGCTTTAACTTGTTGTTGTTGATTTGTAGCCAAAAGTTGCATGTTTTTACTCATTTCGACCATTGCGCGGGTCAATTCGGTGATATCAGGGTTTGAAGAAGTAAAAGAAACATTGACTCTCGGGTTTGATCTTGAGGATGCGGATGAATCCCAATTTTTGTGATGAGTAGTCATGTTCTCGATAAGCTCTCTACACTCCTCGGGTCTCCTTTTCATAAATGTGCCACCGGCGGCTGCATTAATTGTATCACGATCACGAAAAGTTAAACCATTGTAGAAAGTATCAATTAAGGTGACGGGGAGCATGTTGTGGTTTGGACATCGATCGATCAAAACATTATAGCTTTCCCAAGCATCAAAAAGTGATTCATCGGGTTCTTGTGTAAATCCACTAATTTGATTTCGAAGGCTCGTGACCATGGATGGTGGAAAGTAGCGCGACAAAAAGCATTGAGTCATCTCATCCCAAGTATGAATTGAATTCTTCGGAAGACGATCAAACCATTTTTCTGCATGGTGGGATAAGGTGTGTGGAAATAGGTGAAGGCGAACGAAATCCATAGTAACACCGGGCAACTTCATGCTTTAAGTAACGGTAATGAATTTGTCGAGGTGTTTGTTGGCATCATCATCCGGCAATCCGCGAAATGGACAAGTGTTTTGAACTTGTTGGATCATGTGATGCTTCAATGAAAACTCTGGAGCCGTGATTTGCATCGGCGCAATCGGTGCTCCGCGTCCATTCATCATAGGTTGACAAAGCTCCTCCATCATTCTAAGATCAGGTGGGGGAACATTGTTGTTATTATTTTTGAGGTGCGGTGGGTTATTGTTGTTGTTCACACCTGCCATATCTAAATCTTCATGAGTCTCGGGCTCTGAATAAGTTGAAGATCTAGTACGCATACACCTACAAAAGAAAAAAAAAGGATACCCAAGAAATAGAGAATATATATGTACGTGTAAAAATAAAAATGAAAATCTTTTTGGATTTTTGAATTTTTTGAAATTTTTATGGATTTTTAACAATTTTTAATTTTTATGGGTTTTTAGAAAATTTTTGATCAAGAAAGATAACGTTCACGAGTGAACAGATCCCAAAATTCAACGCGTCTCTCACAGAAAACCGTTAATCTTCACGAAAAGAGCCGGCAGCGGCGCCATTTAATATTGGGATTTTGCCAAGTATAAAAATTATGTTCGTTGAAATTGGTCTAATCGAATTGATTACTTGTTTAAGTGTGCGACTCAGTCGTCTTTTGGTGGAAACAAATAATAGATTGGTTGTTGTAGTAAAGTAAATGTGCAAAACGTTAAAGTAAATGACGATAATTAAATCTAAAACTAATTAAAACGTAAATTGTGCAGTATTAAAAACATTTAAAAGAAAATTAATTAAATGACAAAAATTTAAGCTTGATGAAAAATAAATTTGACAATGTAATAAAAATGTAAACTTGAAATTAAAATAAAGCTAAACAATTAAAATAACACTTAAGAAAAATTACGGGAAAAATAAATGCTTGAAAATAAAACAGAGGATAAACAAAACCTGAGTCGGAATCCAATATACTGTCACTATTCGGAATACCCAACAAGCTGCTTATCCGGAATAAGGCTGTCACCCTTATCGGCAATCTGAATCCTTACACTATCCGGAATCCAAGAATTCCAAAGCTTATCCGGAATAAACAAAACTCACCTATCCGGAATAAGGGATTCGGGGCTTATCCGGAATTCGTTCACCAAGTCCTTATCTGGAATACCTTTAGCTCCTTATCTGGAATCCAGTTCTGAATACTATCCGGAATTACTTAACAAGCCCTTATCCGGAATAACTAGATTATAGTTATCCGGAATCCAGTAGTCGCCCTTATCCGGAATAAGTGATTAACCACTTATCCTGAATAAACACTAAACCTTTTATCCGGAATTCGAGTTTGGGAAGCTATCCGGAATACCCTTCTGAACTATATCAGGAATAACCCAAGATGGCTTATCCGGAATATCAACCGATTCACTTATCCGAAATACCTTCTTCAAGTCCTTATCCGGAATATGATTGATTTTCTTTTCCGGAATATCACACCAAACATTTTATTTGGAATAATGGGGATGTTGGTTATTCAGAATATTGGGGTTATGAAAACCCCGGATAACAGAAAGATTCGAATAAGCTAAAAACTAAAATTAAGCTAAAAACAATTAAGCACTTAACTAAAACTTTTACCAAATCAAATTTAAGAAAAATAAAATAAGCCAAAATTCAAAAACTTTTAAAAACGCTAAATAATAAAAATATTAAAAATCAACTTTTTATAAAAATTAACTAATAAGCACTTAATTAAATTTAAGAAAAACACAATAAGCTATAAAATCAATAAGCTAACACAATCATAAACATTAAAACATAACAAGAAATCAAATAAGCATGACAATAAGCACATAAGCATAGAGATTAAATTAAGAACAAGAAAGGTAGAATGAGAGATTAATTAAAACTTGATTAAAATTAAGATTCAACAATTAAAGTAAAGACAGGAATTAAAAGCTTACAAATTTAAGGTGCAAGACAAGAAATTAAAGGTGCAATTAAGTAAATGACATTAAGAAAAGTGCAAGTAATTAAAATGGAAGACTAGTTTGTCAAAATATCCAACACCTCCTAATGTGTCATTAGGAGGTTATTTATAGTGATTAGGGAGGTTAAGCATGTGTTGCTTCCTTCTTTCTTTCTTTCTCGTCTTTTCGTCTTCTAAATTCTTCGACTTTTTCGACTTTGTCTCGGGATTAATTAAACTCGTCTTGTAATTTCTTCATTAATTAGACTTGAGTTCTTCGGCTTTATTAAACTTCCGTCTTTAGATTTTTTCGATAAATCTTCAGAATAGGCCTTGGACTTCCGTTCTTTTTGCACTCTTGATCTTTTGACTTCGTCTTTTGTCTTTTTTTCGATAAAAGCCCGTGAAAGCCCATGTTTTCTTCCCTTTTCACATTTTGATCCTAAATCACAGCAAAAACACAAACCACGCATAATTCTGACATTTACGACATAAAATACACGTTTTGTCTTGGTTATTATTATAATTAAGTGGTAAAAGGATAAGTGTTTTCACACTTATTAGTGAATAATTGGGCCACATGAGTTTGTGTTAGTTTGCTAACTTATAATAACAATGATCTAATTTTTAACCTTGGTGTGGGGAACGTGAAACTTGAGGGTAATAAACATTCATGACAATCAAAAGCCCTAATGTAAGTCTTCGATCTCTTTACTTGTTTTCTTCCTTCAAATATTTTGTTATCTTCTATCTTTTTACGTTTCCTTAATGTCTTATGTTCAAATAAAGGCCAAGGTAGGATAATTATGATGGAAAATGTAAATCTTGCTTTGTAACTAATGCATTGCATGAGGGCATTGTAATGGTCAAGTGTAGGGGATTTAATAAGTGTGAAAACACTTATCCTTTTACCACTTAATTATAATATTAACCCAGGCAAAACGTGTATTTAGTGTCGTAAATGTCGGAATTATGCGTGGTTTGTATTTTTATTGTGTTTTAGGATCAACATGTGAAAATGGAAGAAAACATGGGCTTTCACAGGCTTTTATCGAAGAAAAAGACAAAAGACGAAGTCAAAAGATCAAGAGTGCAAAAACAACGGAAGTCAAAGGCCTATTATGAAGATTTATCGAAGAAAAAGTCCAAAGGCGGAAGTTTAACGAAGTCGAAGAACCAAATCTAATTATGAATAAATCAGAAGAAGAGTTCATTTTATTTATCGACAAATCCCGAGACAAAGTCCAGAATAACGAGTTTATTGTCAAGGACGAAAGACGAGAAGACAAAAGAAAGAAAGAAGGAAGCAACTTACTCCTCCCCTCCTCTTATTCACAGAGAACTTAACCTCATTTGTGAGGTGTTAGCTAATTTGACAAATTAGTTCTCCACATTTATTTTTCATGCACTTTCATATTGTCATTGAAATTCTTGTCTTTAATTTCATGTAAGTTTTAATCTTGTCTTTAATCTTTATCTTTAAAATTCAAAGCTTTTCATAATCATCTTTGTAACACTCCACTTGGATAAGTGGACCGTTACGTGTATTTATGGCGTCTCATCAAAGCATAAGGTAAATGTCCTAAAACATTAACTGACCATAAAGGAATACCGGAATCAAACATCGGTAATCCAAACATAAGCCCAAAACATGAAAAGTAAAATACTGAAGGAAAGGACTAAACAATGACAAAAAAAATAGAATAATGTAAGGAATGCATAAAGTAAGAAGTCTGGATAGCTTCCATCCAAATGCACATGCTCTCAGAATCCTAAGAGCGTCCTGGTGTACCTGCCGTTAGAACATGAAAGGAACTACGATTGAGCATAACGCTCAGTGAACGGATATAAAGCATGATAAGAATATACTGAATGAAACAGGCGATAGAATACTGAAGCTCTAAGACTGATATGTAACATGTGGTAGAACTCTGCATAAAATCTGAGAAACCTGGTTCATATATACTGATACTGAAATATAACTATTAATTCTGAAAACATGCATTTACTGTATGTTATTTGCCAGAGCTTATATAGGTCACGTGCTGTAACAACCGTGCATGAATAACTGGAGGGGTGACCTCGTCATGCTATAGAGGGGTGACCTCTAAATAACTGTGCTGGGTAGAGGGATCAGCTCCAATGTGAAGGATGTAGAGCACACACCACATTCACCCTGATAACTTGTAACACATATAAGCCTAGGATGCATCCATACGCCCCACTAATAATACTGATAAAATGGCCAAGCTGATCTGAGTGGGACGATGCAGGATATCACTATCCTGCATGTGAGTCACGACACCGGTGCCTCTAGTGCCGTGGTTACGGTACCTCCGTAACTAGTACATAAACTGGTCGTGCTTGTATATAATGCTCAGGAAATTTATTTAGTTATTAACATGATTACTGATAAACTTAAACATATACTGGGGAAAAACATTTGGCTGAAGACGGGGAATCCTAATCATGCATAGAAAGGACGGAAATCCGTACCTCGTGTCAAGTACTGAGATAAGAGTGGAAGTTGAAGGATCTACTCCGACTTCACGGATACTACATAAATAAGAGACATGAAATGAGTTGTCTGATTACTGTTTACTGTTTACTGTTTATTATTTTTGCGTGTTCTCATATTATTTTACTGTTGCTTATAAACCGATTAAACTAATTGTCTGGGGTATTTTCTGATAATTTGACTGTTCTTTAATTATATACTGAATAGTGTATATCCTGTATTTCTGATTGTATATTGTTATGTATCTTGATTAGTGTATTTCACTGTATGCCAGTATTATAATACTGTAATAAGTAACCGGCTAGAATAGGAAGTTTTCCCGAAATAGAAAGTTTCTAAAATTAGAAGTTTCTTAAAATAGGAAGGTCTCTTTAATTAGTTTCAAACCGGAAAATAAATCATTTAATATTGTCATACCTTTTTATCCATGAAACTAGTTTAACATTATTTATTTAATATATATTTAATTTAAATAATATTTGTAACGCGTATAATTTAAGGTATGAGAACTTACATAATTAAATGATTTAATATATATAACACGTTCTTCTAGACTTCTTGTCGTAAAACAAACCCGCCAATCCCGAGTCAAAGACTCCCGAGACACTTTGTCTCGGGTCGACCGTGAACCAACACCCCCACAGCCCGACGGCTGTGGACCTGCTGCCCAAAACCCACAGCAGCCACCGACTTTGAGTCGGTTGCTACTGTCTTGCTCTATGTACCCGCTGCCCTGCATTTTTTTCCCATTGTTATCATATTCTTTCCCACTGTTAGTATATGTTTCCCACTGTATCACAACTGTCAAATCCAAACACTCCATTTCTGCGACTAAACCCAAACACACCCTGCTGGAACTGCAGTCCCAAACGCCCATGCTGGAACTGCAGTCCCAAACACACCCTGTTGCGTTTGTTTATGGTTGGTCACAGTCCACCAAAACACCATACGCACCCCCTTACCCCCTGTCTACGACCAAACACCCATGATGGGGCTGTTTATAGGCCGCGGCTGGTGAAAACAACACCACCTCGCCCTTGTTGGGTCACGGCTGGCTAGCAAGCACTCACACCGAGACCTTACGGTCTCGGTTTTCCTGACCAAAGTAAACCCGACATCCCTTATTCATTATAGATTCGTTTTTTTTTAACAATCTTAATTAAACCAAATCGTGATACCTGTGATTTGAGTGAGAGTGATGATGATGTCTGAATCAAAGAGAGAACGAGGTCGATCCCCTTCCCCTTTGTTTGATTTTAGTCGGCCCCCCCTTTTTTTGTCTTTTGTGTCGGCAGGTTCCAAAACCCTAATCGCTTTTCCTTTTTTTTCGTTTACTGTGTTGTAAGGAGGAAATGATTAGCTTGTATGTCTCCTGTGTTTGTATTTACCACGGGCCGGGCTCAAAGCCCACACTTCTTCTTTGTTAAATCAACTAAACCGCCACCTTTTATTATATTATGTTTTTCCGTTTGATTTTTCGACACTTAAAAATTATCACGTACACATATTTGTATTACTCATGTTCTAGTTTCCTGAAACGTAATACCCTTTCCTGTATAATAAAAGAATACATGCACACTATTTCCTGAAACTTAATAATTATTTTCTGAATAATTATTTTATTGTCGTATTTAAATAAACTGAGACTGTATATTTACTGTTTACGTTAAAATAAGTTTAAAGTTAAAACTACGCGTATTTAATATTAGAATACTTTAAATACGGGTTTTACAATTCTTCCCCTCTAAAAAATAATTCGTCCTCGAATTAAGGATGCGATAATGCTGTGGTTTTACAATTCTTCCCCTCTAAAAAGGAGAAATTCGTCCTCAAATTAAAGGGAATAAACTGATGAAGTTATAAGAACTAAAAGAACACGTAAACTGAAAAGACAATATAAGCTGAAGAATAATTCGTCTTCTACTTAAGACATTATACTGCTGATAGGTATAAACATGACATGACTGAAGTAAACATTGAACGTGACATGGCTAAAAAGGACATGGAACGTAACATGGCTGAAAGAACTTAACTGGATTTATTGAAGAACATAATGAGAGGTCCAGATGGACTCCTCCGTTTCGAGTGGCCTCCCGCTCCAAACGATTCCTTCAAAGGTCTAACATAATAAATAAAATCTTGGTCCTGATGACCCTGTCCTGATGATGCTGAATAGCTTCTGGTTCCATATTTAAGATGGATTTTCTGAATCTGATAGACTGAATAACTATAGCGTGTATGATACATGAAACGATACGTGTAAATATTCTGAAAAGATAACATTGATAACTCTGAGCAAGCTGCTGAAATATATAGAGATGAACTATGTGAACAATTGTGAACGTGCTACGTGAGCAATTGTGAACGTGGTTCACGATTATATGAGGAATGATGGGCATGGAATATATTATGCTGATGATACATGAAACATACTGTAAACGTGATTCTAGGACATATCATGAACATATGCTGACTGAGGAAGGAATGAAAACGATATGGCCTGAGACGTGAAACGTCTGACTGGTTATGGAATAGTTGTGCTAAACTTGAGTCTGATTTCCCAAGCTTTCTGTAACCGTATTCGGTAATAAACTGAGAAACGTGTATCGTGAAATGGCACACGAACTTGAATGTGAACAATGTTATGAATGCTAACGTGAGCTTAAATTATGAGATAGCATAAAGATGAACTGAAACAACATCATACCGCGAATGAGACGTAAACGTGAAAGTGAAAATAAACATGAACTTAAAGTGGGCATAAACATACACTTGATCGTGAACATGAATTCTGTCTGATATGATGGTCAATAGAATGCCTTGAATTCGTACGATTTACTGCTGAATTTCAAAATTTTCTACAGATCTGCTACTGCGTGATCCTTTCGGATGAAAGAAACGCGCAAGCTGATTACATGGTTGGCGATAACTTAGATAGTATCATACTTTCTCTGAGCCTGTGGTAGCTGATAACAATTTCATGGAATTTCGTCTCATTTCTGTTCAGAAATTTCTAAGGGTTGTAGTAACTCACTAACATGACGGCGTTCTATCTTGAACCTGCTGTAGGCTAGGCATCTAGATATGAACATTGCTGCATTAATGTGTGATGCAGATTCTATTAGAGTTTTGTCTGGGATAATGGAACATTCTGGTGGAAATCTGGTTGAATAGTCACAAAACATTTTTAGTGAGAACTATCGGCAATTTCTGCGGTAGTAGTCAATTGAGTTCTAGAAAATTGTACTTCGTTCACAGGCGTCAGTCGGGACCATCAGGTGATGGCCTTCGCCTGCGCAGGATTGTCTGAAATTTCCTTCTGTTGAAATGTGGTGGCTCAGAAATGCCACTTTGTTCAAGTGAGATTTATATATGGAAAGTTGTGTATAAAAATAACTCCTATTGAAGATTCGGTACAATTGCGAGAATATGAGTCTCGTGTTCTTCTCTAATAATAGGCATATCAGAACGTGATCAATGAATATACTGATGATATTGCATGGGAGTCATAAAAAAATTTCATAAATTTGATACTATAGCTGGAGCATTAGGGAGCTCGAAAGTATAATTCAAAAAATTTATAGTGACTATAATATGTTTCACTCACCACTGATGGTGACATGATCGTGAATTGTTCTGGAAAATACATAAGAAGTCATAGCAGATCAGATAAACCTGCTATTCGTGGAATGAACATCGATTATAAATGGTGATCTTGTCAAAATATCGGTGGTCGGTACATGATCTCATGTTACCGGTCTTCTTCCTGATAGACAGAAACGACACACTTCCTGGTGGTATGCCAAGGCGAATAAAGCCTCATTCCGGTAATTCTTGCAGCAAATGATGCAACCCCTTTAACTTAGATGCAACTCTGGAATAAAGAGTTTTGGAAACAGGCACAATTCTTGAGACAAGCTCGATGTTAAATTATGTCTCGTAGTTAGGAAGGAATTTCTGGAATGACATCTGGAAAATTTAGTATAATATGTTGATCATGGATTTGAGGAATTTTAGAAGTAAATATATAACTGGTAGCTAAAAGTCTTCGTAGCTATGGACTGATAAGTCACGCGCTTGTAAGACAGAAATAATTTATGCTGATTTTTCTGACAGAAAGTATAATGAATATATTTGGGATTTTGTAAGACGGATCTTGTCGTTAACTGAAGGGAATCACCTTAATAAACATGGGTGGTACTGTGGAGTCTTTTCTGGCTGGGAGACAGGTAACTACCTGATTCAAAATAAAGCTGGCATAGGAACATGTGAAGTAAACATGGCGATTTTTTCCCACTGAATGTGTTCGTCTGTAACCTCACAGAGTGAATACTGCGTGTTTAACCTGAATCATACTCTAGTGGTGGTCACTAAAATTTTCAAATGACCTGGTTCATGCGTAGCATAATAGGACGGGTATACCCCTTTCTGAAAGGTACCCTGAATTACTGAGGGTCTCGCTTGGAAACATACTGGAGTTAGGAGTTCTGACTCGTACTCTGAGAACATATTCGTATGACGTGTATCATGACTGGTGTCCTAGTATCTTCTAAAATGATACTTGAGAACTGTGTCTTGACTGTTGTCTGGACATGTATTTTAATGGATGAACCTGGACAAGGCGGAATTTTTTGTTTTGGTAACTGCTAGGATTGGCAGACCGGTCAGACTACTGACCTCTTGTATTTCTGATCACGTCCGTGCCGGAGTTCCGATGGTTACTGGCTGATTAATTATAAGTACGATGATTGTCACTACTACTTTGTCTGTCACTTTATGATGGTCATTATCATGACCGTGATTCATGTAACTATTCTGCTGAGTGGCCGGCTGGGTTCCGGTTCCCACTCTTCTGAATGAAAGGTTAGTTGAATGAAGTGTGACATCTAGTTGAGAAAGTAAAAGCTTGGAATAGAATGGTAGTGTTAGATGGTAGAAGTTTATTCTCGTCAAAAATTTCAAATTTATAGTTTTCGTCCTTGTTCTGCAGAGTCTTCACAGTATAAACAACATCAACATCTTGAGAAATCTTCAAACTATCAGCAGCATCAGCATTTGCGAGGTCTTCAAAGTGTTAGCGGTATCAGCATCTAGCAAAATCTTCAACTCACGAGCAGCATCAGTACCTGGTGGAATATCGACAAGTGGAAACGCCTGAGATGATTGAGGATCGATTAGCAATATCCATGGAGTAGGGTACCTGAAGTACACTTGGACTACTGTACATGAAGTACAAAATGAATACTGCACATGGAGCATCTTTGAGACACCGTACGTGGAGTACACGTGAAATACTGTACATGGAGTATAACTGAGACACTGTACATGGGGTACATATGGAATACTGTACATGGAGATTTAAACGGTAGTAAACTGAACTGAAACGATTAACATGATAGGCTGATAATTTCTGCGTAGACTTAATGCTGATTGTATAGAGGCTAAAAGTATGATTAAACGGAGTTTCATCAACGTTCAGTATAAAGACATGATTGATAAAGACCAGAACATGATTTATCATGAAAACGGGTTTTACTGAAATTCTTTTGTGTCTTAGCATGGAGACATTTATCATTCTGCTGTACATAAAACCCTCGCACGGAGACATGAAACTGAAACAGCGTGGAAGCGACATCAACTTGAGATTGTGCGAACTGGATTGTTATAAAGACTATAAGAGTATGATCAACTAAAGCTTAACATCAACTGACGTGGATGGCTAAGGTTCAATCCACATAATTCAAGGAACAAAACATATGACTATGTATGGGCGATTCTGGTTCGATCCATGTTTGTCAAAATTTTCTAAGAACTGTCATGTATAGAAATTTATAATCTGGGACTAAATATGGTTAGCTGTAGTCCAATTTATTTTTGTCATGATATGACAAATGTGAACAACTATGGATCGGTTCACAAAACAACATTTGACTGAAAAGCATGAAATTTGATCTGAACATTGGTGAACGTATATGGGCTGGTTCACAAAGTAATATTCGACTGAAAACATGAATCTGACATGAGTAAGGCTAAGCGCCTATGGTCAGTTCATCTATACAAAAATCTGAACGGGCAAGGGTGAACGCCTATCGGTCAGTTCAAGAAAACAAAATTCGCAGAAAGCACATGCGACTAAATATGGTCAGTCCTGTACCAACCTTTTACTTAGTCAAAAACTTTAAGAAAACTGACTGATAACTGAAGGAAACTGACGGATAAATGCATGAGAAACATGAAAGATAACAACGCCAAAATCTGGGAAGTTCCTGGTGACTACCCAATAGTCACAGGTCAAGTTTTAGAGCCTACAGGTCGAACCTTGCTCTCTGATACCATAATTGTAACACCCTACTTGGATAAGTGGACCGTTACGTGTATTTATGGCGTGTCATCAAAGCATAAGGTAAATGTCCTAAAACATTAACTGACCATAAAGGAATGCCGGAATCAAACATCGGTAATCCAAACATAAGCCCAAAACATGAAAAGTAAAATACTGAAGGAAAGGACTAAAGAATGACAAAAAAACAGAATAATGTAAGAAATGCATAAAGTAAGAAGTCTGGATAGCTTCCATCCAAATGCACATGCTCTCAGAATCCTAAGAGCGTCCTGGTGTACTTGCCGTTAGAACATGAAAGGAACTACGGCTGAGCATAACGCTCAGTGAACGGATATAAAGCATGATAAGAATATACTGAATGAAACAGGCGATAGAATACTGAAGCTGTAAGACTGATATGTAACATGTGATAGAACTCTGCATAAAATCTGAGAAACCTGGTTCATATATACTGATACTGAAATATAACTATTAATTCTGAAAACATGCATTTACTATATTTTATTTGCCAGAGCTTATATAGGTCACGTGCTGTAACAACCGTGCATGAATAACTGGAGGGGTGACCTCGTCATGCTATAGAGGGGTGACCTCTAAATAACTGTGCTGGGTGGAGGGATGAGCTCTAATGTGAAGGATGTAGAGCACACATCACATTCACCCTGATAACTTGTAACACATATAAGCCTAGGATGCATCCATACGCCCCACTAATAATACTGATAAAATGGCCAAGCTGAGCTGAGTGGGACGATGCAGGATATCACTCTCCTGCATGTGAGTCACGACACTGGTGCCTCTAGTGCCGTGGTTACGGTACCTCCGTAACTAGTACATAAACTGGTCGTGCTTGTATATAATGCTCAGGCAATTTATTTAATTATTAACATGATTACTGATAAAATTAAACATATACTGGGGAAAAACATTTGGCTGAAGACGGGGAATCCAAATCATGCATAGAAAGGAAGTCCTTGCTGAAAGGACAAAAATCCGTACCTCGTGTCCAGTACTGAGATACGAGTGAAAGTTGAAGGATCTACTCCGACTTCACGGATACTACATAAATAAGGGACATGAAATGAGTTGTCTGATTACTGTTTACTGTTTACTGTTTATTATTTTTGCGTGTTCTCATATTATTTTACTGTTGCGTATAAACCGATTAAACTAATTGTCTGGTGTATTTTCTGATAATTTGACTGTTCTTTAATTATATACTGAATAGTGTATATCCTGTATTTCTGATTGTATATTGTTATGTATCTTGATTAGTGTATTTCACTGTATGCCAGTATTATAATACTGTAATAAGTAACCGGCTAGAATAGGAAGTTTTCCCGAAATAGAAAGTTTCTAAAATTAGAAGTTTCTTAAAATAGGAAGGTCTCTTTAATTAGTTTCAAACCGGAAAATAAATCATTTAATATTTGTCATACCTTTTTATCCATGAAACTAGTTTAACATTATTTATTTAATATATATTTAAATTAAATAATATTTGTAACGCATATAATTTAAGGTATGGGAACTTACATAATTAAATGATTTAATATATATAACACGTTCTTCTAGACTTCTTGTCGTAAAACAAACCCGCCAATCCCGAGTCAAAGACTCCTGAGACACGTTGTCTCGGGTCGACCGTGAACCAACACCCCCACAGCCCGACGGCTATGGACCTGCTGCCCAAAACCCACAGCAGCCACCGACTTTGAGTCGGTTGCTACTGTCTTGCTCTATGTACCCGCTGCCCTGCATTTTTTTTTCCCATTGTTATCATATTATTTCCCACTGTTAGTATATGTTTCCCACTGTTATCATAACTGTCAAATCCAAACACTCCCTTTCTGCGACTAAACCCAAACACACCCTGCTGGAACTGCAGTCCTAAACGCCCATGCTGGAACTGCAGTCCCAAACGCACCCTGCTGCGTTTGTTTATGGTTGGTCACAGTCCACCAAAACACCATACGCACCCCCTTACCCCCTGTCTACGACCAAACACCCCTGATGGGGCTGTTTATAGGCCGCGGCTGGTGAAAACAACACCACCCCGCCCTTGTTGGGTCACAGCTGGCTAGCAAGCACTCACACCGAGACCTTACGGTCTCGATTTTCCTGACCAAAGTAAACCCGACATCCCTTATTCATTATAGATTCGTTTTTTTAACAATCTTAATTAAACCAAATCGTGATACCTGTGATTTGAGTGAGAGTGATGATGATGTCTGAATCAAAGAGAGAACGAGGTCGATCCCCTTCCCCTTTGTTTGATTTTAGTCGGCGCCCCCTTTTTTTTTTGTCTTTTGTGTCGGCAGGTTTCAAAACCCTAATCACTTTTCCTTTTTTTTTTCGTTTACTGTGTTGTAAGGAGGAAATGATTAGCTTGTTTGTCTCCTGTGTTTGTATTTACCACGGGCCGGGCTCAAAGCCCACACTTCTTCTTTGTTAAATCAACTAAACCGCCACCTTTTATTATATTATGTTTTTCCGTTTGATTTTTCGACACTTAAAAATTATCACGTACACATATTTGTATTACTCGTGTTCTAGTTTCCTGAAACGTAATACCCTTTCCTGAATAATAAAAGAATACATGCACACTATTTCCTGAAACTCAATAATTATTTTCTGAATAATTATTTTATTGTCGTATTTAAATAAACTGAGACTGTATATTTACTGTTTACGTTAAAATAAGTTTAAAGTTAAGACTACGCGTATTTATATTCGAATACTTTAAATACGGGTTTTACAATCTCATTCTTCCTTTCTTGCTTTTCAATATCTTGTTTTGTTTGATTAATCACGTTCTTTCCTTATTGTGTTTTTAGCTTATTTCGCCTTTAGCTTATTTTCTTTTAAGTGTTTTCAAAAGTTTAATCTTTTTAAAGTTATTTTATAAATCTTGTTTATTTAGTGTTTTAAAAGTTTTTAAATTTGTGCTTATTTAGTTCTTCTTATTATTGTTTTAATTAAGTTTTTTGGTAATTGCTTATTGTTAAAGTGCTTATTCAGTTATTGCTTATTTGCTTTTTTGTGTACCGTCGTAATATTCTAAGGGTTTACTTGTTACGATCTAGTTTCGTGATCACATAAACCTAAGGGTTTCTACTTGTGATCAGTGACTACGATCACTGAGTGTGATCACTGAGTGTGATCACTGAGTGTGATCACTAAGTGCGATCACTAAGTGCGATCACTGACTGTGATCACTGAGTGTGATCAATAAGTGCGATCACTGAGTACGGTCACTGAGTGTGATCACTGAGTGCGATCACTGAGTGCGATCACTGAGTGCGATAACTGAGTGTGATCACTGAGTGCGATCACTGACAAGTTTTTGTTTTATTTCCTATTTTTATTTTAAGTTTTCAAATTAATCTTTTCCCGCCATTTTTACTTAGTGTTATTTTAAAATTGTTTTGTCTTAGTTTTATTTTTAAGGTTTCAAATTTTACTTTTTGTCGAGTTTTAAAATTTCTTCATTTACTTTAAAGTTTGCATTTTTATTTTACTCAACGACAACTCTTTCTTTTATCCACCAAAGACGACTGAGTCACACATTTAACCGTGACCAAGTCGATTAGACATTCTTCAAAGAACGATTTTTTGTTATTAACCACCCTGGGGGTTTCTTCCAGGTCCAATCCTTTTCAACTTAGGGCAATCCGATTTCTTATGACTCTCTTCATTACAGTTGAAGCAAATAACTCCCCTCTTACACTTTTCCACTTTGTGTCCTAGCTTTCCGTAATTTCGACACTTCCAGCAGTCGCCAGCATGCCTCTTATTACCACACTTAGGACACTTTTCATCATTGCGCGGTGCGTTGTTGGTAAGATCATTTGCATTCCCCTTCTTTGGTTTTGATAGCGAGTAAAATTCTTCCTATTATCACCTCAACCTCCACGATCGCCATCACCCTTTCTTTTCTCACCAGCATGTGCTTCATCCTTCCTACTAAGTTATTTGCCCAATGAGTTGGTAATCCATTCGAACAACATCATCAATGGTAAACGGTTTTGATGATGTCACATCCCCTCAGATATTCTTGGTCAACCCTTTAATGTATTGTTCAATTCGGATCTCTTTGGGTTCCACCAATATCCATGCAATCGGTTTACGTATCTATCAATATCCACGCCTTTCATTCTCAATTTAATCAACTCTTGTTCCAACCGTATAATCACACTATGGGGACAGAACTCTAGAGTCATCCACTTTTTATTTTCAGCCCAAGGAGTAGTATTAGCAACATCAATACCCATAAAAGCAATTCTCCCATTCTACCAAGTCAACCGCACGACCTCTAAGAGTAACCATAGCAAAAGTCACCTTATCCTCCTCCTTACACTTACTAATTTGAAACACCGACTCAATCTTCTCAATCCACTGGCTTAATCCTACAGCACCTTCAGTTCCATTAAAACGAGAGGTTCACACTTCATGAACGTTACATAAGTACAACCACCGACTTCAGGCGCATTAGGTCCAAGTCCTCCTACATTTCCTCCAACATTAGCATTCACATTATTAGCATTCACATTCACATTAGTACCACCAATTCCACTACCACCAGCTCCACTACCGCCAGCTCCACTACTTCCAGCTTCATTTCTAGAATTTGCCATAAATTCGGGCATAGATGTGGCAACTTGCTCCGCAATGATCCTACGTACATCATCCTCAGTCACAACTTTCTTGGGCGGCATGGTTTGATAATTTCACAATTTCAAAGTATATTAAGTATTCACCCAACGAGGGATTCATATAAGATGGATTGAATTCATAATCAAGATACAAATAAGGCACAATATGGAATTCAAGACAAAGATACATATTTAATTGTATTAGAAACAACCACATTGTCTTAATTTACATTCCACATTGAAATTCCTAACACTATACAAGCCCAAAATTCGTGCCAAATCTACTAACTAATAGGTCATGTAGAAACTAGAAGTGGGGGGGGTTGAATAGTTTCTTATATTTACTTGTTAAAAGGTGGTTTTCAAAATCCATTTTCAAAAAAACTTAGGCTTGAGGAAATATGTGAAATCTTCATATGCACAATATGAACAATGATAGTGTAACTAAACTAGTACTAACAAAAATATATGCACAAAGAATAAAGAATGTAAAGAGTTAAGGGTAAAGAAAGATCAAACCGAACACCAAGGATTTATAGTGGTTCGACAACGAAGCTCACTCCTCGTTCCTACTCCACTCCTCGAGTACTCCTTACTCGAGAGTTCACTACACAACAAGCTCCTTATGGTGGAGAAAACCGTACACGTCGCTTAACCAATTTCCGACTTTAAGCTAAAAGTCGAGCCCTAATCGTAGCTAGGACCAATCTACACAACTATACTTAGTACATACACAACTTCCAAATAGACACAACTACTTGGATCTTCACAACTATGACACAACAACAAATGTATAAAATTAGATCTTCAATGGATCTTTGGTGGTGGACTCAACACTTTACAAGGATAGTGTTCTTCTCTTTGCACTTGGAGAGGAAGGGATGGAAGAACAAGATTCACTTCTTAAACAAGTAGTAATCAAACAAATGATCAAAGATTTGAGTGATTAAAGAAGAGTGTTTGAATCTGGAAATAGATGTGCAAAAGAGGTGAATTGAAAATCTGAGAAAGGTCCACTATTTATAGGACAAAGGGCCAACGGCTATATCTGTCGCGGTTCCTTATCTTAGCCCGCGGTACCTTATCGATAAGGAACTGCCTAGGAGCTAAGGAACCGCTGGGCTAGACTCCGCTCCCTTTTTGTCCTTTAGTGGTGGAGGTCATATCTGGTTATAAAAATATCCAGAAAGGATATTCCAAATCCAAAGGGAATATGCCATTTTCAAATTTTCAAATATTTAATTTAATAAAATATTTTATTAAAAAGAAAGTTTAATTAGAACTTGTCACACTTAATAAAAAGTGAGTTTTAAGATAACATTAAATCACTTAATCACTTGATTAAGGTTAGTACTTGTTTATTCATACCTTAAGTGAAAATGGGTAAAATAAAAAATACTTGAACTCAAGAATTCGTTTTTCGTTGTTTTTGTAAATGCTTGTTTTTACATATTGTCGTAATCAAAACTAAGCGAGACCGAAAAATGCAAGTAACGTTTTTAGGCATTATTGCATTAACAATCTCCCCCTTTTTGATTCCGACAATACATAAACTCAATCACACAAAAAACAAGATTTTCGAAGACGAGTTTATTCATTTCTCCCCCTTTGTCGAAGCAAAAAGGTTGCACAAGTCGGTGTTGAAGAGACGGACTTTGCAAAGAATCCCCCTTGGTGCTTACTCATCCTAGCTTGGGGCACCGAGGAATCGAGATATGGTGACAAGCTACATAGAAGGGTTAGTTGAACAAAAGAAACAACCAACAAGATATAGCAATAGGTCACAAAATAAAAGAGAAGAAAACATAAAGACAAATATCCAAGATAGGTTACAAAAAAAACATCATACAAAGATGTATGGAAAAAGAAACAAGCCAAAAGCATAAATCTAATCCTAGTTATTCTAGAATTCTAAGATTTGCTTGAATTTGGTGTCTTGTGGATAAGCAACCAATGCTTATATGAAAGACAAGGTAATGGCAGAAGGTGGTGGTAGTGGCTTGTTGGAGATCTCATAATCATAGTGAAGAGGAGGCTTGATTAAGAGACTCTTGATGTAGCTCAACTCCTCATAGATGTGTGCCATAGCAAGATGTTGATATTGACAACAATGACAATATGTTCCATGGTGCATGACATTATCATGAGAAGGAGGAAGAACACTAAAGGGTGGTGGTGGAAGAAAAGATGTTCCATAATCAACATTCTTGGTAGGAGAGATGTGATTAAGAGTGTTCTTGGGTGAGTTTGGATTGTAATGGTTCTTGGGTGATTTGGGATTGAAAGCAATTGGAGAAAATGGAGGAGATTCAAGGCTTTCATTGGGAGAATAAGTCATTTTGGGATGTGAAGTATGGCAAAATGCTTATGGTTTAAATAGGGAAGGCTTAAGGTATTTTTGGGGTGGTCAAAGGGTTTGAAACAAAGATTCTCAAAAATGTTGGAGCTAATCTAGAGTTTCAGACAAAAACCCGAAAAGGAAGGCACTGTATGCGGTTCCTTATCATGACTGGCGGTACCTTATCACTAAGGCACCGCGGTTCACATATGGAACCGCCTGCAGAGGCTGTGTTTGGTGTTTGGAGGAAGATTTTTCAGCAAATCTTATTTTTCTAGTCTAACTTATCATAGGGATATGCTTAAAAGCAAAGATAGACAAAGAAAACATATGCGAACTAACCAAATAGAGATTTGACCAAAATACATGGATTAAAAAAAATCGATGTAGGAGGTGTGTAGACAAGGCCTTAAGTCATGACACAATGATCCTCCATGATTCTATCTTGTTCTTGCTATGTTTGAGAGAATCATACATATAAATTATGTAAGCTCTAGATTAATAGCGAGAATCTATGAAAAACCGTTTTTAGATTGAATTAACAATGTCAAAAACATTTCTCAACCATTTTAGAAAGAGACTTTGAGAATTTTGAAAAGAAGAAGAGAGGGTTTTTCAAAAAGAGTTTGGAAGACTCAATGACTCAAAGTGGTAAAAAAACAAAAAGAAAAGAAGGTAATTAAGGAAGATGTTCCATTAATCCTAGACCTAGACGCAAGTAATTAAAAGGTTCCCTCTTAAGTGTCTTAGTGAAGATGTCGGCTAAGTTGTCTTCGGAGGGTACCTTCTCAATTGAAATGTTCCCCTTTTGAACATTATCCCTAAGGAAATGGTGTCGAATTTCTATGTGTTCAGTTCGCGAATGTTGCACGAGATTCTTGCTAAGGTCTATAGCACCTTTATTATCGCACATGATGGGAACATCATCAAGAGAAATCCCGTAATCAACAAGAACTTGCTTCATCCATAGAGTTTGTTGGCATGCTTTTCCGGCACTCACATACTCGGCTTCCGTGGTGGATATTGCAAGAGCGGTTTGTTTCTTGGAGAACCAAGAAGTTAAACAACAACCCATGAAGGTACAAACTCCGCTAGTGCTTTTCCGGTCCACATAGTCTCCCGCATGATCTGAGTCCGCGTAGACAATGGTTTCTACGTCGGTCCCTTTACGATACCATAATCCTGAATGTATAGTGCCTTTAATGTATCGGAAGATACACTCAACCGCTTCGAGGTGAGAGGTTTTGGAAGCCTCTTGGAAGCGAGCACAAAGACAAACACTAAACATGATATCCGGTCGACTTGCCGTTAGGTACAACAAACTATCAATCATACCTCTATATTTGGTGTTGTCTACCGACTCAAAATCATCATCTATGGTGAGTTTAGTATCCGAGGCCATAGGGGTCTTCATTGGTCTAGATTCTTCTAATCCAAATTTCTTTAGCATTTCTTTAGCGTACTTAGATTGACTAAAGAAAATACCATCGTCCATTTGTTTGATTGGAGTCCTAAAAAGAAGTTAAGTTCTCCCATCATACTCATTTCAAACTCATCATGCATGATTTTGGCAAAGTCATCACACAATTCTTGACAAGTTGAGCCAAATATAATGTCATCAACATATATTTGTACGATTATGAGGTGATGACCTTTCTTCTTTGTAAAGAGTGTATTGTCTAACATCCCCATGGTATACTCATGTTTAACAAGAAATGCTTTAAGTCTATCATACCAAGCTTTGGGTGCTTGTTTGAGACCATAAAGTGCCTTCTTAAGCTTGTAAATATGATCCGGTTTCTCAAAATCAATGAAGCCGGGAGGTTGAACCACATATACCTCCTCATTGATGAAACCGTTAAGAAACTCACTCTTTACATCCATTTGTTGAAGCTTAAAGTCTAAGGCACAAGCGTAGGCTAAAAGGATTCTAATGGATTCTAATCTTGCTACCGGTGCATATGTCTCGTCATAATCAATCCCTTCTTGTTGATTATTGCCTTGAGCTACAAGTCTAGCCTTGTTACGAGACACAACACCATTTTCATCTAACATATTCCTAAAGACCCATTTGGTTCTTATAATGGTAGAACTTCTAGGTGGAGGAACAAGTTCCCAAACATCATTGGCAACGAATTGATTCAATTCTTCTTGCATCACAATGACCCAACTTTCATCCGTCAAAGCTTCTTTAACATTCTTTGGTTCAATCAAGGAGACGAAACAAAAGAAGTTGCTTTGGTTTTGGACTTGAGATCTTAGGGTCCTTTGATTTAAATCACCAATGATATTATTGAGAGTATGATCCCTAGACTCCTTAATGTTTACTTCCTTTTCAACATTAAGGTCTTCAACTCCTATTTTTATAACCTCTTTGGCTTTAACTACTTCTAATTCATCCAAGTCATCATCAACCAATGGTGGTGTCTTGGGTAAAGGAGGGGTTTCATCAAAGGTTACGTTGAGTAATTCTTCAATAACCCCCGTGGTTCTATTTAGGACTATGTAGGCTTTGCTAGTTTGGGAATAACCTAAGAGGATACCTTCGTAAGACTTTGGGTCAAACTTGGTAAGGTAGTCTTTGGTGTTGAGGATAAAGCACTTGCTTCCAAACACCCTAAAGTATTCCAATGAGGGTTTCTTACCTTTAAGAATCTAATAGGGGGTCTTTCCTAGGAAAGGTCGAATAAGAATTCGGTTGAGAATATAAGTCGATGTGTCTACGACATTGCACCAAAACTTTTGAAGCAAAGATTGCTCGTTTAACATCGTCCTACTCATCTCTTGGAGAGTCCTATTCTTCCTTTCAACTACCCCATTTGATTGTGGAGTGCGAGGAGCCGAGAAGTTATTGGTAATACCATGAGCTTCACAAAAGGCACCAAATTGAACTTCATTTTCAAATTCCCTACCATGATCCGTCCTAATAGAGACAATTGGACATCCTAGTTGATTTTGAATTCTTCGACTAAAGATTTCAAAGTGATCGAAAGATTCATTCTTAGATGCCAAAAATCTAGTCCAAGTGAATCTAGAATAGTCATCAGCTATAACTAGGGCATAAAGGGTACCTCCATAACTCCGTATGGCGGAAGGTCCAAAGAGATCCATATGTAGGAGCTCTAAGCTCCGAGAGATCGAAACCAAATTCTTGGCTTTGTGACTTGAGTGAACTTGCTTTCCAACTTTGCAAGCATCACAAAAGTGACTATCAAACTTCATCTTGGGGAGGTGTCTTACCAACTCCTTAGAGACTAAAGATTGAATTAAGCGCATATTAGCGTGACCTAATCTCCTATGCCAAAGAGTAGAACTATCATCTATAGTCGCAAGACATATGTTGTCTTTTGACTTCTTATTGACCTTTATGACATAAAGCCCATGCTTTCTTTTCCAATGACTTTTCCATCTTTTACGATTTCACTATCATGTTCCGAAAAGATGACCTTACACTTATTGTCACAAATTTTACCTATACTTAAAAGGTTAAACCCTAAGTTATATACGTGCTCAACATTTTCAATGGTCATAGAGTCAAGAGAAACCGTACCTTTGCCAATGATATTACCACGTAGACTACTTGCAAATGTGACGTTACCTCCATCATATGCTTTGTAGTGCGAGAACAAACTTAAATTACCCGTCATGTGTTTAGAACATCCACTATCCTTAATCCACTCGTCGGGCTCCAAATCAATTCCCAAGCATATCTAGGTAATAACACACAAGATCAAACATTTGATCCCCAATATCTCATGGGTCCAAAATTGTTAGTTCCAAACATCCCTTGCATTTGGTTGGGATGCATGAATGAAGGAGGGGTTCCCTATGGAGAACAATATGGAGGAGGGTAGTAATTCATATAACCATTTTGTTGTTCGTTATTTCTCCTGGGTGTATTTGATATAGGTTTAGAGTTATGATCATTTCTTCTAGGTGTTGGGGTTTTACTTCTAGATCGAGAATTGTTTTGATTATCTCTTCTAGGCGTTGTCGTTCTACTTCTAGGCTTAGACTCATTCCGTACTCTAGGTGGAGTAGAAGATGGTCTTGATAAACTTCTATTTCTAATGAGAGGTTTACTTAATGGCTTGTAGAACTTATCAATAGCATTGTCGTCA
Organism: Glebionis coronaria; assembly: GCA_025667525.1. Taxonomy (NCBI): domain Eukaryota; kingdom Viridiplantae; phylum Streptophyta; class Magnoliopsida; order Asterales; family Asteraceae; genus Glebionis; species Glebionis coronaria. The sequence continues at coordinate 60,875 of JANFOE010000876.1, read as the reverse complement.
AGTATGGGTAATTTTACCTTATTACAATAAGATGCTTTGGTTTTTCACCTGACTTTGACTTTTCAGAAAGTTCATGATTTTCACAAAACTCTTGTTCTGGCCACGGTACCTTATCTATGGCGGCGGTTCCATAGTGATAAGGAACCGCCCCATACAATCTGGGACCGCGTACAATGGGTGATTTTTGTGAAAATCTGACTTGTTTAGGTTCACTGGTTGAGGTTTCATTTGAGTTAAAACCTACACCAAGTCTTTCGTTTGAATGAACTTGTTTGTTTAACATATCATCAAGAGCACTAGTACCTTTCATGAACTTTTCCAATTTAATGGAGGTGATCTTGAGATTTTCATTCTCTAATCTAAGTTTCTCACAACTTATGCAACCTAAATCAACTTTTTTATTTTTCTCAAGTTTTGCCAATTTCTCCCTAAGTTCATTGATCTCATTTTCAAGCTTAGTTTTGGTTGATTTTAAGATTTTATTCTTTTCTATGAATTTAAGACTAAGTTTGTGTAAACTATCATATTTGCCTTCAAATTCAATATCATCAAAGGTGGAGCTATCATAGCTATAATATTCGGTTTCGGAATGTACCTCTTTAGAAGTGTGAGCCATAAGACATTTATCCTCTTTGGGGTAGTCATCATCATCTTCACCGCTATCGCTCCAAGAGCCACTAACGAACGCCGTGTGATTCTTATCGCGAGAAGGCTTTGGACAATCACCAATGAAGGGATTTGGATCACCACATCTAAAGCAATTCCTATCACCTTTTTCGTTCTTGACAAACCGATTCTTTGAGAATGGTTTCTTGTCATTGTTGGGTTGCCTAACGTGTTGAACTCGGCTCTTGAAGAACTTCTTGAAATCTCTCACCGCCAATGCATACTCCTCGTCATCGCTATCCGAGGAACTATCATGGCCACTTTGTGCCTTCTTGGCTTTAAGTGAAAGAGATTTTCTTTCACTCTTGGTTTTCACTAATTCCGAGTCCTTCAAAATTATCATCTCATGAACCTTCAAGTTGCCTATGAGTTCATCGAGTGGTAAAGTTGAGAGATCTTTCGATTCTTCAATCGCCGTGACTTTTGCTCTCCACTTTGGATGTAAAGCCCTTAGAAACTTCCTAATATTGTTCTTGCTAGAAAAACATTCATCAAGTGATTTTAGACTAGTAATAATGGTGTTAAACCTAGCAAATGCACTATAAATAGTTTCATCTTCTAAGATGACAAATTGTTCATATTGTTGGACAAGAAGATCGATTTTGCTTTCTTTCACTTGGCTATTACCTTGGTGGGTTACTAAAAGAGTGTTCCAAATATCATTGGCGGTTTCACACATAGAAATCCTTTCATACTCTTTCTTAGGTAAAGCATTTTAAATCACCATTTTAGCCTCATTATTTTTTGAAAGTTTCTTTTTAGTATATTCATTAGCTTTGTCAAAAGTGACCATATCTTTTGTTTTAGAAACATCATTAAATTGATAAGGTAAAAAATCACCATTGGTAATAACATGCCAAAGATCTATATCTTTTGATTTCACCTAAGTTTCAAACCTATTTTTCCAATAAATAAAACTATCGGTTTCAAAAAGTGGTGGTCTTTGCATAGATTGCCCTTCTAGGTATTTGTTAGAATCCATAGATCGATTCAAGTTTTAAAATACAATATACTTTAAAAATTCTTGAGCAACCTCGCTCTGATCCCAATTGTAGAAACTAGAAGGGGGGGGGGGTTGAATAGTTTCTTATATTTACTTGTTAAAAGGTGGTTTTCAAAAATCCTTTTTCAAAAAAACTTAGGCTTGAGGAAATATGTGAAATCTTCTTATGCACAATATGAACAATGATAGTGTAACTAAACTAGTACTAACAAAAATATATGCACAAAGAATAAATAATGTAAAGAGTTAAGGGTAAAGAAAGATCAAACCGAACACCGAGGATTTATAGTGGTTCGGCAACGAAGCTCACTCCTCGTTCCTACTCCACTCCTCGAGTACTCCTTACTCGAGAGTTCACTATACAACAAGCTCCTTATGGTGGAGAAAACCGTACACGTCGCTTAACCAATTTCCGACTCTAAGCTAAAAGTCGAGCCCTAATCGTAGCTACGACCAATCTACACAACTATACTTAGTACATACAAAACTTCCAAATAGACACAACTACTTGGATCTTCACAACTATGACACAACAACAAATGTATACAATTAGATCTTCAATGGATCTTTGGTGGTGGACTCAACACTTCACAAGGATAGTGTTCTTCTCTTTGCACTTGGAGAGGAAGGGATGGAAGAACAAGATTCACGTCTTAAACAAGTAGTAATCAAACAAATGATCAAAGATTTGAGTGATTAAAGAAGAGTGTTTGAATCTGGAAATATATGTGCAAAAGAGGTGAATTGAAAATCTGAGAAAGGTCCACTATTTATAGGACAAAGGGCCAACGGCTATATCTGCCCGCGGTTCCTTATCTTAGCCCGCGGTACCTTATCGATAAGGAACCGCCAAGGAGCTAAGGAACCGCTGGGCTAGACTCCGCTCCCTTTTTGTCCTTTAGTGGTGGAGGTCATATCTGGTTATAAAAATATCCATAAAGGATATTCCAAATCCAAAGGGAATATGCCATTTTCAAATTTTCAAATATTTAATTTACTAAAACATTTTCTTAAAAAGAAAGTTTAATTAAAACTTGTCACACTTAATAAAAAGTGAGTTTTAAGAAAAGATTAAATCACTTAATCACTTGATTAAGGTTAGTACTTGTTTATTCATACCTTAAGTGAAAGTGGGTAAAATGAAAAATACTTGAACTCAAGAATTCGTTTTTTGTTGTTTTTGTATATGCTTGTTTTTACATATTGTCGTAATCAAAACTAAGCGAGACCGAAAAATGCAAGTAACGTTTTTAAGCATTATTGCATTAACAGGTCGGTTTAGTTAAAGTTACAAAAGATACAAAAGATAACAACTAAAGATAGACTAGTCTACTGAGAACTGCTAGAAGGTCCATCATCCATCGTCTTTGGTATCTTCCTTGGACGATCACAAGACACATCTTCAGCTGGGCGCTTACGAATCACTCCTTTCTCGACCATCTCAGTATAAAACCTACTGTTCCAACCAACATATATATTCAACTCTTTTTCATCCTTCTCATGCATCGCACGAACTACACTCAACTGAATCTCCATAGTATTCACCTTTTTCTTCATTTCAGCATACTCACCACTTGCCAACACAGATAATCTCCTAAACGCCTCATTCAAACCACGCTCCACATCAGTCAAATCCAAATTAAGTAACTCTCACTCTTTCTCACCAATCTTAGTCTTCGACTCCAAATAAGCAACATGAGTCTGAACAACACCTAAACCAACCTCTGTCATACTACCTTGAACACGGGAAGAATCTAAATCACGTCTCAAGGCCCAAGGTGCAAGTCCATCAATATGATTAGCCTCTCGAACCCTCGACGACACTCCTATCACATGCCTATGAGTAGAAATCCCATCAGTACCATCAGGTGCATCATCATCCTCATCATCCTCTAATTCAGAATCAGATTTAGACAATTCATCTCTAAGTAACTCAAACTCAGAATCGGACCAATCAACTAGAGGGGGTACGGGCTCACCCTCCTCTACATCATAAGGGAAAATAAGCTCAGCCTCATCATCATCAACCTCGTCATCTATACCTACCTCCTCCTCGACATCCTCGTAGTTATCCTCATTACCTACATTATCTATCCCAATCTCATCATCTTCCTCAATACCCAAATTATCATTATCATTCTCTACAACATCAACCTAAGGGGCAATCTGATCTCCTAGTCGTATCTCGGGCTCGGGATCCTCAAATGGTTCCTCCTCTTCATCATCCATATCCTTATCTACATTATAATCCACTAAGACTAAGTAAGGGTTATCAGCTACGTTAGGTTCGGGAATAGCATGGTTCTCTACAGGAATATTAGGGTCTGCCATGACCATCTGCATTTATATAATATATCTCGTATTAGCATATAAATAATTACTAAACAGTTACATACAGAATTCACGATATATACATATATATAAATTAAATTATATATATCAAAATATATATCTTCTCAATAAGGCTTGTTGGTAACGTCGGAGATCTTTGGCACCGTTATAGTCAAAAGATTTTTCAAAAATTTTAAGAAAATGTTTATAGTTGAAAGATTTTGAAATGTTTTATTCAAAACCTTGGTTTTAAAAATCTTTCGTTCTCTATAACGAGAGCTCTGGTACCAAACTGTAATACTCTCAAATTTCGTATCGGGTCAGCGGAAGGGTCAATAGAGTGTTACGGGATAGCACAATAACTCCAATCGTAGACAACGCATAAAAATGGTTGTACAAGGTTTAATATACATTCATTCGAATAAAAGTTTTAAGTTTACAGCAGGTCCCCAAATTACACAGTCATAAAGTTTACAAAACATAGATCGAATGAAAAATTTTATTATGTGGGCCACCAGAGTCGATCTCTATCCAAGTTACCTTCAAGCACCTGAGATAAAACATGCGAAAATCATATCAGCGAATGCCGAGTGAATTCATAGGGTTTAATAAAACCGTTACATAAAACAGTCATAGAAATCAGAACACAAGTATAATATCAGAAGTAAGTCCTCGTATTGCTAGTGAGGCAATATATATATAAATCAAGTCATACATCTTAAACCGTCCATGAAACCGTAGTCTCAATATTACCATTATAGGTAAAATTATTATTTTAGATAATTGGATTATAGTGGATTATATTAGATTACATTGGATTACATTGGATTGTATTGGATTACATTGGATTGTATTGGATTATTACTAGCCGCATGACATTGCTACCTTACTATAACAAACAACGGGCCGTGAACCCGACAAACAATTTGCCCATCTAAGTTAGCGTGTCGTTACAAGAATCACGCTATGTAAATTTTCTCATACATAAATTCGCTTACCAATCAATATGGCATGACGGAGATTAACCATCAAGGCACGAACCAGGGTGATCTTCCCCAAATAGTACTATTATATGCATAAGCGTCTACCAAATCCCAGTAGCTCAGAATTCATGCTAATGGGAGTTTAAGTGACATAACCTAACTACTAATAATCCATTTCATCTCATTCATTGGGTCATAGCATCATTCGGGTCCATATCAATAAGCATACCATCAGGACTACTTGTGTTCTATTTTATCAAAAACTAGCATATTATCTCCCTCGCGGGTTTACAAAACATTTTATAAAACATATAAAATAGTGCGAGGCTATGAACTCACGTTGATTAAGAAAGGCGGGTTATCGGCGACGGTGCATGATTCAATCACGGAAACCTATATAAATAATACTCGGTCTTAGACTTTTGTCCAATGACTTTATAAAAATAATGGCTATGTATATATATGATGATCAAGTGGGATTTAATATCTTTATTCAATCATTATAGTGTTATGTGTTAGTAAATTTTTAGACTAGTTACACTAGTTTTAACTTGTTTACATATTATGGCCCAATAAGCCCATTAAAAGCCCAATACATTATATCAGTCCATTTTATACTTTTAATACCAGGCCTATACTCATATGTTGGGCCCAAGTGGGTTAAGCCCATGAGTAAGTCCATTAGTGTTTAGCCAAACTAGTTGGGTTAATAGTCCAATAAGGCTACTTTGGCCCGTTAATGTCCATATGTTATAAAGCTCGGGTTTTATCGGTTTTTACTCGTAAAATCTACTTATATATCAGAAGATGAGTTATAAAAGTTTACATTAGACGGGTCCGACCATCTAAGTTTTATTTGACAAAAACGTTAATCTTTCGGTTTTTAGCCGAAAGGACTTAAAACTTATATATATAGTTTTATAACTTAGAAAACATATCAATTTGTAATTTTATAAAATGTCATACTTATTTTCCAAAGTATACAACTTATTTTATAAGTATTATCATAAGTTAGTGGGTTTTATATATATATTTTATAATAATATTACTTGAGTGCTTATTTTATATTATATACTTTTATTTCTAAATCTGATTATCAAAATCACTTTCATCATTTTTGTCATATCTTGAGTTATACAAGGAGATAGAAGCTCAAATTTGGGCAGCACAAACTAAATAGTATGTGCTACAATTAACTCCGTTTTAGATACAGCTCATTCATCCTCTAAGTGTCCCTAATAATTCGTCCAAAATAGACTAAACATATTTGAACCTGTTGATGCAAAAGTTGGGTGATCCTTGCTAAACCCGAATTAGGCTCAATTCGGGTTGGCTGGGCTCCGGCTCCTGCACCAAGTGAACTATTTGGTTGGGATCCTGCACACTAAACAATACGCGTTAGGCTTACCGTGGGAGTGTTTCCCACGATTAGACTCCGGCGTGAGAGTAAGTAATCGGTTAGGGTTTTATGTGAGTTGAGAGTATAGAACGTAATACCTTTGTGGAACCCTTGGGGGTTCCTTTTATAGGCAGTGGAACCCTAGTGGGCTGCCACTGATACTTCGGTCCTAAGGAGAGGATAAGTACCAGAATTAGAATGATTGTTATCTTCTAATTATGGTGAGTGAATATCCTCTTCTTTGGGGTAAACCTATTCCTAGACAGAATATGATTCTGTCTAACCCTATGCCGCCCGCGCCGGGCCGTGGGCCGCACACATGTGTGGGGTTACTGTTTATCCAAGCCCATAAGCTTAAATGACATTATTCCCACCCATCTGTGATGGGCCAGATACGGGTAGTACCCGTGGGCCGGGTTCCTGACCCGGTTGGGGACTATACGTCATCATGTCCCCCCCAGTCTAGTTGTTACAGTCGTAGGCGTAACCTCTAGACTATCAAGATGCTCTCCGGACATACCAAGAGAAGACCTACGGAATGAAAAATACAGAAAATTTTGCTATGGCCGCACGTGGCTGCCTGTATTAGGAATATTATTCGAATAGCACCTCAGCCGCACGTAACGGCCGAGACAAATTAAATGTAGCATTGAATATGGTCTTACGTAAGACCGCATAACCCGACACAAGAATAAATGCATTAATGATAGTCAACTGGTCAGCCGCACTTCTGAAAAAGTGCACCATTAATGCCCACCATTGAGCCACGTAAAACTGCCAAGAAGTGACCCGTGGTCCCCTTCTGATTTTGCAAAGGTGTCAGAAATCCCATCCGTTGGATAGGCGTGGTGGCCTACACGTGTCGAACATTCACGTTACCTTGGAAACCAAGGCAACCCTATATAAGAGTTGGTTTGTGTGTATGTTACACACACAATTCACCCTTCCTTCCGCCATTGTTATTTTCAAGCTTCCACCTCCAAAACTTTGCCTTCTTTTCCACGGATTTCCTCCGCCGCAGGTTAGATCATCACGCCCTTTAAAACCTTTTTATAAAACATGGTAAAGGACAACCCACTTATCACGGATGTCCTTAACGTGATGTCGGCGGAAAAATACATCGACTTTCTGTCGAAGTATTACATTCCCGAAAGCGTACACCTCACCTATCCAGGTGAAGGTGAGGCGATTACGGATGCACCAGCGGGGAAAATAGGCGTGTACACGCGCCTATTTGATTCGGCCAATTACCGTATCCCTCTATCCAAATTCTTAGTAGATCTGTTATTGTATTACGACTTCCACATAACCCAGCTTCACTGCATAGGGGCGTGTAAAATCAACCAGTTTGAAATTACATGCCATACCTGCGGAGTAACCCCAACCGTGAACCTTTTTAGGGCTTTTTATGTAACACCCCCAAATTTATACAACACAGTACAGCGGAAGACTAGTTGGTGTTACGGGATAGCAAATTACTCACATCATACACAACGCATAAAAATCGTGTCGTTTATTAATAAATCATTTCCATTCATAATTATCAAAGTTACATCGGTCCCAAGTCATTATATTTCATACAAAGTTTTACAAAGTACTTGAATGGAAAATATTGTTTAAGTGAGGGCCATGAATTCTTGATGTCTTCCCGAGAATTACCTTCAAGTACCTGAGATAAAACATGTTAAAAGAAAAGGGTCAGCGATAACGCCGAGTGAATTCATAGAGTTTAATAGATTCCATCAATATAACTTTGGTATAAAATAATTACCCAAAATCATTTCGTACAAATCATTGTAATAGGCCATAAAATAGCCAAAATCATTTTATACAGATCTTTATCAAATCATAATATAGGCATTTGCCTTAAAAACCATTATACGAACCATTGTCGTTAAAAACATCATACAATACGTCTTACGACGTTATATAAAGTTAAATAAGAACCGTATATGAATATGGTTATGAAAACCAAAACACAAACATAATATCATTAGTATGACCCCGTATTGCTAGTCAAGCAATAGATCGTAATTCGGTGCGTCTAGTAGTATTTCGTTAACTGGATTATTATAAGCCGCATGACATTGTTACCTTACTAAAGCAACAACGGGTAGCTAGCCCGATACTCAATTTGCCCATCTAAAGTAGCGTGTCGTCACAAAGGTCACGCTATGGAAATCTTCTCATACATAAATTCGCTTACTAATCAATGTGGCACGACGGGGATCAACCGTCAAGGCGCGAACTGGGGTGATCGTCCCCGAATAGTACTATTAAATGCATAAGCGTCTACCAAATCCCGGTAGTTCACAATTCATGCTAATGGGACTTTTAGTGACATAACCTAACATTAATAATCCATTTAATTTCATCTATCGGGTCCTTTAATCATTCATCGGGTCATACAATCGGGTCATACAATCATTCGGGTCCAAATCAATAAACAAACAATCGGGACAAAAGGTGTCCTATTTTATAAAAACTAACATGTTATCTCCCTCGCGGGTTTATAAAACATTTCATAAAAACATTTAAAAGAGTGCGAGGCTATGAACTCACGTGGATGTGGGAAGGCGGGTTATCGGCAATTCGGACGTACGGTACGTGCTTCAATCACGGAAACCTAGACAAATAATATTCGTCTTAGACTCATGTCCAATGACTTTATAGAAATAACAATTATGTATACATATGATGATTATATATATATGATGATCAAGTGGGTTTACATATTCTCGTTTACTCATTTTAGTGTTATATGTCGGTAACTTTTATACTAGCTTACTAGTTTTACCTATTTACACGTTTTAAGTCCAATAAACTTATTATAAGTTCTTTAACTTGTTTTAATCCATTTTACACTTATATTATCATTATTTAAACTTTACAAGTTGGGCCCAAATGGGTTAAGCCCAATAAGTTCTTTTTATAAGTGTTTATCTTATTTAGTCCAATTATTAGTCCAATAACGTTAATTTAGTCCGTTAATGTCCGTATGTTATATAGTTCGGGTTTTATTAGTTTTTACTTGTTATACATGTTTATATATCAGTATATAAGTTTTATAAAGTTTAAATTAGACGGGTCCAACCATCTAAGTTTTATTTAACAAAAACGTTAATTTTACGGTATTAGCCGAAAAAGTCGTAAAAATCATGTTTATAGTTTTATAACTTATAAAACTTAACAAGTTACCATTTTTATAAAATGTCCACTTATTTACCATTGTACATATTTATATAAATGTATTATATAAGTTAGTGGGTTTTAATTTATATTTTATACTATTAAATTTTGAGTGCTTATATAATAGTATTATACTTTAATTTCCAAAATCTGATTTTTATCTTTACTTTCACCAAAACTGCCATATCTAGAGTTCTATATGGAGATAGAAGCTCAAATTTTTATCACATAAACTACGTGATATGTGCTCCATTTAACTCTACTATAGCTACTGTTGAATCATCTTCTAAATATTTTCTGAAAATCGTCCAAAACAGTGAACTCAGATTTGTACCTTAAACTTGTTTTGATCATATCTCACTCATTACAATGATTCCATTGCATGGCCAACTCTCACATGTGTACAAGACCCATAGCTTACAGTAAATCCATTCTACTTCATCATTTTATCAGTTCATGACATGTTTCTTTACTGTTTTATACAACCATCATGTTTAAGCAAGATTTTAGCATTGTTTCTTATAGTTTTTCACCTTTTTAAGCATGTTTATCAACAACAAATCCCCACATAACACTTTTAATCATAATTCATCATCATATACATATACATAAATAAAATAAATACAAGATTACATAATCAAAAATAACAAGAGGATGAGGAGGACAATCTTTATACCACCAAGTTGATGTAGGTTATGAGTTTGACATTGATTTGGATGGAGAAACTTGTGCATAGCCAAGACCATCTTCAAGACCACCAATATTCATATACTCCTTGTGGAAAATCAGCCTCAAGACTCCATGGAAACTCCTCCATGGATGTTATAAGCATCAACAATCAATAGGGCTTCAAAAGAGCTTCGTCATATGTAGAGATAACATGAATTCATGGTTAATTTTTGATCAAATGGATGTTTAAGGTGAGATATGGGACGGCAAGAATGGAGGAGGAAGAGAGAAAATGGTGGTTTTTGCATGTAAGAAATGAGACTTGTGGGTTGTGTTGGTGGTTTTGTGTAGTTAGTGCTTAGCTTGTAAGCTAAGATGACAAGTGTAGCTAAGTTAGCTTACACTTGACACATCAAGTGTGTTGTGTACTAGTTATGCCGGTTTTGGAGTGGGGGTGGGACAAGTGTCCCACTTGTCTCATCCACATTTATTTACGGGTATTACTCGATTCTAGTTTCCTCGATTTGCGTGCCCTCGGGTCGTTTTACGAAAAACGTTTTTATAAATTATGAATCAACGTCACAAAACGAATCCAATAAAAATTGTCTCATCAAAAACGGAGTTCGAAAACGTAAATACGTAATCCTAAGGTTTCCGGTTTAGTCGTAAAGGACGTTAAAATAAAATCGTAAGTCCTAGTCTCTTCTCGTAAATTTGTGAGTTTATGAACTAACACAAATTTAAAACTCCAAAATAATATTCACGGATAAATTTATTATCTGAAATGTCGGACTGTCACCAAGGACGGTGTATGTAAACATAAGCACGTAACGTAGAATCCTCCGGTTTAAACGTAGTCGATGCTACTTCAAGACGTAAATCCAAATTACTTCCCAAAAATAAGTGAGTTCATATTATAATATTAAATAATGTTTTTAAATAATATTTGAGAATAAAATATCAACCATAAATTGACGGATTGTCACATCATTTACCCCTAAACAGGATCTTTGTCCTCAAAGATCATCGTACTACTCGCTTCTTATAAAGTTAAAGCCATGTGGGTATTTCCTCCACATTCGGTCTTTTGTCACAAGTGAAATTCATTACAATGCGCGAGTTCTATCAAACATAACTACGGGAATAAGATCAGGCTTAATGTTGACTTACCTTCTCTATCCGTGATGTTCACGGGTTTTTGATGAATGCAACTTTTCGCCTATCTAAGCTCTATTAAGAAGAATTCAGATTTTTACTTGATAGATATTCAATCAAGTTCGATTTACGAAACATAATTCACGCATCTCTTGAAGTCCTTGGGTAGATCCAGCTTATATGCCTTTCAAACCAAATCTTTTACATCATCCCAATGGTCCCATACAACGGGGACTTATATCCCATGATTTGTCAGATCATTAATTCATTTTTCCAAGGTTAAAATTTTTGGCATAACTTCGCTACCCATCCGGCACTTCAAGATCTACATTTCATATTCACATAACCTCTTGCCCACTACCGGCAGTCAATAATCAGATCCTAATTTCAACAATCATTTCAGATTTCGCGGGTCGGGTATTTTGTAAGGTTATGTTCGCCATCATAGGAAACCTTAAACCTACAAGACATGTCCAACTCACAATGGGTGTATGTCGGGTGTCTTTATCTCAACTCCTGCTTACAGATGCTCTAATATTTAGATCCTAACAAGATTCGATCTCAATCCTAATACGATGATTATCAATGATAATCTTTCCAAAGGAAAATGATTATATGGTTTATTACTAAAGGTCAATCATTCAAACATAAAACAACACTTATATTACTTTGTATCGTTACTTTACCTCGTCCCTTCGATTTGGGGTGGTACATAGTACTCTCATCAAGGTTCGTTCTCAATGATTTCTGAGCAAATCTCTAGAAATTCGATGCGAAGCGAGGATCTTGATAAAGATGTTCGATACAGGCACACTATGTTTACATAATTCTTTTGCATTTATCATTAACGGGAATGATATTAGCAGATTTGGTCAGTCTGTCGACGATGACCCAAATCGAATCAAATTCAGATGACGACCTTTGCAATAGCTAGACGTTTATCAAAGTATGAGGCGATGTTTGCCTTCATAATTGCCATCAGTACAACTTCTTTAGTCAAGATACTTTTAATCTTAAATGACATAAATAGAATACTTATACTTACAAATTCCAACATAACTATATCTCACAATCTCCATATTTAGGCAACCACAAGTGGCCTTTAAAACATTTACTGCCATCGGCTTCTTACTTCTAATGGTTCACATTAGACGCGAACCCCTTTTATTTCTATATTATCTTTTTTTATAAGCATCGGCTATATTTTAAATTATTCGGCAATTTATTTTGCACCTTCATTATTAAGAAATACATCGTAATTGGTTCTTTATCTTTTATACATTATGTGTCAGTAATTACGTTCACTTTCCTGATGAAATAAATATCATAACCGTATTTATTCAAAATTCTTTCTTCATATCTTCTATATTTTAGTTTCGTCTTTACTATCATTTTTATCCGTTTTACTCAATCCGTCGTCTAAAGCGTCGATAATTATTATAATTAAATAAATAATTATTAGTTAATTTTTATGAAGCGTAAACGTAAAAATTTTAAATTTCTTAGTTTGACCAATTATATAAAATGAAAAAAAAAAATTTATTAACACGATTTTTGTTGATTTATCGAAAATAATTAATAGGATTCGTAAATGTTCGAAAAACCTTTGTTTATACTTTGGTCAAAGTTTTCTTAGTTTGAAAAGTAAAAATTATCGTTTCAAATTTCAAGTTATGGTTTAAATGGGTTTTCCTCAATCCTTCTTAGGTTGTCTTAAGGTATGCAAAAACATTTACCCCTAAACAGATGTTTAGTTAAATGTTTTGGTTATAAGGGAATAATCCCTCAAAAGTTCTTTGTTAAAACATTTGTCAAAATATACTTGCACTTTCTTTTTAGTATAACTCAAAGTCTTAAATGACTTCTAAATTTTAAAGAGTCAATTTATATTCCATTATCTATTAATCACACGGTTAAATCATGTAAAGGATTAAGTCTTAAATCACATGTTAAATATTTAAGGTACAAGTTTTAATTGTTCGGCCAATTCAGGGCAATCTATATTTAATTATTAACTTCATTCTTATTATTATAAACAAATAAATGATCCTTAATGATCACAAGCATGAATTTATCAAATTACAGCCTACACACGTGATTCATCATATTTATGAATACTACATGTGTATTAGTCAATCCAAACGACATCCCGTGAAACTCATAATGTTCATTACAAGTACCGGATGTAGTGATTGGAATAGATAATCTTCTTCAAGCATGCGAAGTTAATAATAACAATGTCGTGGATCAAATCTTTAAAACATATGCTAGAACCTTGTAAATGATCGAACAAATCTTCCATTTCGAGTTATGGATATCGTTTTCGATTGTCAATTTACTCAGTTCACAGTAATCTATAAATATAAGAAATGATAACACCATAGCTCTTCATGATGATGAGCTTGGTAGAATGAAATCTTTCTCCGACAACTCTCTCAGTTGTATAGTAATTCCTTTAAGTCAGATGGTGCTGACGTAAAGTGCACATGTCACAGGTGCAGCACCGAGAATATAATCAATACCAATTTCAATCTGCCTTAATGGCGAAAGTCTAGGTAATTCATCTACAAATACCGCCTAAAGTTTCAGATAACAGAAACATCTTTTAATAAATTCATATTAGGTTCTTCTAGATTACAATATCTATAACTAATTCACAATCATACATGGTATAATTTCAAGTCTAAATGCAGGATATGGTCACCCATCAAGAATTATTTAGATCACTTTGATAATCAACATCTTATCATTTAGGGGAATCTTATTCGAGTTCCCATTAATTAAGACAATGTCGTAATGTCATAATCAATCAATCAATTCTACTGGCACTATCAACTTTCCAGTTTTATTGCCGTCGATAAGATGTGAACTTATCAAAAGATTAATAATAACTCATAATCCTTCGCAAATTCAGGAGACATAACTAACCTTAAAAAGAGTAAGGTCAACGCAAAAATCTACGCGAGAGAATTTCAAATCAGATACAGACGAAAACATTTAACGAATATGAATATATCCCATGTTTTCATAATTTGAGTACGCATTCGAAAGCTCCTCGAATCGTTACCCAGGTCATTCAAATGAAATCAAATCATAAGAAATGATAAGAACGTCAATACATCCAGTCGGGTATCAACACTCAGTAATCAGATACTTTTCCTAAGAATCTCACTACAGGAGAATTGGACAAGAAAGAATGATCAATTGTCAAATAAGACAATTTCCACAGATGAGTAAATTCGACTCAGAAGAATAGATTCTACAGGCACATATGTAGGTTTCCCTAACATTATGTCCTTATTTTTCACTTCTTGCAGATCTCATAAATTTAATCTTTCACAATCTTTAAAGAAAATGTAGTGTTTATTAATCAGTTTTATGGTGACTACTAATCAGCTTTGCATGGTCCATTCCAAATTGTATGTAGGCGCGCAACTATATACAATTTCAAGATTAACGATGCAATACTCAGTTCGTCAAAATTTTATCATCATATTTATAATAAAAACATTTTCATGCTTAATTCTTAAATAAGAATAAAAAATATATTTACAAAGGTTTTCTTTGTTATGGAAATAATTAAGTTTCCAAAGCGTCTCATAACTTCATTTTGATATCAATCACTTATAAATCTCACTTTGAATAATCCTTATTGTGTTGAAAATTAAATTTTCTCAAAGGATACCGTTTTAACTTTATAAAAACAATGAGTGATCTGCAAAAGAGTGATGAAAGCTTGTTCACCAAGAATTAACTACGATATGATAGGAAATGAGCTTAGCCAAATAATCATGCGGTTCATGATCTCGATGGCACTCAAAAGAATAATCTGCGACGTAACTCAAATCAAGATGAGTACTTGCTCAATGGTTACATCACTAATGTGAACATTAGGATGAAGCAATAAAAGATAGATAACATTGATACATGTAGAATTTAGTAATCAAAGGTAGTCTTTTTCATTAATCACAAACAAGTCAAATTGTACCGTAACACATTACATGTCACTATGTCATACAATTCTCGGAACTCATCCTACCAACTGATGTCTCAGTTAAGTTAGGGATTTTTAAAAGATACCACAATGAATACTAATCTACAAGAGTCATTAGGTGTTCCACATGTCCCGGAAGATCCATTGGTCCCAATTTAGAAGAAGATTTCTTCAATTTATTTCTTGGACACTAGGCATCCTCGTTAGTGGACAATGGCCTAGGAACAACCCTTAACACAAACTAACAATCATTTAAAACCTTATAATTCAATCACAGAACTTAACGACTTCCTCTTACAATCTCATGTTTCATACGAGTTAAATTTTACTTTATTCAAGTTTCAACCAATTTTATACTCAATTCAATATCCTACCTCATTTCCCAATACTTTCATCCTTATTCTTAAACCTTAAAAGGGCAATAAAAGCTCGATATGATCAATACTTAATTTCCAATCCTATAACTCCTTTATCAATAATTACCAAATGAGTCACTAGCATGAGATGACTCACACATTCAATTAGATTTCTCGGAAAGGTACTAGTGGCATGAGGCTTTTGGGTAATGGTTCTAATAACAGCCTCAAGTGCAACATTCACCCTTTCGATTTCAATTTAAGAATTGGATGACAACGAATCAGATGACATCTTTCTAGGTGGTAACGTTTTGTCAAACTCCACCCTATAAGAAAAGATCGTCATGACATCGATATCAGATTTAATCTCGCCAATTCTTCTTTAATATCACAATCAACTACTATCTACATTTCTACGAATATCAACCATTTGTTGGGGTCATAAATATCCACAACTTGGTTTGGATCAAGAATAGCTAGAATTCCTACGAGAATAGCTTCGATTAATTACTAGGGAAGTTAGGGTTTCTTGTTACAATCTACGTCGTATAAATACCTCGTATAAAAATCAAAATAATCATCAAACAATCATGTAATAAAATTACATCATATATATATATAATCCAAGTTATATATATATTAAAATAACACTTCTCAGTCTGGCCTTGTCGGTAACTCGGGAATTCTTCGGCACCGTTATAGTCAAAAGATTTTTAGACATTTTTAGAAAAATGTTTATAGTTAAAAGATTTTGAAATGTTTTATTCAAAACCTTGGTTTTAAAAATCTTTCGTTCTCTATAACGAGAGCTCTGATACCAAACTGTAACACCCCCAAATTTATACAACACAGTACAGCGGAAGACTAGTTGGTGTTACGGGATAGCACATTACTCACATCATAGACAACGCATAAAAATCGCGTCGTTTATTAATAAATCATTTCCATTCATAATTATCAAAGTTACATCGGTCCCAAGTCATTATATTTCATACAAAATTTTACAAAGTATTTGAATGGAAAATATTGTTTAAGTGCGGGCCATGAATTCTTGATGTCTTCCCGAGAATTACCTTCAAGTACCTGAGATAAAACATGTTAAAAGAAAAGGGTCAGCGATAACGCCGAGTGAATTCATAGAGTTTAATAAATTCCATCAATATAACTTTGGTATAAAATAATTACCAAAAATCATTTCGTACAAATCATTGTAATAGGCCATAAAATAGCCAAAATCATTTTATACAGATCTTTATCAAATCATAATATAGGCATTTGCCTTAAAAACCATTATACGAACCATTGTCGTTAAAAACATCATACAATACGTCTTACGACGTTATATAAAGTTAAATAAAAACCGTATATGAATATGGTTACAATAACCAAAACACAAACATAATATCATTAGTATGACCCCGTATTGCTAGTCAGGCAATACATCGTAACTCGGTGCGTCTAGTAGTATTTCGTTAACTGGATTATTATAAACCGTATGACATTGTTACCTTACTAAACCAACAACGGGTAGCTAGCCCGATACTCGATTTGCCCATCTAAAGTAGCGTGTCGTCACAAAGGTCACGCTATGGAAATCTTCTCATACATAAATTCGCTTACCAATCAATGTGGCAAAGACGGGGATCAACCGTCAAGGCGCGAACTAGGGTGATCGTCCCCAAATAGTACTATTAAATGCATAAGCGTCTACCAAATCCCGGTAGTTCACAATTCATGCTAATGGGACTTTTAGTGACATAACCTAACTTTAATAATCCATTTAATTTCATCTATCGGGTCCTTTAATCATTCATCAGGTCATACAATCGGGTCATACAATCATTCGGGTCCAAATCAATAAACAAACAATCGGGACAAATGGTGTCCTATTTTATAATAACTAAAATGTTATCTCCCTCGAGGGTTTATAAAACATTTCATAAAAACATTTAAAAGAGTGCGAGGCTATGAACTCACGTGGATGTGGGAAGGCGGGTTATCGGCAATTCGGACGTACGGTACGTGCTTCAATCACGGAAACCTAGACAAATAATATTCGTCTTAGACTCATGTCCAATGACTTTATAGAAATAACAATTATGTATACATATGATGATTATATATATATGATGATCAAGTGGGTTTACATATTCTCGTTTACTCATTTTAGTGTTATATGTCGGTAACTTTTATACTAGCTTACTAGTTTTACCGATTTACACGTTTTAAGTCCAATAAACTTATTATTGTTCTTTAACTTGTTTTAATCCATTTTACACTTATATTATCAGTATTTAAACTTTACAAGCTGGGCCCAAATGGGTTAAGCCCAATAAGTTCTTTTTATAAGTGTTTATCTTATTTAGTCCAATTATTAGTCCAATAACGTTAATTTAGTCCGTTAATGTCCGTATGTTATATAGTTCGGGTTTTATCGGTTTTTACTTGTTATACATGTTTATATATCAGTATATAAGTTTTATAAAGTTTACATTAGACGGGTCCAACCATCTAAGTTTTATTTAACAAAAACGTTAATTTTACGGTATTAGCCGAAAAAGTCGTAAAAATCATGTTTATAGTTTTATAACTTATAAAACTTAACAAGTTACCATTTTATAAAATGTCCACTTATTTACCATTGTACATATTTATATAAATGTATTATATAAGTTAGTGGGTTTTAATTTATATTTTATACTATTAAATTTTGAATGCTTATATAATAGTATTATACTTTAATTTCCAAAATCTGATTTTTATCTTCACTTTCACCAAAACTGCCATATCTAGAGTTCTATATGGAGATAGAAGCTCAAATATTTATCACATAAACTAAATGATATGTTCTCTATTTAACTCTTCTATAGCTACTGTTGAATCATCTTCTAAGTATTTTCTAAAAATCGTCCAAAACAGTGAACTCAGATTTGTACCTTAAACTTGTTTTGATCATATCTCACTCATTACAATGATTCTATTGCATGGCCAACTCTCACATGTGTAAAAGACCCATAGCTTACTGTAAATACATTCTACTTCATCATTTTATCAGTTCATGAAATGTTTCTTTACTGTTTTATACAGCCATCATGTTTAAGCAAGATTTTAGCGTTGTTTCTTATAGTTTTTCACCTTTTTAAGCATGTTTATCAACAACAAATCCCCACATAACACTTTTAATCATCATTCATCATCATATACATATACATAAATAAAATAAATACAAGATTACATAATCAAAAATAAGAAGAGGATGAGGAGGACAATCTTTATACCACCAAGTTGATGTAGGTTATGAGTTTGACATGGATTTGGATGGAGAAACTTGTGCATAGCCAAGACCATCTTCAAGACCACCAATATTCATATACTCCTTGTGGAAAATCAGACTCAAGACTCCATGGAAACTCCTCCATGGATGTTATAAGCATCACCAATCAATAGGGCTTCAAAAGAGCTTCATCATATGTAGAGATAACATATGAATTCATGGTTAAATTTTGATCAAATGGATGTTTAGGGTGAGATATGGGACGGAAAGAATGGAGGAGGAAGAGAGAAAATGGTGGTTTTTGCATGTAGGAAATGAGACTTGTGGGTTGTGTTGGTGGTTTTGTGTAGTTAGTGCTTAGCTTGTAAGCTAAGATGACAAGTGTAGCTAAGTTAGCTTACACTTGACACATCAAGTGTGTTGTGTACTAGTTAGGCCGGGTTTGGAGTGGGGGTGGGACAAGTGTCCTACTTGTCTCATCCCCATTTATTTACGGGTATTCCTCGATTCTAGTTTCCTCGATTTGCGTTCCCTCGGGTCGTTTTACGAAAAACGTTTTTATAAATTATGAATCAACGTCACAAAACGAATCCAATAAAAATTGTCTCATCAAAAACGGAGTTCGAAAACGTAAACACGTAATCCTAAGGTTTCCGGTTTAGTCGTAAAGGACGTTAAAATAAAATCGTAAGTCCTAGTCTCTTCTCGTAAATTTGTGAGTTTATGAACTAACACAAATTTAAAACTCCAAAATAATATTCACGGATAAATTTATTTTCTGAAATGTCGGACTGTCACCAAGGACGGTGTATGTAAACGTAAGCACGTAACGTAGAATCCTCCGGTTTAAACGTAGTCGATGCTACTTCAAGACGTAAATCTAAATTACTTCCCCAAAATAAGTGAGTTCATATTATAATATTAAAATAATGTTTTTAAATAATATTTGAGAATAAAATATCAACCATAAATTGACGGATTGTCACATTTTACTTCCCCCACCTAGTGAACGGGTGGCTATCGTTTAAAAAGCGACCCAGGAATGCCCCTATGACGTATAGGAAGCCTTTAGACTCCCTTAAGAACTGGTACGACCATTACTTCTTTGTTGATGATGTTAATGCAATAATGACTAAAAACATTACTTGCATTTTTCGGTCTCGCTTAGTTTTGATTACGACAATATGTAAAAATAAGCATTTACGAAAACAACGAAAAATGAATTCTTGAGTTCAAGTATTTTTCATTTTACCCATTTTCACTTAAGGTATGGATAAACAAGTACTAACCTTAATCAAGTGATCAAGTGATTTAATCTTTTCTTAAAACTCACTTTTTATTAAATGTGACAAGTTTTTATTAAACTTTATTTTTAAGAAAATGTTTTATTAAATTATTTATTTGAAATTTGAAAATGGCATATTCTTATTCTGTTAAAAATATCCTTTCAGGATATTTTTATACCCAGATAAGACCTCCACCACTAAAGGACAAAAGGAGCGGAGTCTAGTCCGGCGGTACCTTAGCGCCTAGGCGGTACCTTATCGATAAGGTACCGCGGGCTGTGATAAGGTACCGCGGGCAGATATAGTCGTTGGCTCCTTTATCATTTAAATAGTGGACCATTCTAAGCTTTTCACCTCACCTCTTTTGCACATTCATTTCCAGATTCAAACCCCTTCTTTAATCACTCAAATCTTTGATCATTTGTTTGATTATTACTTGTTTAAGAAGTGAATCTTGTTCTTCCATCCCTTCCTCTCCAAGTGCAAAGAGAAGAACACTATCCTAGTGAAGTGTTGAGTCCACCACCAAAGATCCATTGAAGATCAAATTTTATATACTTGTAGTTGTGTTATAGTTATGAAGATCCAAGTAGTTGTGTCTATTTGGAAGTTGTGTAAGTACTAAGTATAGTTGTGTAGATTGGTCCTAGCTACGATTAGGGCTCGACTTTTAGCTTAGAGTCGGAAATTGGTTAACCGACGTGTACGGTTTTCTCCACCATAAGGAGCTTGTTGTGTAGTGAACTCTCGAGTAAGGAGTACTCGAGGAGTGGAGTAGGAACGAGGAGTGAGCTTCGTTGCCGAAACACTATAAATCCTTGGTGTTCGGTTTGATATTTCTTTACCCTTAACTCTTTACATTCTTTATTCTTTTTGCATATACATGTGTTAGTATTTGATTATCTACACTATCATTCTTTATTCTTTGTGGATATATTTTTGTTAGTATTAGTTTAGCTACACTATCATTGTTCATATTGTGCATAAGAAGATTTCACATATTTCCTCAAGCCTAAGTTTTTGAAAAAGGATTTTTTGGAAACCATATTTTAACAAGTAAATATAAGAAACTATTCAACCCCCCTTCTAGTTTCTACAATTGGTATCAGAGCGGGTTGCTCAAGACTTTTTAAAGTATATTATATTTTAAAACTTGAATCGATCTATAGATTCCAACAAGTACCTAGAAGGGCAATCTATGCAAAGACCACCACTTTGTGAAACCAATAGTTTTATTTATTGGAAAATAGATTTGAAACTTATGTGAAATCAAAAGATTTAGATCTTTGGCATGTTATTATCAATGGTGATTTTTTAACCTTTCAATTTAATGAAGTTTCTAAAACAAAAGAATTAGTCACTTTTGACAAAGCTAATGATGATACTAAAAAGAAACTTTCAAAAAATAATGAGGCTAAAATGGTGATTTATAATGCTTTGCCTAAGAAAGAGTATGAAAGAATTTTTATGTGTGAAACCGCTAAAGATATTTGGAACACTCTTTTAGTAACCCACCAAGGTAATAGCCAAGTCAAAGAAATTAAAATCGATCTTCTTGTCCAACAATATGACCAATTTGTCATCTTAGAAGATGAAACTATTGATAGTGCATTTGCTAGGTTTAACACCATTATTAATAGTCTAAAAGCACTTGATGAAGGTTTTTCTAGCAAGAACAATGTTAGGAAGTTTCTAACGGCCTTACATCCAAAGTGGAGAGCAAAAGTCACGGCTATTGAAGAGTCGAAAGATCTCTCAACTTTATCACTCGATGAACTCATAGGAAACTTGAAGGTTCATGAGATGATAATTTTGAAGGACTCGGAATTAGTAAAAACCAAGAGTGAAAGGAAATCTCTTGCACTTTAAGCCAAGAAGGCACAAAGTGACCATGATAGTTCCTCGGAAAGTGATGACGAGGAGTATGCATTGGCGGTGAGAGATTTCAAGAAGTTCTTCAAGAGACGAGGTCAACACGTTAGGCAACCAAACTATGACAAGAAACCATTGTCAAAGAATCGGTTTGTCAAGAACGAAAAAGGTGATAGGAGTTGTTTTAGATGTGGTGATCCAAATCACTTCATTGGTGATTGTCCAAAGCCCGCTCGTGATAAGAACCACACGGCATTCGTTAGTGGCGCTTGGAGCGATAGCGGTGAAGATGATGACGACAACCCCAAAGAGGAGAAATGTATTATGGCTCACACTTCTAAACAGGTACATTCCGAAACCGAATATTATAGCAATGATAGTTCCACTTTAGATTATATTGAATTTGAAGGCAAATATGATAGCTTACACAAAATTAGTCTTAAATTCATAGAAAAGAATAAAACCTTAAAATCAACCAAAACTAAGCTTGAAAATGAGATCAATGAACTTAGGGAGAAATTGGCTAAACTTGAGAAAAACAAAGAGGTTGATTTAGGTTGCTTAAGTTGTGAGAAACTTAGATTAGAGAATGATGATCTCAAGAGCACCTCCATTAAATTGGAAAAGTTCATGAAAGGTACTAGTGCTCTTGATGATATGTTAAACAAACAAGTTCATTCTAAGGAAAAACTTGGTCTAGGTTTTAACTCAAATGAAGCTTCAACTAGTAAACCAAAACAAGTCAGGTTTTCACAGAAAACACCCTCTGGACGCGGTTCCACATCGTACGGCGCGGTTCCTTATCACTATGGAACCGCGGCCATAGATAAGGTACCACGGCCAGAAGTTGAGTTTTGTGAAAATTCTGAACTTTCTGAAAAATCTAAGTTAAATGAAAAACCAAAGCATCTTACTGTTAATAAGGTTCAATTACCCATACTTGACGACAATGCTATTGGTAAGTTCTACAAGCCGTTAAGTAAACCTCTCATGGGAAATAGAAGTTTACCTAGACTATCTTCTACTCCACCTAGAGTACGGAATGAGTCCAAGCCTAGAAGTAGAACGACAACGCCTACGAGAGATAATCAAAACAACTCACGACGTAGAAGTAAAACTCCAACGCCTAGAAGGAATAATAATAACTCTAAATCTAGATCAAACACACCTAGGAGAAGTAATGAACAACAAAATGGTTACATGAATTACTACCCTCCTCCATTTTGTTCTCCATGGGGAATCCCCTCCTCATTCATGCATCCCAACCAAATGCAAGGGATGTTTGGAACTAACAATTTTGGACCCATGAGATATTGGGGACCGAATGTTTGATCTTGTGTGTTGTTACCTAGATATGCTTGGGAATTGATTTGGAGCCCGATGAGTGGATTAAGGATAGTGGATGTTCTAAACACATGACGGGTAATCGAAGTTTGTTCTCGCATTACAAAGCATATGATGGAGGTAACGTCACATTCGCTAGTAGTCTACGTGGTAATATCATTGGCAAAGGTACGGTTTCTCTTGACTCCATGACCATTAAAAATGTTGAGCACGTAGATAACTTAGGTTTTAACCTTTTAAGTATAGGTCTAATTTGTGATAATAAGTGTAAGGTCATCTTTTCGGAACATGACAGTGAAATCGTAAAAGATGGAAAAGTCATTGGAAAAGGTGTTAGAAAGCATGGGCTTTATGTCATGAAGGTTAATAAGAAGTCAAAAGACAACATATGTCTTGCGACTATAGATGATAGTTCTACTCTTTGGCATAGGAGATTAGGTCACGCTAATATGCGTTTAATTCAATCTTTAGTCTCTAAGGAGTTGGTAAGACACCTCCCCAAGATTAAGTTTGATACTCACTTTTGTGATGCTTGCAAAGTTGGAAAGCAAGTTCACTCAATTCACAAAGCCAAGAATTTGGTTTCGACCTCTCGGTGCTTAGAGCTCCTACATATGGATCTCTTTGGACCTTCCGCCATACGGAGTTATGGAGGTAACCTTTATACCCTAGTTATAGTTGATGACTATTCTAGATTCACTTGGACTAGATTTTTGGCATCTAAGAATGAAGCTTTCGATCACTTCGAAATCTTTAGTCGAAGAATTCAAAATCAACTAGGATGTTCAATTGTTTCTATTAGGACGGATCATGTTAGGGAATTTGATAATGAAGTGCAATTTGGTGCCTTTTGTGAAGCTCATGGTATTACCCATAACTTCTCGGCTCCTCGCACTCCACAATCAAATGGGGTAGTTGAAAGGAAGAATAGGACACTCCAAGAGATGAGTAGGACGATGTTAAACAAGCAATCTTTGCCTCAAAAGTTTTGGTGCAATGACGTGGATACATCGACTTATATTCTCAACCGAATTCTTATTCGACCTTTCCTAGGAAAAACCCCCTATGAGATTCTTAAAGGTAAGAAACCCTCATTAGAATACATTAGGGTGTTTGGAAGAAAGTGCTTTATCCTCAACACCAAAGACTACCTTACCAAGTTTGACCCAAAGTCTTACGAAGGTATCCTTTTAGGTTATTCCCAAACTAGTAAGGCCTACATAGTCCTAAATAGAACCTCAGGGGTTATTGAAGAATCACTCAACGTAACCTTTAATGAAACCCCTCCTTCACCCAAGACACCACCATTGGTTGATGATGACTTGGATGAATTAGAAGTAGTTAAAGCCAAAGAGGTTAGAAAAATAGGAGTTGAAGACCTTAGTGTTGAAAAGGAAGTAAACATTAAGGAGTCTAGGGATCATACTCTCAATAATGTCATTGGTGACTTAAATCAAAGGACCCTAAGATCTCAAGTCCAAAACCAAAGAAACTTCTTTTGTTTTGTCTCCTTGATTGAACCAAAGAATGTTAAAGAAGCTTTGACGAATGAGAGTTGGGTCATTGCAATGCAAGAAGAATTGAATCAATTCGTTGCCAATGATGTTTGGGAACTTGTTCCTCCACCTAGAAGTTCTACCATTATAGGAACCAAATGGGTATTTAGGAATAAGCTAGATGAGAATGGTGTTGTGTCTCGTAACAAGGCTAGACTTGTAGCTCAAGGCTATAATCAACAAGAAGGGATTGATTATGACGAGACATATGCACCGGTAGCTAAATTAGAATCAATTAGAATCCTTTTAGCCTACGCTTGTGCCTTAGTTATTAATCTTCAACAAATGGATGTAAAGAGTGCATTTCTTAACGGTTTGATCAATGAGGAGGTATATGTGGCTCAACCTCCCGGCTTCATTGATTTTAAGAAACCGGACCATGTTTACAAGCTTAAGAAAGCACTTTATGGACTCAAACAAGCACCCAAAGCTTGGTATGATAGACTTAAAGCGTTTCTTGTTAAACATGAGTATACCATGGGTATGGTAGACAATACACTCTTTACAAAGAAGAAAGGTCCTCACCTCATAATCGTACAAATATATGTTGATGACATTATATTTGGCTCAACTTGTCAAGTATTGTGTGATGACTTTGCCAAAATCATGCATGATGAGTTTGAAATGAGTATGATGGGAGAACTTAACTTCTTTTTAGGACTCCAAATTAAATAAATGGACGATGGTATTTTCTTTAGTCAATCTAAGTACGCTAAAGAAATGCTAAAGAAATTTGGATTAGAACAATCTAGACCAATGAAGACCCCTATGGCCTCGGATACTAAACTCACCGTAGATGATGATTGTGAGTCGGTAGACAACACCAAATATAGAGGTACGATTAGTAGTTTGTTGTACCTAACAGCAAGTTGACCGGATATCATGTTTAGTGTTTGCCTTTGTGCTCGCTTCCAAGAGGCTCCCAAAACCTCTCACCTTGAAGCGGTTAAGCGTAGAAACCATTGTCTACGCGGACTCGGATCATGCGGGAAACTATATGGACCGGAAAAGCACTAGTGGAGTTTGTACCTTCATGGGTTGTTGTTTAACTTCTTGGTTCTCCAAGAAACAAACCGCTCTTGCGATATCCACCACGGAAGCCGAGTATGTGAGTGCCGGAAAAGCATGCCAACAAGCTCTATGGATGAAGCAAGCGCTTGTTGATTACGGGATTTCTCTTGATGACGTTCCCATCATGTGTGATAATAAAGGCGCTATAGACCTAAGCAAGAATCCCGTGCAACATTCGCGAACCAAACACATAGAAATTAGACACCATTTCCTAAGGGATAATGTTCAAAAGGGGAACATTACTATTGAAAAGGTGCCCTCCGAGGACAACTTAGCCGATATATTCACTAAGCCACTTAAGAGGGAACCTTTTAATTACTTGCGTCTAGGTCTAGGATTAATGGAACATCTTCCTTAAATTCTTTACTTCTTGTGTATTTTCTATTACCACTTTGAGTCCTTGAGTCTTTTAAAATTCTTTTGAAAAAGCTTCTCATCTCCTTTTCAAAACTCTCAAAGTCTCTTTCGAAAATGGTTGAGAAGTTCGTTTGACATTGTTAATTCAATCTAAAAACGATTTTTTCATAGATTCTCGCTATTAATATAGAGCTTACATAACTCATATGTATGATTCTCTCAAACATAGCAAGAACAAGATTGAATCATGGAGGATCATTGTGTCATGACTTAAGGTCTTGTCTTACACACCTCCTACATTGATTTTTTATCCATGTATTTTGGTCAAATCTCTATTTGGTAAGTTTGCATATATTTTCTTTGTCTATCTTTGCTTTTAAGCACATCCCTATGATAAGTTAGACTAGAAAAATAAGATTTGCTGAAAAATCTTTCTCCAAACACCAAACCCTGCTTCTGCAGGCGGTTCCATAAGTGAGCCGCGGTACCTTATTGATAAGGAACCGCCACCATAGATAAGGAACCGCCTACAGTGGCCTTCCTTTTCGGGTTTTTGTCTGAAACTCCAGATTTGCTCCAACCTTTTTGAGAATCTTTGTTTCAAACCCTTTGACCACCCCAAAAATACCCTAAGCCTTCCCTATTTAAACCATAAGCATTTTGCATTACTTCACATCCAAAATGTCTTATTCTCCCAAGGAAAGCCTTGAATCTCCTCCATTTTCTCCAATTGCTTTCAATCCAAACCCACCCAAGAACACACTTAATCACATTTCTCCTACCAAAAATGTTGATTGTGGAACTTCCTTTCTTCCACCACCACCCTTTAGTGTTCTTCCTCCTTCTCATGATAATGTCATGCACCATGGAACAAATTGTCATTGTTGTCAATATCAACATCTTGCTATGGTACACATCTATGAGGAGTTGAGCTACATCAAGAGTCTCTTAATCAAGCCTCCTCTTCACTTTGATTATGAGATCTCCAACAAGCCACCACCACCACCCTCCGCTATTACCTTGTCTTTCATATAAGCATTGATTGCTTATCCTCAAGACACCAAATTCAAGCAAATCTTAGAATTCTAGAATAACTAGGATTAGATTTATGCTTTTGGCTTGTTTCTTTTTCCATACTTCTTTGTATGATGTTCATTTAGTAACCTATCTTGGATCTTTGTCCTTGTGTTTTCTTCTCTTTTAATCTTCTTTTTGTGACCTATTGCTATATATTGTTGGTTGTTTCTTTTGTTCAACTAACCCTTCTATGTAGCTTGTCACAATATCTTGATTCCCTGGTGCCCCAAGCTAGGGGGAGTAAGCACCAAGGGGGAGTCTTTGCAAAGTCCGTTTCTTCAACACCGGCTTACGCAACCTTTTTGCTTCGACAAAGGGGGAGAAATGAATAAACTCGTCTTCGAAAATCTTGTTTTTGTGTGATTGAGTTTATGTATTGTCGGAATCAAAAAGGGGGAGATTGTTAATGCAATAATGACTAAAAACATTACTTGCATTTTTCGGTCTCGCTTAGTTTTGATTACGACAATATGTAAAAACAAGCATTTACGAAAACATAGAAAAACGAATTCTTGAGTTCAAGTATTTTTCATTTTACCCATTTTCACTTAAGGTATGGATAAACAAGTACTAACCTTAATCAAGTGATCAAGTGATTTAATCTTTTCTTAAAACTCACTTTTTATTAAATGTGACAAGTTTTTATTAAACTTTATTTTTAAGAAAATGTTTTATTAAATTAATTATTTGAAATTTGAAAATGGCATATTCTTATTCTGTTAAGAATATCCTTTCAGGATATTTTTTATACCTAGATAAGACCTCCACCACTAAAGGACAAAAAGGAGCGGAGTCTAGTCCGGCGGTACCTTAGCGCCTAGGCGGTACCTTATCGATAAGGTACCGCGGGCTGTGATAAGGTACCGCGGGCAGATGTAGCCGTTTGCTCCTTTATCCTTTAAATAGTGGACCATTCTCAGCTTTTCACCTCACCTCTTTTGCACATTCATTTCCAGATTCAAACCCCTTCTTTAATCACTCAAATCTTTGATCATTTGTTTGATTATTACTTGTTTAAGAAGTGAATCTTGTTCTTCCATCCCTTCCTCTCCAAGTGCAAAGAGAAGAACACTATCCTAGTGAAGTGTTGAGTCCACCACCAAAGATCCATTGAAGATCAAATTTTATATACTTGTAGTTGTGTTATAGTTGTGAAGATCCAAGTAGTTGTGTCTATTTGGAAGTTGTGTATGTACTAAGTATAGTTGTGTAGATTGGTCCTAGCTACGATTAGGGCTCGACTTTTAGCTTAGAGTCAGAAATTGGTTAAGCGACGTGTACGGTTTTCTCCACCATAAGGAGCTTGTTGTGTAGTGAACTCTCGAGTAAGGAGTACTCGAGGAGTGGAGTAGGAACGAGGAGTGAGCTTCGTTGCCGAACCACTATAAATCCTTGGTGTTCGGTTTGATCTTTCTTTACCCTTAACTCTTTACATTCTTTATTCTTTTTGCATATACATGTGTTAGTATTTGATTAGCTACATTATCATTCTTTATTCTTTGTGGATATATTTTTGTTAGTATTAGTTTAGCTATACTATCATTGTTCATATTGTGCATAAGAAGATTTCACATATTTCCTCAAGCCTAAGTTTTTGAAAAAGGATTTTTTGGAAACCATATTTTAACAAGTAAATATAAGAAACTATTCAGCCCCCCTTCTAGTTTCTACAGATGAGAAGGTATTCCCTACCCCTTTCGTACTCAAAACCAAAGCACCCAAAGACTTTCTGCCCAAAGCCAAAGACTATATTAGCAAAGACTTAAAAATACTAGATACCCACCGCATAGAATTCCATAGGGGGTTGCCGGAACACTTTCTGTGCTTAGTAGGAATAAGACGCCGCTACTTTCGGAGGGATGACTTATATCCGTGCTTCCTGGCGGAACAGGGAGAGGGTAGGTCTACTTATACCTTGTAGATTTGAAATGTCATGCGTATTTGTATAACCTTACTAACCCGTATACTTTTAAATGTCCACAGGAATGAACCTACACGGATTAATACGCCAGGGTGACCGGATGAAGGTGGCCGAAGGGTTCCGGCCTCTGAAGGAGAATGAGCTCCCCCTGCTGGAGGCGACCGCTGACCGCACCATGCCGCTCGAAGAGACGTCCGAGCCCAGATCAGATGAAGGGGAGCCCATCAT
Organism: Glebionis coronaria; assembly: GCA_025667525.1. Taxonomy (NCBI): domain Eukaryota; kingdom Viridiplantae; phylum Streptophyta; class Magnoliopsida; order Asterales; family Asteraceae; genus Glebionis; species Glebionis coronaria. The sequence goes on along the minus strand of JANFOE010000876.1, from coordinate 31,144 downwards.
TGAGAAATCCCCATTGGACTTCCATAATGAAGATGGTGGAGAACTACTGCTGGAGGGGACCGCGACCCACCAGGAAGAGGAAAATGATCCCAATGAAGACACCACTCAATCTTCCGGGTCCGCCCCGCTCACATCTAGGAAGAGAAAGACCACCAGGAGGGTGGCAAAGAAGATAGGGGATGAGGCCGGGGACGCGAATGCTCCCCTAAAGAAGCTGAGGAAGGACCATCCGCAGTACCAAGAGAGGAGTGGTACTGCGACTGTTCAGGGCGACTCTACCCCGCACATGGGAGAGCCAGTCTGGCGAGCTACACCCGTGAGCGCCGTAGCTCCTACTGGCCCAGAACCTGCCATTGATACCATGTAAGTATCCTTCGAATATTTAGTCGTGTCACTATACTTGTGAAATATATAATGCTTAGACTAAATTTGCCATGTCAATAACAGGGCGAATCCCTCGGTCGTAGCACAAGAGAAGGAAGTGGAGAGGAATCCCTCCCCCGCACCAACTAATAGACCCCCATCTTATGCCGCGACTCGTGCCGAGGAGCCACAGCACGAAGGACCAGAAAATAGCCTGCGCCTAGCATGGAACCTCTCAAGTCTGACAAGGTTAGAGGCGGAATCTGAGTGCTCAGAATTCATCGAGCACATCACCCCACCAGCCCTTGCACCAGACTTAGATGAGCTGGATCATGAATCCCTTCTGGAGCAATTTGATGTGTCGTATGTGCATCAAGTGACGGTGGGAGCCGCCCTAAGACGCCGCTTGATCAAGGCCCTTTCTAACGTGAAGCGGGCAGATAAGAAGATAGCTCGTCGTGAGGCAATGGTCGTGAAGAACGAGAAGACCATCGCGTCCTTGCAGGCAGCGCTGGTGACAGCCGAGGCTACGGTAAAAGAGCAAGCTCATTACGCCGACATCCGAGAAAAGCGTATTGCCGAGCTCGAAGCCCTTGTAGCCGCATCAAATGAGAAGGTACACTTTCGACACTTTTGTACATATACTTTTTCCTTGATTATTTATTCGACCCAAAAAAAAGTATATTATCCTTGTGATAACTCAAAGTTCTATATGCAGGTGTCTGCGGCCGAAGCTTCTACCAAGGCCGTGACCGTAAAATCCTTCAACATAGCCCAAGAGCGTGATGCGCTGAAGGATGAGCTGACACAGGCGCGGGCCAATCTGGAAGAGCAAGCTGCCAAAGCGGAGGAGGAGCTGAGCAAGATGGCCATAAGTTGTGCTGAAAGACTATGTCCTCCCCTGCTATCCGCCATAGCTGGACGCAGGTGGATGATTGGGCAAGGGATGCGACTTGTCGTAAGCAAAGCCCTGGAAGCTCCGCACCTACTGCAGGCATTCGCTGGGGTCATATCCGATGGAATCGACCGCGGTAGACATGAGGGTTTGGTCAAAGCTGCAGAACTGATAGGTAAAAATGAAGACATCATGCAGCATCCATACCATAATCCCTCAGCTGCGGATAATATGACCGCGTCGATGAATGCCTTGGCGGAAATCCAACACCCTCTCCTGGATGAGCTTGAGGCACTTAGAGACGCTCCAAATGAGGCAATAATGTCCCAGCTTACTGCGGATCCCATCCCTTTGACCTTGGCCACTTATGATTCCGCATCAAAAACGATGAAAGGTGAAAAGCTGCTTGTGGAAGCATTAGATGCGACTGCGGTCAAGGTACAGGATGGGAAGGATGCTCGTAGGGAGGCCCTCCATGCTCTGATTGAAGAAGGAAAGAAGTACATAGGGGAATTCCTACCCCCCTTGTAATTTATCAGTTGTAAACATTTGTGATTTTTATTCGTCCGTGCATGTACACGGCTGAGGCATATGTGAAATGACTGTCTTTTGTATGTAAGTCCGCGATGACCACGGCCATTTTGTTATTTATTTTGAAACTTGTGTATTTTTATTTTGTTTGAATATTGTATGCCAATACTGCATGACATGTCACGTCTTACACAGAAAAGAAAATACATACAAGCTTATAATTTACTAGACATGCGACGTGCGTCTTTACTATGCGGAGCACTGCGTGAGTACGACATACGAAACTTACCACAACGTCTTGTGAGTAAGGTGTCTAGTAAGGATACGTGATCCGTGCTGCTGGGGTTGCATCCCTCTTACGCGGCAAGTTGAATTAGTAGGTTCACTTAATCCTCTTACCCCCGCCTGGAGGCGTATAGTACATGTACGGTGTTTGAATGAATGCATATGAATGAAACATGGCCTATTATAATTAAAAATCTTATGACTAACAAAATCTTAAGAAATAACTTGAACAAAACAAGACGTGGAGCTAGCTAGGCACCACGGCATTTTATTAGAACGTTTACATTTTTTGTTTGAACAAGAATGACAAGTCCTAAGAAACAAAAAAGGAACCTAGATAAAACATAAGAAGCAAAAACAGATAGAGTGCACGGATCTTCATTAAAGCCACATATGGCGAAGTACCCATGCGGAAGCCGGAGCTTTCAAAGATAGCACCTTTTGAGGTTGGAGATGTTCCATGTGCGTTCCAGGTCGCGGCCATCCATGTCATGTAACTTGTACGCACCTCGTCCCAAGGCTTCCGTGACCTCATACGGTCCTTCCCACTTAGGGCCCAACTTTCCTGTATTCTCTGCTCGACTTGCTTCGTTAGCACGATAGACATAATCCCCCGGTCTAAAGGAAACACCTTTAACCTTAGCGTCGTAATAAGCCTTCATTTTAGCCATGGATTTAGCCTCATTAATGGCTGCTATCTCCCTTTTTTCTTCCAACAGATCAAGGTTGATTCGAAGCTGTTCGTCGTTCGTGACAACATTAACCTCCGCCGTGCGGATGGTAGGCATTCCTATTTCTGCTTGTATAACAGCTTCAGTGCCGTAAGCCAATGCAAATGGAGTGTCTCCGTTGGCCGTTTTGATCATAGTCGTATGTGCCCATAGAACATGTGGTAACTCATCCACCCATTTGGCACTTCGCTCATCCAAACGTGCCTTGATGCCGTTTCCCAAGCTTCTATTTGCTCGTTCTACAAGGCCATTTGTCTGCGGATGCTTAACAGACGCGAAGCGCCGCTTGATATTCAATGATACAAACCAATCCTTGAATGGATTGTCCGCGAACTGTTTACCGTTATCCGAGATGATTTCTCCTGGTAGGCCAAAACGGCACACAATATGCTCCCAAACAAACTTTTTAACTTGTTTACCTGTGATGGATTTGACTGCCTTGGCCTCTATCCAACGTGTGAAATAGTCCATCGCGACAATCAAGAACTTAACTCCCCCTGCAGCTATAGGAAATGGTCCTGCAATGTCGATTCCCCACTTATAGAATGGCCATGGGGATGTGATAGGTGTAAGCTCCTGCTGCGGATGTCGCGGCATTGGTTTATGCACTTGGCAATCACTACACTTGCGAATCATGTCGCGCGCGTCCCTGTGCATGGTAGGCCAATAATATCCTGTCCGTAAGGCTCTAGCTACCACTGATCGTGGACCTGCGTGCATGCCGCACAACCCTTCATGTATTTCACTGGTTACATAGGTAGCCTGACGTGGTCCAATACATCGCAACCACGGCTGCGAGAAAGAGCGCATATTAAGAATACCTTCTCGGAGTTTGAAGTGTTGCGACTTCCTTCTTATGCGCCGTGCTGCTTTTTCCTCGTCCGGAAGGGTCTCGCTAGTCAAATAGTTGATAATCAGGGTCATCCATGTAGGCCCATCCTCCTCAACTATAGTAGCGACCTCCCCTTCTGTTATAGATTTCTCCTTAAGTATTTCCACCAAGACTTGTTTGGACAAGTGAGCGAAGCTTATGGATACGATCTTGCTAAGAGCGTCTGCCTTCTTGTTCTCGCCTCTTGGCACCTGCTTGATGGAAAACTTGCTGAAAGCCGCGATTAGTGACTTGACTTTTTCCAAGTATCTGACCATGTTGTCTTCCTTAGCCACATATCCACCTAGAATATGGTTCGCAACAAGCCGTGAGTCCACGTAGGCCTCAAGGTTGCGGACTCCCATTCTAGCGGTGATTTTTAAACCCGCAATTAATGCTTCATATTCCGCTTCGTTGTTGGTGGCCGTGAACTCAAAACGGAGGGCGTACGTAAACTCCATTCCTTCCGTATTTGTGAGGATGAGACCAGCTCTGGACCCATCCGTACACGAAGATCCGTCCGTAAATAGCACCCATGGTTCTGTTGGAGTCTCGTCTTGTTTAACAATTGGCCCTTCCTCATCCGGCTTCTCAATAAGGAAATCTGCCAAGATCTGGCCTTTCACAGCCGTCCTTGGCCTATAAGATATATTGTGCTCCCCCAATAAGATGCTCCATTTTTGTAGCCTCCCTGCCACATCCGGTCTAGAAGTGACCTGCTTGATTGGTTGGTCCGTAATGACTACAATTGGGTGCGCCTGAAAGTATCAGCGCAACCGCTTTGTAGCAAACACTAGTGCCAAAACCAATTTTTCCATAGAGGAGTAATTCAGCTCCGGCCCTTGTAATGTTCTACTTATGGAGTAGACCGGAGTTTGCACTGTATCTCTATCTGTCATGAGTACCGCGCTTATTGCGCCATGAGTGGCTGAGAGATACATAATGAGTTCCTCCTTTGGCCGGGGAGCTACTAGCATAGGGAGAGATGCAAGGTGCTGCTTGAGTTGGCCAAAAGCTTCCTCGGCTTCCTTTATCCACCAGAAGTCTCCCTTCCTAATGCACTTCTTGAGTGTCTTAAATAGGGGTAATGACTTCTCTGCGGATTTGGATAGGAACCTATTTAGCCCGGCCAGTTTTCCATTTAGGGATTGCACTTCCTTCCGTGTCTGAGGGGATGGCAGCTGTATCACTGCGTCCGTTTTCTCTGGGCAAGGTTTGATGCCGTTTGGATCAATCAAATATCCGAGGAACATTCCCTCCGTTGCCCCAAACGTGCATTTCTTTGGATTTAGCTTCATGTTAATCCTCCTCAGTGTGTCGAATGTCTCTTGGACATCCCGGAGAAGTGCATCCTCTGTATGACTTTTTATGACTAAGTCATCCACATAGACTTCCAGGTTGCGGCCAATCTGTGATTCAAAAGCTTTGTTCACAAGCCGCTGGTATGTAGCACCGGCGTTCTTTAGTCCAAACGGAATTTTCGTATAGCAATATACGCCCTGACTTGTATGGAACGCCGTTTTTTCTGCGTCCTCCTCCGCCATCTGGATCTGGTGATACCCTTTATATGCGTCTAAGAAGCACTTAAAGGGATATCCACACAGGGATTCCACCTTCCAGTCAATCTCCGGTAACGGGTAAAAATCCTGTGGACAGGCTTTGTTCAGATCCGTGAAATCCACACACATGCGCCAACTTCCGTCATGTTTTTTGACCATGACCGGATTGGATAACCACTCGTGGTAGTATACCTCACGCATGATACCTGCGTCCACTAGTTTCCGTACTTCCTCCAATATCACTTGGCTGCGCTCAGGCGCCTGGCCGCGCTTCTTTTGCTTGATGGGTTGGTACCCCTGGCGGATCTGGAGCTTATATTCTGCTATCGCGCGTGGCACGCTTGTCATATGCTTTGGCTCCCATGCGAATATATCTAGGTTTGCACTTAAAAGAGAGCACATGGCCCTTTTGCCGCTATCTGAGAGCGCCCCCCTATGGATATCTCCTGTTCCGGGTAGTCAGGATGAATTGCCACCTTCCAATTGGGAGGTGGTGATCCATCCTTGGGTGGAACAGGTGGAGCCGGTGTTGTCACGGTATGACACTCGGATGCTGGTACGATTGTGTTATAAATGGTGATGATTCCTCCCTCAACAGGGAATTTGATCATTCCGTGTGCCGTGGAGGGTACCGCCCGTATAGCCAGAATACCTGGTCTGCCTATGATCCTATTGTACGGAGAATGTGAGCGTATCACCATGAAGTTCATCCACGCCGTAGTGGAGTGTTCCTCATTCCCAATGGTTACAAGCAGACGCAGTTGCCCTATCGGCCAGATAGTGTCTCCACTAAAGCCAGTGAGCGGCGCCGTGGCCGGTACTAATTGGCTTCTTATTTCTGGGCGTAACTGCACAAAACAGTGTTCATACAGTACTTCTGCTGACGACCCTCCATCCATATACATGCGACGAACATTGTGTGCTCCAATGCTTATCTCAATAGTGAGAGGCGCATCAATCACATCGCTTGCTGTGATGGGAGGGAATGAGATTTCCCTGTCGCGTGAAAATTTTTGGCCAACTTTCTGCCTCGTGCGGCGTTGTCTGGATTGGATCATGTATATGGTCGAAGGTTTGTCCTTTTGGGGATCCTTCTTATCATACTTCTTGTTGTCTTTTCCATCCTTCCAATCCATAACTAAGTGATTGAGTTTACCTGATTTGATCAGTGCTCAATGTGCTTCTTGAGCTGGATACACTCCTCCGTACCATGGCCCTTGTCATTATGGAACTCGCAGAAGCGATTTCCTTGCCGACGGTCCGACGGAGTTGTCATTGGGGGAGGCCTTGGAAAATTTGCCCCTTCCGTCAGCAAGATCTCTCGGTAGGACATCTTTAGGGGGATAAACTGTTGGAAATACGTTTTACGTATTAAGAAGGATCGGTCACTCCAACGATAGTCCATGTAATAGCTCGTAGTTTAGTTAACCTTCTTTATTTATCAAACAAGTCCAAGCCTAGCCTACAACATGTGTAGGCCGGCCCAAACGTGTAAGCCCAAGCCCATTACAAGGCTTGGGTATATAAACCCTCTCCTTTAATGGAGAGGGTGTGTGGTTTTATAATTTACACATAGTTCTTATTAAGTTTCTCTCTCTAAAAGTGTGAAATCCACCATCTCTCTATCTCTTTCTCTCTCTAAAAACGTAAGCAAGATTTACATTTCTACAAATAGTATCAGAGCATAAAATTTTTTCAAAAATATTTACGACCTTAGAAATGTTTACTTTATTTTTACTTTATTTTTCAAAGGCATGTCTTTTGGTACGATAATATTTACGGCCTTCGAAATGTTGATTAATATTGACACGGTGCCATAAATAGAGTTCATACAAAAGTTGTAAATATTTCATAAAACATGCCTAAATGGCTTGTAGTTATTTCAGACTGCAACCCGGTTTTCATATTAAACTCAAGTATTTCTTATGAAAGCTTTGGCTAACAACAGGAATTAATTTTCTCGGGCAAGGTTTACTTTAAAACCTTGTAAGGGATCAAATTTACTTTATAACTTGGTCTAACACAAATCTATGTACGCCTCAGTGCATTTATTTGTTAAAACAAGAGAAGTCTTGTTTTTATGAAGCTATCATCTCTACAACCATAGCAATCTACAATTGGTATCTACATACTCGACCCTGCGACTACTCAACCGACGACTACAGCTCTTTCAATAGAACACGGGTTAACAATTGAGGGGGAGAAATTGTCAAGCATTCAGAATCTTCGATGCCGAACGTGTCAAGCTCACTAACTGGTGTCAAGACAACAATACCAATCGTACTCGTGGTGTCAAGAGATGACTTCAGACGTGATGAGGCGACCAACATATGCTAACAAGAACCATTCGATTTTATCATATGATGTCCTCATCTATCAGGTCCAACCTTGTCAATTCTTTTTTAATATGGTGAATATGTGATTATGTTACAAATCGGTATCATATTTCATACGTTTGATATCATGAAGATAAAACGGACTTGCATTTTTCTTCCCAAAACCTTTGTTAAAACTTCGTTAAATCAATTGATATTAAAAACATCGATTGGGTTAATATTTTTTAATATGGGGGAGAAAATATGATTTAATATGGGATATTATCAAAAATGGTTTGACTTAATGTGCTGGGCTCATCCCGACATGTGCAAAATGTTTTCGAATATCGTGGCATATGTTAAGGGGGAGCAAAACGGCTTTACATATCAAAATGGATTTTCATGGTGACATTTACTTACCCAAAACCCATTTATTTCACGACGATGAAGATTGTGGTGACATAAGGATGGTAGGATAGGTTAAGTCCAATGACTCTTCCAGAACCGGAGGAATCTTCCCAACGACATTCCATAGCTAGAAATAGTAGTCCTTAGGAAAGATGGAGAAAGATTATGAACGTAGCTGAATGCCGACCGAGTACTTAAGTTAGCACTGGAACAATCACAACAAGGTGCTAGTTATGACGTATTGTTAAGCATTGAAGGGGTTGAAGAATGAAAAAGAATTGTAAAGATAAAGGGTGTAAAGAAAGAAGCCCTCCTTACAACTTTAGGCAGAAACCGGGTCAACACATATGCTACTTAGATCATTTTAATGATTCTCGATATTGAAGACAGACATCATGGTTCCAGTGATGCAATGCACAACCCATCCCAGCTAACTCAGATATCTCTCAAAAGGTATTTGTTTTAATCACACGGAGACAACACATTATCTATTGACTTATTCACTCCGAATAAATTGGTATTGAAAAGGTGGCACTCCTCTCCAGCCTCCGATCACTAAAAATCCAAAATGCACGATCGAGTCTAGAGCCATTTGAGATCATCAAATATCTCATTAGGACACACTTTCATAATTCCTTGCTTCTTCATACAATGTGAAAAGTAAGAAAGATCTTAAGAGTCCTACGCAAAATCTTCATGATCTTGCCTGAACATCCGAGTAATACGAAAGTATTTACAATGACGATGGAAATCCTTCTTGAGCGAATATCAAAAAACTCATGGTAGGTGACTTGTGCGATTCTTTATGAATCAAACTTGTGATAACTGGAAAGCAACAGCTGTTTAATTCTTAACTGTATTTAAACACGTTCCAGGCCTCTACGCAATATCTTATTGATCTTGCCAGAACACTCAGAGTGATACCTTAGTGTTCACAGTGATGAGTGGAAATCCTTCTAGTGTTAACCTCAAACAGCACTTGGTAGGTAACTTGCAAGATTCTATACGAATCAAGCTCGTGACAACTGGAAAGCAACGATGGTGCGGTTCTTAATTGAATTTCACTTGTTCCAGGAACATGAATTGACGGCTTCAAATCATGCGGATATTACTATCCAAATGATTCACTCTTTATGTTCGCAGTCAGCTTTGGACGGTCGAATAAAGAGAACGGGTTTACCCGCGAAATCCTGTTAGGAAGTTACTTAATTGAAACTATCCGTCACGGGTACGATATCTAATATCGTCCAACGGTCTTCACCGACCGGAGGTAAAAAGCTACCGATTTAGAATGAAATGTTCAAAGCCATTTCGTTCGTGTCTACTTATGTTGCGGCATTTGCAGACGGTGGCGTTGCGGGATCCAAGAAGAAGTCGTCCCCGCATGCTTATACTTTATGCACTTAATACCTCATCTAATTCAAGAAAGCCTAAAAGTTAAGTCTTCCTCTGTATCGAACTCTGAAGCTTTCAAGAATTACGAAGGTATAAGTATGTGGGACATGGTGTCACGAAGAGGCAAAGATCACAAGTGATGGATGCACGAGATCAAGGCAAGAGATTAATGCTAAAGATTGATATCAATGGTCACATCAGCATGTTCACCTGAAAAGAAAAAGAAAAGAAAGACGAAGACTACGAGCTCAAGACAAGCATAGTATGCTAGGTTTATTTTATTATTGTAACTCGGGTAACGCCCTTGTTTGGAGTGACCTCCCTTAGGGGGAGATTGTTGGAAATACGTTTTACGTATTAAGAAGGATCGGTCACTCCAACGATAGTCCATGTAATAGCTCGTAGTTTAGTTAACCTTCTTTATTTATTAAACAAGTCCAAGCCTAGCCTACAACATGTGTAGGCCGGCCCAAACGTGTAAGCTCAAGCCCATTACAAGGCTTGGGCATATAAACCCTCTCCTTGATGGAGAGGGTGTGTGGTTTCATAATTTACACATAGTTCTTATTAAGTTTCTCTCTCTAAAAGTGTGAAATCCACCATCTCTCTATATCTTTCTCTCTCTAAAAACATAAGCAAGATTTACATTTCTACATAAACTTATCGTCCGGCCGTCCTCCTTTGTTCTGGCTCTTATAGTCTAAGCCCTTGCTATTGTTCTGTTTGCCTTGACCGCCTGACTGTCTCTGAGACTGGTCGTTTGACCGGTACCCATTTCCTCTGGATGGGTAAGCCGCGGCAACAGCTGTTTCTCCCTCTATGAAATTTCTAACCCTTTCCATGAGGTCATCATATCTCTCTAGACGCTTGTCATTGAGACGCCTGATCAATTCCCTGTCTGTTATGGCGTGCATGTAGTCAGAGATTTTTAGGAGTTCCGGCATTGTTTTTGTGCGCGTGCACTCATCATTGAAGCGTTCAGTGAAGGCTTCTGTGGACTCCCTCGGCTGTTGTTTGACAGTTGCCAATGAGACCGGATCCCTATTATACCTCTTCCTCTGAGTATAATTATTCTTGAACGCAGTGCGTAGTTCCGTGAAACTATCAATGCTTCGTGGAGGGAGTCCCTCAAACCAGTCACGGGCATTGCCGATCAGAGTTGAATTGAACATTTGGCACCATATAAGCATAGGCCATCGCTCAATTTTAGCCTGTGTATCAAATATTTTGAGGTGATCATCCGGATCACCAGTTTCGTCATAGGTCTTGACACACGCCGGCATGCGACGTTTGGTGTCATCGGAGTAGTTCCGTATGCGGAGGGTGAATGGGTCTTCCCTGGGATCCACCCATGGCTGGGTGAGCCTAGGGTCATCCCATGGTTCACACCACGGGCGGGAAAGATCCTCCGCTTCTGCATCTCGATAATAAGGGCCACCATAATACTCATCATTGTTTGGTGGTGGTGGAGGGGTACGCCTAGGTCGGCGACGCTTAGGCGGATGGTCATCTGAGTCCTCCCCTGATGGGTCTGGAGACGGGGGTGGTGCCCCATCCCTTGGGTGAGGACCACTTTTTTGAGACGAGCCGGGAGCCTTTTTCCCAGCGTCCATCCTATCCCACACGCTTGTACGACGGGTGGTTTTGGCTAGCTCTCGATCTGGTCGCTCGGGCGAACCGTCGGACCTATCTCCCCCTTCTCGAGACTGCGTTAGTTCCTGCATGAGTCGATCTTCTATGCGCTCGAACACATTCCTAGGTTGAGGAGTTTCCTCAAAGATGCTCCGCTCCTGAGGCCGGGCCTTCCTTTTCCTCTGATTTTGGGAAGAGGTGATTGGTCTGGTGTTGCCAAAGTTGAGTCTAGATTGGAGGTTCCTCCCTAGATTCAACCTTGATTCAATCCCTGGGACGATCCTATCAAAGTTCTGCGTGAGAACTCGAGTGAGATCCTCCTCGCTGAGTGGTTGGACTTCTACTTCCTCCTCCACTTATGGTCTGCGCGGCTCCTTGTTAGGAGGATTGGGCGCACTCCCTGGATCAGGGTTATCCAGGGTTGAAGTAGGTGGGGGTGTTATGGAGATCGTGCTCGTCACCCCAAGGGTTGAAAACCACCACGGTTACCAGGTCCGCCTGCAGGGCGGCTAGGGAATTGATTGGGGATGAGTATACCTTCCCCTTGGGACTTCTATTTTCCAGGATTCGTGTTCATGGGATTAGCTTGCGGATGCCCCTTCGTCATTGGAAATTCAAGATGAGGTATTGCTCTATCTTAGTGTAATGGGTCCCACGGATGGCGCCAACTTGTTGATGCAAAAGTTGGGTGATCCTTGCTAGACCCGAATTAGGCTCAATTCGGGTTGGCTGGGCTCCGGCTCCTGCACCAAGTGAACTATTTGGTTGGGATCCTGCACACTAAATAATACGCGTTAGGCTTACCGTGGGAGTGTTTCCCACGATTAGACTCCGGCGTGAGAGTAAGTAATCGGTTAGGGTTTTATGTGAGTTGAGAGTATAGAACGTAATACCTTTGTGGAACCCTTGGGGGTTCCTTTTATAGGCAGTTGAACCCTAGTGGGCTGCCACTGATACTTCAGCCCTAAGGAGAGGATAAGTACCAGAATTAGAATGATTGTTATCTTCTAATTATGGTGAGTGAATATCCTCTTCTTTGGGGTAAACCTATTCCTAGACAGAATATGATTCTGTCTAACCCTATGCCGCCCGCGCTGGGCCGTGGGCCGCACACATGTGTGCGGTTACTGTTTATCCAAGCCCATAAGCTTAAATGACATTATTCCCACCCATCTGTGATGGGCCGGATACGGGTAGTACCCGTGGGACGGGTTCCTGACCCAGCCGGGGACTATACGTCATCAGAACCTTAATAGTATTTTGATCATATCTTGCTCATTTTATTGATTCCATTGAGTGGCCAACTCTCCACACATGTAAAACTCATATATCTTACTGTATATTCATTAATCCAAGTCATTTTATCAGGTTATCATATGGTTACTTACTGTTTTATACAGCCAATAATTTTAGTCAAGATTTTAACATCTTTACATGTAGGTTTTAGTCTTTTTTAACCAAATTTATCAACACAAGATCCCCACATAATACTTTGATCATCATTTATCATCATATAGATATACATTTATAAAGAAAATACATGATTACATTTACAAAATAACAAGGTAATAGAATAAATGATCTTGTTACCAACCAAGATAGTGAAAGTTAAGAATAAGACTTGATTTTTGATAACCAATCTTATGATAAACCAAGACCACCTTCAAGATCACCCAAATATATGAACACCTTGAGAAAAATCAGCCCTAGACTCCAAGGAAACTTCTTTGTAGCTGTTAGGATCACCTCAAATCAACAAGACTTCAAAAAGCTTTCATCTTGTGCAAGTTTAACACAAGATTCATGGTTAAATTTTGATCAAATGGGGTGTTTTGGGTGGAGTATAGGACGAAAATAGAGAGAGTTAGAGAGAGTTTGTGTTTGTTTTGCATGTAACAAATGAGTTAGCTAGTTTATGGTTTGGTTGTTTTAAGTGTAAATGGTTTTGATGTGTAACTAAGGACAAGTGTCCTTAGTTATCATGCATCTTGACACCTAATGAGGTGTGTTGGCTAAGCTTGGCCGCCCCTTAGTGGGGGTGGGGAAAGTGTTAACTTGTCTCATCTCCACTAATTTACGGGTACTCCTCGATTCTAGTTTCCTCGATTAGCGTGCCCTTGGGTCGTTTTACGAAAAACGTTCTTATAAATTATGAATCAACGGCACAAAACGAATCTAATAAAAATTGTCTCATCAAAAACGGAGTTCAAAAACGTAAATACGTAAACCTAGGGTTTACGGTTTAGTCGTAAAGGACGTTAAATTATGCACGTAAGCCCTAATTTCAACCCGTAAATTGTGAGTTCATAAACCAACACAAAAATAAGTTTCAAAATAGTATACGAGAAAATAATTTACCACCTGAAAATGTTAGATTGTCACATTAGCACTGCCATTGACCAAACTAATGTAGAAAGGGGAGAAATGCGTCTTGACTGAAGAAAGAGAGAAGAGCTTTGAAGACATAAAGCAGAATTTAGTATCTGAACCAATTCTTACTCTCCCGTCTGGTACATGTGCATTTCAAATCTACAGTGATGCTTCAGGGAAGGGACTTGGCTGTGTTCTCATGCAACATGGGAAAGTGATTACGTACGCTTCATGACAACTTAAGCCTTATGAAGAAAATTACCCTACACATGACTTGGAACTTGCAGCATTCGTGTTTGCATTGAAGATATGGAGGCACTACTTGTATGGAGAATCTTGTGGCATCTTCACAGACCACAAGAGCCTGAAGTACATCTTCACTCAACGTGAACTGAATATGAGATAGAGGAGATGGTTAGAGCTGTTGAAGGATTATGTCATTAATCTGCAGTATCATCCCAGTAAGGCGAATTTAGTGGCAGATGCACTTAGTAGAAAGTCTGGTATGATGAACGACATTAAAATTAAGGAGGAAATTATAAGAGACTTAGAGCGACTAGACATCAAGATCATGGTACGTGGACAGCATGGTTATTGGGATAATCTTAGAGTGGAACCTGAGTTATTCTCTAGGATCAAGGAAGCTCAGAAGGATGATGGTGAAATTTGGGCGATTACAGAACTTAGAACAGCAGACGGAGTTTTGGTTAGATGACAATGGTATCTTATGGCAGGGCACTAGACTTTGTGTTCCTGATGATCTTACACTCAGGCAAGCGTTATTAGCTGAAGCTCATAGCTCCCCATTCTCCATTCATCCTGGTTCGACCAAGATGTACCACGACATCAAGCCATACTTTTGGTGGAGTGGTATGAAACAGGATGTTGCTACTTATGTCTCCAAATGTCTTACCTGCCAGCAGGTTAAGATTGAGCATCAGCGGTCTAGTAGGCTACTACAGCCGTTAGACATTCTGGAGTGGAAGTGGGACAAGATCATCATGCATTTTGTTACCGGTCTTCCGCAGACAAAGAGGAGGCACGATGCGATTTGGGTTATCGTTGATCGACTTACTAAGTCAGCTCATTTCTTACCGATCCGCAAGGATGATCCGGTCAGTAAACTCGCCAACAGTTACAAGAATGAGATCATGAGGCTTCATGGTGCTTCAACCAGTATCGTCTCGGACAGAGATCCTCGTTTCACTTCATGATTCTGGAAGAGTCTACATAAAGCTTGGGGTACAAAACTTAAGCTTAGCACGGTTTTTCATCCTCAAACAGACGGGCAACCGGAGCGAACGATTCAAACATTATAAGACATGTTGAGGTCATGTGTGTTGGAATGGACAAGGGATTGGGACGATTACATATGTTTGGTAGAGTTTGCATACAACAACAGTTGGCACGCCAGCATTAAGTGTGCTCCATTCGAGATGTTGTATGGCAGGAAGTGTCGCGCCCTAATCTGCTGGGATCAGAGTGGTGAGCGAACACTCGAGGGACCAGAAATGATAGAGTTGACCAACGAGAAGGTCGTTGTAGCTATGCCGAAATTACAAGAGGCACGTTCACGTCAGAAGAGATATGCCGACAAGAATCGTAGGGACTTAATTTTAACGTAGGAGATCACGTCTTTCTTAAGGTATCACCGGCACGTGGCGTCAAACGTTTTGGAATCAAAGGGAAGCTCAGTCCTCGATTCATCAGACCATTTGATGTAATTAAGCGAGTCAGTGAAGTATCTTTTCGTTTAGCGTTACCTCCGCATCTTTCTCACGTTCACGACGTTTTCCATGTGTCCTTACTCAGAGGGTACAAGTATCATCCCCTTCACATGGTTCAGTATCCAATGGAACAGATTCGTGAAGATCTTACTTTCATAGAGGAACCCGAACGAGTTCTTGATAGGCAAGAACGAGTCATGAGGAAGAAGACGATTCCATTCGTCAAAATCCTTTGGAGGGACCATGATTGGGGTAAAATACGACCTTTAGGAAAAGGTGCGTAAAAGCGGTAAGTATTAAGTGTACGTTTAGGAAAACGTAAGCACTAATGACCCTTATGAATTGAAAGTTCGTTTCCCAAGGAGGTATATGTGTGTGAAAAACTTGTTAAATGTTTGTGATTAATGATTGGTTTAGAAGGGGATGAGAAAAGAAGATGACGAAGACGTGAAAATTACTACTAGAAAGTTAAAACGTAAAACCGTAAAGACTACAAAAATAAAAATTAATTCTAAAAATTACCAAAAATTCACCAAAAATCAAAATAAATAAACTAAGAGTTTACCAATGATCAAAACTTTTTCAAACCTTTTAAATAATTAAATATTCAATTTTTAAATGCTAATTAAAGCCCTAAAAATCAAATAAATTATCAAAAAGCCCAAATAAAGATTTTTCAATTGGTAAACCTCTAAAATGACCTAAAAAGATTAAAAACTATTTTTAGAAATTTTTAAACTAATAAAAACTATTTAAAATGATTTAAAAACTATTAAAATTTAAAATAATTATAAAAATTAATCTAAAAGTGATAAAATTATTCTAAAAGTTGCTAAATTCCTATTTTAATGTATTAAAGCTAAGAAAATGTAAAAAGTTGGAAAATGTGAAATTTGAAAAATAATAATAATATAATATAAAAATAATATTAAAAATCCAAAAATTATAAAAAATTCTAAAAACTTGCAAACTAGTTTATTTTAACCTAAATAATCAGAAAATCAAAGTGAATTGACCAGAATACCCCTATTGGGCCCTCAAATGGGC
This sequence comes from Glebionis coronaria, assembly GCA_025667525.1. Classification (NCBI taxonomy): domain Eukaryota; kingdom Viridiplantae; phylum Streptophyta; class Magnoliopsida; order Asterales; family Asteraceae; genus Glebionis; species Glebionis coronaria. The sequence goes on along the minus strand of JANFOE010000876.1, from coordinate 15,015 downwards.
CAAAACCAAAATCAGTCAAACCAAATGGGCTTTTGGGCCCAAAAAGTCAAACTTGGCACAATTGACTTGGGAAAGCTCTATCTGACTTAAAATTTAATTCTAAGAACAAAACTCTAAAGGCCCAAAAGCTGAATATGAGCTTATCACAGCTTATTAAGCACACAGCTTATTCTTATTGGGCTTTTCAGCCCATTAAGCAATAAGCCAATGCCAAAAGCTCTATTTTCACACACAACCTTCTTTTGGGATGCTTATGAGATCTATAAAAAGAAATTTTGAAAAAGCACACTCAATAAGCCAGAAATAAGCAAAGTGTTATTTCACTAAAAGACAAAATAGTTGTTTTTGAGAAATAAGGCACCTCAAGACTTGATTCAACTTGCAAAAGATCACAAATGGACTCAATAAGCCAAATCAATAAAAAAAAATTCCAATAAGCACAACCAATAAGCCAGAATAAGCACTTATGAACTTATGAAAAAGTCAATGAAGTTGGTTTTCTAGTCAAACCCTAAAGTCAACCCACCAAATGCTCCAGTATGAACAAATGGGTCAAATAATGAGCACCTATTACAAAATCCAAGTTGTTGCTGGTTAAAATAAGCTATTATAGCTTATTGATAAGCTGAACCCAATTTTACACTAGCAGTGGTAACTAGCAGGGGAAAGGAGTTCCTACTGCTTTGACTATTTGACTGAGCTTTTTAGAGAGTTCTGGTTGGATTCAATTGGAAACAAAGGCACCCTTGTGATCAGTGAATCACAAGGAGTCAATAGCAACAAGAAAATCACAATTTGGTTCACACAATAAGCCACAAATGATCAAACAGTCACCAGATACCACACAGACATGGAAATAAGCAGTTATGCACTTAATAAGTAGATTTAGACTGAATAAGCCAACCAAACTTAACAGGATGCATACACAAGCTATATAAACTCTGAATAAGCACAAAGCAACTTAAAGCAAACACTGAATCAAAGTAAATAATAAGATCAAAGCACAAAAAGTTTCTGATGAACAATGAACAATATGCAGACAAGTTTTGCTGATCTATTTGACACTAAATCCAATTTTAAGCAGTCAAATCTCTCTCCCTGGTGTAATCAACTAAGGTTTAGCACTTGTTAGCCCTAGCCTAAGCTTAGATCTAGGTGTCCTCAAAATCCTAGCCAATTTTACCAAGTATCCAAGATTTTATACCCTATTTTATGAATCTATGTGTTCAAACCCTCAAAACCTGCAAACAGATGAACAATAGCACCTAAATAGCAGATACTAACACTTGCAAACACAATACCACAACTTAGCAAACCACAAATCCAAATCATGCAGTAGATCCAAAGACCCCTTAATCAACTACTTAACAAAGAAACTTGTGATTTCTACTAATAACCTACTGATTTTAATGATCAAAAATACTTACTAGATGGCAACTAACAGAATCAAACTCAAAAATCACCAGCACAAACACAAGAACACAAAATCAAAGTAGCAATTCCAAAACAGGAAAATTTTAGGGGAATCTTAATCAAGAGATTATACCTGCCCTCCACAACATCCTAGGAGGTCCAGCTATGCTCCTTGGACCTTGTTCAACAACTAGAACAAGACCAAGGTACTTCAATGAAGAAGATCAAAGCCTGCTGATGTTCAAAGTAGAACAAGGCTTTGATTATGATATGTCTTCAACACAAGAAGCAAACAAACTCAACCAAAGGCTTAGAACCCTTCTCAGGCTTGGTGTCAACAAGCTTGAAGGAGCTCAAGGCTTATGGCTAAGGGTTAGTACACAAATATAAGCCAAAATCAGAAACTAGGATTTCAAGGTTTTTAAACCTTGAAAACCTTATGAACCAAGACGTGCCTTAACCACAAGATTAAGGAAGGTCTTAACAATCAAATGGAACTCAGATTTAGGCTATTCTAACACCAACTTTTAATCAAATCAAAAAGAGAATTCAAAATTTTCAGAAATTCAAATTTTATTAAACTTAAAAAGGAATTACAAAGATTGATAGCCTAAAACTGGAACAAAGGGACTCTCACATGTTGAGGTCTCCTTTTATAGGCAAATGCCTGGATAAACACTATTCACAAACCCTAGGAACTGAAATTCCTATTCTATCCTTGCAGAACCTTCTAGGTGTGTTGCCAGCTATTATGGGAGAATCCTGGACGTTTGTTGAGTGCTTTGTGACCAAGTAATGATTTGCAGCCCTTGATTTTGCCAAGTCATGACCAAATGCCAGGTGTCGTATTGTGAGTGGGGATGGGGGTATCATTCTGGTAGTGGGATTTAAGGTTTAAGGTGTGGGATGTGATTGAGGTGATGTGAATCACACGTGGGTATAACCAATTTTAATTTCCCCTTTGTTTTCCACCTTTTTAATCCTGGGTAAAAAAGGTGTTCTTGGCTGGTAAAAATCCCAACAGTAATTGTTTCCCGCATGTTTAGGAATTCAAACTTTGGTTTTGGTCCTTGTGTTTTGGGAAAAGTGGTAAAACAAGTATATTTTGCAAATAAAACGTATTCCCTTTGTTTTCATCTTTCACAACTTGGCAGTTTTGGCACAAACTTTTGGAAAAAGGTTTGCAAGGGTTGTTTTTGCCATTTTGAGATATTTCATGGGCTGATTTTGGACTTTCTTGATCTTCAAAGGTCTTCAATGTATTTTGGCTTCATGAGGGACCATTGTTGGCAATTTGAATTTGTTGAGGGCCTAATCTTGCCATTTCTTCAAAGTTGAAGGACCATTTGTGTAATTTTGACAAACTTAAGGGACCAAACTTGTAATTATCAATATACAAGGGTTTTAAGTGTCATTTCTTCATTCATTGAGGATCAAACTTGCACATCTTTAAGTCTTCAAGGATAAATGTTGAATATTCCATGATTTAGGGCCCGGTTCTTTGTACGACTTCGTTTCTCGTGGCCGTTTTTCCTTGTATCTTGTGATCTTTTGTCTTTTTCACGATATCCATACCTAAAATACACAAGTAAACAAACACAAGCATATATATGGTATATTATGACATTTTTATGCATTTAAATCCCGAAAAGAACGATGAGATCATGTATAAATGCCATTTCATCACTCCCCCATACTAAGCCATTGTCGTGCCCTCACGTAATGCTAGAATAAAGTATCTAAGCATCACCAAAGTTCAATTTTATTAACCTTTATTGAAGAGTAAAAGACTTGCAACATATTACGAAGATGTGTAAAGACATAATATATGATTTTCATCACGAAAGTGACTTTTTGGGTCAAAGAATAGAAACAAGCAAATGTCCCTTAGAGTAAACTTCGTCATCCTTGATTGTCATACATTCCATGATAAGTGCAAAAACGAGATCATTGTTGGTACAAGTCACAATGCTAACACTACTCATACGTCCAAATTGTGTAATACTTTTTCTCCCCGCAATCCTAGTTATTATAAAAGGAAATGTGTTACTAGCATTTTTTATCTATTTGTCATGGATCACAAGTGATTCATATTGACTTATTTGAGTAGTTATTTAGTCCGAAAGCAAAGTAGCACGATTTGATCAATAGTTAGCCGAAGGACAAAATCTTTTAAAACGGCTTCTCGTGTATCTCCTTAAGTTCATATCTTGGCATAACTCGTTTCACGATTTGAGACCTTTCTCGGACCGATATTTGGCATGTACTTCGTACTTCAAATCTTGGGAAGACGTTCTTGAAATTATGGTCTTCTCCTCATATATTTGGAATTTCTTCACTTGACGTTTTTGAGAGATTCTTCATATTAGACCACGACTTCATCATTTTTCTTCAATCTTTACTTTGGATTTTGATATACAACGATCCGCCTCCTTTTCGGACTTGGATATATTTATCCTCATACCTTGTAAGGGTATTTTTGGATAGACTTTCTCCATGATCTTTAGGGGAGTAATTTCTTTTCGTCATGTGTCTCGATCCTTCATATTGATTTAGGAATAATGATACTTCACATCCTCTTTGGATCTTTAGCAAAAATAGAGCTCCTCATGCCTTGTTAGGGCCTTTTTGGATGATCACCAATCTTCGCGTCCCGCTTCAATAAGTTATGCCTTGGCTATGAACTCTATTCAACTCCGAGCAACTTTTAAACGATCTTGCGCTAGAGGCTAAGTAACCTTTCAAATCGTACGACCTTACTTATTGCAATTATGATTTATTCCTAATGCATTGATCTTATGGGAAGAAAAAGCCACAATTAAAAACATATGAGTTTTTGAAAGAACATTTTCATGTTCTATGTTTAGCATGATCACTTGTCTAACTCTATCATCTCTCGTTCTTCACTATATAAAGACCTCTAATTAAAGAGACTCGTGAATACTTAGCCATGCAAGTCAAAATTAAGCCAAATTTGGATTAGCTTTCATTAAGACTATATCAAATCAAAGTTTTGGGTTTTCAAGCCACCTATAGGATCTTGCACTTTCTTGGACTTTTTCAAGTTTAGAGAATGCATTTTATAGTTCCCTTGATAAGTGACTTTCTAGGATCAATTATAGGAACTTGCGAAAAGTTCTTGTTCTTAACCCGTATGAATTAAGACTTTCGCGTTTTAAAGTTCCTTATATAAAATTCTAGCAAAACATGAATTGAGCGGGTTAAGGAATGTAAATGGCTCCAAATGCCCATCAAGTCAAAAATTAACTCTTATTCTACCCAACGGAAAATATACATTCGTGTCTTAAAAACACTTATGAAAACTAAGAAAAATTTTAAAATTTGGCCATTTTTAGACATATTAGCAACCAAAAACAAAACATTGAAAGTTGGAAAACGTGAGGGCGTAGCAAAGCAAGTACCTATTCACCCCCCATACTAAAAGCAAACATTGTCCTCAATGTTTCGAGTCTAAAGGTGGAGCACCCCCATACTAAAGTTGAAGAGTCGAATGCTTAAGATCTAGCATGGAAAGGGTGATCAACAATATATCTAAAGCCGTTTATTAAGTATGCTAAAAGATAATTGTTAGAACAATAAAGGATATGTCATAGATTCGTGAAAAACTTCTTCAAGCACACGATGGAGGCTCACGTAAACGAACACGAGAGTCTTCAATCGTAGATGATGATGATGATCTAGATAACACAATCACAAACAACCACGAGACAACGAGTTGAAAGGGTACAAGTCCCCTTATTAGTGAATAGTAAGCATAAAGGATAAGCATGGGATCTCCCACACGAGGCACCTCGTTTTTGATTACCGAGTCATGAGCTCGACTCGATCCCCTCAATGTTAATTATCATTGGGGAAGGTGACTTGGTCGAGGGCAACCATTGAAGGAATTTCCCCACCAAAGTAGTGCTTAAGCCTATGTCCATTCACCTTGAAGTTAGGACCATCATCTTGAGCTAGCTCGATGGTCCCATAAGGAAACACTTGTGTTACGGTGAACGGACCCGACCAACGAGATTTCAATTTACCGGAAAATATCTTAAGTCGAGAGTTAAAAAGCAACACTTGATCAACAACGTTAAAAACCCGGTTTTTAATCTTTGAATCATGAAACTTTTTAGTCTTTTCTTTAAAAATTAATGAATTTTCATAAGCATTATCTCTTAATTCATCCAATTCATTCAATTGTATTTTCTGGTGATCTCCCGCGGTCTTCAAGTCAAAGTTTGCATGCTTAAGGGCCCAATATGCCTTGTGCTCCAACTCAATGGGCAAATGACAATTCTTCCCATAGACTAACTTATAAGGAGTGTAACCGATAGGTGTCTTATAAGCGGTCCTAAAGGCCAATAAAGCATCATCAAGTTTGTCGGACCATGAAGCACGGTTTTCTCCAATTGATCTTTCTAAAATCCTCTTCAAAGCTCGGTTCGAAACCTCGACTTGCCCACTCGTTTGCGGGTGATAAGCCGTAGAAAGACGATGAGTAACTCCATATTTCTTTAGAACCTTTTCGAACTGGTCATTACAAAAATGGGTTCCACGATCTCTTATAATAGCACGAGGGGTTCCGAACCGAGAGAATAGTTGCTTCAAAAACTTCACTACCACACGAGCATCATTAGTAGGCAAAGCCTTAGCTTCCACCCACTTAGAAAGGTAGTCCACCGCGACGAGGATATATTTGTTGCCATGAGACGATGGGAACGGCCCCATAAAGTCTATTCCCCATATGTCGAAAATCTCACACACTTGAATTATGTTTTTTGGCATTTCATCACGTTGAGACGATTTTCCTTGACGTTGGCACGAATCACACGACTTCACAAGTGCGTGTGCATCACGATAGATAGAAGGCCAAAAGAAACCGGCATCGAACACTTTATTAGCCGTGAGATTAGCACCGTGGTGACCACCCGTGGGTCCCTCGTGACAAGCTCTAAGGATATTAGAATCTTCGGGACCAAACACACAACGTCGAACGAGTTGATTCGCACAAACCCGAAAGAGATAAGGGTCGTCCCAAAAAAAGAACTTGACGTCACGAAAGAATTTTTGTTTTTTTTTGTGTCGTCATACCCTTGATTATGAAATTGCCCGCATGGTAATTTGCAATGTCGGCAAACCATGGGGTGGTGTCTTTAGAATTAAACTACACCGAGAGTCTCGAGAGGAAATGTTTCGGTGATTTCCTTATTCTCGAAAACATCTTTGTGAGGATCTTCTAGACGAGAGAGATGATCGGCCGCTAGATTCTCGGCTCCTTTTTTGTCAAGCACGGTGACATCAAATTCTTGGAGGAGGAGCATCCAACGAAGCAATCTCGGCTTAGCACCTTGCTTAGCTAATAGATACTTGATAGCCGAATGGTTGGTATACACGATGCTTTTAGTCAAGACGAGATAAGGTCGGAATTTCTCAAAAGCATAGACCACGGCAAGGAATTCCTTTTCCGTTGTGGTGTACTTTAATTGAGCCTCGGTCATCGTCTTACTAGCATAATGGATAGGACGGAAATGCTTGTCATAACGTTGCCCTAAGACGACCCCTATAGCATAATCACTTGCATCGCACATGATTTCAAAGGGTAATTCCTAATTAGGAGCAACAAGAATGGGAGCTTCGGTAAGGTTCCTTTTGAGAGTTTCGAAAGCTCTAACACAATCCTCATTGAAATTAAAAGGAGCATCCTTCTCGAGAAGGTGTGTCATAGGTCGAGAGATTTTCGAAAAGTCCTTGATGAAACGACGATAAAAGCCCGCGTGGCCTAGGAAACTCCTAGCTCCCTTAACGGTTTTGGGATGAGGTAACTTGGCGATGACGTCTACCTTAGCTTTATCGACCTCAATCCCAGCCTTCGACACCTTATGTCCTAAGATGATTCCTTGTTTACACATAAAATGACATTTTTCCCAATTAAGCACAAGATTGGTTACTTCACAACGTTTTAACATTTGCTCGAGATTAGATAAACACGACGTGAACGAATTGCCAAACACCGAGAAGTCATCCATAAACACTTCCATCGACTTCTCGATCATATCTTGAAAAATCGCCATCATACACCGTTGAAACGTACCCGGTGCATTACAAAGTCCGAAAGGCATCCTACGATAAGCGAACGTTCCATAAGGACACGTAAACGTAGTCTTCTCTTGATCACGAGGGTCGATAGGGATTTGAAAGTAACCGAAAAACCATCTAAAAAGCAATAGAATTCATTTCCCGCGAGTCGCTCCAACATTTGATTCATGAAGGGCAAGGGAAAGTGTTCTTTACGAGTGGCGTCATTTAACTTTCGATAGTCAATACACACCCTCCAACCGGTCACAACACGAGTGGGAATTAACTCGTTGTTTTCATTAGGCACAATGGTCATTCCTCCCTTTTTAGGGACACAATGGATTGGGCTCACCCATGGGCTATCAGATATAGGATAAATCATTCCCGCGTCAAGGAGTTTAAGGACCTCCTTTTTAATGACATCGTGAATTTTGGGATTCACCCTTCTTTGACTTTGAATTGCGGGTTTGTAGTCCTCCTCCATTAAAATCTTGTGAGTAAAAAATTTTGGGTCAATACCCTTAATGTCGGATATTTTTCACGCAATTGCCCCTTTATGAGCCTTAAGAACTTTCAAGAGCTCGGTTTTTTTCATCATTAGCAAGACCTTTTGCAATAATAACCGGCAACTTGTCATCACCTTCCAAGAATGCGTATTCAAGGTGAGAAGGAAGATCTTTCAATTCAAGGATAGGTGGTTCCTTGATTGAAGATTTTGGTTCAACACTCAATAACTTCCATCGGCGGAAGAAATGGTGGAATAGAAGTATCATCACTAATCAACACCTCATCTTCATTGTCGATTTCATTTGAAGTGAGATCGCCTCCTTGGAATGGAGTGAGATTTGGTGTGGAATTAGCAAGAATCAGATCCAAAATAGTGGGATTGCCACTTGACGAGCTATCGGAAAAACCTAACACTTCTTGTGAAAACTCATCGCAAACCACATCAACGATGTCAATGTGATTGATGGTAGCGATTGCATAAACATGAGAAGGTTTCGAGTTTTGAGTAGCGTTTATAACAAGTTCCTCTTTGTTGAATCTCAAAGTGATAGTTCTCGCATGAACATCGATAAGCGATCTCGAAGTGTCTAAAAATGAACGACCTAAAATTAGAGTAACTTGAGGATCCGCGGGGATGTCAACTACTATAAAATAAATGGGATAGTAGAACTTCCCCACTTTCACGAAAACATCTTCGGCTACTCCACATGCTAAAATCGTAGAATGATCGGCCATCTCGATAGACATGTTCGAAGGAATGAGATCCGGAAGAGAATGCGATTTCCAAATGGAAAATGGCATCAAATTAATGCTCGCACCAAGATCGGCCAAGGCGAGGCATTCTTTCATATCTTGTATGTCACAAGGAATGAGAAACTTTCCGGGATCACCAACTTTTTCCGGTATGCGGTTAAGATAAACCGAAAGAACAATTAGCAAGCTTTGAAAGCTTTTCCTTATCGCTCATCATACTTTTAAAAGTGGAAGCGAAACGAGGCATATATAACAACGGGTCGGCTAAACTCACATCAAAATGCACTTGTTGAAACATATTTATAAAGAGATTGATTTGTTGTTTGTTACGTTCTTGTAATTTCTCTTTGTTTCGTCTCGAAGGGTAGGGTAAAGGTGGTGTGGGTTGGTCATTAGGCAACGGCCTTGGAAACTCGGGTTCCACAATTGGTATTGGTTCAACCATAGGCGTGGTTTGAGCGGTACTTCGTGGGATTGTAATGTGCTGCTTTTCGACCATCACCTCGGGTTCTTTCTCGATTTCCTTTTCCGTAGAAGTACTTGGACGAGAGATCGGTTCCTTGAAAGTTTTACCACTTCGTGTAGTAATAACCTTTATTTCTCCCTTCGGGTTTGCAATGGTATCACTAGGAAGACCACCCGAGGAAGAGGGTTTACACATGATTGCTTCAAACATCTTAGCCATTCGGTCCTCAAATTTTGATTGCCTAGCATCCGCTTTTAATAACTATTGCTTAATCTCATGTTGTCCTAATTCCATCTTTTGTTGGTTTTGTTGAAGACGTTGGACATTTCCTTCCATTTTATTTGCATGAGTTTTAAGTTCATTAGCAAGTTCATTTTTAAGCTCGTTAATCGATTCGGATCTTAAGCTAATCATCTCACGTTGCATGTTATCAAATTTAGCATCATTTGCTTTAGCATAATCCAAAAATTCTCCTTGAAGATTTTTAGTGTGAGCATTTTGAAAACCTTGTGTAGTGTTTTGAAAATCACGGTTTTGGTTTTGATTAGTGACTTGTCCATTCCCATTTTGATAATTCCCCTTGTTGTAGTTACGTGTGTTGCCTTGGTAATTACCACCTTGGTTGTTGTTTCGATAGTTATTAACATTTTGATTTGGTGGAGCTTGATTTTGGCGGGAACCTTGACCGTTTTGGTTGTAAGTTCCCGTTGCTATATAAGCACTCGAAGTGTTACCATCCGTGGTAATGCACTCGGAAAGATCATGAGCTCCACCACAAGACAAACAACTCTTAGCAACCGCTTTAACCGAAGCGGAATTTGAAGCTTCTTGAGCTTTCCAATGGGACATAAGATTAGCAAATCTATCAAAAAACCGATTTTCCTCATTAGCTTCATCATGTAAGGTATTAATTCTACGAGACGATGACAATGAAGACGAACCCAAATTGGCAACACTCGGTGTGTTACGAGGGCTATAAACCTTAGATCTATTCTCGATGATTTGTAAAGCCTCATTTGTCGTCTTGCACAAAAAGTTACCACCCGCGGCGGCATTCAAATAATCTCGTTCATGATCATTAAGCCCATTATAAAAAGTATCAATTTGATGCAATTCCATAAAATCATGGTGTGGACATTCATGTAAAATTTCTTTAAAACGTTCCCATGCCATTGAAAAACTTTCATTATTTCTTTGCACAAATCGTGATATCTCATTTTTCAAATGTGTTGTTTTAGATGGTGGAAAAAACTTGTTCACAAACTTAGAAACGAGATCGGCCCATGTCAAAATCAAATTCGGCGGTTCTTTCTCAAGCCAAATTTTTGCGGGTCCATCTAAACAGTATGGAAACAACATCATCTTAATGGCGTCATGTGGAACATCCTTAAACTTGCTAGTAGCGGTGAGACGGTTAAAATTCCTAATGTGATAGTGTGGGTTGTCTTTCTCATGAACTCTAAACTTATTTGCTCAGTCCTCGATTCATCAGACCATTTGATGTAATTAAGCGAGTCAGTGAAGTATCTTTTCGTTTAGCGTTACCTCCGCATCTTTCTCACGTTCACGACGTTTTCCATGTGTCCTTACTCAGAGGGTACAAGTATCATCCCCTTCACATGGTTCAGTATCCAATGGAACAGATTCGTGAAGATCTTACTTTCATAGAGGAACCCGAACGAGTTCGTGACAGGCAAGAACGAGTCATGAGGAAGAAGACGATTCCATTCGTCAAAATCCTTTGGAGGGACCATGATTGGGGTAAAATACGACCTTTAGGAAAAGGTGCGTAAAAGCGGTAAGTATTAAGTGTACGTTTAGGAAAACGTAAGCACTAATGACCCTTATGAATTGAAAGTTCGTTTCCCAAGGAGGTATATGTGTGTGAAAAACTTGTTAAATGTTTGTCATTAATGATTGGTTTAGAAGGGGATGAGAAAAGAAGATGACGAAGACGTGAAAATTACTACTAGAAAGTTAAAATGTAAAACCGTAAAGACTACAAAAATAAAATTAATTCTAAAAATTACCAAAAATTCACCAAAAATCAAAATAAATAAACTAAGAGTTTACCAATGATCAAAACTTTTTCAAACCTTTTAAATAATTAAATATTCAATTTTTAAATGCTAATTAAAGCCCTAAAAATCAAATAAATTATCAAAAAGCCCAAATAAAGATTTTTCAATTGGTAAACCTCTAAAATGACCTAAAAATATCAAAAACTATTTTTAGAAATTTTTAAACTAATAAAAACTATTTAAAATGATTTAAAAACTATTAAAACTTAAAATAATTATAAAAATTAATCTAAAAGTGATAAAATTATTCTAAAAGTTGCTAAATTCCAATTTTAATGTATTAAAGCTAAGAAAAATGTAAAAAGTTGGAAAATGTGAAATTTGAAAAATAATAATAAAATAATATTAAAATAATATTAAAAATCCAAAAATTATAAAAAATTCTAAAAACTTGCAAACTAGTTTATTTTAACCTAAATAATCAGAAAATCAAAGTGAAATGACCAGAATACCCCTATTGGGCCCTCAAATGGGCCAAAACCAAAATCAGTCAAACCAAATGGGCTTTTGGGCCCAAAATGTCAAACTTGGCCCAATTGACTTGGAAAAGCCCTATCTGACTTAAAATTTAATTCTAAGAACAAAACTCTAAAGGCCCAAAAGCTGAATATGAGCTTATCACAGCTTATTAAGCACACAGCTTATTCTTATTGGGCTTTTCAGCCCATTAAGCAATAAGCCAATGCCATAAGCTCTAATTTGACACACAACCTTCTTATGGGATGCTTATGAGATCTGTAAAAAGAAATTTTGAAAAAGCACACTCAATAAGCCAGAAATAAGCAAATTATTATTTCACTAAAAGACAAAATAGTCGTTTTTGAGAAATAAGGCACCTCAGGACTTGATTCAACTTGCAAAAGATCACAAATGGACTCAATAAGCCAAATCAATCAACAAAATTCCAATAAGCACAACCAATAAGCCAGAATAAGCACTTATGAACTTATGAAAAAGTCAATGATGTTGGTTTTCTAGTCAAACCCTAAAGTCAACCCATCAAATGCTCCAGTATGAACAAATGGGTCAAATAATGAGCACCTATTACAAAATCTAAGTTGTTGCTGGTTAAAATAAGCTATTATAGCTTATTGATAAGCTGAACCCAATTTTACACTAGTAGTGGTAACTAGCAGGGGAAAGGAGTTCCCACTGCTTTGACTATTTGACTGAGCTTTTTAGACAGTTCTGGTTGGATTCAATTGAAAACAAAGGCACCCTTGTGATCAGTGAATCACAAGGAGTCAATAGCAACAAGAAAATCACAATTTGGTTCACACAATAAGCCACAAATGATCAAACAGTCACCAGATACCACACAGACATGGAAATAAGCAGTTATGCACTTAATAAGCAGATTTAGACTGAATAAGCCAACCAAACTTAACAGGATGCATACACAAGCTATATAAACTCTGAATAAGCACAAAGCAACTTAAATCAAACACTGAATCAAAGTAAATAACAAGATCAAAGCATAAAAAGTTTCTGATGAACAATGAACAATATGTAGACAAGTTTTGCTGATCTATTTGACACTAAATCCAATTTTAAGCAGTCAAATCTCTCTCCCTGGTGTAATCAACTAAGGTTTAGCACTTGTTAGCCCTAGCCTAAGCTTAGATCTAGGTGTCCACAAAATCCTAGCCAATTTTACCAAGTATCCAAGATTTTATACCCTATTTTATGAATCTATGTGTTCAAACCCTCAAAAACCTGCAAACAGATGAACAATAGCACCTAAATAGCAGATACTAACACTTGCAAACACAATACCACAACTTAGCAAACCACAAATCCAAATCATGCAGTAGATCCAAACACCCCTTAATCAACTACTTAACAAAGAAACTTGTGATTTCTACTAATAACCTACTTATTTTAATGATCAAAAATACTTACTAGATGGCAACTAACAGAATCAAACTCAAAAATCACCAGCACAAACACAAGAACACAAAATCAAAGTACCAATTCCAAAATAGGCATAAACATGAAAATTTTAGGGGAATCTTAATCAAGAGATTATACCTGCCCTCCACAACATCCTAGGAGGGCCAGCTATGCTCCTTGGACCTTTTTCAACAACTAGAACAAGACCATGGTACTTCAATGAAGAAGATCAAAGCCTGCTGATGTTCAAAGTAGAACAAGGCTTTGATTATGATATGTCTTCAACACAAGCAGCAAACAAACTCAACCAAAGGCTTAGAACCCTTCTCAGGCTTGGTGTCAACAAGCTTGAAGGAGCTCAAGGCTTATGGCTAAGGGTTAGTACACAAATATAAGCCAAAATCAGAAACTAGGATTTCAAGGTTTTTGAACCTTGAAAACCTTATGAACCAAGACGTGCCTTAACCACAAGATTAAGGAAGGTCTTAACAATCAAATGGAACTCAGATTTAGGCTATTCTAACACCAACTTTTTATCAAATCAAAAAGAGAATTCAAAATTTTTAGAAATTCAAATTTTATTAAACTTAATAAGGAATTACAAAGATTGATAGCCTAAAACTGGAACAAAGGACTCTCACATGTTGAGGTCTCCTTTTATAGGCAAATGCCTGGCTAAACACTATTCACAAAACCCTAGCAACTGAAATTCCTATTCTATCCTTGCAGAACCTTCTAGGTGTGTTGCCAGCTGTTTTGGGAGAATCCTGGACGTTTGTTGAGTGCTTTGTGACCAAGTAATGATTTGCAGCCCTTGATTTGCAGCCCTTGATTGTTGGCAATTTGAATTTGTTGAGGGACTAATCTTGCCATTTCTTCAAAGTTGAAGGACCATTTGTGTAATTTTGACAAACTTAAGGGACCAAACTTGTAATTATCAATATACAAGGGTTTTAAGTGTCATTTCTTCATTCATTGAGGATCAAACTTGCACATCTTTAAGTCTTCAAGGATAAATGTTGAATATTCCATGATCTAGGGCCCGGTTCTTTGTACGGCTTCGTTTCTCGTGTCCGTTTTTCCTTGTATCTTGTGATCTTTTGTCTTTTTCACGATATCCATACCTAAAATACACAAGTAAACAAACATAAGCATATATATGGTATATTATGACATTTTTATGCATTTAAAGCCCGAAAGAAACGAAAGAACGATGAGATCATGTATAAATGCCATCTCATCAGACCATACCGAGCGGGAAGCCACTTGGGAAACAAAGGAGTCTATCCGGGATTCTTACTCTCATTTCATATTTTTGAATCCGGGTATGATCCTCTTTCAGTTTATTTTATCTATAATTCGGAGACGAATAATTCTTTTTAGGGGGAAGAGTTGTAAAACCCGTATGCTTTTACCATGAATAATACCCTTGATAACATACGTACATATTAAAACTTTCCTTTTATAGCATGAACAAGTGTCACGATTAGTAATTACAGAAGTTATGTACGTATTATAATTACGATAAGCATTAAGTACGTGTTAGTACACGATAATTATTATCAATAATAATTATAATCACGAACATGAAATCATGAACGTAAGAATCACGAACATATAACTATGTATTTACGTACATTATTAATACGATTAATATCGTTACGTACAGGTATTTATAATAACACGAATAATTAATAATAACGTAACACATAAACACGAACACACGAACACGTAATAATTAGACACGAGAAAAGGCTTCGGGTTTCCCTTGGTGGGCCCTACATGCCGCGGCACAAGAAGAAGAAAGGGGCCCAGCCCATT